>CM062289.1:202135310-202757123 GCA_031216915.1 Pictodentalium vernedei
GAAGCCGGAGTACCCGGAGAGAACCACCGAGCAACGACGAGCAGCTGTCAGCTCCCCAACATCGTAACTCCGCACTGCAGCTCAGGCAGGGTTAGATTGGTTGAAGACATGCGTACCATCGACGTGCAGTACGCCTTAGGACACGGCGTCATCGTGCCCCCACGTGGGCAATGGAGATGAAGTGTCTTGCCCAAGGACACAACGCGGTTGCCGCAGGTGGGATTCGAACCGAGGACCTCTCGGCTTGCAGCCTGCACCTCTACCTACTGAGCCACCGCGCTCCCGTCCTGCCAAAGAACATTACGTAAATCGCCTAACGTCTGAAGATCATGAAGTCGTACCCTACGGTCGAATTGATCCCAAAGATGCTCGACTGACGACAAATCCGGCGAAAGTGGGGGGCCAGGGAAGAAGTTCGATGCTCTGCTCCTCAAGAAAGTCACGACAGATACGCACCACGTGACATCGGGCATTGTCTTACTGGAATAGCGTTGAACAACGGGACAACAACAGCGTTAAGAATTTGGTCCCTATATCGCTGTCCATTCAGATTACCATCGATGAGGATCAACTGCGTTCGATGGTACAAGAAAATTCCTGCCCAAACCATTACACTACCCATCGTCGGCGATACACTCTTGCCCTATCATTAGCGCGCCGTAGACAAAATCGTGATTCATCACTAAAAAGAACTGTGCTCCGACGTCGCTGAGTCCAGCGAACACGCTGATATACCCATTTCATTCTGACGGTACGATGACGTTAGGTAAGGATTGGTCCGTGGTATGAACACCTACTTCGGATGCCGTGTCCAGCGAGTCTGTTGCGGACAGTTTGTGCACTGATTCTATCGTTAGTTCTATCAGGAGTAATTGCTGTTGTCCTCACCGCCGGAAGGAAGCGATCCCGTGAGTGAGATATCCTGATGTGTCGGTCTTGTGCAGGGGTCGTAACTCTTGGTCAACCTGAACGCGGTCGGTCGGCAGTAGATCCACTGGTTCTATACCTTCCAATGAGACGGTAAATAGTGGCCACAGTGACTCCGAACTCAGCAGTGAGCTCATCTGGAGGTACCCCAGCCTAATGCATACCAATGGAACTCAACCTCTGATTTTCGGTTAACCTTGGCATTTTTTTTAATGTCGAATGACAAAAACTAGCGTGTTTTCTCAATAACCCAGGTTCTCCAGCACAACATAACACAAAGAAAATCGTCGGTCACCCGTTCAATTTGACATTCTCGGGTAGCACGCGCTATTTTGAAATCCGTTGCAAAATTGTATGCGGTTGGGTGGACAACAACAACATGTCATTAAACTCTTTGCACGACTTCTTGGCCACAAACATGCAACATTAGAACTATTATATTTCATCCTTTGTGCTATTTTTCACATTTGTTTCTATTATACTTTCTTTTGTGACTCAGTATATTAATTCTGCAGTGGAAATTCTGCATATAGACTATTGGGTTGTGTCCCTTGATATACACAGGAATGTGAATAAGAAACTGGAGTGTGAATAGGGAAAAGGACCGCCGGAGTGTGAATAGGAAAAGGGAAATAAGAAACTGTAAGTTGTATTGAAGATTTATATGAAGGAAAGAGGAATGGTGTGTGGAGAGAGTGTAAAACGTATATTGAACTGGAGGAGTCAATACATAATCTCAGGAGGTGTTGAAGCATAACAGTATACAGCAATATAAAGGTGAGGCGTAATGCCAGCTGAAATCATTCATACCTCAAATAATTACACGTTTGACTGAACGTCAGAGCGCGGCAAGGCGTAATTGGTGTGGAACACGACAGCGCTGGGACAATCGTCGGTGGAGCAACGTAATGTATTTCGATGAATCGAGGTTCACTCCCGACTTCCACGACAGGCGAAACAGAGTGTGGCGGCCGCGGAACGAACGATACCATGGCGTAAAGGTTCGGCAGCACGATCGTTTTGATGGTGGATCGGTTATGGTGTGGGGATGCATAACCATTACCGGCAGAACAGCATTACATGTCATCCAAGGGCGTGTCACAGGTCAGTACTAGTACTACCATGACAACATGCTAGCAGCTCATGTGGTGCCATTTGCGCGACGTCACGGCCGTCGATTCATTTTCCAAGATGACAATGCAAGAGCACACAGGGCCCGTGTCGCTACAGAGTTCCTCCAGGAGCAGAACATCACTACACTGTCTTGGCCAGCACGAAGTCCTGACCTTTCACCAATTAAGCACATCTGAGATATGCTGCTTGACAACGCCAACAGCCCCCTACCAATGTCCAGGAAATCGCCGCTGCACTGCAGGAAGAATGGAATAACATCAGTCAAGCTGATATTGGACGTTTGGTGAGGAGTATGCCACGTCGGATCCACGCTTGTCTTGCGAACCGAGGTAATTTACAAGGCACTGAGGTCTTGGACTGAATGTGGTAAATTCTCTGACTGACCGTCCATGTCTTCTACAGCTCGGTGCGTGGAATGTGTGCTTGTCAGACGCCCAACTATCGCTGAAAGCATTCACCAGATGCCACAGTGCAATGCCTCAACTGCCTTTTTGATGAAAATATAAATATGTTTCTTCATATATCTGACTTTTATCAAATATCCACTACTTTTTTTGAATAGTATACAACCCGGTGCTTCAATAATTAAAATTTTGCTGCTGCTGATTTTTATTACCTGGTTAACTCATGCGTGGATATCACTACCAACGCGTGGATTACGGCCAGTCCACGGCGACTGTACTGTACCATTATCGAGAACAACTCCGCTTTTAAAGTTCTCTATTTTGATACCAACTCCTGCATCAAGCCTCCTCTTCCAAATTTTGGACATGTCATCTCCAACAAAAGCCATATCAAAAATGTGGTACCGACGTGGGGAGTTATCAACTGTTATGGTAGAATTGCCGGTGAAGTTTTTCACGTCAACGTCAATTTAAAAAAAAAAAAATCGGCCCATTTTCATAAAATTGTACATGTAGTACGTTGTAGAGTTAAAAAAGATTAGAAGACACATTTTTAGCTTAACTTAACAAAGTCAAGAATAACCTATTGCCATCAGGCGTGCGGAAGTCTGTGAGTCTGTTGGTCTCATCACATTTTCTTTAGCACAGGCTAAGGGAGCGCGGTGGCTCAGTAGGTAGAGGTGCAGGCTGCAAGCCGAGAAGTCCTCCGTTCGAATCCCTCCTGCGGCAACCGCGTTGTGCCCTTAGGCAAGACACTTCATGTCCATTGCCCGCGTGGGGGCACGATGACGCCGTGTACTAAGGCGTACTGCACGCGTCGATGGTACGCATGTCTTCAACCAATCTAACCCTGCCTGTGTTGCAGTGCGGAGTTACGATGTTGGGGAGCTGGCAGCTGCTCGTCGTTGCTCGGTGGTTCTTTCCGGGTACTCTGGCTTCCTCCACCCGTAAAACTGTCACGGTCATGATTAGCAATTGTGCATAAATATGTGACCTTAACCATCAATAAATAAATAAATAGCACAGGCTACGCCCCGTAGTTCTTGTACTATCATCACAAAATTTCAAATGAAGATTCGAGGTAAAATCCAGATGAGGATGTTCCCTTTTGGTCGCGATCGGCTAACCGTGACGGCTGAGCGGGCCCGAAACCCGAATACATTTAGCACAATGTATAGGTCGCATTTATGTAGGGAATTCATTGTAACTTAGTAGGTTGACCCTGTTCAATGTCTCGGTGCGAGAGTCTTGTTTTGATCGCGTTCAGTCAATCGTGACGTCCGCATGGGCACGTTACCAAGACTCCTTTTGCGCAGTGTACAGGTTGCATTTATGAAGGAATTTCATCATAAATTGGTAGGATGACTCGGCATAATGTATAGATGAGAACATCCTATTTTGGCTGTGATCGGTCAACCCTGATGGCCGCACACACACATTACCTAGATTTGTTCCACACAGTCTACAGTTCATATTTATGAAGCGATTTCCCCGCAGGAACTCCGGGAAGTGAAGCAGTGCCTGTTCACTGCGGTAAACAGGCTGAGTTTTACTGGTAAAATAGGACCCAGTCAACCATGCTTGGAAGGTGCCTAAAATAGGCAATAGGCTTATTAATGCTCACCCCTGGTTTTAGGTTAATACTCATGTTGTGCTCATGATTAACCATTGTGCAAAAATATGTGACCTTAACCACCAACAAATAAATCAATATGAAGCGATTTCTTTGTAACTTGGAAGGATAACACGGTATGATGTCTCGATGAGACTATCCTATTTTGGTCACAATCGGTTAGCCGTTACCGACTCCTGGTCACGTGACCTAGATTCCATCAGCACCGTCTACAGGTTGTTTTTATGAAGGGATTTCATTGTAACTTGTAGAATAACTCGGCATGATATCTTGATGAGACTGTCTTATTTTGGTCACGATCAGTCAAGCGTGATCACCTGACCGGCACGTGGCCCAGATCCTTTTTACAAAATCTACGAATTATGTTTATGAAGGGAGTTCATTGTAACTTCATAGGATGACTCGTTTTGGAATGATTTTATTGTAACTTGGCAACTTTGTTTGATTTACGTTAACTGTGACGGACATATCATCCCAGGCCTCAGTTCTTTAGTACCGTCGACACCTAAAATTATTCTTATTGAAAACATAGCATGTAGGGAACAGAAATTAACATATTCTCAGTTGTCACAATTCTTGTCTTATTTCATAATCCTTTCATAAACATTGAATATTGTCCTTTTCATTTCATGAAATTTTATTATGGTGTAAAACTTTAAACAATAAGAAGATTTGTGAGGTGTTTTTGTTGTTTTTTTATTTAACGCCATTTTGACGTTTTTACCTCAATTCAAAGTTTAGCCTATTTTTTCTTTCATCACCAAAAACGTTACCTTTATGGGTCCAGTAGTTCCTTATTGTTAAGGGATACAGTTCGGAAACATCACACACTCATTTCTGGTCATTTGAAAGCGTGCAATTCTTTATTTTCATTTCAATTTTCGACACCCGATGCCAGCAATGCTATTTGTTCACTGTCGCTAATTTTCAAGCTCATTTTGAGCTCGAGCCTTTCGCAATTTTGGGAATATAATCTCCAAAAACATATCAAGAAATGAGTTGCCGTCCCAGAAATTCCCAATCCTTCGCGCCGAACTTTATAGTGATGTCATGGCATGGAGGAGGAGATTATAGTCAAAAAAGGATTCTTTTTATCACTATTAGATTTGACTTGTTACAATTAATTTGAGAGGGCATGAACACACAAGGCCATTCCAGTTAAACCAAATATGACAACCAAACGTTAGCTAGAACTCTACCAGTTTAAAGAAAAATTGTTGAAAAAAAACAGCGTTTAGCCACACAGTCACATAACAATTGAACGCCATGTTTTAATTACTGGTTGAGGGCTAGATTATATTTGGTGGTCAGAATTTGTCATTTGGATTTTGTTTTATTCAATTTACTGGAGAGTGCCCACTGGCACTCTCCAATAATTTGTAATAAAACAAATTTATATGAACAAAATATTATTTGTATTTGAATCAATATGGAACACGAGCAAGCAAGATGTTGGCTTGTGCTCTGGTACCCTCATTTTTGAAAGCCCTGATAGTGGCTTCTAGCACTCAACAAGTTAAATTGAACAACAGTGAACGTTCACTTTGCCTCTATACTAACTCCACGATTCCTTCAGTAGTCATCCAGCACCGCTCGTTTGCAGAATCATCGAATATTTGGTTTAATGGGTCTCGAGCTTTTCCACATACACTTACATTACATGAATGTCGGAGGTAATGCCTTACAACGTTACCTGAGATTGCAGCGTTTATAATGCAGCCAAGCTTAACGTTTTACGGGGGAGGGTATTCGGGGATAATTGGAACTGAGGACTTTGGCGTGCGGCAGAAATTTCACCAGATACAAATAACCTGGGAACTTTTGCTTTCGTGAATTTATCATTTGTTTTATGCAGAGCATCTTAGACTAGTGGCCAGTACCATAAAACTTTTTCAATTGTATTTTCTAGAATTGCATTTTCTAGTTATGACTTTAAATGGGTTGAAATGAACCATTAGCATTTTCAATGATGTAGCAATTTGCCATATCTTTTAAAATGCTAATTCATTTTAGTCAGTAATAGGTAGAAAATATAATTCTAGAAAATACAATTATACAAATTTTATAGTATTGGCTCCTGCTGGTCAAAGATACTTCTTCAACACTGCTTGTTCCGAAGGCTAACAAGAGAGTTCATGCAGCAAAGGTTGTAAAGCTCTATTTGGTTTTTAAAGTACAAGACGCATAACTTCAATGTAGATAACTTGAATGGGTCAACAGTACACGGCCCTGTTAAATATCGACCTACATTTGAAGGGAATGTTGACCTCCCACAGCTAGCGACGTATTAACATCTCGTTACAACGATATGCTATATCATGTATAGACGAGAACGTATCGTGTTGAGATCGACATCGTTTAGCCGGGTCCCAGGTATGACGTCTGTCGCGGTGCATGATGGGTGTCACTTGCCATTTTAGCGTGCATGAATGAAGATGCTGTGATGCCATTACCGTGCATTTTGGTGCGCACACGAAACACGCGTTGTTTGCTTGACATGTGTTATTATATTGACGTGTATTGCGTTCGACTCGCGTACATTGCTTTTGGATTATGTACGACTGGAGTGGAAGTGATGTGGTAATATACAATGGTCGGAAGTTATGACACAATATGGTGGTTTTTGAACACTCGACGAAGTTCAGGACAGTCATGCCACAAAAGAGAAGAACCTTTGTTCCATCTACTTCTGTTCTTGTTCTCACCACTCTAGCATAAGATGGCTGTAACAACGGATCGAAGCTTACCCAGATCTCCATCTCCTTGCACATATTTATATTCTTTCTTTGGATCAAGACCCGTCTAAGAGTGAAACACAACGGTCCAGCATTATCTTTAGTAGTACCAGTCAGTAGGGTTGTGATAGGAGGCAGTTGTTGCTGTGCCTAGTAGCGGAGTACAGTAGTAGCAGTGACTAGACTAGCGACAATAATAAAGGAGTAAGTTGTTTTATTGGAGGAACCGTGGAGTAGAGACAAACCAAGTACTGGGCAGTGTTGTGAAAGCTGACCATAGATATTTTAGAGGTGGTGAAGAAATAGTGATAGAAGTAAGTGGCAGTGTCAAGGGAAGTGGTTGGTAAACGGTGTAGTTGATAGCAGTGATGTGTTTTCGATAGTAGTTCTCGACAATGGCATGATGTAGTTGGAATTCCCCTGAAATCGGGACTTTAGTCTGGACAAGATGGACCCCCCCCCCCTCCCCACCAATCGGCCGTCTTCGAGACACATTGACATTGCACATTACTGATCCACAAGACAGTATTCCACATAGTAATTAACGTACATAGGCCCACACTATGCTCCAAACGGTGATCTCCAGTGGTCCTCAAAAACCTATGTGCGCATTTGTTTTTCTTTCTTTGAGACATACTACATACACAGCTTCCGTTTTCTAGACCGCAGCCAGTGTCACGTGTGAGACAGAAATCGCACTCGTCTCTCAAGAGAAATAACCCTGTATAGACTGCAACATGTCAAGATCAACGATTGTCGGGGTAGACACATGAATAACTCAGAGCAAAATAAACTAGAAGCAATGTACTATTGGCAAAAGCTAGAAACAGTAATGGTAATTGCCTTTGGCAACATTCGTAGTATCACCCATTGGAGAAAGTAGATAGTAGATAGCAGCAGGGTCTCTTGGTTAACATTTCGCCAACAGTGGTCTACCCATTAATAGTCCACAGACAATGGCCCCTACTTGACACATTACTGACTGATCCTAAACGAAGATTTTCTTTTCGCCCAAATTACTCCAGAACAGTCGTCCTGTCGACCGATCAGCCAATCGAATCAAACATTGCTCTGGCGATTCTGGAGGTCACTCGACTAGTAGTGAATTACCAAAATCGGGTTGGGGAAGAAGCTACCTAATTATAGACAGGCAGAGAGATAGAGGTCGACATCTATGTAAGATATGATCCAATGATTGAGCCATTCGATAAGATGGGTAGATGAAATAGGGTAGATAATAGATGGAATGGGTAAACGTTAAAAAACTACAGGCAGACTTTCAGTCTGTAGACTTTCGGATAAACCGGAAGGTCTATTGGCTAAAATTTTGTTTGAACTCCTCGTGCTTTTTCAAAGAATTTGAAACTTATTCTCTTGTTGGAAAAGTCCTACCAACGAGTGTTTAAGTCACAGTCCACACTCCACGGGCTGTTCTCAAAGTATATTGCTGCTAACATTGTACAGGAATTACGTTATTGGCCTACCTGTATACAGTGTTGCGATCGCAAACGCAGTCTCTTTTTCGGTCAGATCGCGATCCGATCGCGACATTTACCAGTGGATTACCAAAATGAAATATTACCAAATCAAGTCAGAATCAAGAAAATCATTGTTCCCGGTTGTCTTTTCCGACGGGTGACAGTCGAGAGTATGGTGGGCGGGGCGCTGACAGAGGGTCGAAATTCTCTGTTCTCTTTTGTTCACAGCACCGTATATTCCTTTATCAGGCACTGACTATGTATCGCGGAACTTCTTAAGCCATACCCAATTCAGCCATGGCAAGTGACAACTCAACGCCACTAATCTCTGTTGCGAATATTCAAAAGGGGATGCTTCAAGAACGAGGTTGTTGCCCAACTTGACCGAATTTGCTGCAAAAAATAAAGTAGTGAGAGACTTGTACGCTGCACGTTGCACGATGGACATGAAGAGTGCAAACCACGCAATAAAAATAGAATGTGCAAGTACTACTGTACATTTTACTGCAACCATGGTGAACATTTGATCATGAACGAACCAAGGAAGGAGCATAAGAGAAAGTTTGATCACGAACCGACAACGCACGTTCCAGCAAACCAAGATAAGTGCTTCTCGAGGTGTTCACCTTCCAGTCGCAACAAATTATTCACGAATGGTTGTTTGATCAAGAACGAACAAAAGAATGATACCAGCAAACCCGTTTGAGCACTAGCAGATGGACAGACAAACAAACGGACACACTAACGCTACCATTTTTGCGCTGTTAGAATTCAGGCCAGAGCGTAGCGAGTTGTTGACAAAACAAACATTTGATCATTAACTAGTACAGTGCTAAATTATTTTTCGTCATCACCCCATCGGGGGTGGGGGTGTGTGGGTGGGGTTGGGGGTTGGAGGTGTTACCCCAACACTACAATAATTTTCCAGTCGGAACATTTTCATCTGCGTTTGAGTTTCAGATATCAATTCGCTCTTGCTGGAAACCGTGTACTTAGTTACGGTACTTAACCCTTTACCCAACTCAGACGATATCAAAATTTATTATTTTAAATATAATTTATTTAAATTTTTCAAAAAATTTCAACAAAACCATATCATGTGACCCCTCATTGGAACGGGCGCAATGAGCTCGTTCCAATGAGGGGTCACATGATATGGTTTTGTTGAAATATTTTGAAAAATTTCAGTTTTTCAACTGTTCAATTTGCATATTACTCGGGCGGATGCGGACAATTCGTCAGGTAAAGGGTTAATTTGCTTCTTGGATTTACGCCACACACGTTGTCGGTCTCATGCAAATGGATGTCTGTTGCTGATTGGTGAAGTTGTTGTCTCAGCATGAATACTTTTGAGTCCTGTACGTGCTAATTAAATAAGAACTTGGGAGGCCCATGCAACACGACTACAGCATGAATTTATCCGCCAACATATTTCCTGGGTTTTTAAACTGTAATTCCTTGAAGTGAAGCAATGGTGGTTCGATGTGGTAAACAAGCTCTGTTTTACTGGTACCCTGTAACCAATGGCCGAGGAGGAAGTTTTCTAAAATGGGAATTAAAGGTATAAATGACTGGTTGGACTTGACTTTATTTCCATGTTACGGTCACCATTAGCCATTGTGCCAAAATATGTAACCAACAAACAAATAAAGTATAATCCCCATTGACAAATATTCCAATTACATCATCAAAACATGCCTTCATGATGCAGTTGGAATATTTCTGCAATCGAGACTACATTCCTGATAGTCGGGACAAGTTGAGTTTACCCCCCCCCCCCCCCCCGAAAAAAAAAAACGGCCATCTTCGGGGCACCCTGGCCTTGTACATAGAGGATATTCACGAAAATTTGATGAATACCGAAAATATCTCGTGAGTGGCTACAAAGAAATATGAGGATCTTCACGAGCGACGCAGTCGCTCGTGAAGATCCTCATATTTCTTTGTAGCCACTCACGAGATATTTTCGGTATTCATCAAATTTTCGTGAATTTTCTTTTTATTTAATGCTCTACGACTACAAACTCTCCAATTTGTGGCCTTTATTTGCCATTAAGGCGCAAAAGTTATGTGCCGAACCGGCGTCCATACAAAAATTACAACAACCAAACTCCAACCATTGGAATGTGTGAATATCCGCACAAAAAGTAGTCCCGTCTTATTTCTCCCCTAACTTTACGATTTACCAAGGCTGGCGAATTGAAATAATCGCAATGTGTTTCGAAGAAATAGAACAATAACAAAAAACACCACTTTCTTATTTTCAATAACAAGACACGTCATTTTATTTTTTTTGAACTCAATGCACTGAAGACGTGTGAAGTTGAACTGAAGAAATTTGAAAGTGATTTCGGCTTTTCGCTGGAAGGTGAATGAGAAAGTCAAACTTTGAAACCGCTGATTTAATGAATTGATTTAGTCACTGTCACTATCAATTATTCGAATTCGTTTGTATTTGGGACTCTGGAATTCATTACTGATGTACTGACTCGTTTAAAGTACATGTGATTCGTCATCCGAACCTACGATGAAATATCGATTTCTAAATATCATTTTGATATTTCGTTTTGCCGACCGACAGGGGAATATGACTTAATTTTTCAGCGTGAATTGATTCCTGAGCATTAAATAAATTAGATTTCTCGTTATTAATTATACTTATATTTAACGATACCACCTTTGACTAAAGTAGTAAGCTCAAAGACAGAATATTGACCATGAATTTATCGCGTAGTTTCGAACATAGCACTTGGCACCTACACTTATAAATACATCAAGGCTGATTCAGATGTAATGTTTTCTTTTTCCATTGGTGACATTCTGCAGTACTGATGCCTCGAAATAAGCCGGGACGATCGTTCAGGATAAGCGGGGTTACTTCAGTTACAAAATTTTTGAACGACCTACAAGGTACGACATAATAATACAAGATGAATTAAATTCCTAATCCCGCATGTTTTCGCAGTCAGTCTTGACCTTTCGGATCTGGATCGAATCAAACGTTGCACATTGTACCCACATGGGTTACCCATTGCATCCACAAAGGTTGCACATTGCATCTGTCTTAACAAAATTTCGCCAAACCAAATAACACCGACCAACGCGCGATCTCGCTTAGGCGAGATCGCGCGTTAGTTGGTACAATTTATTTTTGCGTAAATCCTGTGAAGACATAAACGGTACGGATGGCACAGTTGAGACAGAGAAGGCCGAAAAAAACATTTTTTGCTTTTGTTTACCACTCTGCTATACAGCGTAACATGGTTACGGGTTACGAAGTAAGCTATTTTTTCCAGGTCAGATATTGTGGACAAAAATGTGGGCAGAAAATTTCGTCCAGATGTCGACCCAGTCGTGATCCGATCATTATTCTCTGTCCGCTTTTGTAATATATTATATAAATTAGAAGTCCGTCATGTAATTCCGCCTAGCCATAAATTCGAACTTTGATTACCTCCCTTGATATGCAGTGGGCTACTCTTTCGTCGCGCGGTTGGGGCTTCCCGTTCTGGGACGCGTGGGTCCGCTAGTCGTAGTGGTATTCTGTTATGTTTCTTTCCCGTTGTATGGGAGAGCCTTCTTCTGCCGTTATTCGCTGTGGATACAGAGTAAAATAATAATTCTCGAAACAGCAACTTGAAAATACACAATACTTTATTTATCAAATCATTTTCTCACAGAAATGTCACTGGACGGAGTCGATAAGGCACTCAATAAAACAGTCTCTTATATAATCCATATTTGCATAGTACTTTACTTTACAAGCAACTCTCCATAATATATGTGAAAACAAAAAAGAAATACAGAAGAAAATCCACGCTGTTTTCTACAGAAATATACATCATGATGGACACTACTTTATTGCACAGTATCGGCCAGTTAAATAAATCATAAATACACAGCATATGTTCGATTAAAAGTAAGTCTTAATTATGTACAAATACAACCTGAAATGAGGAAATAGTTCTGCACAACCACCTACCAAAAGTACATTGCACAAATTCTGTGGTACGGTTATCTTCTCTTTTTTGTCAGAACGTTCATCTTGCTGTAAGCTAGTGTTGAAACGGTTAACCCATTTTGACACCGGATAACCGGTTGATCATAACCCAATAACCGGATAATGACCGCTTCTTTGTGGCGATTCTTACATTGACTGCAGTATCGAAACAATCAGGATTTACGAACAGTGTTCGCGGAAACTATTCCATAGTGCGTAGACACACGAACAGTGTCGAATAGTATTCGCCAACGTTCGCTTCTATACGCTCTGAAGAAAAGTTTTTGAGAGTACTCACGTGACATCAAAGAAACAAGTGGCGCCAGAAAAATCTGATGCAAAGCCATCAAAGGGATGAAACGACTCTGTAATAGACTTAAATAACAACTGACTAGAACCCTTTAATCAATTACTGACCTGTTATACGCTGCTTTACATAGACTGCGAGACCGAAACAATCGGCATTTGTGAGCAGTATTCTCGGAAACAGTTCGGTGCTGCGTGTACTACGTTCGTTTGTGTACGTACTGCAGAATTATGTTTATGAATACTCAACCCACACGCAAGCCGACGTGACGTCAAAGAAATGAAAGACGTCGGTAATGCCTGATGCTAAACCACCAAATGGACCAAGCAGCAAACGATTCTCAATTAGGCTTGGAGATATCCTTTGTCATTAAGTATTCTCCAAATTTCGGCACAGATTCGTGATGTTTCGTTTGGTGAATCAGTGATTAAAGAATCGTGCGGCTTTCAACTCAAACGACATGCAGTGTGCCAATGGAATGTCGATCATTATCAGTACTGTGGGTTACCGGTTGAAAACTTTTCCACATGGTTTGATCTTTTTGTGAATATGATAACCGTTTCAGCATAACTGCAAGCTAACTATTCAAACATAAGGTAATTATAGACTGAAATTGAGCTTGAAATTTGTTTGAAGTGTTTGAAGTCAAAACAAGCTCCCTCATCTTCTGTTGAATAAAATGAGTAAAGAAATCTCGATTAACTAAAATTGTATTTGTTGGCCTAAAACAACAGCCTATGGTCCCTCGTTCTAATTAGGGGACCATAAACTATGCTTTACGGCCAAAAAAAAAATAATAAAATAAAATTTGAAGGTTGATTTTTGTGAATCTCCCTGGCCGTTTGTTACCGTTACGTTAGATAAAGACTTCAACGGATCGTACTAACTGCCGTAAAAACAAAATTCTGAGCCTTTAGGCCATGCCCGACGGGATCATGAACGTATCCCAGAAAATCTTATTCTCTCGACTATGTGTTCAATTAAACGTCAATGCACTACTCGAGGTATCAAGAAGACAATTGTTACTTCGAAGAAGACATAGATTTTTACATTTACCCTTTCTGCTTTAAAACTGACTTTTAATGTGGCAGAATACATGTAAACAGCACACCCTGTTCAGTTACAGTGGAATTCATACCTAGTGAAGAGAAATCTTAAGACATTGCAGAGAAGTAGTGCTTTTTGCCACCACAGAAAAGGGCTCATCACTTCCAAAAGAGTCCGACTTCCACATTGTTCTGAGCAGACACATTCAAAGCGGCATAAATATATAGTTGGGAACATATTCACATTGAAGCGGTATTTTCATCCCACACGGATTTAAATTTCTCAAAGCTACCTAAGGTAGATGGTTGAAATCTCAAATTCCAAGAATAAAATACAACTGGTTATACACAAAGGAAAATATAAATACAACTTTTTGAACATCATAGCAACATGTTTTGATTGAAAGTTCCCTTCAGATGTCATTGTGCCCGTAATGAAAAATGGCCGTGACGATAGTCAACATTCTTCGTACTTGTATAATCAGCAACGAGTTTACAGTACCGGAACACAGGTTTATCACTGAACCAATGCTGGGTAAAAGTTTGCACCCGACCCCAATTAAAAACGAGCTAGTAGCCGGGGTTGCCCTAGTTAACCCTTTATCAAACGTAACCTTAATCCTTTACCCAACGCAGACGATATAAAAATTTATTATTTTAAATATTATTTTTTACAATTTTTTAAAAAATGTCCACAAAACCATATCATGTGACCTCTCATTGGAACGAGCTCGTCGAGCTCGTTCCAATTAGGGGACACATGATACGGTTTTATTGAAATGTTTTGGATAAATGATTTTTCTCTTATTCTTAATTTGTACATTAGGCGGGGGATGCAGCAGATTCGTTAGGTAAAGGGTTAAAACCCCTTCAGTGCTAGTCAGAAAATTCGCAATTTAAATTTCCGTATTTTTTCATTTTTTCGCCTAAAAAGATAGTTTATGGCTCTCTCAATGTAATGAGGTCTTCGATTGACTTGTTTACAAAATATCATCTCACCCACATTAACCCTCTACTTTAAAAACCGAAACAAGTTTTTAGTAATTATCCGGAAGGGAAAATTACATTTTGTAGTTATTTATGGTGAAAAAATGTCGGAAAGGTCGTTTTCACCGTAATAAGTAAAGGGTACCCGTACACTCAGTGATAATGTGATTGTACTCTCTATGGCGAAATAACCCTGTTGCTATGATGCTATAAATTAAGGTTAGTAATTATATTCATCGAAATGCTTTATAATTTAGTTACCATAAAATCTTAAAAATAAAATCCAACACACAATCTCTTTTCTAGAAACATACTCCGAGATTAGATGGAGTACAGTCTCTTGGTCTTTTTTCCGCATGAAAAGTGTAACAAGGTGACGTGGCACCAAACTATTCAATTAATCAGCAACATATTGTTTTTTCTCTATCTCCACTTGCTTTTAAAATCCGTTCTTTTTTCACAAATATAGACTACGGTTTTGAAAGCAAAGAAATAGTGAATAAATTATGATGTATTCTGTGTTTGTATTCAAAATATCACTTCACAAATAGATCAGTATTTATTTGGAAAAATGCATCAACACCGATAAGTTCTGATTAGAACAAATCTAGTCTTGTCAAGCAATTTCTACAAATAATCTTCATTAAGGCCAGTGGCGCTTCTTAATTCTTCACAAATATTGTTTGTGTGTTTATTGGGGTTTAATGACACTTTCATCAGTCAGGGGACAGTGTTATGAGTGGAAGAAGCCGAAGTACCCAGAGAAAAGTCGAGTCGCTGCGAGCAACTGTCAGACTCGTCCAACTCACTAACTCCAAGACAAGTAGTTTGCAGCGGGTGGAGGAAAGTTCATATCGACGTACGGGACGCCTACCCCCCCCCCCCCCCCCCACACACACACACGTTTTTGACAGAGAGGTGTTGGTATAATCCCCTAAAAGTATAGTGTTACCTGGAAAGAATCCACTATTAAAAAGTAAAATGGTATGCTATGGTAAGCCATGGAATTGGATCCAAAACATAATGGTTATCCAATCTAGTGGCCGTAACCTTATCTCAAATTTGTAAATATCCGACATATCATACAAGTCTAATCCCAATATATATATATGTTTTTAGCTTTTTGAAGAAATTATTAATAATCTTTCCGTGAATCACTGATGTTTACTTTTCTGTCAAAAACAGGATCAAATTGAATGAACTGTCTTGATCGGGAGTTCAGTCGTGTGTATCTGTGTGTTTATTACTCTAATGAAGTCCACAAATGACATATTACCCTGGGCTTTATACGCGGCAGCACTGTGGCTGTACATATACATATATTCATATTCAAATCTGGCACGTATTCAGGGGGAGGTGCGGCGTATACGAGCGCATTTCCTCACACAACTGGAGTTCCACTTGAGGAACTAGCTCCCATTTGCGTTTTGAAATTTTTTATAAAATGAGACGATCTAACCACAGAGAGTACGATGTATCGGGGTAAGTTAGGTCACCCGATGTATCGAGGTAAATTGTTTTAAGACATAAATCTCATTTCTCTCTGAAACACCTAGGTACTCCTTCGATACTCTTTTTTTATTACATGACTGTGATATTTTTACCCTAAATACCAGTACTGTTTGACAATTTTATCCAGACTGTCGGATCACACCAGGTGAGATTTTCCCGGATCAAAAATCCATATCACTCTCCTGCGGAAATTGACGAGAATTTCCGTATGAATTACGTCGGACTATTTTTCCGATAAAAATAGACTTCGTAACTACGGAAGCCGTTGCCGTTGTTTACAAAGTTTCGTCTGCTATTTTTATGTTCGGCTTTTAAGGGAATAAGTAAATCAAGGTAAGCATATTAAGTTCCTGTTAGTGTGTCAGTCACATAATAAACCTATCCTCATAACAGTGTGTTGATCCGTGTCGTAGTATCACATCTCATTGAGGTGACCAGATTTTCGGATCACACTCGCTACCTGCGGCAGCTCGTGTGATCCGACAATCTGGCCACATCAACTCGACGTGATACCACGACACGGATCAACACACTGTTATGATAACATATATATAGCCTCGTCTAAAGTATCAATGGACTTAAGTCGTTTCACAGTAACTAGTTGAATGGTCCTGGTGTCACTGTATGCTACACCAAGCTAACGCTGCTTAATTTCTGTCAGTATTACAAATATAGGTATAATATATTTCTGGGAAATAAAATATGGCTATCAATTTATCGATCTATTTTGTAAGTATTTTTTCACATAACATATAGTGAAAAAGTGCTTAAATTTTAGATCCTAAATTTCACATAATGTTTCTCCCAGATGCAACCACAGAGTCCCATTTGATACTCATCTTTCAAACTTTTCTCCGCTGGAGCGAAATATGGTTGCTCCGGCGCGCCAATGATCATGAATCGCCACTCCGCGCACCTCCCCAATAAAATTCCTTGCTACGCGTCTACAAATAAAAATCATCCAACAAATAATCACACGAAGAAAGTTATAAGAGTTAATGGTCTCGTTTGTGGAAAGTCTAATATTATTCAGTTGTACTCGGGCAGAACTTTGTATGATTGGTGCATTAGATTTGGCCGACATTGTTCTTTCGAATTGAACTGAGTGGCATTTTCTATTGAAAAAAAAAAAAACGATGAAACTCACTATTTTCTACGTAATTTTGGCAACGCTCTAAATGTTTCGGAGTCAAGACTAAAATTTATCGGTTGTGGAATCAACAGTTCTTTCCCGAAATTTCTTTCTATGATCTGATGATATTCTGTTACATAATACACTCGCTGTTGATTTGTTTTTAGAGAGCCATTTCCAAATATGTGTCGCACAATAACATCTCACAAGATACTTACATTTTGTTTTCACCCCAGGATCGATCACATCGGATAAATAGCGTGGGGAATAGTTTTTACCTTCGTTTATAAAATTTAACTCTAAATTGAGTAGCATATTCGTAAAATACGGTTCTGTGATTGCAAAAATCCCTCTCTCGAAAGGATCGCTACAGACATTTCATTAATAAAAAACCGCAAAATCAAGGGATCGTAAAATATTTGAGATACAGTACAGTCGCCGTGGACTGGTGGCTATCCAGGTATGAGCAGTGATGTCCACGCATGCGTTTACTAGGTAATAAAAATCATCATCAACAAAATTTTAATTAATGAAGCACCGGGTTGTACCCGGTGCTTCCTTAATTAATTTTTTTTATGATTATTCCTATAATTAGTGTTTGGAATCTAATATTATTGTCCCGTGGAAATATTATCCACCCGTGAAAAATGACGAGTTCACGGCGACTGTACACTACAACGTTATTCGCATTGTTTCTCGCGATTGGTGAGATTCAGCAGTGTTGAAAAAGGAGGTGCGGAGAATATCGGTCGGATCCCGACCGAGTCATGATCCTGTCTATCTCTGTTCGCTAATACAAAGTTATACGTGGAGTGTGCATTGTCTCTATATCATCCGTGCCGTGGAATTTCCACTACTACAATAAGTCATATTCGTCAAACGCAGGATGTACAAACGCAGTTTTAACCAATGGTTCCCCAGTTTGCACTCGACTTTTCTTGCCCTCTTTATACTTTTCAAATAACTTGAGCCTTATTGCTTTTGGTGGAAATTCCACTCAGATGGTTTTGATATGTAATCCACTCTCCACAAACTGAGAAGCCACAACAGCAGTCTGAAGTGGATTAATTATAGAGCAGTGGGCGCTGCAGTCCTTGGTCCACCAAGTGAAAAGGAAATAACGTTTCAGTGAATTCGAAAATGCCTGTACGCTACATTTACCTGTATTCTATTCGCCATAAAATATTCTGCAGAAATCGTTTCAAATGTTTTTGCTCTTATTACATTCCAGAGAAAAAAGTGACAACAGATTCAGTATTGAGATGAAATCACGATTGTAACTTTCGCCCACCTGTTAGACGCATTTGACTCATTAGCTGTCTCTGCGCATGAAAAAAGCATCGGTTACAACACCCGCAAAAGCACCACACACTATTCCTGTAGCGCCCCACTTTCCAGCTTTTTATAAATGAAGGCAACAGCATAACAATTGCCAGATCGAAATTTCATAAGTTCGAAATACTGTTTTATTGCAAAACAAAACATATTGTTGGAAATTTGTTTTCAGCACCAGTCGTTTCCTTCTGTTCGATAAAAATCAGAAACGTCACTGTGTATTCACTCATACGACTTCATTGATCAACTTTTCTTCCATGGAGAGAATTTAACTGGACCTTTGGGTTTAAGTTTGTCTAAACCAGCCGTAGATAGATGCCCCCTGAAATAAAATAAAAAAGTAATGTAATTTACACAGTCTCATGGTATTAGAGGCGGAGTACAGTACGTGGAGAGTGGATTGTAACTAAATCACCCGCGGAGTGGAGTTATCACCCAAGCTATAACTTTCAAATTTTATATATATCGACAAAAAACACAAGCAATGCTTCAGCCAATGGACCTCCGCGTTTATCCCGGAGGTCCATTGGCTGAAACTTCGCTGGTGCTGGGTATGCTTTGCAACAAATTTCGAATTATTGCTCATGTGGAATCTCCACTCTGCGGGTGACTTAGTGATAATACACTCTCCACGTACTGTACACCTACTCTACTCTCCACACAACAGCTATTGCATACAGTACGGCCGCTTTGGACTGGTCCCTTTCCACGGGGTGGGCAGTATTTCCACAGACGCAATAATATTAGATTGCAATACTAATTAAAGGAATAATCGTCAACAATTTAATTAATGAAGCGTCGGCTACAACCCGGTGCATCATTAATTAAAATTTTCCTGATGATGATTTTTATTACCTGGTAAACGCAGGTGTGGCATCACTGCCCACGCGTGGATTACGACCAGTCCTCGGCAACTGTACTGCACTAGAGGTCAAGCCAGCAACGCGATAAGGTTATAGAGAGGATCTTCTCGTTGCAGATTGCCATTTCGACACGTAGTGGTGCCTCCAACTTAAAGGGACACGACAGGAATTTGAAAAAATAAATGGACTATTTGACAAGACCCGCAAATTCCGTTATGCCAAAGTATCCTCGTGTTTCATATATCATTCCTATGAATGTGTTCGTATCGATTTAATAAATTGACTTGAAGGCGAGAAAATGATTGGCTTTATCAAAAAGGCAGGCAGCATTTTGTCATCCCGACCTAGTTACCCGATCACTTACAGAAACTTCCGTGACAGTGCAAGGTGCATGGTCATTTTCCAAATTCGTTGAAATTAGCTCTGTCAGAGGGCAAAGGTAAAATTCGTGGACATGTGTTTCTATTTATAGCATAAGCGTCCATGCAATCTATTTCGGATTGCCCTTGCCGATACAGGATCGGGGGGGGGGGGGGATGGGTGGTGTTATTGGAAGGATAACTGGGCTTTATTCAAGATAATACAAAGTGTTTGATCTGATAACACCAAGAAACTGCTAAAATAATGCACAGTTGTTTTTTCGTGGCAATTAATCATTCGAAAAGTAAATTATTTGCACATGCATCAGAAATTATGTTGTGTTCACTCTGGACAACTTCGTGTACCTCTTCGCAATCTTGTACCTTATACAACTTCGTCTACACTACAGTTTTGTAATCACAGATTTAAGTAATTTCGCGTTGCCTCTAATGTCTTACACTTAGCGTGCAGTGTTTATTTTTCATGTTCTTTCACATAAAATCAAAATCTGAGAGTAGATATTTTTTTTAAAAATTAGCGGCTTATTCCTTTAAGGACAACTATTTGGGAGCGCGGTGGCCCAGTAGGTAGAGATGCAGGCTGCAAGTCGCGAGGTCCTCGGTTCGAATCTCACTTGGGGAAACCGCGTTGTGCCCCTGAGCAACGTACTTAATCCCAACTGCCCACGTGGGGGCACGGTGGTTTTGTGTACTAAGGCGTCCTGCGCGCCGATGGTGCACTTGTCTGCAACCAATGCTAACCCTGCTTATGTGGAGTTAGTACGATGGGGAACCTAACAGTTGCTCGGCGTTGCTCGGTGGTTCTCTTCGGGTTCTCCGGCTTCCTCCACCCGTAAAACTGTCAGACACGAGGTGACCATGGCTGTCAAAAGTGTCGTTTAACCCCAATAAATAAATGAATAAATAAATAAATAAATAAATAAATAAATAAATAAATAAATAAGGATTGGTGTAAACCACACGAACACTGCCTCCACTAAGATAAGCTGATGTATCTCTGCGTCAATACCTTAGTTGATGGCAAGCTTTATAGTCTGTCAAGAGCTCTTTTGAGCTTATGTTTACACTGTTTGTATATCGCATTTTGAGCGCAGCAAAGCGCTATTTACAATGCTAAACCATTGCAGATGTTGTCTTGTTGCACTCAAGGGACGATACAGAGGATGATAAATAAAACTGATCTTATATCCATCTTATTTCCTTTTTATCTTATATCATCTTATCGCACTGAAACGTTGAGTCATTTATTATATACTTCCGGTAAAATATAAAGAAATAGTGAAAACGGAGACGTCAATGTTTTTGCCCTAACCAACACAAGACCTACGATAACGTTATTTAAAAATCCTATTTTTTCCGTGCAGGTAAAACCGAGGAATCACCGTGAAAATATTTTCAACAAACACGAATTAAACTCTTTAACCCTTTACCTAACATGAAAAGCAGACGACACTTGCTAAAGAAATTCTTGAATAAATAATTTTTTTTCATTTTTTGTCTCAAAAACATAGGTTATGACCCCTCATTGGAACGAGCTCGACGAGCTCGTTCCAATGATGGGGTCATAACCTATGTTTTTGAGACAAAAAATGAAAAAATAATGAAAATTAACCGGCGGTTTTTGAGAATAGCGCTGGCCGGTTTTAACCGTTGCATTGGGTAAAGGGTTAAAATGTTATGAAAGCACGAGATGTTTACTATTTCATGATGAAAAGTTGTTCATATTGCTATTTGTGTTATTAAATTAATATATTCATTAACGTTTCTGTGTGGCTGTCAGTGAGAAGCTGAGGGACCTCTTTTCCTTCGCGGACGACTAATTTCGTGGCTGAAACTGGTTCCCTGGCTCTCCACTACTGGCTATTCCACTAAACTGTCCGTTTCATTCGAAACAATTCATTTGCTTTAATTTGGGATTAATAGGTAAAATACGTTGGTTTTTTTTAGAATAGGTAACGCATATAATAAAAATAATACCTATGTTTTTTCCAATGGTTACCATAATTATTTCGTTGAAAATTTATATTTCACTTGCCAGTCACTCATGACATAAATAACTGATCCACTCAACAACACTAGGTATCTTCTACTGATTATACAGTACGCCCGTCGTGGACTGAGGTGGGCAGTATTTCCACCGATGCAATAATATTATTATATTATTATCACTTTATACGGCACTCCCTGGCGAATATTTTCATTTTCGGGGGCTGCACAAAACTCATATGTTTCCGTTCACATCCGGGTTCCCGGGTAATAGGGGAGGTAACACTGCTTTGAGTTTGAATATTTGGAGAAGAGAGATGTGATGGCGGAATTTTGTGATCTTTGGCGTGAAAGAATTAAGATATACATTCGCATTTAAGGCATGAGTTAGTTGCTGACAATGATTGTGTGGGAATTTCACACATCTCCTTCATTGAAAAATGATAATAATATATAAATGATGAAAAAAAATAGCAATCTTGATTTTTTTTTGGTTTATCATGTAACCTCTTTGAAATGTGATAAAAATACAAATAACATTATTTTGTACGGGCGTTCGTCTCGGGCCACTAATAGGCCCTTGGGCTGTTAAGCATTTTCGTAGGGCCGTTAATGAACCATAACGCCCGTCAAAAATAATGTTATTGTATAATTATTTATTTATTGGTGTTTAAGGTCACATACTTATGCAAAATGGCTAATCACGACCGCAGTAATATTAGATTGCAACACTAATTGTAGAGATTCTCATCAAAAATGTAATTAATGAAGCACCGAGTATAACTGTACCCGGTGCTTCATTAATTAAAATTTGGCTGATGATGATTTGTAGTACCTGATAAACGCATGCGTGGACATCACAGCTCACGCGTGGATTACGACCAGTCGACGGCGACTGTACTGTAGGTATGACGCAATGAATCGTTGCGTCAAACCTTTACAGTATTGTCATTGCAGTAGAGGTATCTTTCTCGATCAGATCGCGATCCTGTCGGCAGACACACACACTAGTGGTTCAAAGTTTCATAAATATAATATTGCGGAATGACGACCCAATCGAGAAGAACAAAAGAAAATTGCATCTGAGATTCACTGGTCTCACCGTTTCGACAGGTGTGAGTATACAGTGTTGTTGTGAGCAAAGAGCACAGAAACTTTCAATCGGATCGTGATCCGGTGAAAATTCTTTCTTTGCTTTTGTAATCACAGTACCATAATCAAGAACAGCACTTTTCACACTTGACATGGGGCTCAGTTTATCCTGACAAACTGAGAAGAAAATAATGGTAATCAAACCTTTATCTCATCGTTCCTATTGCCGCCGGTGTTTAACAGCCTTATAATGCACTGCAGGTGCGATAAAAATCTATGCAATTCAAACAACATTGTAGAAACCATTATTAACTGGATGAAGGCTAGATTATTTTTGGTGGTCTGAATTTGTTTATCAAAATGTTTTATTACAAATTATTGGAGAGTGCCCATGGGCACTCTCCAATAATTTGTAATAAAACTAATTTACCTGAACAAAAGATTGTTGTCGAAAGTGTCATTAGACCCCAAGCAATAAGTAAATATATGAACAAATGATTTGCGTTTGGCTGAATATGAAACACGAGCAAGGGAAATGCTCGCATTTGTTCTGGTGCCCTCATTTTTTGAAAGCCCTGATAGTGACTTCTAGGCACTCAACCAGTTAACTTCTGGAGATTTTCTAAGCAAATCCCCTTCACTCAACACCGTGCAGGTACAATGCGTGATATATATTTAGCTGAAGTTGACGAAGTTAGACCAAACTATTGTCATGGCGCATGCGGATGTCGGTGAGTCTGTTAGTCTGGTTGGCTATCCATAATTTGGTCAGCGCGGGCTACAGTCCGAAGTTCTTCTTCCATTACCAAACTTCATATGCACGATCAGGTTCATGCCCAGATGAGAACGTCCCATTACCGTCACGGTCGGCCGTCACAGCAGCCATCTTGGTTTTCTTCTGCATAGGCTGCAGATCGCGTTTATGCATCAATTTTATTTAAATGTGGCAGGTTGACTCAGTATGATGAGTAAATGAGAACGTCCTATTTTGGTAATGGTTGGCCACCCGTCATGGCTGCCACGGCAGCTATTTTGGATTTCTTCAGAACACTGTCCGCAATTCATTCAGCACGGGTTGCAGCTCCTTAACAATCATCATGAAATTTTGTGTGCACATTCAGGTTTATACCTAGACGAGAACGTCCTATCATAATCATGGTTGTCTGCCTGCAGTGGCCGCCACAGCAACCATCTTAGAGGTCTTATCAAGTGCTACTGGGCATATTTATAGTTCAATTGTCTTGAAATTTTGAAAGGTTACTTGGTATGATGAGTAGATAAGAACATCCTATTTTAGTTAATGGCTGGCCACCCATAATTAGGACAGCCATCTTGGATTTTTTCAGAACACTGTCCACAATTCGTTTAGCAAGGGCTGTATGCCTCAGTTATTTCTGAATCATCAGCAAATTCCATATGTATGTTTAGATTCATACCAAGATCGGAACGTCGTATTGTGGTCACGGTCGGCCGTCCGCGTTGGATGCCGTCTTTAATTTGTTCAGTACAGGCTACAGGTTTCATTTATGAATCAGTTTTCTTGGAATTTGACAGGTTAACTTTGTTTGATGTGTTGATGAGAACTATTTTGGTTATGGTTGGTTGCCTTTAATGGCCGCCATGTCAACTATCTTGGGTTTCTTCAGAATTCCAAGATGGCATTTGTGTATCAATTGCTTGAAACTCAACCAGCTTGCTTAGTATGATGAGTAGACGAGAACGCCCTATGTTGATCACGTTCAACTGCACACAATGGCATCACGGCAGTCATATCTGATTTCTTTAACACACTCTACTGCTTGCATTTATGGATCAGTTTTCTTGAAACTTGACAGGATGATAGTATGATGAGTAGTTGAGAATGTCATATTTCAGCCACAGTTGGCTGCCTAGAATCGCCGTCTTGGCTTGTATTTTTTTCTTAAGTTTTTTTTCTGACAACACAAAAAGTCAATAATTATGATACAGTTTACTTAGATGCGCATAGGAGAGGTAATTATGACATTTATATAAATGCAGCATAAAGTCAAGGTAAGCCACAGTGTCACTGATAATTTCATTATTTTCTTCGATAGCCAATGACGGGTTGGTCGTTGACAAAACCTAATCACATAATCTGAAAGGGGACAAACAGTTTAGTATCATTCTGCCTGTGTATATTTGGAAAACGAACGGCATTCCAGAGTTTGTCAGTAAGGATTAAGGAGTTAATGCAATGAGAAAAGTGCTGAGATGCATCATGATAGAGACTGTGACGATAACGTTCAGGTGACGTTTAATTGTGTTACGTTGTGGCTGAGATTATTAATTTATACCACAATAACTATGTGTATCCAACGTTACCCGATATAATACAGACACAAAGAAATGTGCTAGGTACACCACGCGTGGAATATTGCTAATGTGTAAGAATGTCATATACAAAACGCATCTGACAGGTCAATGCGTATCTTATTATTGATTATTATTTATTGGTGTTTTAAGGTCAAATATTTATGCACAATGGCTAATCAAGACCGTGACAGTTTTACGGGTGGAGGAAGCCGGAGTACCCGGAGAGAACCACCGAGTAACGGCGAGAAACTGTCAGCTCCCCACCATACTAACTCCACACAAGCAGGGTTAGCATTGGGTGAAGACAAGTGCACCATCGACGTGCAGTACGCCTTAGTACACAACGCCACCGTGCCCCCACGCGGGCAATGGAGATGAAGTGTCTTGCCCAAGGACATAACGCGGTTGCCGCAGGTGGGATTCCAACCGAGGACCTCTCGGCTTGCAGGCTGCACCTCTACCCACTGAGCCACCGCGCTCCTGCGTCTCTTATTAACGTAAAACAATGATAAGGCAGAAAGTACGCAGTCCCCGGAAGATGCTATTTTCTCTTTCACGTTGAAAATATTGATTGGTCAACCCGACATATTCACTAAGTGTGGGCATTCTTATTTTTATAAAGTTTTGACGTACCAGGATCCTGGGACGGAAAGTGGCCTTCCAGGGTCAAGGGGTAAATTCAGGCTGAGAACCGGGGACGGAATAAACAACCCTTGTTGGAATTTTCCAATAGTTCCATGACGGCTCCGACGCTTGTGAAACATTTGAAAAACTCCAACTCCAATCGTTGATTCCTGTCCCTCGTTCTCCACCCTTGTGTGCTGTCTTCATTTCCGATGGGTGTGCGTGTGGCAGACTCGAGATATTTGAGCCAGTCACGAGTTTTACCGAGTGTCGGGTGCAACAAATGTCTTGCCTAGAGTGTAGGACTTCCACACCCCACATCCAAGCCTGAAAATAAGCAGTCTGTCACTTGCAGAATGAGGTCCCCAGAGGGTGAATGTGCTGATGCCATCCCAGACAGTGGGCCAATGTATTCTTTGTGTACCTCTTTTTGTTTAGGTTTAAGACCTTGATTCAGATTGAGGTGCACAGAGGGTAAATTTAGTGATGCTACCCTGCTGTGCAGGGTAGCATCACCAAATTTTCCCTTTGGGGACCTCATTTTGCAGATGGCAGTCTGCTTATTTTCTGGCTTGCCCACACCCAAACCCAGTCGTGGATGATATTTCTTCAACCAAAATTCCAACGTGACATAATTTGTGTTCGAAGACTAGGTATGTATGTTGACAAATGTGAATGATATATTCTGAAAGGGCAACGGAAAGTTAAGTATACACGAAGGTATAGATTTGGAAGGAAACTCTGTATCAAACCACGATGGAGGCGTTGAAGCAATGAAAATATGCCGAGATGCGCCACTACAAAACTCATGACATTGACCTTTACATGATAACAATAATAATAAATTTTCGACCTTCCGCTGATTTATCGCGGTCCTCTAATGAGGATGCCTACATAAACCCTGTGCCGCGCCGGGGTATTCCCCCCCCCCCCCCCCCCACTCAATCTCCCAATATTCAGTCAAACACTGTTTCATAATTCCCCCACTGGCGCCTTCTCGATGTCTCCAACTATAAACTTGACCCTTTTACTCATGTCATTCCTCATCGAATTACCCTTCATGTTTCCATCCCATTTTTCGATTAGTTGCCCAAGGAGTCTTGTTCTACTAAGGACATATTTGGGGCATTTTAAATTGAAATGTTCCAGGGTATCCGTTACACCTAAGTTACACATTTAACCCTTTACCCAACGTAACGACCAAAACCGGCCAGCGCTATTTTAAAAAATCGCCAATTAATTTTCATTATATTTTCATTTTTTGTCTCAAAAACATAGGTTATGACCCCTCATTCGAACGAGCTCGTCGAGCTCGTTCCAATGAGGAGTCATAACCTATGTTTTTGAGACAAAAAATGAAAAAAATAGTTATTCAAGAATTTTTTTTGTAAGTGTCGTCTGCATTTCATGTTAGGTAAAGGGTTAGCACACTATTTCGTCGCCTTTCCCGATTCTCCCCCACAGCTTCAGTGACTTGGATCTCACTTTGACCTCCTCAAACGATCCATCCAGATAATCCTCCAAAGCTGGTACATCCTTTTTATATAACCCATCTAAAGAACTCTTGGTCCTAATTCCAGCTCGCTAGTTTCTATTACAATCCTCAAACACCCTTTCCCCTATAAAACTCCTCACCTGCTGCAGTCCCACTTCCAGATCTTCAGTCTCTAGAGTAGAGTAGTTCTCCATTAGCTCCCTCGTCTGCTTTTTCCATCCTGTCTGTATGTTATGGTTCCATGCATGGTTAAACGTTGTTTTACACCATCTGCTGTTTAGGAGGTTTACCAGGCAATTTAGGTAGCATAATTTTCCCATACCTATTCTATCTTTAACAGGCATCCACTCGAGTTCCCTTCTGAGCGCTTCCATTGCGGCTGCGTTACTTGGTCCGGTCATCCACTGACCCGCATCATTTTGTCGAATCTCCAAGTTCCTCACTACCATTTGGTTCAGATGGATCACATCTGTCCCATATGTTTTACTTGATAATCCCACCCTCTCCAAAATAGTTTATCCAACGAACACCTTGTTAAAGCTAATTCTTTCCAGAAGTTTTAACTGATTGAGTATTCTTTTCCCCTTTGTTTTAAGTTTATCTGTGTGCTTTCTGTATGTGTCTCTACCAGTAACACCTAGATTCACACCCAAGTGTTCATATTCGCCCGTTTCTCACACTGTTTTATCCTTGCTTTCCTCTTCACCAATAGATAATTTACCCACCCTCCACCTTCGCAACTCATCTACCTTACGGCCCACGGGTATTACCTTGCTTTTGTTAAGTTCAAGACGCCATTCATTCCTACTTTACTGCTATGGTTAACAGTTTTTCTACTCCCTCTTCACTCTCGGCTAATAAGACCATGTCGTCGGCAAAGAAAAGTCCTGGGATTTTTGTCTCTCCGACTTTTACCCCCACTGAGCTTGCAATCAACTCATCTCCTAAATCTTTTATTTCCAATGGAAAAAGAATCGATGAGAAGATGCATCCCGCTTAGGGCCTATCTCTATTGGGATCCTCTTCGTTGTGATGTTTCCTAGGTTAAGTGCACTATGCACATTTTTGAACAGTGCTTTCATGATTCCAACAAAACTTCATCCGAATCCAAGGCCCTCAAGTTTCTGCCACATTCCGTCCCTCCATACTCTGTCATATGCTCTTTTTCACATCCAGAAAGAAGGCCATAAACGTCATTTTCTTATTGATTTTCGTTGACTCTATCAATTGTGATAGTGTAAACAAGTTGTCGGTGACTCGTCACCCTTTCCTGGAACCCATTCTGGATTTCCCCCGGAATCCTCTCTCTTCAACAATTTCCACAGGCCTTCCATACAGAACCTTACATATTACCTCCCCAATATTGCTACTAACAGATTTCCCTCTATAATTATCTGAACCTTCCTTATCTCCTTTTTGTGTATGAATTGTACCCTGCTTTCCTTTCACTGCTTTCTCTGGACCTCTTGCTTTGTGATGGCCATGTTAAATAGTGCTGTAAGATGTTCATATAATTGATCCCCTCTTTTTAAAAACTCGTTGGGAATTTCATCAGTGCCTTATACTTTGCCATTCTTTAACTTGGTGACTACATTTCGTATTCCCCATCCCAATTTCCCTACATACTAGGTTAGATAAATTTTCTGCACTCTCTATCATGCATTCTGGAGGGACGCCCCCCCCCCCCCCCCCACCTTCTGTCATTTACCCTCTCCCAATGTTTGATCATTTCTACTGCTATACTATCCCTGTCGTCAGTACTTTTCTCAGCCACCTTAATACTCTGTGTGCATGTGTATTGCCTTTGCTGGTTTTATTTATTCATTTCCAGAATATATTAGCCCCCTCTGTTTTCCTTAATGCTTTAATGAGATTACTATTCCGTACTTTCCTATTTTTGTTCTTGATTATATTAACCTTTGTTCTTGCCTCCTCATATACTTCTTTGGCACTTTTAGTGGCTGTATCATTTACCTCCTTGAGTTTTCTACACCTTCTAAACGCAGCACATTTTTCTTTCTCTCTTTTATTGCATGTCTGAGCTCACTCATTATTTACTCTTCATCCTAATTCATTTGTCGTCACTCTGATTCTCCAAATGCTTTCCCTTCCAGCATCTTTTAGACTTCTCACTATGACGTGACCTTGTGTTTCATTGGTGTGTGATGTCTCCTACCTAGGTATCTCACATGAGATATGTGTATCTCCCAGGTTGGAGAACATAATATAATTCACCTCGGCCTTAGATGTGAGATGGAAAACTGCATCCGAGAAATCAGTTTTTTTTGTACAGGACAATGGGGTTGCCGAGTGTTTCAAGCAAAATCTGAGCCTGGAGTGAAGGTTTGTCCATCCTGCACTCAAGGGTATCTCCGGATTAAGGTTCTCCCACCTCGTAAGATAACTGATCCTTATGGGATTAAACAGTCCCCCGGGAAAGCATCTTCTACCTCACTAACTAGTGCGCGAAGAAAGAAACTGATGCGAAATTTGGAAAGCGGGTGGAAAGTACTGGTTCGCACCACAGGTTGTCACTTGGGTGCACCAAGGCGCCATCCGCAATGCCTTAACATTGCAGATGTCGCCTTGTTGCACTCGAGGGGCGTGACACGCGCTTGAATGGTACTCTGTTTAGCCTGGCGACTGGGGAGGGATGGCATGACAAGTCTTGTTGTTCAAAAAGAAGGTTTATGAGGTTTGAAACACTTGATCTCGACTCGACAACGCTGCTGCCGTCACCAGTGTACGCTTCACGGATCTCTTTATAGTTGGACTTCTGGAACGCTCGTAGGTTACATATAGAAAAGTGTCTCACCTGCCGGCATCTTAGAGAGGGGGCAATTGTTGCTATAAATAAACAATAATTAAAAAGGAAGAAATTCTGTCGCCTTGCAATCGCCGATCGAATTTTAGAGAATAAACTTTGATATCTGTGAAAAATGAAAATGTTGGTGTTGTGCACATTTTTCGCGGCACAACAAAGTGAATATTTACGTGATATTTTTTAATTGTTATTGACAAAAAAACAAATGCCGAGACTGGAAAGTTGTTACCGTGTTACTACAATACGGCCGCCGTCGTCTGGTCACTTTCCACGGGTGGGCGATATTTCCACGGACGCAATAATATTAGATTCCAACCACTAATTATAGGAATAATAAAAAAAAATTAATGAAGCATCGGGTACAACCCGGTGCTTCATTAATTAAAATTTTCCTGATGATGATTTTTATTACCTGTTAAGCGCATGCGTGGACATCACTGCTCACACGTAGATTAAGACCCCTCCACGGCAACTGTACTGTAGTTTTCATGGTAGGCGTACGTTTGATGTTAATGTTTCACGTCATTGGTTGGAGGAGTTATCGCGTTGATTGACTTAGCGCCGTTTTGAGGAGGCAGATTGTCTTGCATCGTTTCGTCAATCCAGTTGTAAAGATCAGTGGTACGATAACATGCAGCAAAGTGTAATGATATGGGAATCTTTAGCGGACTGGCCATATGGTCCACCGGAAAATTTGCGAAGTAGATCTGATTGGATAGACTGTCGGTTTATCGAAATGCCCTCTATGTGGACTTCCACTGGCAGTCCACATAGATAACATGTCGATATACGTGCAGTCCAGTCTGCGCCCATTGGCCAGGCTGTGATGAAACAGCGTTCTTTCGGTTCTAAAAATAAAAAATTACTTTCATTGGGACGAACTATGATCGATGCGATGAGTCCGGGACTCTCTGGTGCAACCATTCTTGCCAAATGGCATCTGTGTGGACTGCCATTGGTCGCTCAGATGCAATGAAGCATCCAGGACTACAATGCAGCGTGCCCAATGGTTAATTGCATCCTTTTACACAAATGTGCAACACATGTTTACATATCGATTGCGCTAAAATGAATTATAAAACAAAATAGCTACTCTCGACAATTTGCTTGGACAGCTAGTCCTTAGAGCTGTTGATAGTAGGTATTCCTTATATTATTATGAGCTTAACCCTTTAGCTAACATGAAAAGCAGACGACACTTGTAAAACAATTCTTGAATAACTAATTTTTTCATTTTTTGTCTCAAAAACATAGTTTATGACCCCTCTTTGGAACGAGCTCGACGAGCTTGTTCCAAGGAGGCGTCAAAACCCATGTTTTGAGACAAATGAAAGTGTCAATGACACTGTAGCTTAACTTGTCAAGACATGTACATGTATAGTATGTGACACAGCAATGACAAAGATCTAGGTAATGACCTGATAACAAAGGTACATATAAAGTATTGTAACCGTCTGTACATAAATACTGACCGTAGCCTGTAACAAATGTATAGGTAAAGTATTGTAAAGGTGGGTGACAGTCAGATGCTGAACTAGAAAAGAAAACTTTGAGTCCCAGAGTGGGTCTGACTGAACCCCAAAATATTTGTTCTCATAGCACAGTGATAACAAAGGCACCCCAAAACACACTCATTCCTGTCCCAAGGTGAAAACAAAGGTACCCAAGAAGTTTCATGAAGATCAGTTCATAAATACGAGCTGTATAGAAGTTGTGACAAAAAACTGATTGGACCTAATTTCGGTACAAAATGGCCACTGGCAGCCATCTTGAATTTTGGACCGCACTCAGAAACACTCGTTCTCGTCCCAAGGTGATAACAAAGGTACTCAAGTAGTTTCGTGAAGATCGGTTGATAAATACAGCCTCTAGCCCGAGCCGTATTGACATGTGCACTTACAGTGTATAAGTAGCACTAAATAAATCAAAATTCATCCTATTGGCATAATTTCTGTACGAGAAAAAAACCGTACTGTATGTGATGTATTCCATTTTACTAAACATCCACTCAGAAATACTCGTTCTCGTCCCAAGGTGATAACAGAGGTACCCAAGAAGTTTCGTGAAGATCGGTTGATAAATACAGCCTCTAGCCCGAGCCGTATTGACATGTGTACTTACTGTGTGTAAGCAGCACTGAACAAATCAAAGTTCATCTAATTTGCATAATTTCTGCACGAGAGAAAAACCTGTATTTTATGTGATGTATCCCATGGTACTAAACATTCACACAAACAATGTTTCAAATCAGCGCTTTCATATGAAAGTTCTGTGCAAAAATCTGATTGCACCTAATTTTGAACAAAACGGCTGCCATCGGCCATCTTGAATTTCGGACCGCACCCCAAAACACTCGTTCTCGTCCCACGGTGATACCAAAGGTACCCAAGAAGTTTCGTAAAGATCGGTTTATAAATACGGCCTCTAGCCCGAGCCGTATTGGCATTTGCACTTACAGTGCTGAAAGTAACACTAAATACATCAAAGTTAGTCTAATTTGCATAATTTACGTACGAGAAAACAAAACCCGCATTATATGTGATGTATCCCATGGTACTAAACATTCATACAAAAAATTATTCAAATCAGCGCTTTCATATGGAAGTTCTGTGCAAAAATCTGATTTCACCTAAGTCTGCACAAAATGGCCGCCAGCGGCCAACTTGAATTTCGGATCGGACCCCAAAACACTCGTTCTCGTCCCACGGTCATAACAAAGGTACCCAAGAAGTTTCGTAAAGATCGGTTCATAAATACGGCCTCTAGCCCGAGCCGTATTGAATTGTTGACGGACAGACGGACGACTGGCCATGGCATAAGCTCAAATTTGGCTTCGCCAAAGTTGAGCTAAAAATGAAAAAAATAACGAAAATTCATTGGCGATTTTTGTGAATAACGCTGGCCGGTTTTGATTGTTACGTTAGGTAAAGGGTTAAACCGCTCGTTTCTTTTACTGAGGTATATTCTCGCCGGCCGACATCCCAGAGTATTTTCCAATAAATGTCAGAATGGAAACGCCTAAAACTGATAATAGAGTAAAGGGTGGGAAGAGACAACAGAATGCCAAATGTAGGCAGAACTAGGCTTTTCGGGGGGACAACCCGACAACGTGGAAATACTGCCCTCGACCGAAAACACACAAAAATCTTGTGAACCTCACCATTTGAAACTCGTATCGTGAAATAGGTGATTACAGGCATTGTGGAAAATTAAGAAGATAAGCAAGGAGAAGGCCGCGTATATTTATAATTTCCAACAACCACTCTGGCGTACCCAGCGAACTCTCACAACTGTCCCGCGATTTTACTACCATGGCGAATTAGGTAGGTACACCGAAAGAAAACTTTCAACGAGAACTCCGGCTACCTGTCGAAGTCGTCCCACAGTTGGATTCCCCACATTTTCAGTCCATGACGCATATGCGAGTGGAACAATTTATCCCACAGTAACCTTAACCAGCGAGGAAAGAGCATACAATAGGAAGCAGAATAGGACACGAGAATAGTAGAAAATCCCGTAGAAACAAAAATCCAAACGAATCGAACACATCTCTAAAAACCCGACCAAGTCCAACCATAGCAACCACATGCCACCCTAGAAATCTAAGATTGAAGACTCCACATTACAAATGGTGGACAAAAACACGTGTTACCTTAACAACAGTACTGTACATGCGCACTGTCCCCATGTATTAACATGATAATGACGTGTACATACACGTGCAGTATCAATATAATCCACCTATCACCCACCATGCGTATCGATATAATGTCATTTTTTCCAAATACATTTCTTACGATAATACTGAGCCCGTCAGAATCCTCTATTCAGTGCGCACTATCACCACGTACTAACAGGATAATGATTTGTTAAACTGGCAGCTCACAATATATCATGACACACCCGACACCCGTAATGTATCGCGGTGTAACGGTACCTTTTTCAGCAATAAGATGAGGGTTCGCTGATGAATGTTTTGCAAATGTTTTTCGCCCAGAAACGAAGCCATCCCTCAATAGATGCAACTCGGGAGATTTCGATCCAAACAAAACAATCGAAGACATCCGCAAAACATAATGATCAAGCCTTTGGCACCACCTGCTATCTACATTAGAAACTGCGATCTCATCATCTAAAACAGTCATAGGAAACACCCTCTGTGCATTATCACCATGCCACATGCATGGTCGCTTTCGGGTGCTATCATGCACTGCGATATATGACGTCACTGCATTCTAAATATACTCTCCCAAAAAAGAAAGTGTGCATGCTAAAAAATAACACTAAAAAAGATATATATCATTTTCATTCATGGAAATTTTATTCAATCACAGATGAATCAATTTGTGATCAACACGAGAAATTTCATTACGCTACGACAAATACTCTCGGCGCCATGGAGAGTCAAAGACACTAAGGGTCAAACACAAAAGTCACACACTCAATATCTGGTATGACCTCCGTCTGCATCGACTACTGCTGTGCATCTACGCCTCATGGAAGCGAACAAGTTAGCATGGAAGAGTTGTGGGATGCTGTTCCATATTCTGATAAGCTGTCTTTGGAGTTCCACAAGCGTTGATGGTGCATGGGGAAGCCGGCGTAGCTGACGTTTCATTTCGTCCCATACGTGCTCAATGGGTGAGATATCGGGCGAATTTGCGGGCCAGGGAAGAACATCCACTTGTTGTTGCTGCAGATATTGTTGAACAACACGAGCTGCGAGGGGTCGGGCGTTGTCCTGCTGTAGAATGACGCCGGGGCCGTGACGTTGCAGAAATGGGACGACAACAGGTGTAAGCACTTCATCACGATATTTGGCTGCATTGAGATTGCCATCAATAATGGCCAGCTCAGTTCTGTTACGGGCAGTGATGCCACCCCACACCCATAACGGTTTCGCTCCACGACACATGGATCTGCGTAGCGTTCGTTTCGACGTCTGTACACTCTCTGGCGGCCATCTGATGATGAAAGATGGAAACGACATTCATCTGTAAATAAAACACGTCGCCACCAGTGTAAGGGATGCCTAAGATGTTGTCTCCACCACTGCAGTCGAGCACGACGATGACGTATCGTCAAAATTGGACGAATTGCAGGTCTTCGAGGACGAAAGCCGTATTCTCTCAGCCGGTTGATTACTGTTTGAGGATGTATCCGTCTCAGGTTAGGGATGTTACTGGCTGTCATCGTTGCCGTTTGTTGCCGGTTCCGCAGATGGACGACACGGATATACCGATCTTGTGCAGGGGTGGTAACTCGGGGTCTCCCGGAGCGGGGTCGGCCTCGAACGTCATCATGTTGTGCATGTCGATGGACTAGCCTGTCTACAGTGTTACGGTAGCAGTTCAAATGCTGGGCAACCCCTCTGTGTATTCTGCCAGCTCTAATCATACCCAGGGCAAGGAGACGTTGATTCATTGTCAATCTTGGCATGCTAATGTGGAGTCGTTTTAACAGCAGCGAAAGTTTGAATGTGAACGATAGGAAGGCCTTACTTTAGTGTTCAAATACCCAAGGATTCACACTGCTGCATGAATTTTCAGACTTTCCACGTGCAAAACATGCCTATTCGCAAACGTGCAGCACGTCATTTAACGTTAATGCAATTTTAACGGGGAAAGCTGTTTTTGTGTTCAATATAACTTATTCATGAACAGGTTAACACTCTTTACACCTACGAAATTATTTTTTTGGAGTTTGATCAATTTCTGCAATGCACACTTTCTTTTTTGGGCGAGTATATTTTCCTTAACAGAATGGCATCCGTCTGGAAAACAAAAATACTCCCCCTCCCCAACAAGTGACTTGACAGACCCGAAAAGCTATCGCCCTGGCGTATACAACATATCTAGTTTCATCCCTCTGCTCTTCCTATCATGTCTTATTTTGCGGGCAATATGGAACAGGAAGGGATTTGTGAAGACCAACCATTAGTGCAGTAAATGGTTTTAGATGATGCTAAAACATACACCCTGATATCAATACATCCAATTGAGATCATATTCACTTAACTGATTTGGGTTGATTTTTAACCCAACTGATTTTAGAGTGTATGTGCTGGATTGATTACAAACAAAGCTTATGACTGTTTCTCATTAATGGATACCGAAGTTGCAACAGTGTATCGGTGCCCTCGAGTGACTACTTGTCTTACTCAAGTCTTTAATTAGTAGTTGTTCAGCTCAGCTTGAAATGTACTCTGGATGAGAAGTTGCTACTTCAGGACCACTCCTATCAAGAGAGGGATATTTCAGGGGAATCGTTTCAGTCCACCTCTTGTTTTTATTTGCCAATCAATCCGCCGAGTTCTCCACTGAACAAGGGGAGGGATTTCATCCGGGAGCTCCCCCAGAACCTCGATGTTCCTTATTCACTTTCTAAATGCATGTATTGGAACTCCTTGCCAAGGGAGAATCAACGTTAAAGAAACATGTTCTCCTTGTCAAGTCCTTATCTAAAATTATTGGTATGCCGTTTGGTCTCGACACGTGTAGTGGCCTTCACTTGTGGCATGGGAAGGCAGTAAGAGGTGGATCTATCAGTTTAAACAATGTGGAGTAATTGATTATCGCGTGGAAGGCCAGGCATGTAAAATTCCAGTGATTGAGAAACCCCAATTTTAGAGTGCAGAATGCCCCACTAAAGGGAAGTTCAGGATGCAATACAAATCCCGGCTCAACACCTGAAACAAAGTCAGCCATAAACACATATGCAGTTACTGTTTTGTCGTATTCATTCGTGTTGTAGATGGGACTAAATAGGAACTTAAGCAGCTTGACATTCTAACAGGAAGGAGGGTCATGTCTGAAAACACCTCCCCCGTTTTCCATCAAATCCGATTTTATTTACCTATTATATAGTTCTGGAGGACGGGATTTGATTAATGTGGACGCTCTGCAAAATATAACTTGTTTTAGGAACTTTGTTCAATTTATTTATCGGACGATCAGCTTATTAAGCTTTTCAGGGCCCACGACGAAAGCAGGACAACCCATAGCTGCTTCCAACGTACCAAGACTGTTGGTTTGACTCTCGACTTTAGGGTTGTTGAGTTTACTGACGGCAATATACTGTTGGTCCGTACGGCTGTGCATGTCTCCCAAGCAAAGACGTTTTTTTTTTTAAATCGGTACAGGACAGACATTTCAATGAAGAGCTTTCTGGGAAAACACTGCATTGTATGAATATACAATATGTGGAACAGAACACCTTCTTGGATTCTTTTGCTTGGATGAAAAGTGCAGGTTTTAAAAGTGAAACCGAGACAGACCTTTTGGACGTCAAGGACCAATCACTTCCAACACTGTCCTACTTTAGCACAAACATTATGTACGAAACATCGTGATTACATGGATCGTTGCTCTTTTTATCAACTTCGCCAAGTTCGTCGTTTTGACCCCTAGGTCTAACTGTGGTACGACCTTCCATAAAACAGAGAAGATTATTTATATTATGAGATTCAGTGTGCCTTTCGACCCAGGTAACTGTATTGGGGAGACTATATATTTTTCGCAGACCTTGGCGGGTTCAACTAGGGCGCGTTTTTGGGATTAGTTTCATTGTCTGTGTGTTGAGAGTGTAAGGGCCCTAGAGTGATGACGATGTTTCAGGCGTCAGCTGAAGTTTTGGGTGCGTCAGGATAACCCGAAACCCTCCTAATTATTTTAATAATAATACTCTATAAGCCTAATATCCACAAAAGTGCTCTTTGTCTTTTAATTTAACCCTTTACCCAACGTAACGGGCAAAAACAGACAGCGCTATTCTCAAAAATCGCCAGTTAATATTCATTATTTTTTCATTTTTGTCTCAAAAACATAGGTTATGGCCCCTCATTGGAACGAGCTCGTTCCAATGAGGGGTCATAACCTATGTTTTGAGACAAGAAATGAAAAGAATTAGTTGTTTTTACAAGTGTCGTTTGCTTTTCATTTTAGGTAAAGGGTTAAAAACATTATCTATTTCATGAATGTTGCTATAGAATGCCTACTGAAAGAGGTGTGTTTCGTGCTGCGATTTAATGAACTCGGGGATGGTTTAATGCTTTTTTCTGAAGAGTCCTAGAGAGGTTAAAGCCACAGAGAATGCTCTGCCATCCGCAGCCTTCAACTTTAACCTTGACTGTGCCAACAAAATTTAGTTACTCGACGTTAGGGTCCTTGGCGACACAAACCAACTGAACAATTCAGTTAGGTAAGATGGTACAATGCCATATAGACACTTGAAATTCAGCAGACATAATTTGTATTGAATTCTATGAAATTGGCCTACTGACAGCCAATGGAGTTCAAGACGCACTGGTGAGATATGGCATGTATTTCTGTTTCTTGCAACCATTCTGGCTGCACAATTCTGTATGTGCTGTAGTTTTGCAAAGTTAGTATTTAATGAGCCAAAGAACAGGGAATTAAAGTAGTCGGGCTGAGTTGTCACAAAGGAATGCACAAATTGCTCTGTTTTTTTAATTGTCTATTAAGTTCCAAATTTTGCTGATGTTCTTCTGACGGAGAGATGCTACCTGACAGACGTGTTATTGGTATAACTGCACTAACTATTTTAATTAGAGTTAGCCGCCTTGAAAAGCTGCACTCGGAAATGATGCAATCTCCGAAACTAAGCAGCATTGGGAAAATACATGCTTTTAATAAACTTTTGAAGCATCCTACTGACAACTTGCATTATTGCTGAGCATTCCAACTAAATAAAGAAGGTGATTTGATGAATTTTTGGACCTTAAAATACAATTGAATATTAATGTGTTTTTATTGAGAATTCCCCGAAAAATATGTGGACGTGACCGGTACTTCCCCTCCTGTCAGTTTTTCTCTCTTATTTGTTGTATGTTGTTGGAGGTCAAAAAGGGCATCTGAAGGGCTTTACTTGACAAAAATATTTGAATGACAAAATTAGAGTGATGCGATCAGATTGTTTTATCACCTGGACGTTATAATGGTCGCCTGTGGGAAAATATTTGGCACTGTTATACCTTAACATGTCTGTCAAGTGATAATTTTTCAACATATTGAATTTTAAAACAAAGTTTTGACAATTTACTTCGTTACATGTAAACTGTTGACCAGTTAAAGATTCTATTTGTTATATGACCCCGAAACCCCACAAAAGACACTTAAATACATTAAAGTGCCCCCACCCGCTGCTATTTCATATTATAGCAAGGCCGTGGATTACCATTTTAATCCTTTACCCAAAGTAACGTCCAAAACCGGCCAGTCTTATTCTCAAAAATCTCCAATTAATTTTCATAATTTTTTCATTTTTTGTCTCAAAAACATAGATTATGACCCCTTGTTGGAACGAGCTCGTCGAGCTTGTTCCAACGAGGGGTCATAACCTATGTTTTTGAGACAAAAAATGAAAAAAATTAGTTATTCAAGAATTATTTTTGCAAATGTCGTCTGCTTTTCATGCTAGTAAAGGGTTAATGAATGGGCTTAATAACTGGACGTGGGGTTAGATTATATAATAAATTCCAGAAATCCCCGAGATGTCTGTGCTTGGAAATTTATTGAAGAGAGAATTATTATTCATCCAGAAAGAAGAACTGTAGTTTACCTTATCAAAAGGGAATAGTTTTTCGACAACCACGCAGTGTACGTTTTCAATGTGTTATTGTTACAAAATATTAGTAAACAGAATTTTCGAAATGTGCAAGCATTTAAAAATTGGCATGTTTCCTAACGCACTGATTTGTTTGCTTCAAACGAAATTAGGATGCATAATTCAATTTTTACCTTACACAATTTGTGCAATACTTGCAAGCGACAATAGGCTTTTATTTATCTTTTGGAACGATTTCGATGAGCTTGTTTTCAATGAGTGCTCATAAGCTGAGCTTTGAGAAAATTAAAAACAAAACAAAAGAAAAAAAAAGAAAGAAATTTAAAATCAGAAATAGCAAACTGTTAATTCTTACTCATTGATCGAAAGCTGCTGAAGTTTAACTGACTCGTTTGAAAAGAAAATTGTATACATAGTTTTGATAACAAGCAGAGGTAGCCCAGGTTCACTACAGATGTGGGCACAAGTATTCGAGCCACATCGTGCTGAGCATTTCGGCTAAGTGAAGAACATTAAAAAAAGATTCATACAAATGAAATTCCCTTCATTATCAGGCCTTGAAGACTGGGGCGAAAGTTTTTAAAGAGTATATGGGGTACCGGGGTTGGGGAGGTGTCGCTACCGATAACTGACGTTATAAGGGAGTCATAAGGTCAAAAACTAAAATGCGTCCGATGTTTTTGAAATTCTAGTATGTTATAAAGCTCAAAATGTACGACACAGCTTTTTCCGGTTTTTCGATTTATCGCTATTTTGACGTTTTTACGTCACTTCAAAGTTTAGGCTATTTTTAGGGTCATATGTCAGTAACTCGCTACTTTTGTGACTCCATTATATCCGTACGTATATATTACACACGTACGTAACTTCACACCTGCTTTATATTCATTTAAAATTGTGCTCACCCATTTTTGGAATTAAACTGTCGCCTCCCATTCAGCCATGCCTATTTTACGTCATTTACTTGACCTTTTAGTTTCAACCTCATTTTGAGCCTCAGTATTTTGTGATTTTGGGAATTTTATCTCCAACGAAAACCATATCTAAAAATCTAAGAAATTCCAACCGTTATGACCGAACTCTGAGGTGACTTCATAAGGGGGCCATAAGGTCAGAAATTGAAATGCGTCTGATATTTTTAAAATTTCCGTATGTTATAAAGATAAAAAATAGGAGATAACTGTTTTTTGATTTTCGATTTATGGCCAATTTGACGTTTTTACATCACTTCAAAGTTAGGCTATTTTTATCATATTTCATTAAAAAATGTACGTTTCCATTTCCAATTGCCCGCATACACCAATTTGGCATATATGAAACTTCACACACCGTTTTCAATTTATTTGAAATTGTTAACTTCTATTTTTAAGTTTAAAATAATTTGACCCCCGATGCCAGCGATGCCAATTTTAAGTTTTTGCGTTTACCTTCTCTTGTCCAACTCATCTTTAACCCTTTACCTAACGTAACGGCCAAAACCGGCCAGCGCTATTCTCAAAAATCGCCAATTAATTTTCATTATTTTTTAAATTTTTTGTCTCAAAAACATAGGTTATGACCCCTCGTTGGAACGAGCTCGTTCAAACGAGCGGTCATAACCTATGTTTTTGAGACAAAAAAAAAAATGAAAAAAATTTGTTATTCAAGAATTATTTTTGCAAGTGTCGTCTGCTTTTCAGGTTAGGTAAAGGGTTAACATTTTCCTTTCGAAAGTTTGGCAATATAATAAAAATACACATCAAACTTGGTCGCAAAAACGGCATTGGCCGCAAAATGGAAGCCGTGCTTCGTTGACTGACTTCAGTAAATTCAGTTTGCGATTCAAAAGCCTTCTAGTTGTATGTGCAATCATGTAACATATCTGTGGAAAAAAGAGGGGCCACGGACACACCCAGAATCTCTGTCCCTGGTATATACATCCTAATACAATCTATGTTATTCGTCTAATTTTCTCCCCCATTATTGTCTTTAAACAAGCCATTTTTGAAATCTTAACCCACTATACGATATGGATAAAAACAAGGCGTCACCACTTTTAGAATTAAAGAACACTACTGCCCCTTCTTTTTTGTAAGCCTCCAACACATGTTTCTTCTTGATTAATGGAACAAAGCATCATTGGTGAAACAAATATGAACTGTTCACAGTAATTACATTTCTGATTCCCAATTTTGTGTTTGAAACGAGGACCTTGATGACGCTTATCATTATTCTCGACTATTCTTTTTGTATATGTGGATATAAAAGTCGCCGTGGACTGCCCGAAATCCCCGCGTGGGCAGTGATCTCCACGCATGCGTTTATCAGGTAATAAAAATCATCATCAGGAAAATTTTAATTAATGAAGCACCGGGTTGTACCCGATGCTTCATTAATTTTTTTTTATTATTCCTATAATTAGTGTTTGGAATGTAATATTATTGCGTCCGTGGAAATATCGCCCACCCGTTGAAAGTGACCAGACGACGGCGGCCGTATTGTAGTAACACGGTAACAACTTTCCAGTCTCGGCATTTGTTTTTTGTCATCATCAGCACCATTTTAATTAATGAAGCTCCGCTTAATGATTATTCCTATAATTAGTGTTTCTAATCTAATATTATTACGTCCGCAAAAAAAATATTTCACACCCGTGGAAAGTGACCAGACCACGGTGGCCGTACTGTATTATTAGTTACACTGTTTGTTGGTGGCCTAATATGGTATATATGGTGTCAGTTAATTTCATATTGGACGAGAGCGAAGTAACGAATATATCTTACCGACTGCTGCATCGATGCACAGAACTAATAACAAAAGCGATCAAAATTAAATGAGAGAATTCTCACAATGTGTTCACGTGTCGTTGCCTTATTACAATTTATGGGAGAGTCTCATCTCCCATAAATTTTTTAACAAGGCAAATTCATGCGTACCAAACAGTTTCATTTCGAAGGTAACATGACACACATCGACAGAATATGAAGCCTTTTAAGTTGCCTTACCTGCACTTCAGACCAAATATGGGCTTCCAACACTCAATCTTTCAACTTGAAGCGTTTATCGGCTGCCGCCATTGTGAATAATCAATAAACAAAGGGGAGATTACCCATAGCTGTCAGCGTATATTGATGTTGACAGGCAGTATATGGTTTTATATGCAGTCTGCATGTGACGTCTGAGGTGGCTCAGTGGGTTAGGGCATTTGGATTGAAACTGAAGGGTTAACCCTTTACCTAACCTGAAAAGCAGACGACACTTGCAAAAATAATTCTTGAATAACTAATTTTTTTCATTTTTTGTCTCAAAAACATAGGTTATGACCCCTCGTTGGAACGAGCTCGACGAGCTCGTTCCAACGAGGGGTCATAACCTATGTTTTTGAGACAAAAAAATGAAAAAAATAATGAAAATTAATTGGCGATTTTTGAGAATAGCGCTGGCCGGTTTTGGCCGTTACGTTAGGTAAAGGGTTAACGGTTCGATCCCGACTCGCGGTAACTACGTTTTGTCGTTCGGCAAGACACTTAATCCCGATTGCACACGTGGAGGCACGGTGGCGCTGTGCACTAAGGCATACTGCACGTCAATAGTGCACTTATCTTCAACCGCTGTTAACTCGACTTTTGCAGAGTTATTACGTTGGAGAGTCTGACATTTGCTCTCCGCTGTATGGCGGTTGTTTCCGAGTATACTCCGGCTTCCCACATCGGCAAAACTTTTCGTCACGATGTGAAGTGACCCTGGTTGTTGAAAGTGTCGTCAAACCCCAATAAACAAACAAACAAACAAACAAACAGTACTTAATGTATTATTCCGGTACTTCTGGAGAGAGCATGAGAGTGATAATATAGAGTGTATTTAATCCTTTGATACTTTTGTATGTCTTATGACATACGAAATCAAACAGCGCGTTGATACTTTGTGGTCATTTGTTTTGTTATTATTTTTCGATTTTTTAAAGTTTTAACATTAATGCCTATTTTCTTCCGAATAGTGCTCAGTGCCAACCGTTGAGCCAAATCTTATCGCAGCTTAAAATACTAATATAATCCTGCCGTCAAGACTTCTTAACTGGTTGAATGCTAAAAGCCACTGTCAGGGCTTTCAAAAAATGAGGATACCAGAGCAAAAGCCAACACTTTCCTTGCTTATTTTTCGTATTCAGTCAAACACAGATAATATTTTTTTTATAAAGTAGTTTTATTGCAAATTATTGGACCGTGTCTGTAGGCAGTCTCCAATAATTTATAATAAAACAAGTTTTCAATAACAAATTCAGACCACCCAAAATAATCTAGCCCAGAAAAAGATATTCACTAATGTGAAAAGTATTTGTACTTTCCGACGTTTGACGTCGCATTTTGAAAAAAAAAAACGTTGAAGAAACTGAATTCCCAGTACCGTTTGAACGTCAGGATAATTGAAGTCTCAAGGGTTAAATTATAACTGCTCAAAGATTCATTCGCGACGCACATAAATTTGCATCGATATTCATTGTTAGATACTGCCAGCAAAGAATACAACGTTCTTTTCAAGTCTACTGGGTGGGGGTAACAATTAAATTGGAACTTTTTCTTTGCGAGAATGTCGGAACATCGCATGCTCGAATAATGCATGTGAGTTCTCGATGTTAGGAACTGTTCTCATGCCGAACGTCTAAGAGTTACATAATAAAGAATGCTTCGGAGTTTAGAAAACTATATGTTGTTAAAAGCTTTCCTTTGTCTTTTGGAGGTTATTTTTCATTTATCATTCTTTTTTCTATTTGTTGACGATGTTCAGTAAATGTGGTTACATTCCATTAGTCATTTTGATGGGTTCTGCCAGGCCTGGCATTCTGAAAAATGCAGGAGGGCAAAAAATCGCTCTCCTCAATCAGCTTAGGAGAGCAATTAGCTTTACACAGCATTTTAAGTATCCAGTTGAACGAACTCATCGAAATTGAAACCAACAGACTATTACATCGGTGATTTTATTAACTTTACTGAGGTAAAGCGAAATCTCTTAGACATCTAGATGTCTCACTCAACAACCGAACACACACTTGACAAGACCTGTGTGTGTACCCAGACCTGTTGTCCAAGAAAGTCATACGCCTACCCACCTGTTGTCCAAGAAAGTCATACGCCTACCACTACCACCTTCAACACCCAAGGGGGGTTGAAGGTGGTGGTGGTAGGCGTATGACTTTCTTGGACAACAGGTCTGCTTGAATCTACAGTCACATCCTGGTGCAAGTGCTTCAAGTGACAGGATAGTAGTAATGGTAGTATATTATAGTGTCAATATTCCTTGAATAATTACCCCTCAAACTATGATGTCAGTTGTTGAACTTGAAACTGATAAAAAAAAAAAATATTGCTGTGACCTATTTTGCTTCAAATGATTGCAACTGTGTTTGGTTATGGTTGCAGCCATTACCTTTTACCACTAAACCACTTTCAAAATGAAATTACGTGATGTTATGTGACTTCGAAGTTAAATTACATTTTTGCTTTACAACAAAAATTTAATGTGAGCATAATACATGTAATCTCAATCATCCCAGACCAAAATATTTAGGAGGGCAATTTTTCGCTCTCCTTAATTCTTTCAGGAGGGCAGTAAGGAGAGCTAAAAAATCGCTCTCCTGAAATTGCCAAGCCTGGTTCTGCCATACCAATTCATATTGAAAACAGTCTGTGAATGTTCGAAACGAAGGGGTTCATTGATGGTAAACAATCCAGATTTGCATTGTTTGAAGAAAATGAAACTTAAATATTTTACAAGGGTTTGCGAGCAAGGTTAAGGTCTTTGTGCGATCCACAAATTGCAAGAGAGATATGATTGACTGTTAGTCGCCAAGGTAAGCTGTAAAGACAGAGTCACGATTCGGTCGTAATTCTCAGTCCGCTTTGCAATGACAATACTCTAGCATGAGTGTAGGACAAGATATCCCCGGACAAAAGATACCCCCAAAAGATCTCCCGAGCAAAAGGTCATCGCAATTGAACAAAAGGTCCACAGTACTAAAGATTCCCTTGTAGCTCTTCATGACAGAATATCCCACCAAACTCAAGTCAGAGGTTCGTAGTGTTGAATGCAAAGATTCTTTTACTTTTTATCGAAAATGTGAAAAAATGAAGAAATAATAAAAAATCCGCTTTAGGACAGCAGTATACTGAAATGGATCATTCAGTTATTATCTCTCAATTTTCACTCTTTGCTGACAAAACGTCAAAGACCCGTGCACATCTTTTTTAATTTATTTTTTTATAATACTGTCAGTTACACCATAAATCAGATAACAAAGTTATAACATAACCAACAGAGTAGATTGAACTGCAATGTGAACTCTTTCCTCAAGTCAACATGACTTTCCTGGAAGAAAATTAATTTTTTTTAATATGTATATCACAAAACCATGCAAATATGTGTATCCGTGGAACCGGCTTTGCGAGCCGGTTCCAATGCTAAATATATCTGCATAAACTTAATTTGGATGGCTACCATTCAGCTGGCTGATAGGTTAGAAGAGTATTGTTATATATGAGTAAAAATAAAATATTAATAAAGTTGGTGGGTGGAGGGGGGGGGGGGTGGTGGGGGTGTCCAGGGGATCTTTTGGGAGATATTTCGTTTGAGGGATCTTTTGTCCGGTATCCTTAAAATCAGGGGAATGTTTTGTCCCAGGTATCTTTTTCAAGGTACCCTTTTTTCTTGGGAATATTTTGTCCAGGGATCTTTTGTCCGGATCTCCTGTAGCATATGAGTAGTATGTCATGTACCCGGACGAGGGTAGTTTGCAGGACCCCGGTGCAGGACCCCGGAAGTGACGTCATGTCACGTGACCTAGTGCCGCCATGTTGTGTTGTCATGGTAACCCGCGTGAGCGGCCATGTTGTGACGTCATCTCCATAGTGATACGTGGTGTTAGTGCGCATGCGCAGCGCGTGTTGTTAGGGTGATACGTGTTTCCGTCGTCCATTTTGTATACTGGAGGCCGCCATCTTGGTTCCTATGGTAGCACGTGATTGCTATGTTACCCAATGGCTTCTAACAAGGCAGGGGTGTGTTCGGAGGGTATGTTAGATTGAATCGGAGTATTTTCTGGAACGACTTCCCTGGATAATTACCACAAACAACCCGACAACTTGTATTATTTCGAATTCTTCCAGAATTCTCTGCTTCTATCTATATATGCAGTAGTTTACGTCTACCTAGGCATATTCCTTTATTCTAGAGTATACTCCAGTAGCGTAGAAGAGCCTATTAGTTGGAACAGTTTACCTTATTATTACTATATTTAGCAATTTCTGGTCTATTCTTGTTAGTTCTGACCCTATTCCAAGTACTCTTGTTGTTTCATTTATCTAGATCCTATTTATAGAACATAACTAACCAATCAGATTGCTTGATTTCCCATAACCTGTATGCAGAGTTATCTCCCTTGTGTATAACAAAAGACTATATCCAATGGCAATATCCCATGGAATCCCATTTTTTGCAAAACACCTGTGGCTATGGAATCCCTTTTTTGTCGTATGAGGCCATGAGGGCTATGTAAAAGCCCTCAATGAGTCCTCATTTATTATCCCTCATACCCTCATTGAATTTTGATGTTATGAGGACCTTGAAAAATCCCTCAATGAGGTATAATTTACTACGACTCTTATCCTCATTTCAGTATTTAACAGGTATATCCTATGGAATCCCATTTTGGAAAACGCCCGTGGAATCCCTTTTTGTCGTATGAGGCCATGAGGGCTATGTAAAAGCCCTCAATGAGTCCTCATTTACTATCCCTCATAGCCTCATTGAATTTTGAGGTTATGAGGACCATTAACAATCCCTCAATGAGGCATAATTTACTACGACTCTTAGCCTCATCTCGGTATTTGAGGATACCCATGGCCTGGTATTGTATTATTCGAGGATACCTATCGAGGATACCTTTTATAGGATACTTATCTGAGATTACTATATAGGCTGTTCATATCCCTATAGGTCTCTTGTTGGCCCTTAGTACTATTAATCCACCTGATGCTTTATGTTATCCTATGACTGGTATAGGTAGTATGCAATGCTAGCCATAGGGGTATTGTGGGTAGGAGTACTGCCTGGTAGTTTAGAACGGTACTATAGTATGGGCGGTATATACACTTATAGGCCCATTTTAGTGCTTGGTACTATTAACCAACCGATTGCTTTGTTTTATTATATGGCTGGTATATGTAGTACGTTATGGTAGACCTAGTGATTTTGTGGGGGTGGGGGTAATGCTTGGTAGTTTAGAACGGTAGTATAGCATAGGCTGTACATATCCCTGTAGGTCTCTTGCTGGTCCTTGGTACTACTGATCCACCAGATGCTTCAAATTATTGAGCGGTATTCTGGGGTGGGGTCAATGCCTGGTAATACAGAACGGCAGCAGAGTATGGTTGGTATATTCCCCTATAGGTCCCATCCTAACCATTTATAGTATTAAACTACCAAATGCTTTGTATCATCCTGTTACTGGTAAGGTGATACGTAATACCAGTAGTTCCTACCTTATTCCGAGTACTCTTGTTGTTTCATTTACCTAGATCATTTATATAAATTATAATTAACCAATTAGATTGCTTGATTTCCCATAACCCGTATGCAGAGTTATCTCCCTTCTGTATAATAAAAACCTATATCAATTGCAATATCCCCAGCACCCCAATTTCGGCACCCCTTTTTTGGAAAAGCATATGGCATTCGGCACCCCTTTTTTCTGAAATGAGGATAAGAGTCGTTTTAAAAATCCCTCAATGAGGGATTTTTAATACGACTCTTATACTCATTTCAGAAAAAAGGGGTGCCGAAGGCCATATGTTTTTCAAAAAAGGGGTGCCCAAATTGGGGTGCCTTCTGGAGAATCCCATTTTTCTGAAATGAGGATAAGAGTCGTAGTAAAAATCCCTCAATGAGGTCTAATCACGTGCTACCATAGAAACCAATATGGCGGCCTCCAGTATACAAAATGGACGACGGAAACACGTATCACCCTAACAACACGCGCTGCGCATGCGCACTAACACCACGTATCACTATGGAGATGACGTCACAACATGGCCGCTCACGCGGGTTACCATGACAACACAACATGGCGCCACTACGTCACGTGACATGACGTCACTTCCGAGGTCCCCCACCGAGGTCCCCCAAACTACCCTCGTCCGGGTACATGACATACTACTCATATGGACGAATAAGAGCACATTTTCAGGAGTGTTTTAAAAATATTTCAGTCTAAACTCACTTCAGAATCGTTAACTGTAAAGCCCCAGCGGCACTTTTTATTAGTTGGTGTGCTTGCATATGAGTTAAATTTTGAGCGTTATTTCCACCAATGGCTAGAATGGCGTCTCCATTTGTTAAGTAGCCGTCAGCCGGAGAACCATCCTGTATCTGAAACAGAGAAAAACTTTTCATGCAGTAAGCCATAACTTGAACATAAGGGACTAATGTCACTATTAACCCTTTACCCAACGTAACGGTCAAAACCGGCCAGCGCTGTTCTCAAAAATCGCCAATTAATTTTCATTATTTTTTCATTTTTGTCTCAAAAACATAGGTTATGACCCCTCGTTGGTACGAGTTCGTCCAGCTCGTGCCAAAGAGGGGTCATGACCTATCTTTTTGAGACAAAAAATTAAAAAAATTAGTTATTCAAGAATTTTTTTGGAAGTGTCGTCTGCTTTTCATGTTAGGTAAAGGGTTAAGTGATATGCAAAACGTGAAATATGCTTCATATAGGTTTTTATTACCCGAGAGTGTGTGTTGAGGGAGAGGAAGTCGCTCAAAATGGTGAAATGAATATCAACCTCGTCTCTGAGTCATATATCGACTTGTCCCCCAGACTCACCAATACATGGTCCGGTAGTACACAGTTGTTTTAAATGTTGTACTCGAACGTTAATACATTTGCAGGTGATTGTTTGGCTATCCGGTCTAGACACTTTGGAGGTTTCTTGTTTCCTTTTAATGGAGCGCAGAGGTCAAGGAAAATTAATTTTAACCTATTTGTCATGGGTTTGGCGATAGAACTTTCTTTTCTTCGTATATCTCATTCTGAGCATGTCAAAAAACGCATATCAAGACAAAAACAATACTTGAACAAACAAAAAAAAAAAAGAAAAAAAAAAAGAAAAGAAAAAGAGCAAAAAGAAGAAAAGGGAATCAGTGATCACCTAAAACAATGAGACCTCATTGTCACGAGATCAGACAACTCATTCCACCGAGGGGCCCCAAGCTATGTCTTTTCTTTTTTTTTTTCTTTTTTTTTGGGGGGGGGGGGGGGGCGCAAACATGAAAAAATAATAAGATTGGAATTGATTTTTTATAAACTGCGTTAGTCATTATGTCCGTTATATTCGGGAAAGGGTAAATGTAGACACGTATCACTACGTGTTTCAGTTAGGCGTAGAAAGCGTATCGTTACGTTTAGCACTTACATGGATTATCGAAGCTCGAAGTAATCATCTGAATTCTATAAATGAAAACCACATTCTACTAACACTCAGCTGTATATAAATTAACGACCCCCCCCCCCCCCCCCCCCCCTGTATAATGTTCGATATCTTTCGTGCGAGAGATAACAGAGACGGTTTGGGGATTATAAAAGTCCTGCTTTCAGGATTCTCGTCTGTGGTAATTAAAAACACTTTTGAATTTTAACCCTTTACCAAACGAAAAGGCCGAATCCATCCGCGTAATTTTAAAACTGACACTGCAAACTATTCTGTGGGATTATATTTTTCTGCTGCTATTCAATAAACGCATCGAGAAACGATCAGATGATTTGTGTGTTTGAATGATTCACCGGTGACTGTATCGAAAATACTGGAATCTTTTCCTTCGCTTGCATTTTAACCCTTACCTAACATGAAAAGCAGACGACACTTGAGAAGAAAATTCTTGAATAACTAATTTTTTTATTTTTTGTCTCAATAACATAGGTTATGACCCCTCTATGGAACGAGCTCGACGAGGGGTCGTAACCTATGTTTTTGAGACAAAAATGAAAATATGAAAATTAATTGGTGATTTTTAGGAATTGCGCCGGCCTTTTTTGGCATTATGTTGGGTATAGGGTTAAAAAGGAGACATTGCTTTTGTGGGGATATCGACGATTTTCTGATTCGTGGGTACGAGAAATTATGTTTTTCCACTCGCGGAGCGGCCAGAGGGCAGCAGAATTTCATAATAGATCGTACTGACGAATGAGATAGAAGTCTCTATCCACGAACAAACACTGGATACAGTTTGTGTGTGACTGGAAAGCGAGCGATAAAATTAGTTGTATAGTTCCGAAAGTGCAGAAGGAATGAATGTTATTCCTCCCCACCCACTGACAGTGTGAAAATATTAGATGAAAAATAATTCTGGGAATAAACAGAAGGTCATGTATGCATAAAACCCACCATTTTTGCAACAGGATTTGTTATGTCGGGCTAATTCTCGAATGACGTAATAAGGACAAGAATAGAACATTCCGAATTGCTTATCGGTTGAAGAAGTGGATTAACTCATATGTACTGAGAATTAGCTCGCAAATTTTCTGCATTCTACTTTTATAAACGACGACAAAACTAGATTAGTTGCGAACAAAATGAATTGTAGAAGCTAAATACTCACAAAGACAGATTGATCCACCAAAAGCCTTGCTTAACCGATTTTATTAAATAACAACCCCAAATATATATAGATTTTCCGTACCGTTGTAGTTTGCTCCTCATCTCTGGATCGTCGGGAAGTGGGAGTCTTCACTTTTGCAAATCCATATCGTGCCTGTCTGAAACGAGCCTGATCTGACATCGCTAAAGTGCGAATGTTGTCGAGGCTACAATCTTACAATTGCGAAGTAAAAACTTCTTTTGCATAAAACATTCTGGATAAACATCCAAAACTTCTCTGTTGTATACAAGTCCAAGTATTCGGTCAGAGACGGACAGGCCGTGTGGTCCACCGGAAAATTTTCCCACTGGGCGCCCCATTGGGACCCACTCGGGGCCCACAAAATTTATGCAGCCCAACACCTATTGGCACATGAAATTTCACGAAAATGACCAAAATGCGAAATGGATCTGATTGCATGGCCTGTCGGTTAATTGAAATGCCGTTAGTAGGTATATATTGCGGATTTACCAACCACTTTGTACATGTACGTGTACAACATACGTACACGATGCGTTCACCAACGTGGAATTCAGTGTTAAATCGCACGCTTGTTCACAAAAATGTACAGTGGTCTTGAATCACCCATGTTTTTTGTGACTCCAAGATCGCACTTTTAATGTTCAAATACTCGTGGTGAACGCGCGTTTTTTTTAAAAAAAGGGTGAAATTGTACATCTTCACTTTTATCTTTTACTTTAAAAAATTTTGTCCACGTTCCCATCGCAGATCAGACCATCGATCCATCGTTGGTGAACGCGAGCAAAACATTCTGGGCTATCATCAAAAAAACGGTCTGCGGATTCTAGACCAGTGGTCCAGAACCCGCCATTGTTTTGAGGCGGTGGGTTTTTCCCATTTATGACGTCATTAGGGGAATTCCCCACTATGGGAATTCCCAAACTCAGCTAATCGACCGATCGGATCGCTCGATTCTCCGCCAATTGACCGATCGGATCGCTCGATTCTCATAAACTCGATCATACGGAGTTATCTCCCCTCGTCGTGAGGTGGGGGAATACCCTAGGAAATAAATAAAAGTGATCGATATATATAGGAGAGAAAAAAAAAATATATAAATAATAGTTATTTAGAAAATTAAATATATCAAATCGAATAGATAATAATAAAAAAAATACGTAAATCATGTGCGCATCCCAGACTATTAGAGCGAGGATGCTTTTAAACATGCTGATGAGAGCATACGCAAACTGCGTGAACGATGAACTACGTTCCATCTTGTTAGAACGATGTGTCGGATGTCGGGATCATCTAGACTTCGATCACGAGAATCATTCGTGTCTGACGATGGAAAGGGAAGATATGGTCGTCATGTATTTCGAACCGGCGTTCGAACGCGTTATATTCAAAGATGTGATCAGGTTTTGGAAGAGATTAGGCTTCTGTAAGAATCAAGACAAGCCCACAGTTTCGGAAGAACTGAAATTGGCGCGTAGAAGTCTGACTTTAGAAGACAAGGGATGCATCAAGAAATTATTGCTGAACGAAGCATACGTCTAAGTTTTTTTCGTTGATATAAAATAAGGGAGAATAGAAAATAAAATAAATACACACATAAAATTTTATCTAATATTAGAAAGAAAAAAAAATACAAAAATGAGAACCAGAAATAAATTGTATCCGACGTTAGTGGACGACGAGGACGAGAAGCCGATCGACGTTTTGCCGACGGTGCCGTCGCTAGAAGAAAAAGAAAGAGGAGAGAGGTATCGCATCGATCAAATCAATAGAATCCAAGAGTATCTAACTCGAGAGAGAGATTCTCGTCGTTCCCTCAAGAAGAAGTATTCGCGTTTCGTGACATTCGTCAATGCGATCGACACGACACTCATCACGATTTCCCTGGGTTTACACGCGGCCGGCATCGGATTTTTGTTGACCGCGTCTTGGCCGACTCCAAGATCGACACAATATCCGAAATGATCTCTATGGCGTTGAAAGACGTTAGGATATCGGACGGAGAATACTTCGCGATATTGAGCGAGAAAACGAAATACGATGCCATGAAAGAAGCCGTGAAAATCAAGACTCGTCAGATCATCAAGGAAGAGATGAAGGATTCTCTCGTGGAAAAGGGGAGGAAAGAGGCCAGGGCGGAATTCAGTAGATAGAACTCAAGAGCAGCGATTGAAAAAAAAAAAAATATATAACAAGATCAGAATTTTAAAAAAAAATGAAATTTATATATAAAATAAAAAAAACAAAATTAATTTAAATAACTCTTAAAAATGTATTGCGTAAAGTGTAAGAGAGTTACCGAGACGAGTAATTCTAGAGAAGTGCGAACTAAAAACGACAGACAGATGCTTCGCGGAATTTGCGACGTGTGTGGTTCTGTCAAGACACGATTCATCAAAAAAAAGAACGCGAGCAAAGGTAAAGGCATCGTGAATAAAATGATCAATAATCTACCTTTCAAAATGCATCTACCCGGTCACAGTTTCACGGGACCCGGAACGAAATTGAACAAGAGACTCAACGCCGATCTGACACCCAAATCTTGGAGCAAACCTGTGAATAGGGTGGACGCGGCCACGTATGATCACGATCTGTGCTACGCCGGACATCCCGACACCAAGACTCGCAACGACGTCTGCGACAAAAACATGTTGGGGAAATTGAGAGGCATATCGAATCCGACCAGGAGAGAGAAGATGGAACGTTCGCTGGTCGGCAATCTGATCGGTGCAAAACGTCTATTCAGATGGGGCGTTCAAAAAAAAAAGCGCATCTGAAAAGAAGAAGAAACGATTATTGACGAGCGAATTGTCCGAGGAGTTACACAAACCCATAGTGCGTAAATTTCGAAAGAGAAGGGTGTTCGTGAAGGGTCTGGATGATATTTGGTCTGCCGACTTGGTCGACATGAGATCGTTTTCGAGGAGGAACGAGGGCGTCAAATATCTATTGACGGTCATCGACGTGTTTTCCAAATACGGTTGGATCAGAGCTTTGAAGGATAAATCGGGACCATGCGTCGCCGAGGCTCTGAAGAGCGTGTTCGACTCGTCTTCTCGAAAACCGAGTAAATTGTGGGTGGATAAGGGAAAGGAATTCTACAACAAGCCAGCATGGTGGAACGTTGGAATTGAACGATGAAGGAAAAGATGTACAGATACTTCACGGCGAATTCCACCAAGAAATACATATATGCTCTAAACGGTCTGGTCAAAGATTACAACAACATGCGACACAGATCGATCAAGATGACTCCCGCGGAAGCTAGCGATCCTCGAAACGAAAAACGGGTCTACGCGAATCTATATCCTGAGAGATCTAAGATCAGGAAGAAGTCTAGAACGCCGAAATTTGCGGTCGGTGATCGAGTGAGAACTTACGCTTATAAGAAGCACTTCAAAAAGGGTTATACTCCTCGATGGACCTCGGAAATCTTCGTGATAATCAAAATATTTCACACCGATCCGGTGACTTACGAAATGGATGCTTTGGATGGAGTTGAGATCATCGGAAAGTTTTACGAACAACAATTACAGAAGACGAAGTTTTGATGAAGAAGACAAAATTTCGAAAGAGAAGGGTGTTCGTGAAGGGTCTGGATGATATTTGGTCTGCCGACTTGGTCGACATGAGATCGTTTTCGAGGTGGAACGAGGGCGTCAAATATCTATTGATGGTCATCGACATGTTTTCCAAATACGGTTGGATCAGAGCTTTGAAGGATAAATCGGGACCTTGTGTCACCGAGGCTCTGAAGAGCGTGTTTGACTCGTCTTCTCGAAAACCGAGTAAATTGTGGGTGGATAAGGGAAAGGAATTCTACAACAAGGACGTTCGTCGATTGGTAGACCTCTACTCGATCGAAAACGAAGAGAAAGCCAGCATGGTGGAACGTTGGAATCGAACGATGAAGGAAAAGATGTACAGATACTTCTCGGCGAATTCGACCAAGAAATACATATACGCTCTAAACGGTCTGGTCAAAGATTACAACAACACGCGACACAGATCGATCAAGAAGACTCCCGCAGAAGCTAGCTATCTTCGAAACGAAAAACGGGTCTACGTGAATCTATATCCTGAGAGATCTAAGATCAGGAAGAAGTCTAGAACACCGAAATTTGCGGTCGGTGATCGAGTGAGAATTTACGCTTATAAGAAGCACTTCAAAAAGGGTTACACTCCTCGATGGACCTCGGAAATCTTCGTGATAATCAAAATATTTCACACCGATCCGGTGACTTACGAAATCGATGCTTTGGATGGAGAAGAGATCATCGGAAAGTTTTCCGAACAACAATTACAGAAAACGAAGTTTTGATGAAGAAGACAAAATTTTTTTTTATTTACTCTCTTTAACATTTTCTTGTTTACACACATATATAAGAGAGAAAAAAATAATAATAAAAAATAATTAAAAACTATTTTTAGATAAAAAAAGCAAGTTAATTAATAAACAAAAAAAATTAAAAATCCTTTAAAATGACAAATATACTAGATATAGCACAAAGCATAGTGAAAGATGAAAGTATTCAAGAATATGAGGTTCACGAATATGAACTGGTAACCGAAACGAGTTTGAACAATGCGGGAGAGATAAGAATCAACGTCGGAACTCAAGATCTATTCGTACATCCTAGCGAGAGTTACATAGTGGTGCAGGGACGTCTCACCGAGGAAGATGGGAGCGACTACGCCGACGACGACACGGTTACTCTAGCCAATAATGGTATCATGCATCTATTCAGTAACATAAAATACATGCTATCCGGACAAGAGATAGAATCTGTGTTTCATCCCGGTCAGGCCACCACGATGTTCGGACTCTTGACATATCCTGATGATTTTTCGAAATCCAGAGGACTTAATCAGTTGTGGGTGAAAGACACCATAGGCCCTGCTAGTGCAGGCGCCGCCTTGATATTCGACTACGTCATCAAGACGTCCAGACCTAAAGGAACGTTTTCGTTCAGGATACCTTTGAAACACATCTTCGGATTTGCGGACGATTACAACAAGATCATGTACGGATTCAAACACAATCTGACGTTGATTCAAAAAGGAAATGACGACGCAATAGTGAGACTCACTGTGACCGATGTGGGTAAGATAACTCTACACAAGATATCATGGTTCGTTCTGCATGTGGAGCCTTCAATCGTGGAGAAAGCGTGTCTCTACAAGATCATAGAATCCAAGAGTAAATTACCCATGTGATTTAGAATGAGACAGTGCGACACGGCTAGCATTCCTCCCTCCACGAATCACTTCGATTGGAGATTGACGGTGAAATCCGCTTCTGAGAGACCGCGTTTCATCGTGGTTGCATTTCAGACCGATAGGGACGGGTCTCAGGAAAAGAATGCGTCGCTGTTCGATCACTGCAGTTTGAGAAGCATGCAAGTGTTTCTGAACGCCACGAGATATCCAGCAATCAATTACAACACGTCGTTCGACAAGAACGATTTCTGCAGACTGTACGGCGATGCTGCTGATTTTAGAAAGAAGTATCACGGTCTAGACGAATTGATGAGCAATCCTAACATGTCTCCCAACGTATACAAGTCGATGTATCCCATGTTCGTATTCGACGTCAGTAAACAGAGTGAACGACTCAAGAGTAGCGTCTTAGACATTCAGATCAAGATGCAATTCGATAGGAATGTTCCAAGAAAAACCGAAGCCTTCGCCCTGGTCCTGTCGGACAGAGAATTACAATTCGAATCGGACGGAAATAAGATGTCGATCATTCGATGAGAGATGAATGTGTGAAAAAAATAAAAAACAAAAAAAAAAATAAAAAGTAATGAGTAATTATTAAAAACAAAAAAAAATAAAAAAATAAATTCGTTTTTAATGATATTTTTTTAACAAAAAAAAAAAGTTTCATCCAAGAAAAAATCATCTTTTTTCAACATTCTCGACGTACAAAATGTTACAATTCGTAAGTAGTCACGTAGAAAACGAAATACACATTCCATTTTCGCGTTTAAAAAAAAAGAAGATTTTTACGATTACGTTCTGAATTATTTAAAAGATCGCGTGCTATTCACTCGAGAGAAACAAAAAGGATATTTCATGATGAAGATATTAAAACTCGAAGAGATCTTAGATTGTTCGATCCTGTGCGATCGTCTCTCCGTTTCCGTCAGATGTTCCATCCTGTGTTGCAAGCCAAAAAACAAAAAAAAAGATGTGGAAAAATGGTTAGGTAAACAGCGGGATAGACGGTTGAAAATGAAAAGAATGAGATGCTTTCCACCATCACCACTACCTTCTGAAGAGAATGGTAATGATGCGAGTGTTACCAAGAGATGCACAACATTCGTTCATAATGATGATTCGGATCAACAAAAGTGTTGTTATAAATGTATCATATCACAAAGAAAAAGAAAAAAAGAAAAAGAAGAATCGACGCTGAAAATTGAGAAAAAAGGAAACGTTATTATAATATATGGTGATAGTGAAGAAGAAGGAAAACAAAAAAAAAATGAGATCTAAAGATGATCTCATTACTTTTTTTTTTTTTGTTTTTTCGTTTTTAATAATCACACATTATTTTTTTTTTTAATTCATTATTTTCCACGTGTTCACTGTTTGTTCAAAGGAACTAGTTCGATCAGTAGACTCACCACGGAAGTGGCGGCTTCGGGATTATTGGTTTTCATAACGAAATTAATCCTGTCTCCGGCGTTCACTTTGAGAGGCGTGCAGAACGTGCTAACATTCGCGTGTTGATTCTCAGTCTTTTCGATGCTGTATCTCTTATCGCTCTCTACACCATTCACCATGAGATTGACGACTGCTCTGTTATTCAAATCTGAGGAAGCCAGACTCATTCGAAGGATTTCACCTCCCAGCGGCATGGGATATCCCACCTGACCATGTTTCGATCCGCTACCTCCATTTCCGAAAGACCACTCAGCTTTTCCCTCATCTAAGGTGCCAGCCTCTTTGGCCCACACAGTGATCAATTGTCTAGCATATTTGACTTTCTCCACCACCGAAATCAGGGTGCAGGCATCCGTCATGTTCATGGGATCCGGTAGATTCGTGAGCACGTGTCCACCCATGTCTAGTTTACCTTCCATGATGTCACCCTTTCTCCAAACCGAGTTGTCGTCAACGTACTTCCTGCTGACTGCGCTGGAATCGAATTCAGGATCGTGACTGAGTCCGAATAAATTGTGACCGTTCATGTTGATGCCACCCTCCATGGTTCCGCTAGATTCTTTGTTCAGATAGAGATTGTCCACTTGCGATTCTAGGTATTCTTGCGATTGTATCACGGCAGAATCTACGTAGCCCTTGTTGACCGCGGTTGAGTCTGCATCCGTGTCATCAATCTTCGACAGATTCAATATCTTGTTGAATCCCGCATTCAGATCCGATTTCATTTCTCGTCTGTCAGACTTTCTCTGTTCCAGATCTACGTAGTGTTTGGTCGCCATGTCCTTGGGATTCGTGGGAGTGGCCACGTTCGTTATCTTGTTAGAATTGGCGTTCAATTCCGAGTGCATCGTTTTCTGAATGTATCTATTTCTCAGGTGTTCGCTGAATCTCGCATGAGAGTCATCTGCATATTTCTTGGTCGCGGCATCGGTGGGATCTATGGGATTCGCAACGTTCACCAAACGTTTGGATTTCAGATCCAGATCGTCGGTCATGGTTTTATCCACGTAATTATCCAGCAGGATTCGTTCAAAATCGGCATTCCCCCTGTCGACATATTTTTTAGTTGCAGCATCTGTGAGATCCATCAGCTCGGGAAGATTGTAGAGCTTCTTATCATTCATGTTCAAATGTTCTTCTCGAGGTTCGTATCTCCAAACGAAACGTTCGTCCAAGTTGGCAACATCGTAACCATCGTCGACTTCGAACGTCTTCCTCTTCTTTCTTGGGTTGACTTTTTCGTTGTCACTTCTACCAAATTTATCGACTGGCATGTTGTTGTGAGGATTTTTTTGTTTTTTAGAAAAATATGTTCAAACGCAGTTTATTAAAAATGAACTATGCTATTTTATTTTTCGTTTTTATTCGATTAAAATTTTTTTAAAATAATTTTTTATCTCTATATATACTATATAAAAAAAAATCTCTCTCTAATGTAAATCATTGAGAATGTCTTGAAATCGATCTCCTTCAGACCATCTCTTGAGAACGTAGAGACATAGGTGAGCACAAAACACTTGATGTGGTGATTGCACTTGTTCCGTGTTGTAACGAACCATCAATTTGTTGAAATAGTTCTTTATTTCTTTTGGCGGCGAGATTCCGTAGCTGTCGAAATAATAATTTTTCTTCTTCCCATTCTTCATCCACGCCACCCAGTGAGTGCCTTCACCCGATGAATCATCTAGATTTAAAATTCCGCATTCCGATTGTCGAGGTCTTCTCTTCGGCAAGGCATCTCTGGAAAACACGCCTAGAAAATCTTTGATTTTCAAATCTTTTGCCGCACTCAACAGATCGATGTTGAATAGGGGTTCGTTAGGTAAGACAAGACCTTCTACGGATATCTTTATTTTCTTATTCATAAATGCGTATATATTTTTTTAAATTTATTTTATTATAATTTACTAAAAATGACGTTATTTTTTTTTCTATTTTTTTCTTTTTCTTTTTAAACTAACTATCTCGATGTCACTATCGATTTCTATAATTTTGTGTTCATCTAATTCTTCTTGATTTTCTGGAATCCTATCATCCACAATCGTATCTGGAATCCTATCATCCACAATCATATCTGGAATCTTATCATCCACAATCGTATCTAGAATCCAATCATCCACATTCATATCGTCTAAAATTAGATCCAAAGTCCAATGTCTGCGTGCCAAAATGCTTATTTTATCGTCTAACACGAATCTCTTATCGTCGTCGGCCATTAGCGAAATCTTGTTGACTATTTCGGTATACAAGTCGTGATTTTTGCTTCGAATCGATTTCATAGTCTTATACACTAGACCACTTCCTAACAAACAATCTTTATACTCTTGGAAAGAGATGTTTTTCTTCACCATGCACGCTTTAACTCCTTTGCACTTCTTGATCTCTTCATCATCTTCTAGACGATAAGCATACGGTTTGGGTCTCAAGCCCACGAATTCGACGATCTGTTTACCGCCGCTCTCGTCCTCAAATTTACCCAACACCTTCTTGTTGTCGTTCGATTGAATGTTGGATGGGTGATCGATGGGATAATTGCTCGTGTCGAACCACTCGGCCACATCTGGAGATATATCTCGGTAGACGTCTTTCGTCTCTATCTCATAAACTAAACTGTCCGTGTCGGTGAACAGTAGTTTGGCTTTGTTACCATATTTTCGTTTGACGTAATCGTAGTGAAACTCGTACATCAATCGCTTGCTGATATCTAAGATGATCGGCCCAAGATAATACGGTTTGTCGAACTTCAGATGCATCTTTTGCATGTGAACGGCCACTAGATGTTCGTCGAATATGGTTCGGTGTTTGTAATTGGGTTTCGCCACTAATTTTTTAGCTCTTTTCTCAGACGTGATGAGTCGAACGTCGGTTCTCTTCCTGATGATTTCCATCGATTTGCCGTACACGCAGTTGTTAATGAGTTTGAAGAAATCTTTTTTGAAATCGTTCTCAGCTCGAGTTCTGAGATTCGTGTTGAGATCGATGTATTTTTTCATCCAAGGCTCTTCGTCGAATCGAATGATGCGATGTATGTCGACTAATTTCATCTCGTAATCGACGTACTGTTTCAAATTCTCGCTGTAGACGACGTAGTTACGTTTGTTAAATAAATTGGGAATGAGTTTTTCCTCGTCTCCTTCATTTGGTTCCATTCGTTCGGGAGCTAGCGGATAATCGTTGTGTGGATCGTGTAATTCTTCCGGATAGTTCAAATCGACTTCTAAAATGCAAGGATAGTCTCTCCATTTTTGCATCTCTTCCGGTTCCGTTACCCATTTGAAATTTTCAATCGGTAAAGGATGACTCATAGCCCAACTGTACAGATTATTAGCATCCCAATACTGTATGTATTTAGTCGACTGTTTCGAATTGAAACCTTCTTTCATGTAGGGATTGTTAGCCTCAGAATATCTGTGAGAGATCATCAAGACGCCACCTCTCGCAGCCCTTTTGAACATGAGCAACATGTCCACATCGAATAATAATTCCAATTGGACTTTGGTGGTCTTCAACAGAGCGTCCCATGCCAGACCGGGTGCGGTGAAATACCAAGCGGGATCCAGATCGTAATTTTGATGACAGACGTCTCGAAAATTTTCGAACACGTCTGCCAAGAGCAGAACGTCGGTCTTCAGATAGAGATCATGATAATCTCTCATGGTTTTCATATTAAATGATTTCCACACGTTTTTGGCGTGTTCGTAATTCTCGTCGGAAATGTCGGATTCGTATAATTTCGAATAAAAATCATCTTTCGAAGATAGTGCGGTGTCTTCGAATCTCTTTAGAGCGTTCATGTAATCATAAGGATAGACTCCTTTCCTCAACATGACGTCTACTCATTCTCCGAAATGTTCGCTCGTGATTTTAAATTTATCCTTGCTCATGTTATCGACTAATTTTTCCAGAGTGGTCGACATGAATTTAAAACTGTCGATGAAATGTATGCATCTACGAATGGATTTCGTTTTTTCTTTCAACGTATTTCCATTGATTACCCTTTTCTTATCCATGAGCTTCCAGTTCGTGAAGGAAATGTATCTTTCTTCGCTGTTCGCGATGCAATTTAATTCTTCATGTGAGGTGCCGAGATTTTTCACGAACAGATGACTGTTGTAACCCGAGAGATTGTGAAACATCACCGGATAGAAAGAGGCATCTCGATATTTTAAATTACACTTGCTGTGAGCCGGACCACGATACAGACCCGTGTAATGATCGTGGTCTCTGACCTTCTTATTTTCCTCCAAATTATCTCGTCGAACGATTGTCTGCATATGTGACATTCGATGGCTCTGTTATTTTCGTCCTGCTGCTCTCGCGTGATGATCATTTTCGCTGGAGTTTTGAATTTGTCGTATAACATTTGAATTTTCGATTCTAACTCTTCCACGAACCTTTGAGCCACGTCGTCGTCTTCGCACTGTTTCGTGTAGGTGAAGGGACCCATGTCATGTTGCGAGTCGAAAGCGCATTTCACGTAAATGCAATAGCCCGAAGGTATGTGTTTTTGATATCTTTCGACGTAACTTTGAAGAGCGTTGGGTTGACAGGAACTCATTTTTGCGGTGAAACATTCGAAATCGGCGTACACGACGAATGGTACTTTTAACCTTCTATTGTGATTTTCAAACTTCACGATGGTGTTGGATTTGGGCATTTCGACGGCGACACCTTGATTTTCGTTGCAATACTTTTGATGTTTCGCTAATGATTTTTCGCTGTGAAACACGTTCATGCAATTGTAACATAAAGATATCTTTCCTTTATGATTATTATTTTGTTTCGACAGTAATCGGGTCAGATGTTTTACCCAACAATAATGACGATTGTCACCATTCGAAATCAATAATAAAATAATTGTCTTTTCTCTTCCGCAATATGAAGTCTGTCTGAGAGGATAGATCTTTTGTTTTTCGTCGTCGTATCCAAGGACGTTCACTGCTACGGTGGGATTTTGAGCCTCGAAACGTTCGATATGTTTTAACTCTGTTGGAAAAGTCACTCCGGTCCAATCGAGATTTTTAGAAGTTTCCATGTAACGAGAAACTCTATCAAAGTGTATTTCGACAGGGTATAAAGCGGAGGTGACTGCCCATTTAAAACACTGATCATCTTTATTTCTCATGTTGACCACGGCGTGTTTCTTAGTCAAGAAATACGGTAATTCCAAGTAGGAAGATCCTTTCAATGGATCGTTTTTATTTATGTGAATTTCGAGTTTCAACACCTCATCGAACGTCCAATTACTACCTTCATGTTGATAATTCGCGAGAGACGTCAACATCTTGTCTTTCATCTTTTCGAAAACATCCGATAGATCTGAACCTCGAAATATGGGTCCGACGTTAGATCTGAAATATGCATTTTTCACGATGCTCTCGCTGGACTTCACATCCATTTTATTCATTATGCAATGGAGTATCATCTTAATTTTTAATCCCACGTTCAGGTATTCGCAAAACAAATCCAATACTTCTTTCTTCACCCGTTCCATGAACAATTTCGGATCGACTTTCTTGAACGAGGGAACCACATCGAAAGTTTTAAAAACGCCTTTGATCACACTCTCCCATTCTATGGGTTTCGATTGGAATAGTTCCGCTATGAGTCGTGTTACATATTCTTCTCCTTTCTCTTCGTCGATTGCTCGTTGAATTTCGCTCGATATATCTCGTTTGTCTTGAATCTAAAGTGCATCACTCGTTTTCGTTTTAGTTTTTCTTTTCTTTTCTTTGGAAACTTGATGTTCTTCAACGGCTTTTCGTTTAGTCGTCTTCTTATTTTTCACAATCGAAACGTTTTTGGTTTTTTTCGACGTCGGCATTTCGATTCCTTTTACTATCTTCTCATTTTTCACAACCGATGCATCTTTTGATGTCGTTGCTACCGACATTTCGTTTGCCTTTCTAGCGTTTCCCAAATATTCTTGTATTCTTGTATGACATCAATTTTTTTTGATTTAGTTCTATGATTTCTGAAATCTGAAATTTGTAATAGTTTACAAATCTCGTTTAACTGAGGTATGGTTTTCTCATTTAAATTTACCATTGTTTTATCTGTTTGCTTCATTTGTAAGAATATTTTTTTTTGAATTTTGTATTAAATAATTTGTTAAAAAAGTTTTGCTTTATTACTCTTTTTATATATATATAATAATAAAAAAAAAAAAAAAAAGTTAAATTTTAAATTCAATTTTTTTAATACAAAATTTAAAATATACATTATTTACAAGAATTCATCAAAAAACCAAATAATCGATCATGACAACAACACCTAAAAGATGCGAATTGAAATTGAAACGAGACGAAGGGTATGAGAAATTCGGTTTTAATATCTATACATTACAACAACACGATCCCATCGAATTGAACGAGGTTGAGATGGTGGACTTAGAGCGCTACTACCACAAATATCGAATGTGTTTGAAATTGGATGAAGCCGCGCTCGATTTGTTTTACGAGTACCAAAGCGATCTGCTGAATAATATCATCGTCGCCGAAGACAGAGAATTTGACAAGGGTGATTTATTGTTGTCCTATGGAGGTTACATATATCCAATAATCTCACTCAAACTCATGAACAAATCGGGTGGTGAGAGCGCATTCGCCGATGAAAAAAAACTCAAAAGAGTAAAGATAAACATTCACACCATTTTCGTAAGTGGAAAAAACACGAATGTCCACATGCTAATAACGGACTTGGAAATATAAACAATAGAGAGATTGAAATGTTAAAATTTAACTTTTTATATATATAAAGAGGAAAAAACTTTTACTAAAAAATTTTACATTAAAAAAAATTAAAAATTAAAAAAAACAACTTTTTTATATATATATAAAGAGCAAAAAAAAAAAAAAAACTTTTTTAACAAATTATTATTTAAATACAAAATTTAAAATATACATTATTTGCAAGAATTCATAAAACAAAAAAACAAATAATCGATCATGAGGACAGCAACACCTAAAAGATGCGAATTGAAATTGAAACGAGCCGAAACGAATAAGAAATTTGGTCATAAAATCTATAGATTACAACGACACGATCCCATCGAATTGAACGAGGTCGAGACGAAGGGCTTAGAGCACAAATACGACAAATATAAGATGCCTTTGAAATTGGACGAAGCCGCGCTCGATTTGATTTACGAGTGCCAAAGCGACCTGCAGAACATCGTCATCGCCGAAGATAGAGAATTTGACAAGGACGATTTGTCGTTGCCCTATGGAAATTACATATTTCCAAACATCTCATTTGAACTCGTGAAGAAATTGGGTGGTGAGAGCGAGTTGACCGATGTAAAAAAAACTCAAAAGAGTAAAGATAAACATTCAACACGTTTTCGAAAAAGAAGACACGAGTGTCAACGTGCTAATAACGGACTTAGAAATATAAACAACAGAGAGATTGATTTTTAGCGAAGAAAAATGAGAAAAAAAAGTAATGAGATCATCTTTTGATCTCATTTTTTTTTGTTTCTTCGCACTCTGTCTTGCGATATTCGTCATTATCGTCTAATTGTTTCTCCACCTTTTTATCCATTTTAAATATATTATTTTATACTTTCTATGATTTATATTTTATATAATTTTATATTATAATAACATATTCAAAATCGGTATATTCTTAAACGGCGAATTCTCACCGAGCAACAAACCCTTGCCGAGTCGCTCAACGTTCCGTCCACTCTTCAGATAGAGACCGTTTCCTCTCAGAGAGTTGCCACCTCTAACAGGTTCTAGATACAATCCTTTACCGCTGTCGTCTATGTGGACGCGACACACGGCTCCTCCCTTCTTCAAGAACAGTCCACTGCCACCCATTAATTTCTCAACTGCCGAACTAGCGAGTCCCGTGAGAGCTCCCACGCCGAGAGTCTTTCCGAGAAAGGGTAGTGCCTTTTGCTTTTGCGGCGATTCCTGCCAATAGCGGTAGGAAACCACCTTTCATTCTCAAATTGTATCTCAATTGAGCGGGACTCATTCTCACCATCAACCCTCTTCCATCGCGAATCGCTTTCTCCATCCTTTTGATTTGACTTCTGGTCCAGGCGATCGAATCCTGACCGCCTCTCGTGAATTTGAATCTCACCGCCTCGCTTCGAGTTGTTAACACTCTCTTAAGTTTCTTCCTCTGTCCTGCGGATATGTTCACGTTTTTAACCACGTATTCTGTCATAATTCTGTTTTTTTTAAATTATTTACTTCAATTGTTTCTTGTTTAATAATTATATTAAAATAATTTTGTAAAATTAATATTGCGTTTATTTTATTTTTGTTATCTATATATTTAATATTTTTTTTTTGCTTTTATATTTCTCTTATGTGAAATCGTATCGTCACTCTCTCTCTGCGAAGATCTAACAGTTCACCATTTTGATCCATCAACGTGGTTTTCAGACTATACAACGTGTCTAAAATCACTGGTAGATAAACTAAATTTCGAGGTCGCTCCACGATCTTATAACCCGGCGACACGTTTGGAAAGAAGGAATAGATCGTCGGTTGAGCGCTACCATTCACGTAACTTCCAGCAATCACGTCCACGTTCACCAGAATGCTGTTGACTGCGAGAATGTCGACCGTATTTTCAGATGCCGCGTGGCCTCGATACATCTTTCGATCGAATCCCAACATCTTGCCTATAGAATCGTCCATGTTGAAATCCACTCGAAAATTATCTTCCAAATCCAACATCGTCTGTAAGGTATTAGGATTGGGAGCAAGTCTGATCTTGTTGCTTCCCTTTCCATCCGTCTTCATTCGCGTCTGAATGTAATTGTTCAAATCGTCTATGTCGTAACTCCCTTTGGGAATTCGAATCTCTAACCAATCCGTTCCGTCGGAATACTTGAACGAGTTATTCTTTTCGGTGACGTTGGGAAAGGAATAATAAGTCTCCAGATTCACCAAAGCCATCTTGTAACTTTTCTCTCTATTCAGTTCGATGGAAGGTTCGATTTCGTAGCGAATCGAGTCGAATCGCCACTCACCACGATTTGAATGGATTGTTTTGCAGCCGTATTCTCGGCTATCCCTCCTAACAATTCTCCATGTTCGAACATTATATTTAATTTTATTTTTTTTTTATTCAAAACTAATTATTTGAAGATATATTATTTTTTAATTTTTTTTATTTTCACGCTCTATCTTATTATTATCATCGGAAACATAAAACTTGTCGAATCCGCACCGATATTTTCCGCGATTAAATTCGCTTGTCAAATCGATCACGACGAAATTGTAAAGTCCACCATCCCAAACCCTCTTGCAGAATCTCCTGAATTCCACAGCGCTCATGTCGTTTGCGACGTGATCGCCGTAGATGTGATTGAGATTCTTGAGATCTTGGCGAAAGAGACATAGAAAATTAGCGTTCTCCCTTATCATCTGTCTGGGCAATCGAAAATAATTCTGCGACAGGTAGAAACAGTCCACGTTGCTGTGTCGACCCCTAACGTAATACAATTCGCATCGGTTCTGTCTCTCCAAAAGCAGATCGTCGAAAATCATGAGATTCTTATCTTCCGATTTCTGTTCTCTAGGATCCGGAACGTCGCTAGCGTTCTCATAAAATCGACACTCGACGTTCGAAGATGCATTTCTCTTCATCAGTTCCATCGCCGCACCGTCCAAAATGGTCGAAAGTGGAGCTCCGCTCTCGTCGAATTCCTCCCTACTGTCAAAGATTCTGGCTATGACGTCCTTGGGCAATCTACGATCCATGCACTCTCGAAGCAATCTGTATTCGGGTTGAAACAAGCTCTTGCCAAACACGAACAATCTGTCGTAATCCAACCAGTCGGGTCGGGACAACAGATTCATCAACAGATTGGTCTTTCCACAATTCGATTTTCCCACTATCAAGCCTCTTATGCTCTTGGGAAAGAACTCGTTATTCGACCTCTTGGTCGCGGCGTCGTTCCAAGACATGTCTTTAATGTTCATCTTTGTTTTATTTTTTGTTTGTTTGTTATTTTAGATTCTTTTCAAACGCAAATTGTTTATGTTTTTCAAACTCTGTTTTTAATGTTATTATTTATTTATATCGCACCGTCGCGAGTTCTCTTCAATCCGGATCCACTCGTCATTTTGGCTAAATCTTGTATGGGCACCACAGCATCCTTAAAATCTTTCCAACTTTTCGGCGTTCGCTCTAACGCAGCTCGCTTCGCCGGCGGACTGATCAACTTGTCGATCAACGCGTCGGCTGCCCTCTTGCCAGCCACAGAAGCTATCCTACCACTGGCTTCGGAAGCGGCTTTCTTACCAGCATCCAAAGCCATCTTCTTACCGACCTCAAACGCGGTCGATGCGAGTTTTCTACCCGCATCGCCCGTGAACGCTCGCATTATAGAATCGACGATGCCAGAACCGCCTTGAACGTAAGTCCTGACGTATCCCGTTCTTTATCACCAACATATTTTATTTTTATGATATATTTTGTTTTTTCACTGGTAAATCGTTTTGTTGTTTTTAAATACTTTTATTATTCTAGTGTAAAAATTTACTGTTTTATTTTTTTGTTTGTTTGTTTGTTTCTCTCTACTTATTATATACACATCAATCCTTCAATTCGTTCATCAGCCTTTTATACTGGTTTTTATTCAAAACCTTCTGTCTTAACAATTCGTCAGATATAGCAACTATCTGATTATCTAATCCTGTGTTACCAGCCCGTCTGCTCACCATCAACAAACTCAATCTCTGAGACAGAGCGTCGGAATCGCTCGGAAGAAAAGTGGTTTTCACCCCTTTGCCAGTCACCGATTCGACGAACTTCTTGTTCATATCCCATATGGGTTTCACCACTTTCGTCCACTTGTAACCTCTGTTGGCTTTGGGTCTCGTCTCTCTGGCATCGTTATTTCTCTTCATGGCGTGGGTCTGAACCAGAATGTCTCCGTAATTATCGAAATCCTGTTCCGTGTAATCGCCGGGCTTGTCGTAAAGGAGCAATCTGCGCAGACCATCAGTTACTTTATACTTATTCGAACCCACGATCAATTCATCATCGTCAATTTCTACTTCTGTGTCTCCCACAAAAGTTCTACCCTCAGAATCCTTATAAATTCCATACGACTGATCTCTCTTACCGCCATCATCATCGGACGATGCGACGCTACTAGTGGTGATAGTCGAAGCTGTATCTTCGCTCTCGCTCATATCTGTTTGAATTCCCGTGGGAACGTAATCCGGTGTAGATTGAACGGAATACCGATTTCCAAAACTAGGTGGCAACGAACCCATTCTCAAAGAACTCTCCTTTATGGGTCTCAATTCTTCGACTATCTCCTTCCTGCTTCGCTCTTGACCCTCCGTCACGGGTTTAAATATTTTTGTGGCTTCGCGTTTGAGTTCCATCTCACCAAGTCGTCTGCTTCTGTCAGCAGCCTGCATGCTCTTCTTAGCACGTTCATACTTGCCTAAAATTAGATCTCGACGTCTAGGATCCATCTGTAAAAACATCTTTCGTTTTAATTGTTTTTATTATTTTCAAAATTAAATGTTTAATTACATTTTTATGTTTTAAGTAATAAAAATCTTTCCGTCTTTAATATAATAAACTGACTGTTAATCGAATTGGTGAAGTTTAAGAATACGTTTAAACAGTACATGACAAACCGGTTTCTGATTTAACGCATTTTGACAGTAGTTTTTTACATTTTGTCAAAAGATCACCATTCACACATCAAACAACCATTCACTCAGTGTCGAATTAAGAGAGAATCCCTTTGATGACTGTTAAACAGTTTCAACACACAACAGAAAACTAATTTTAACGCTGAGAACCTATTTCATCTCTCTCTGATTGCTATCATGAATATATTAAAAATTCACCACTCAAAAACCTAATTGAGCGGAAAATGCGTTTTAAACATTCCACTAAGTGTTTGCCTCTTCGAACAATATCCTCGAAAACTCAGTTTCTATTCGTCTCATTCAAGACAAAACGTGAATGTCTATTACAGATCGACTCCTTCAAACAATATCTTCCAAAACTCAATTTCTATCCGTCTCATCAAGAGAAAACATGAATGTCTATAATACAGACCATATTCATAATCGACTCTTTTTGAAAAAAAAACCTCATTCAATCATAACGATAACATGTGTTAGTTTTACTTCAGGAAGACGTGACAGCGGGCTCGCGAATTTCTAACACACCGACAACACTCTTCATTCAGATCGAATTTATGAGAATCGAGCGATCCGATCGGTCAATTGACGGAGAATCGAGCGATCCGATCGGTCAATTGGCGGAGAATCGAGCGATCCGATCGGTCGATTAGCTGAGTTTGGGAATTCCCATAGTGGGGAATTCCCCTAATGACGTCATAAATGGGAAAAACCCACCGCCTCAAAACAATGGCGGGTTCTGGACCACTGGTCTAGAATCCGCAGACCGTTTTTTTGATGATAGCCCAGAATTTTTTGATCGTGTTCGCCAACGATGGATCGATGGTCTGATCTGTGATGGGAACGTCGACAAAAATTTTTAAAGTAAAAGATAAAAGTGAAGATGTACAATTTCACCCTTTTTTTTAAAGAACGCGCGTTCACCACGAGTATTTGAACGTTAAAAGTGCGATCTAGGAGTCACAAAAAAACATGGGTGATTCAAGACCACTGTACATTTTTGTGAACAAGCGTGCGATTTAACACTGAATTCCACGTTGGTGAACGCATCGTGTACGTATGTTGTACACGTACATGTGTACAAAGTGGTTGGTAAATCCGCAATATATACCTACTGCCGTTACAGGGCATTTCGATATACAAGCAGTATTGTTTGGCACTGGTCGGTCAATTGTAAGGAAACAGCGTTCTTTCGGTTCGTAAAATCAGGATTTCCTCCCATTGAGCCGACCTATGGTCAGCCTGATGAGTCCGGGGCACCCTTTGGTGCAACCTTTTTTGCCAAATGAGCGACAAAGATGATACAAAAATGCCATCGAAAATTTCCTCTATGGGGACTGCCATTGATCAGTCAGATGCAAGAAAGCAGCGTTCTTTCAGTTCGAAAAATCAAAATTTGGTCCGGGGCCCCCTTGGTACGCTTCCCAGCAACGTTTGTTGGCCCAGTCCACCCTTATATTCAGTTTTGTAGGTTCTGTAAGTGGATTCAAAGAATTAGAAAGAAATCCAAACAAAAAACTCAACTATATGATGTAAAACGAAACACTGTAAAAATTACCGTTATAAATACGATAAAAGGACTGACAACCAGCTGTCGGCTTTTCTACAGTAAAAATACAGAATTAAACTATTTTCGGCCTTGCTGAACCTTTTCTTTTGTTCGATCTTGTTATTTAGTTTCTCCTCATTACACCGGAGGTCTGTTCAGTTTTTATGGGGAGCAGATCAATTAATATCTGCAGCCGTATTAATTGCCTTGACAAATGATCCATCTGAATAAGACAACTTTCGAAATGGGCGATGCCACTTTGCAAAAGCTGGAATTAAAGAGTTGAATGCGTTCGCTCTAAAAAAAATATTTCCTCCATTGTACATGAGCACTCCTGCTTAGAGATTTAAGAGGTGCTCAAATCCCATGCTATTATGAAAATAGGTACAACCTACAAGCGAACGCAGTTTTGGAGTATACTGTACAATACATGTACCCCCCCCTCTCTCTCAAATATATACTGATAATTTGTAAAGCTTTTGTCATGAAAATGCTACTAAAACCGTGGCAAGTTTTTATTATTTTAAGGACTATATGCCTGTAGGAACCGAACATCTTCCCATAGAAACACTTTGTCCCCTGAGTTCCAATTTGTTCTATGTGTCAATAGGCACATAGAACACATTGGAACTCAGGGGACGACTTGTCTGTATCAATGTGGTCTGATTATATGTCATATGTCATCGTGACGGCAATATCAAATATCTCCGCCCATTTAGCACGCCCAAACGTTCGATGGTAGCTCCTCCCACTCGGGTCGCTGGTTCGCAATTTGCATTTCTCGTAAACTCTCGTTAAAGCAAACAAAATGTTTGCGTTCAATAAGAAAACAAAAAACAAATGGATAATTAACAATGTTTTATATTTACTTTAAAATGATTTTTATTTTGAAAGATTAGTAGAATATACGAAAAGCTAATTTTTGAAACTCTCGCCTCCGACTTCCGGAGAGATTCAATATGGCTGTCGACATAAAAACACGATTTTTTATTTCATAGCTTATAGAAATTTCTGATGGAAATACCGAAAAATCTCACGCGTTATCTATAGAGAACGCTTCGTGGGCCGCGTTATGCGCGGCTCGTACTGCGTACGTTATTAAACCTTAGAGGCTAAAGCCAAGTTCAGCTTTCAAAATCCTAATAAATTTCCCAAACATCTTGACATTTTTAACTAGAATCACGACTGACTCATATCCCAACTACATTATCAAGGCATGCCTTCCACGAAGGCATGCCTTGATGTTGAAGTTTGAATATTAGCCAGTCGGGACTTGAGCCATCACATTCGGGACAAAACAGGTTTCCACCTTCTCCCAATCGGTCACCTTTGCGACACCCATGCGGTCACGATATAGCCATGGATGGTGAAAGTGACCATGAACACAAAAAATATCATAATTGTAAATGTTTTATCTACTGCGGTGAAGGCATGCACACTTAAAACTGGGAGCTTAACCCAACGAATGGGCCGCATCCGCCCGCGTAATATGCAAATTCAGCGGTTGAAAAAATATTATTTTTCAAAAAATTTCAACAAAACCATATCATGTGACCCCTCGTTGGAACGAGCTCGTCGAGCTCGTTCCAACGAGCGTTCACATGATATGGTTTTGTTGAAATATTTTGAAAAAAGTGAAAAAATGATATTTAAAATAACAAATTTTGATATCGTCTGCGTTGGGTAAAGGGTTAAATGTTGTGTAGAGTTATTTATAATACCCATGTAATAAGAGCTCTTTTTCATGTACGCTTCCAAAAATACTTTCAATTTTGTGGAGAATATTAATCTTTTATAAAATTAGGCGCTTTTGAGTTTTATCGCGGTATCAGGTTTTTCCTTGTTTAAAAAATGTCTCGTTTTCGGTTTTAGTAGACTTCTAAACAATTAAACGGGTCCCTGATATCGTCTGCAATTGGTGACAGGTAAAGGTTAACCGTTTTCTCATATTTGGCGTAGACACAAGAAAGACAGGCATAACAAAGGTAAATGTTGGGAAGTACGATGTAATTAATAGGCTGAGAACTTATCTATCTTCAGTCTACTTGAGAATTACTAACCGATAACAATCAACATGTTAGACTGATTCGTAAACAAAGCACGCATACAATTGAAGCCAACGCGAGCTGCACCACAAACCTTCTATAAACCGAATGCCACCATCCCAAGTTACCTTGATATTAACATTGCACATGCAAGAGTTTCGTGCGACAAAACGACGGTTGGGAGATTAACCGAAATCAGATAATACGTTTGTGGGCAAACGGAAGTCTGACAAAATGCTGAATGCGATTAAGTTTCTATTTTAGTAACGACAAGCGAATTTACTACGAAAACCCAAAGTCTAAAATTCCATAAAATTCAATCAAATATTCACAAATTATACTTCAAAATGAAGGTTGTTGTGTTTAAAACACCCCAAAAAGATACTTTTGACACGCACATAGTTGATGGCAAGCATGAATGGTTCATGAAAGACTGCTACCGCATTCGTACCAGAACTGATAAAGAAATAAAATTTCGTGAGAACAACACTAGTGGCCAAATATTCTTCAGATATATAGGAACAAAGTTTGGAATTCCAAACCTTTCAAATGCATCGATAGAGCTGCGTGGAGGAAAAAGCCTACCCTCGGCTTTCCATGGGAAGAACGACATGCTTGTTGTCTTCGTTTAAGTCATGGTCAGCAGAGATTTAAAAAGCGCCGATCTACAATGCTTTCTAAAATGACACTAAGTGGCCGTTCAGCTTCACACTGCAGATTACCATTATCAGAAAATTACAAAGTTTGCATATTACTTAGAAGATATCATCACAATTGTTTGAATTTCCTGAAATTCCGATCAAAATAGGGAGTAGAGGATGTATCACGCAACCAAAACAATCCTATGACATGACGTACTTCTTTCAGACCCCCCCCCCCCCCCCCCCCCAGATAGTGGTGGCATTTTCAAGTAAGGCCGAGAAGCATATCCCCGCTGACATTTTTCAGAATAAAATATCGGATTAGTCCGGAGCCAAATCTCAAAAAGGCCTAGGAAAAGGATTTCGAAGCCTACCCAGTACTTAAAACGTCACATACTAAGAAAAACACCAAAAAAAAATGGGGTAGGGGAAATATAATTTGACATAATTTCGAATGTTTTAGGCCCAGATGTATAAATGACCACTCATTCTGTTGGTGTTGATATTCTCTAAATTATGATATGTGATTGATTTTGATTGGATAAATATGTAGGTCAGCAGAGGTCAAAAGGTCGCGGGTATCTGGCGACGAATCACATGTAGCATTTTCCACAAACATGTGTCCTTTCTCAAATTTTTCGTGAAAATAAATGTCCAATCATGGTTTTTGTCTTGTCTTTATGTACCTGGGATGTTTTTGGAAGAGTAATTTTAAGCTTGAATGGAGATTACTCTGACCACAAATGTGTCATTTTCTCAGATTATTCAACATGATTGGTATTTGTAAACAAATAAATCAGAAATGGCATGTTATTCATGGAAAAAGAGACGGTGTGCTGCACCTCTTGTCCCATTATTTTTAAATAAAATGCTTTTTCAGTTTCTCATGTTTTATAATCCAAAGTTCAGACCTAATCGTCATCGTCTGAGTCATCAATGTAGTTTCTTTTCTGGGCATCGTCACACATTTCACCTGCCATGAAAGGCAAGCCTCTATACAGAGGAGACCATTTGCTTTGCATCCGACACAGATCACCACACGTGCAAGCTGATTTCTGACATCTGCATGATGTGAGTTCCAAAAGTTCAACTTGTGCCTAGTAGTTGGCTATTTCTACATGGTGTTTCAGACCGGTCGATGTGGGTGGCATATTTTCATTCCTTTTTTGCTTTTGGCAGAAGAGAATGTACCGCATTTCGCCAGCTGTACCACTGGCATTCTTTGAAGAATACATGTCACAAACGAAACTCTCACAGAATCCCAGAGCGTCGTCGGATAGTTCAACACCCTCTCCTTGGCAACCCAAGCTCTCTTGGTGACATTTAGACTTTTGCAAAGATTTCTTCTTCCCCATTCCTGCGATCGTCCTTGTGCTGTCGCAACCCATTAAGGAATGGAAGCCTGGAAGAGCTAAGCACAGTTTCTGGCCTAGTTGTTCTGCTACATGATGTATTGGTGCAAATCTAAATTTGTCTGTTGTGCTTGTACGAAACCACTACAACTCATTGACCAGGATGCATGAATACACAGTACAGCAACATCAGTATCAGGAGATTGTGTGATGAATTGCTCGTGACGTGTTGAGACATGCGAAGCATGTAGTACCATAAGTGTGTCCTCTTCCTCGTGATCAGATCTGAGGCACTCTTTTTACTGTAACTTCCCATTGCGAATACCGGTACACCATGCCATCCTTAAAACCTCCAGCAAGCAGGACAGTCTTTCCAGGTGACAGTTCCTTGCCCCAACGTCACACCATCGTTCACTCAAAAATGAGACTAATTTAAACTATGTCCACCCTTTTGCAGTACTCTTGATGCGGAGATGCTGTAAAAATTCCCCAGTATTTCACTGCCTATGTCCCGAATGTATTTGTGCCACCTGCTTTAACCATTTGCGCAGTCGCCATGCCGTCCATGACATATGCAGTTGGTTGGTCCCTGTCTGGGGAGGAAGCTTCGGGATAACTTCAATGCCCTTCTCCAACTCATCAAGTAAGGCACTCTTTTTGTTTTTTTTTTCAATGTTACATCTGAATGAGCCAAGGCATAGGTGACGGAAGATAGTTCATATGACAGAACATCTCCGAGATTAAATGTCCTTCGTTTTTGCAAGACGAGTCTTCCAAACAGCTCTTGATCAGCTTTTATAGTCTGCAGTTTGTCAGTTGTAGATTTGACTGATTTCTTTGCCGTCAACTTTGCAAAGATCTGTAGTTTCAGCTGCGGTAGAGTGTCCCAGCAGTATATTTCTTTCGCTCTTTGATGAAATATTTCATCTTCTCTGGACCAATCTGGACGGCATGTAAGAAGCTTGTTAGAGAGTTCACAAGGCATAACTACTCTAGTTGCTATGTTCACTAGTGGAAGGCACTCGTCATCATCCGTTTTTAGCACAGTGAAAGGATTCCATATTAACTCAGATGTGAAGACTGACAACAGCTTTTGGGGGCGCGGTTGCGATGCGGTAACCGGTTCTCGTCAGATCACCTAAGTTAAGCAACGTCGAGCCCGGTTAGTCCACGGATGGGTGACCGTCTGAGCGATCGATTCGGGCTCCCGCGTTGTGTCCTTGGGCAAGGCACTTAACCCCGATTGTCCACATGGGGGCACGGTGATGCCGTGTACTACGATGGTGCGCATGTCTTCAACCAATCCAACCCTGCCTGTGCTGCAGTTGGGGAGCTGGCAGCTTCTCGTTGTTGCTCGGCGGTTCTCTCCGGGTACTCCGGCTTCCTCCACCCGTAAAACTGTCACGGTCAAGATTAGCCATTGTGCATAAGTATGTGACCTTAAACACCAATAAATAAATAAATAAATAAATAAATAAATAAATAAATAAATAAATAAATCAATAAATAAAAAAAAAAAAAAAATAAATAAATAAATAACAACAGCTTTTACATATCGGCTTCATTTCGTTCCATGTGCGGTGATCTTGATTCTTTGTGCGTACCAACTGCTTTGGTCTGCTGCAAACCACAAATATTCTTTGAGGTGATGTCATTGCTGCTCTTTCATGATATGTAATGGACCATCTGTCGAGAGCTCTTGGTCGCTTTGTGATTCCGATGATATCCCCTCCCTTTTTTGAATCGAGATTGTAACCTCTGGTGTCCTACGTACACACTCAATAAGGGCAATTTAAATTCCATCATATAGCATACATTATTACAGTTCTAATGAGTGGTAATTCCGTCAGCTTCAGCTTCTGAAGATATAGCAAATTTTATTTTAATTTCTACTATCTGACAATTGGAATTTCGCAATAATCTGAAGATTTTGACTTGGAATCCCATCGGAATGGAAATGGTCAGAGTAATGCCCATCCAAGCTTGACACTACTCTTCGAAAAACATCCCAGGCGTATAAAGGCAAGATAAAAACAATTATTTCCAAATGAACCAAAATACTGCATTTGGTTGGCTGAGAGGTACGGTGTAACTTGCAATACACAGTGGCTTTTTTACACCGTGTTTATCCACGGTGTAAAAACAAGAATATACAAGAGCAAGCTATATGGCTAAAAAAGTACCCATTTTTAATTATTAATTCATACCTTCATACGGGAAATTTAATATTTATGTGCAATAAAATATTAGAGATATGGATGCCATTGGAACTGGCTCATTGAGCCAGTTCCAACGACATCCATATTTGTCTGGCTTTATTTAAGGAACTTGCAAAGTACAAATTTTCTGTCAGTTTTTGCCCACAATGTAGCTTAAAGTATTAAGTACACCAAAATTCTTGGAAATAAATCTGTTATCCTTGTGTTTTCCAGGGCGTATGGGAATTTACACCGGTCTGGGAATTCATACATCCTTCGGCTTCGCCTCAGGGTGTGAGTTCCCAAACCGGTGTAAATTCCCATACACCCTGGAAAACACAAGGATAACTAATATGATTGGGCATTTATTTTCACGAAAAGTCTGAGAAAATGACACATGTTTGTGGACAATGCTGCATTTGATGCACCACCCAATACCTGTGACATTTGGACCTCTGCTGACCAAACTATTTATCCAATCAGAATCAATAACATATCATCATCAAGACAACATCATCACCAGAGGAATGAGTTGGTCTAAAACTTTTGAAATTATTGCAAATTATATTTCCCCCACCCCATTATTTTGGTGTTTTTCCAGGTTTGTGACGTTTTCATAAAAACGTGTGTAGCGAATTAGTTCTGCCACAATTTGTTAGTACAATAGGCCCCGGGAATGTGCCTTAGGTGTTCCCCAAGCTATTCCAAGTGTCAAACCTTTTAAGTACTGGGTAGGCTGCGTTGACATTTTTTCTTGGACTTGACTCTTGGACTAGATATGACATTCTTCTGGCCTTAGAAGAACTGATTTCCACTTTAAATTGTTTTGAGATATCATATTGTGCAAGACTCTAGACTTTCGGTAGATCAGTCTGTCTTGATCGTTGGTTGGCTTGCAATATTTTTTCACACAGTCTAGTTACAATGCAACAGGGGTTTTGGGTTATCATCGAACAACCAGTGGCGGATACAGAATGTTTCAAATACGGTGCGTACCAAAATTGTAAGGATAGGATATACACTCATTTCACGTTCATACCTTGAGTATTCGGGCCAAAATAAATGGAAAACCTGAAAAGGTGAGTGAGGGACACTTCCCCCTCCCCCATATTTATTTTGATAATATTGTGTTCTGTCTGGTTTGTTTTCCTTAAATGATAATCCATTCTCGCTATCGAAAGTGGTTGCTAAAAGGGCATTACGAGCCTTTTAGACCCCAAGTTTGACTTTTCTTCCAAATCTTAGCGTTTGTGTCCTATTATAACACCTTCCTTTGCTTTGCATCCCCCCCCCCCCCCGGCCGGTAAAATGCTATCTTCTCGACTAGGGAACCGAAGCTTCCCTACAGTTAAACCGTGGGAGCCGAATGGACCAGAGACCGAAGCTTTATGCTCCGTGTACTTTCCAACGACAAAGTCCCGGTAACGCGACGAAAACTCTGTGCTACTGTGAGATAATTAAATATTGTATCCCTCTCAATTGACCCTAGGGTATTGAGGTCGTCCCAATGCGCTCACGGTACCATCTGGAGACAGCACCATACCTGGCAGTGAGTGTGGATTATTCATTGCTGCTTCAGCAATAGATTTCACGTGGAGCTGTCCAACCCAACTGGAATACCATTAGCGGCACATAAAGGATGCGATACGATCAACGTACTCTCTACGTGGCTCAAGGAATTGGCTAAAAAATCTTATCCCAGGTCAGACATAGAGGGAGGTTGATGGTTGGGGGGGGGGGGGGCGGAAGCGATATGTTAAGGTTTTGAAAAAAATATGAACAGAAGATGGGTTGATGCTCCGATGTATTAGTTTTGGGGTTAACCAACACATAAAAAGTGTCAGTGCAGACAGAAGAAAACGCTTACAAGTATCTCCGACAATAAACGCATTAAGGACTTATTGTTGGTAATAATAATAATTCGATCGCCACATTAGTATCTCAACAAAATCCCATCTTTTCTCGCTTCTGTTCCCTCAAAGAAATTCTAGCGCGAAGGCGTGTCTTGTTATTTGTTGTGCTGAAAAACAAAAGCTTCAACGCGATGATCCAAGAACTGGCTGATTGCCTTTGTGTACTCCAGGCATAATGTGGAAGTTATTGAAGTTGGAGTGGAGAGAAAGTCAAAATATCTGTTTCAGTTAATTCGGGAACATCATGAGTTTGGGAGGATATTATCTATGACGGAACGTCTATTCATTTTACCGTTTTCACTTTGAAGTGATGGAATTCACGATTCCTACCGCAAAACTATGTCACTGAATAAAGACGAAGAATACGTTTCTCTCTCAAGACGGTCTTGCTAATCCGATACAAAAGTTTGTCTTCAAAGATGCAACGTTTAGTCAGAAAACGTTTGTAAGAACTATAAAGAGATTTACAGCGATGAACAACCAATGCCTGTACAGAAAATTGTGACTAACTCTGTATGGTTCATGTTTTTTAATTGCTCATTGCCGTAGGGTTTGCTTGTTAGTTTGTGTCTTGGTGTTAAAGACACTTTCAACAGCCAGTATCATATTGTGTACGACAGTTTTACGGGTGGAGGGTGCCCGAGTACCCGGACAGAACCAGAGAGCAACGGAAACTGACTATCGGACTCTCCACCTTATTAACCCGGTGCGAAAGAGATACCATTGAAGGCAAGTTTACGCTTGTTGTGCCCTACGCCCTAGTAAAAACGCCATTGTGGTCCAGTATTGGCAATCAGGTGCAGTGCCTTGCCCAAGTATACAAGCAGATGACGCGAGTCACGATCACTCCAATGAGCCACCGCGCGTCGAAAGATTAGCCACACCGAACCACAATGCAAAGAATAATCATTGTAAATATGGAAACAATACTGGACACCACATATCGGTACTTCTGTCGTAAAGAGATTACGGTTAAAACACCACTTTAAAACTAAGATTAGGCAAAAATACATCCCTTTTGTTCGATCCTAGAGGAAAACCGTGGAACTGATATTTGGTTTCTACTCAGTACACCAGAAGGCTGTTCAGTTCTGATGAAGAGTAGACAAATTGATATCTTTAACCCTTTACCCAACGCAGACGATATCAAAATTTATTATTCTAAATATCATTTTTTAAATTTTGTAAAAAAATTTCAACAAAACCATATCATGTGACCCCTCTTTGGAACGAGCTCGACGAGCTCGTTCCAAAGAGGGGTCACATGATATGGTTTTGTTGAAATTTTTCGAAAAATATTTTTATATTTTTTCAGCTGCTGAATTTGAATATTACGCGGGCGGATACGGGCGATTCGTTGGGTAAAGGGTTAATCTTAGAACATTAAGATCAATTGAGATGAAATGAATATTTTGCACTCTTTTCTCACAATTTTATCGAAAACAAACAAAAAAGTGCAATTTTCACCCAAAATGCAGAGACTTTGGCAATGAATGGATTTTCATAAATCAGCATAGAAAATACCTACCAACCTTTTGGCCCGAAACATGTGATTAAAAGTGCCGTAAACCTTGGAATAATACTTTTTAGTAATGAAAAAGTCATTATGCCGAATTTGACCTTAACCCTCTGCTCACTGATGTCGAAATATCAAAATCTTAAGGTGCAAAGTTATTAATTAAACCAAATCAAAATCTTAAGGTGCAAAGTTATTAATTAAGGTGCAAAGTTATTAATTAAACCAATTCAATCTTCTTTAACATATCTTATCGATCTTCTTCACAAAGTACCGAATTTCTAATTTCATTATGGGAAAAATTTACTCCTTGAAATTTCAGTATTTTAACATCATTGTCAGAGGATTAAACACCCAATACATGATAGTAATAATGATAACCCTTTACCCAACAAAAGATATTGACAATAAGGGGCTCTTAATCGCTCACCCGATAAAGTAGTTTAAGGAATTTAAGGTCACATTCAGCGTCTACAATGTTAATATTGTTAATCTAATTTAGGTAGGGGAGTGAGGGTGGGTGGGGGAGTGGGGGGGGGGGGGGGGAATGGTCTGTTGGGCGAATTGGGGTTATTTTGCGTAACATCACTCAAAACCCACCAAATCTGGTTCTCAAGCAAAAACAAACAAAAAAAAAAAACCAAAGTCCTAATGGAACCCCCTTACCGGGCCCTCAAGCGGCCTGGTGGGCCCGCATTTAAACAAACGTTAATGTTATGTACTCACACTTACGTCTAACTAAAATTGACCATAATCAGCTCTGTCTTGTGTGGGCACAATTCATTTAAACAAATAATAAATTTTCCATTGGGTTCTGTGTTACATTTCAAAGAGCCCCGGTACACACCAAAATCCATCAAGTGTAACACTTTGAACAAACTTTAATCAAAGAGTTTGAGTACTATATATGAAAAAGATCTGCCCAGTGGATCCGAAGAAGATCTTTGCAGAATATTTCTCCGACTGCAACCAAGTTGAAATTCGGGCTCCCAAATATGAACCCATGGATTTGATTTGGTCAAACTTGAATCTCACCACACTAAGGATGTTTTACCTAACATGAAAAGCAGACGACACTTGCAAAACAAATTCTTGAATAACTAATTGTTTTCATTTTTTGTCTCAAAAACATATGTTATGAGCCCTTGTTGGAACGAGCTCGGCGAGCTCGTTCCAACGAGGGGTCATAACCTATGTTTTTGAGACAAAAAAATGAAAAAAAATAATGAAAATTAAATGGCGATTTTTGAGAATAGCGCTGGCCGTTTTTTTGCCGTTACATTGGGTAAAGGGTTAATACTAAGTGAGAAAGAATCTGACTCGGCGATGTAAAGAAGATTTTGTAAAGAATAGTCCTTATATTGCACCAAGAGAGCCAAATTACGATCCAAGAGACTTGATTTAAATAAACTTGAGTCTGATCCTCCCAAGGTTGAAGCATATCAAACGATTCTGATTGGTGGACCTGAAGTGGAAGATGTTTAAAGGAATTTCTACATATTGCACTAAGTTAAAATTTAGGTTGCCACAGGAAGCCTAAATATGAACCCAAGGACTTGATTTAAACAAACTGGAATCTGACCCCACGAAGGTTACTGCAAATCAAATATCAAAAGATTCTGATTGGAATATCTGAAGAAGGTTTTTGAAGAATATTGGCACTAAGTTAAAATTCGGGTTCCTACGGGTAGCCAAATATGAACATTCGGATCTCGATTTGAACAAATGTAAATCCGACCCCCCCTAAAGATGTGGTATACCAACCATCAAAAGATATTGACATGTGGGTCTGAAATTTTTTTTTTTAATAAATGTCTTCCCATTGCGCCAAGTTAAAATTTTGGTCCCCAAATATGAACCCAGAGACTTGTTTCGAACAAACCTGAATCTGACCTCTCTAAGGATGATCTATACTAAGTATCAAAAGATTCTGATTTGTACTTCTGGAGAAGAAGTTTTTTAACGATTATTTCTCATATCACTCCAAGTTAAAAGTCGGGCTCCCACAGGAAGCTTAAATATGGTTTCAGGGACTTGTTTTGAAAAAACTTTAACACCCTGCCTTCTAACGCGCCTAAAGATGCTGTATACCAAATATCAAGAGATTGTGATAATGATCTGAAGATATGAAGAGGAAGATTTTTAAAGAATTTTCCCCATATTTGATCGTAATTATGAATGCACATGACTCGCTTTGCGCAAACTGGAATCTGACCCCGCTGAGGATGCTGCAGACCAAATATCAATAGATTTGTACTTGTAGATCTGAAGAAGAATCTTTTTAACCCTTTAACTAACACGAAAGGCAGACCCCACTTGCAAATAAAATTCTTGAATACTTAAGTATTTTCATTTTTTGCGTCAAACGAGCTCGTTCTAATGAGGGGTCATAAGCTATGTTTTTGAGACAAAAAATGAAAAATTAATGAAAATTTAATGGTGATTTTTGTGAATAGCGCTGGCTGGTTTTGGCCGTTATGTTGGGTAAAGTGTTAAAAAATATTCCCCATACTACAAGTTAAAATTCAGCCTTCCGTAGGGAGCCCAAATATGACCCTAGGGATCTGATTTGAATCTGAATCTCCTGAGGATACTACATATCAAATACGAAATGACTTTGACTGACGGATCTGATGAAGAGGATTTTTAAAGAATATTCCTCATATTGAATTATGTTAAAAGTCAAGCTCGCAAAGGGAACCCAGATATGACCCTGAGGATTTTATTTGGACAAACCTATGTTTTTGAGACAAAAAATGAAAAAAATTAGTTATTCAAGAATTATTTTTGCAAGTGTCGTCTGCTTTTCATGTTAGGTAAAGGGTTAAAAAAAATCCTCATATTGAAATTTTTCTTTAGCCACGTAAAGACTTAAACTTCGGGTCCCCATAGAGAGCCTAAATATGAACCCAAGGTTTTGATTCGACAAAAACTTGGATCTCACTCCACCAAGCATGCTACATACCAAATATCAAAAGATCTGACTGATGGATCCGAAGAAGAACGTTCCTCATATCACATTAAGTTACAACTCTGGCTCCCACAGATAGCCCAAATATGACTCCAGGGACTTCAAGCTAACCCCCTAAAGATGCAGTTTACCAAAGATCAAGAGATTTTGACTGATAATTCTCAAGAAGATTTTAAAATAAATTTCCTCATATTACACCAAGTTAAAATTCGAGTTCCCATATGGAGGCCAATATGAACCTCAGGAACAGGAATCTGACCCCTCTGAGGATGTTGTATTCCAAATATAAGAATATTCAGCTCGGAAGTTCTGGAGAAGAAGATTTTTTAATTTTTAAAAAAAAAATTGGAGTGCAACAGAATTATGCCCCCTGTGTGCTCCCTGTAGGCGTGGCAACCTCATTTGAACAAACTTGAATTAACATGCGATAAGGAACAAGCATGTCAAATTTGGTTCAATTCGGCCTAATAGTTTATGAGAAGTAGTCGATAAAGTTCACGACGGGCGGTCTGACAGATGGACGTACGGACGGATGGAGGTACGGACTGACGGACGGATGGAGGGATCACTAAAACTCCGACTGAGCATCGCTCAGGTGAGCTAATAAACCTAAATGAGACTAATGCCAAATTACATATATAAGAAATACAAAACATACAATAAGTGTAACAGTATATATACGAACAAACAAATAGCGTTACTATTTATCAGGAGTGCTTATTCACTCTTCAATAATTTTCTAGGCCAGGTTACAGATGATGCTGCATGCTGTACGATCATCATTATGTATAATAGTTAAGAATTTGGCCTTTTCATTCATATATCTAAACTCTGGGTTTTTTTTATTACCAATTTTATTGAAGAAATGTTCCTCTGTAAAGTTGTATATGTAACATCGCATTATGGAAATTTCATCAGTTTGAACCACGTTTAGGCCTAACAAAAAGTTAAAAATCTGTTTATGCGGCCCTCCCGCATGGTCCTTTTGGCTGCTACATGCTCTCTTTTTTTATAACCAATGCAAACTTAACAAAATAATAATTGAATTGGTTAATGTCTGATATTTTACCAAGTTAATAAAGTTACAAATCCTTCTAGCACTCAAGGGACGAAATATACCACTACCCATGCTATTCTGTAGATTATGATGCCCCCAAAAATGAAACAAACCAAGAACATGAACTTTTGATAGCAAGGAAATAATTACAAAAATAAAATAAAAAACCGCCCGCCCGCATGCTATTTTACAAAAACTGACCTGAGAAACAGATGATCTACTTTGTGGGGCCTTATGGCTCATTTTACATATTCGCAGGTATTCAGGAATTTGGGGTTGTTTGTGAGTAGTTCTGCCTACCTTTCTGAATTTCAAAACTGTGGTTACTAATTCTAAAATTAGTGAACAGGGAGCAAACCTTAACATTTATTATTTCATTCAAATAGGGCTCAATCGAGTTTCTTTAAGTTCTGTATAAAATCTTACCATCAATATTTCTCGACATCAAAGATTTCTCGTTTAATTTTATTTCATGGTCAATTTTCAGTTGATTGGGGACAGCATTCACATTAAGTGAATTAACAGCATTAAGTGTTTCATCCGGCAAGTGTTATTCACGAAAATTCTTAGTTTCCTCTGAAGATATTATTAGTTACCCCGTGTCTGATCACGTGGTACGGGTTTTTACCTACCCGAAGCCAGCCGTATCCCATGAGGCCTTCCACATCCTGCTCCTTCGGCCTCATGGGATACGGCTGGCTTCGGGTAGGTAAAAACCCGTACCACGTGATCAGACACGGGGTAACGAATTTATCTATTGACTTTCCATTTTAGAAGTATAATCAATTTCATGTGTGAACACACACAGCATGAGATCTTTTATCTTCCATTGTTGAGCCATACAGGTTTCTGTGGAATTTTTGTGCAAAAGAGTTTTTGTGAAAATATGCCTATATGACTAGTATAAAAAAATTATTGAATTTCTTTTTTTCTTTTTTGTCTCAAAAACATAGCTTATGAACCCCACATTGGAGGGTACTCGACAAACTCATTCCAATAAGGGGTCATGAGCTATATTTTGGAGATAAAAAATTAACATATAATACATGTACACTGTAAAACTGGAATGACGCGTCTTCTACGGGGTATGGACAATTTGTAGATTTCGGAACGAGGCTTCCACTGGGTATGGGAAATTTGTCAGTGGCTGGGCGGACGTATCGTGGGTTTCAATGAATATGGTCTCATACCACGTATCTATCAACCAACCAAATCAAAAAAATTCACTTTAGTCAATGGATAATGTAGAAGCTCCACCAGGAGATCCCCCATGGTGAGCATCCCCTCTTCGCTCCGGTTTGGAAAAGCTGGAGAAGTAAGAGTTTGTGGAATGGATGGTACATTGTCAGAATCTACATCCTGCTCCAAAGAAGATATCCCTCCTCCATCTCCTCAGATGAGCAGGAGATTGATATGTCTCCTGGCAACCTGAGTCCTCCGGACCTTCCTGCGAGAGGAGTGCCAGGCTGGACATGGATCGGCCAGCAGTACCAGACATGGTCCTTTTAATGTCCTCTCTTGCTTCCATCTCTCCCTGTTCCCTCTTTTTTCTCCGCGGTAACTCCGTCAGACGGCGGGCATTTTTCCAGCAAGTTTTCCGTATAGTCTGGTGAGGGGAATCCCCACGATCTTGGAGAATAACCGAGGAATTAATATTTGGGCTATCTTCACTACACAGGAAGGCTGTTAATTTATCACGCAGAGTAAAGTGCGATTAATAACTTTGAGATTCCAAGCAGTGCCTCAGTAAAATCAGATTTTGTGCAGACGATTGTTTATATTTATAAACAAAGCCTAAAGCATGCAGTCGCGAGTACTCCTGGGAAGAGCATTTCTTTAACCCTTTGATACTTTTGTACGTCTTTTGACGTACGAAATCAAATAGCGCGTTGATACTTTGTGGTCATTTGTTTTGTTATTATTTTTCGATTTTTTAAAGTTTTAACATTAATTCCTATTTTCTCCCTAATAGTGCTCAGTGACAATCGTTGATCCATGTGTTATCGCAGCTTAAAATACTAATATAATCCTGCTGTCAAGGCTTCTTAACTGGTTGAGTGCAAGAAGCCACTATCAGGGCTTTCAAAAAATGAGGATACCAGAGCAAAATCCAACACTTTCCTTGCTTATATTTCATATTCAATCAAACACAAATAATATTTTGTTTATATAAATCTGTTTTATAACAAATTATTGGAGAGTGCCTGTGGGCACTCTCCAATACTTTGTAAGAAAACAAGTTTTGAATAATAAATTCATACCACCAAAAATAATCTTGCCCTCAGCCAGTTAATCATTGATGTGAAAAATATCTTGTTTGTACTTTCCGACGTTTGACGCCGTATTTTGAAAAACGTTGAAGAAACTGAATTCCAAGTGACGTTTGAACGTCAGAATAATTAAAGTCTCAAAGGTGTAAAAAGGGTTAATTTTATATTATGATTTAAATGTGTAGTCAATTATTGAGAAAAATTAAATTACGAAGATCATACGGAGCAATGAAGGCTAAGGACATGAAGTTCCTGTGGTTATTTTTTGAACATGGTATAGTTTGCGTGTGTTTTTGTTTATTTGCGTTTAACGACTCTTTCAACAGCCAGGGTCATATCATATCAGACGGTTTTTATGGGTGGGGGAAGCCGGAGAACACGGAGAGTTGTCATACTCTCCAACTTACTTACCCGGCGCAAGCAGAGTTAGCTGTGATTGAAGAAAAGTGCACTATCGACATGCATTACACCTTAGTATATCCCCAGGTGATATGGTACTAGTGTACACAAGTGAGGAGAGACTATAGAAAATAATGGCAATTACTGGGAGATATGGGACCAAATGGAGGCTCAAAGTGAATTAAGAAATAACTGTTGTTTTCCTTCGGTTTATGCGATATAAACCGAAAATTTTCAGCACAAGCTTCATAACTCGCTACGCGAGTTATGATTAAGCTTCTGTTGAAAATTTTCGGTTTATATCGCATAAACCGAAGGAAAACAACAGTTATTTCTTATAATTTAATCCGGCTGTAATATTAAAATATAAAAACTATGTGTACGTGAACGAAAAACTTTTAATTTTCGCAAAAGACAACAGTCAAGCTCAGGAAAGTGTGCCACAAATAGGTCACGTCAATCATTGTCAAATTGTTTGTTGTTTTGATTTTCGATCGCAGACGGCAGATATTTAGCAAGTTACGTAACAATATCATTAAAAACATTTTTTTAAGTTCCCCCAAAATCATGTTTGGCTGTATGATCTTTTATTCGTCTCCCACTTCGTTATATTTTATTAAATTCAATTGTTCCCGAGAAATTATCATTATATTCTCGCTGACTGGAGGCGATGAAAAATCGATCATTGATCTTTGTTTTTAAGCTTGTTATCCATCTATCCGTCTGCCGTCACGCCCTCACGGTGACAATTGGATTGAGTGTGCGGGGCTTCCATCCAAAGTCTTCAAAGTTGGATCGGATGTGCGAACGTGTAGACATTCCAAATCATTTCGTGATTTGGTTTATACGATATTGACGACTTTCACACTGTATGCTTTCATCCAATCAAACACAGAGACGGGACAAATGATTAAATTATTGAAAACAACAGCAAACTGAACCCCAATGGACTGTAAAATGGAGCGTACTCGAAGGTGGAGAGTACAAGAGTTCTCTCTTCCAAAAAGTGTTGGAAACTGCTTACTGTAGGAGACACAAGTGATTAGGCCTTTTTGAGGTCAATATGAACACAAGGAGAAAAGGCATCTAACGAAACGACACGCATAAACTGCATTTGAATGGGTAGCGAAGTCTTAATCAGTAATAGCTTCAATAGGGTTTTTGTGGGAAAACGATTTAGAAGTTGGTGGGTGCAACCAAGTATTATATATAGTACGGAAGTGTTTCCTTTAAACCAAACGGCTGCAAACAGTTTGGAAACTCTACGGAACGATGCCGGTAGATGTGTAGATTATCGGGTCGAGCAATGCCGCTGCGCTGGAAGCAGCCAGGGAGAGCGTGGATGGACAAAGATCAAGGACAGAGAGGACTGACTTGACGAAACTATGTTATTTTAACCATTTAAATTTGAAAGCCCGCTTTTCTAGTCTAGGGTCGTCATACTATCTACATTCATAAAGTAGATAGTTGCTCATTGAATTTGTCTCGCGGACCAATCAAGATTTTCAAAATATTGATTGGTCTTCCCCAAATAACGAATATACACTCTACCAATTGATGGATCTGGACTGGCATGCATATACCACCGGGATCGAAAGGGTTAACTATATGGTTAATCTTCCTGATAGCCGGTAATGCAAAACTAAAGTTTCAGGATATTTGGGATTCTTATATCAAGGCGGGGTGGATTGGCCTAATGTGTAATCTGGTACTGATCGAGACCCTGAAGCACTTTCTTTAGGAATGTCCAAAACATCGGTCTGACAGAATAAGATTCAGTGGGAGTATAATATGGAAGTGGGTTGGAAGAAAGAAGGATATGTGATTATTAGGTGATAAAAGGCTAGGATAGCATACTGATCAGTGAAATTGGGAAGAAAGCATTAAGGGGGGAGTAGCGATCAGTGAGTTTCTGGATGCTGGGGACAGAGAAGGGACGGGGGTACAGAGGGATAATCGAGGCTATCTCATGTGAGAACCGCAACAAATCAGCGGCTTATCGATGTGTTATTGTTGTTGCCAACAAAAAGCCATTCGATTTAGATGCATATAACGCCTCCAAGTGCATACATCCCGAATATTGTAACAGTGTGGCCTCGCCCTTGCCTTCCAATGATAAATTCCACTCTCTCCTACTTCTGTATATCGTAACTGAAATTGGGCGAATCTAGTTGAAACAGATGAGTAGCTAGGGCCGAAAATGTGTTTTAATCAATTGTATGGCATTGTAACCTTGGCCGTTAACCTTCAAAAACAATAGATGTTCTGGTATTACCAAGTGCCATAACAGTATCAAGTTTAGTGAGGAGCGCTGCGAGGGTTTTTTTTTATCTTGAGCTCAAACACATACACACAAACACACACGAAAGCCCCACACACGCTTCGATTATTGTCGGCATGTGTAATAAATTGCGCTTTCTGAATTTCACCACATCTTTTCGGAATAAACAAATTAATTTGCATTCCATACATCCCTCGTTTTGTGGGACTGGTTTCTACCGTTGATGGTACAATTTAATATCGAATACAAAGCGGCTGGTTTTATTTACGTCATCAGACAAAGCATATTGTGTAATCAAATCTTATCAAGTGTAGAAATCCTCCTAAAATCCTAGCGGGATGCAAAACATATTGAGATGATTGCACAAGATGTGAGATGAGTGTTGTGTGATGGATCACACGTGCTGGCTCGTGGCGCACGCTTAGTGCGAAAGTATCGCATGTCACTTTCTGTGCGGATCATGGTACTGACGAACAAGAAATACTTGATATTGGATTAAAAACAGAAAAATACGATTTGTTTTGAACGATCAAGTAAAATTTGTTTGCTTTGTAAACGTTGGCCTTCTTTCAATTACTATATTCCAGTGAAGCCAAAACACTGCGCCAACAGGTCGTAATAACAAGCAATTAGTCTCAAATTTATACTTCATAAGTTGAAATCCAGAGTTGTTGGAGTTCATTAAACGTCTGCACACTGATGTCAAAATACTAAAATTTCACGCAGCAAATATTTCCCACAATTCCATTAGGAATTTATCCAACTCAGTCTTGTTTGACCGAGCACAATGAGCTCTGTCAAACAATATTGAATTGGTTAAATAATTCCTCGCTGCCTTACGGTGCATTATAAAAAATAATTACAGCTTAAAACTTGACATTTCGACAACAGTGAGAAATGGGTAAAAAAATAGTACACCCAGCTCTTGACGCAGCACTGGCAGAACTCCCCTCCATGGGAAAAGAACAAACAATCCCCACCATAACCCCCCCCCCCCCCCAAACAAACAAACACACAGAAAAAACAAGCAATGTTCTAAGGAATTAACTGACACAAAGATGTTGGACACGAAGTCCAGTTTTATCAGATCCACGTACTGATCCCACTCATTAAATTTGTGTATAAATATCAGAAGAGAGACGCAGGTGTCGAAGTGAGAGCAACAATAAGCCTCTTTATTCGGCATGCGCCACATTTTTAACCCTTTACCCAGCGTAACGGCCAAAACCAGCCAGCGCTATTCTCAAAAATCGCCAATTAATTTTCATTATTTTTTTCATTTTTTGTCTCAAAAACATAGGTTATGACCCCTAGTTGGAACGAGCTCGTCGAGCTCGTTCCAACGAGGAGTCATAACCTATGTTTTTGAGACAAAAAATGAAAAAAAATAGTTATTCAAGAATTATTTTTGCAAGTGTCGTCTGCTTTTCAGGTTAGGTAAAGGGTTAACACTTTATGCGGGAAGCGCGTTTCACACTTTCATGCAGCTGCCGAAAGGAAAGTGAACCAAGTAATCGCAAGAACTTCATCTAAAAAGCTAGGTTCTAGCCATCGTTTTAGAGAACGGTGTTCAATGGTCTATTGGTTTGGTTTAGGTGTTGGATTCCTGATTGCCATGCGGAGTTGTCGTGAGTTCGATTCAGAAACCAACATTCTAAATTCCTCCAAAACATGATTGTGTCCTTCAAAACACACACTCACTCACATACGCAAATACAAGAACAGATTTTTTACCCAAATAATAATCCATTTACGCTGTAGGTGAATAGAATGAAAGTGTCAATGACACTGTAACTTAATTTGACAGTGTGTGGTGTTTGATGAAAAGGATAATGTTCAATGTTTATGAAAGGATTATGAAATAAGACAAGAATTGATATAATTGAGAATATGTTAATGTATGTTCTACATGCTATGTTCTCCAATGAGAATAATTTGAGATGTAGGCTGTTCTGGAGAATTGAGACCTGGGTTACTGTGGCCCTCACAGTTAATGTATGTTAACCAAAGTTACCAAAATTATTCCAAAACGAGTCATCCTACCAAGTTACAATGAAATCCCTTCATAAATATAACTCATAGTCTTTGCTAAAGGAATCTATATCACGTAGCGGCCCGGCGGTCGCGGTTGACCAAAATATAGGACAGTCTCATCTAGATATCATACCAAGTTATTCAACCAAGTTACAATGAAATCCTTTCATAAAAACAATCTGTAGACAGTGCTAAAGGAATCTAGGTCACGTGATCAGGTGGAGGTAACGGCTGACCGATCGTGCCCAAAATAGGACAGTCTCATTTAGACATCATACCGAGTTCTCCTGCCAAGTTACAATGGGATCGCTGCTTCATAAATGTGAACAAAAGACTACTAAACAAATCTAGGCTACGTGCCTGTGTGACCGATCACGGCCAAAATAGGACGTTCTCATCTGGACATTATACTGAGTAATTCTTCCAATTTACAATGAAATCCCTTTATAAATGCAACCTGTAGACTGTGCTAAAGCAATCTAGGTAACTTGCCCCTGCGGCCGTCACGGTTGACTGAACCAGACCAAAATAGGATGTTCTCATCTAGACATTATACGGAGTCATCCTACCAAGTTACAATGAAATCCCTTCATAAATACGACCTATAGACTTACTAAAGGTTTTCGGGTTTTGGACCCGCGCAGCCGTTACGGTTGACCGATCACGATCAAAAGGCGGCGTTCTCATCTAGACATGACCTCGAACCTGCATATGAAATTTCGTGATGGTCGAACAAGAACTACGGAGTGTAGCCTGTGCTAAAGAAAATGTGAACAGACTAACAGATTCACAGACTTCCGCATTCGTGATGTCAATATGGCAATAGCTTATCTTGACTTTGTCAAGTTAAGCTAAAAATGATTTCAAAGAATTAGGGGTCTCGATCTACCACTTAAAACTTATAAAATTATCTATTCTATTATGAAAGACATATTAACGGAAAGATCTCTAGGGCGAATCTTGACTGATTTAATCTAAAGAGCTTTTAGGTGGCATTAGTACGGATGCGGACGTACAGATATATCATCTTATTTTCTTATCATCCGTACAAATTACTCATACGCTCTTTCATTTGCAGATAGCAATAGACAATACCACTCAGAAAAATAAGTCTGCAGTTAGAATCAAGTCCCGACTACAATCTCTCGGTAAAGCAAGTTTGCTGAACAGCAGAAATATCTAGTCCGTACAGACTGATAGATTTTGCAAAACATTGCAATTATGTTCACGTTTATATTACTCATGAGATCTGTTGTGCCAACCAATAAATACCAGTGCTTTTGTGAATAACAGGTATATGGAACGTTCAGCAGAAAAGAAATTTCATTCATAATTTCGTTTTGGAGTTCTGTTTTGTAAATAGTAATAAAGAAGATTCGCAACATGCAAATCGCTTCCTTAACCTTATATCCTTATAACTAACGCACACAACGAACCGTTCAGAGCTATTGCTTTTTCAGTTTTTTTTGTCTTTAAATATAACTTATGGCAATGGTTCCTAAGCTGTGTTTTCGAGGTAAAAAAATTGAAATGTTTAGTAATTCAAGAATATTTTTTGCTATACTCTCCCCCAGAGGTAAGGTGTTAAATACCTCTTCGTTGAAAAAAGGTGTTTCAGTATCACGAGTTAGGCGCGAAGCCAGGAATTTTGTTGGGGACTTGCGATCGACGATCACCGGCTCCTCCGGGGCGATCATGGTTAGGTTCGTCAGCGAAAATTTTGAAAAATGAGTATCAAATTGACCTCTGATGTGACATCTGGGAAATTATTTGAAATTTAGGATATAAAATATAAACACCTTTGCACTACTGTATGTGAACTGTTACATACAGACTAGATCGATAAAGTTGATAGGTATATTTTATTTTTCAGATATATGTTAGACCTATTTATCATGTGACTCGTCCGTTTTGTTCACTTTAAAACATTTGATATTTTGTTTTCATATTAATCAGTGATAAATAAAGCCTTCCATCAATTTCATTGGTCATTTTCAAAACCAGACAATTTGATTGGCTGAACAAAATACAACTAGGCCACATTTTCATAATTTGCATAATTAGAGTCGGGGGCTTTTATTGGTCAATTTCAAAACTGGCCAATTTGATTGGCTAAACAAAATACAACTGGGTCATATTTGCATAATTTCAGTAAGGGGAATTTTTACGTTATCTGTCCTATTTAGGGTGGGTTATATTGTATTAATCTTTTACCTACAAGAAAAACGCAATCCATTTTTTTTTTATATTTTCACTTTTTGCTTCCAAAACATAGGTTAAGACCCCGCATTGGAACGAGCTCGACGAGCTCGTTCCAATGAGTGGTCATAACCTATGTTTTGGAAGCAAAAAATGAAAATTTTTAGTTATACGAGGATGTTTTTTCCAAGTACCGTCTGAAACTCAAGTTAGGTGATGGGTTAAAAAGTCATACTAAGTGGCTAATTTGTGCGTGTATGTGTCATATGATAAATAGAATATGAAATGAGTGTTTTTCTCATATAATATTTATGAAACTCGTCCGAATTTTCCGTTTGGGCTCGCCAGAGGCTCGCCAAAGCGGAAAATTCTTAGACTCGTTTCATAAATATTATATGAGAAAAACACTCATTTCATATCCTCAATATATGTAATTCTGTCAATATGTGATTCTGGCAGAAATCAAACACCAATAAGCCAGTGTAACATACAGGACCTGTAACCCAAGGACCATGTAATTAGTTTCTGTGAAACGCGTATACACTCTGATACTAAGGCCATAAGAAGTTACTAAGTAGTGCATAGACGTTTCGCGGAGAAACTACATGCAACTGAGAACATTTTTTTAAAACAACTCACCCTGATACATAGTACTCTCTGTGGCCAAACCACAGAGAGAACGATGAATCGGGAAAAGTGAAGTCACCCCATTTTATCCAAATTTTCAAACCATAAATAAGAGATAGTCCCACAAGTGGAACTGAAATTTTGTGGGGAGTTGCGTCCACACCTGTTGCGCACCCCCGTACACGAGCCTGCACGTTACTGTCGGGGCAAAACCAGTCTAAAAGCGAGGAGGCCCCCTCCCCCACTTTCAAGTTCAGATATATGCATATATGTCTTCTCTCTGTGTAGTAAGCACACATGTTTTGATTAGATAATTAGCCTTAGGCGATTCACAGTGGGATACTTCTTTGGCATATTACTAGTCAGCATAAAATGTTTCCATGCTATCTACAGTCAATTAATATCGAAGTGACCGACACTTTCAATAGTCACGGCTATCAAGTATATTATTTCTCGGGATACGCTTGATAGCATTTGCATTGGCGCAAGGTGATTTTATCTTCAGAAATGTCACGTGCCCTGTTTTGGCATGTTGAGATATTATTTTCTGACCATCCCAAGACTAGGTATAAAGTATGGGGAACAACTAGTTGAAAGAGACTTGAGTACCGACCGTTTAGAAGTGAGACTTGGGTTCGGCCGAATAGGAGACGTCATATAGGGTCTCGTACGAGTGGAATTGCTGGGCAATCCAGGAAGCTCCGTTGTACGCCCGATTATCAGATAAGGTGGACGTAGGAGGGCTATTATCCCGAATTTTGAGAGTAGATTACGGACCCAAGTAACGGCTAAGTTCAGAGATGTCAATATCGAGGATCGACTCACACCTGTCTCAAAGTGTAGGCTGTTGTATTGTGGTATTAACTCTTAGGAACGCAGAGGTTGATCGCGTAGTAGCCCATTTTAGTATCAGAGTGCTGCGAATATCGACTCAAAGTCGACAGTGACAATTCGCGCAAGCACGAAAGTACATTTTGAAGTTGTGAGTTCTGCATGAACTGTGTTTATTTCAAAGGACAGGAACATTCAAGGAGAGTTCTATCAAAGGACACATGTATAAGGTATGTGACATAGACTTGCTAAACTAGCCGACAGAGTGGATAAACTGAATCCAAATTAGAACTATGTTTCTACAAGGTAATTAACATTGCTTGTCGGGCTCCCCCGGCAGTCAGAGCTGCAGACGCGCACAGACGCAAAAGATTAAGACTCAGTGTTTTAAGCTCCTGTTGTGAGCCCGCGACAGTGACATTTTGAGAGTGTACTATAGCTCCAATACAGGGCTATAGAGAGACTGAATTGGTGAAATACCATTTAACCCCTGTGATAGGTCTTTGATTTGCGTTAATAAAATTGTTAAATGTGTTGAATATGGAATGAATTATTTTAAAGGTAAATAAAAGAATCGTTGTTACTTTAATCATTGTTTCCTTTCCACAGCCTGAAGTGATTAGGAATCACACTTAACGAAGAACGAACCTACATTTCGAGTTCACTCAGCAGGGAAGAAAATCGTCGTGCGGTCCCAATTTAGCTCTGCGAGTCGAGTTTGGCCCGTGCCCGGATTCTGACCCTCTTTGTTGACTCGTCCCCCAATATTTATGTGGCGAGGCTAAACAACCCCATGTCAACCATCCCACGTGAATGGAGGTGTTCAGAGAGTTACCACCATTCCCGTGGGAAAGAAATCGGTCGCAAATGGGTATGCGGACATGAGGATGTTAAAAAGAATCACGGATTATATGATGGGGACCATCTCAGCCACCAACTTGCACCAAGCGAATTGGCATTTTCTGGTATTTTCCTGACTACTTGTGGCCTTGGATTTCTCAAACTGGGACGTGTGCTGTTGTTATGTATGAATTGGGAATTTAAAAAAGTTTGAAAAGTTTCCTTCTCAATTACTTTCAGTTACTTCCCTTGATTATTATCTGCCGTAATTGTTCATCGTGTTATGGCTTGATTCTAACTTCAGTAAATATTTATACCTCAGAAGAGGTGCTTCTGCGTGGAGTAATTCTAGAGTCTTCTGAACTATGATAAATTGACTCTAGCAGTCTTCTGAACAATGATAATCGACTCGAGTCAGATATCGGCTACCTGGAAGATAGCCGATATTTGACTCGAAATCACCGCCAGGCCAATGTGACAATTCGTCGCCTGAGTGCTAGAATGTCCTATGTCCCCTATGGGACATACATAGGACATTCTAGCACTCAGGCGACGAATTGTTATGATATAATATAATTTTTTAAAGCCGTTCAGGTCTTCAAATGTTATGCCTACTGTTCAATGCAAACCGCGGTGATGGGACTGGTAATTGAGGGAAAAAAAAGACAAAATCACTCAGAAATGTTCCCATGACCGAACTCTTAGTCCACGAGAAACAGGCCCCCGCATCTGTCTATTACCTAACTGGGTTTGAGATTGATAAGGTAAAAAACAATAAATATTAATGTTATCAAAAGTTAGAGTGTTTGATTAATTTTGGAATACACATTATTTGTTTCAATTTATTAGAGAGTGCTAAGCACCCTCCAGTAGTAAATTATAAGAAAAATCAAGCACTCAACCAGCTAAAGTTTCTTCGTATTCCCTACGCAGTATCTAAAATTATTTACAATATCTGTGGGAACTGTGGGGTTTACAGCAGAGCTTGTTTACTGAGGTAGAAAAGTTCTGCCTGTCTGGCATAATAGGGGTCGGTAAACTGACCCAAGGGCGCTAGTCCTCCAGTGAAGACAGACCAATACACAGTTATTTACGTGTATCATGCTCAATTATGTGGTTACCGGCATCATGACGCTCGACATTGTCCTCTAGAATCGGACTTCGAAATCTTTTTGTGGAAGGGTCTAACACTCCACCCGACTCATTTGGAATTTACGCCCAAGGTTTGGGACATCAATGAACGCATCGCAGCCAAAATTTAAAAAATGAGTTGATATTGAACATGTGCAGTCACGTGAAAGTACAGTACGCTAAGAGTTCAGACCATACCTTTTTTCTTTCTTCAAAATTAGATCGCGACTGCTCAACTTCAACCATGGCCAGTTTTGACCAAACTGGTATAGATGACTTTAACCCTTCACGCAACGCAACGGTGGAAAAAGGGCAGCCCTTGAACTCTTTACCAAATGTAACGGCCAAAACCGGTCAGCGATATTCACAAAGATCCCCTTTCAATTTTCATCAATTTTATTTTGTTGTGAAATATGTGACCTTAAACATCAATAATTATATTTTTCATGTTTTGTCTCAAAAACATAGCTCATGACCCCTCATTGGAACGAGCTCGTCAAGAATTGCTGTTTACAAGTGCCGTCTGCCTTTCGTGTTTGGTAAATGGTTAAAAAACTAACGCCAATAATCACTCGAGCGCTAACCATTTGGGGTTGAAACACACCCACTTGATTTGGGTTAAATTGAGACAAAGGGTTGCCATTGTTGTAGCTGCATCACTTTTTCGAATATAAAAGAGCCTATAACTTCAATTATACACAAAAGAAATAAAAAATTAAAAATAAATTACAGATAAACTCTACATTCAGCACAAGAGGTTGAAATAAAAATTTTATTCATTGGACGTCAGACCGAAAAGTCGTGGGATCGATCCCTACGCGCACCATCTGCGTTAATCCCATGATACTTAATCCCAAGTGCCCAAGTTTGTGAACGGCGTCGAAGTCCGCTATGGCGTTCAGTACGTTGATGGTACACTGTCTTTAACCAATGTTCATCCTAAACCTACTTCAGCTGGATTAGTGGGTTAGAGAGGCTGAGAGATGCGGGCAGTTACGCGTCGCTGCCTGGTAGTTTTCTCCCTCCAGTCCGGCTTCCTCCACACGAAAACCTGTCCGACAACATGTCATAGCTGTCGTTAAAGCCTCCAAATCCCCGTGGGATTCCCGGGAAGTGGAGTAGTGCTCGTTTACAGTAGGTACATGCAAATTGCCGTTTTTGATCGAATATCGAATCGAAGAAAACGAATCGAATTTCGAATCGAACTTCGAATCGAATCACATTTAATGGATATGTCGTCAAAAGAAAAAAGGTTTTTTTTCTAAAATAATAAGCCGATTATTAAAAGACACACAGTTATGTAGCATTTTCGCCTCACAACTTCTCACGCTACAAACTGAGATATAAACCAATATACCAGCTATTGATTTAAGCTATTTAAATTTTTGACTTTGTAGCTTCCAAACTGCAGCAATAAACATTTTTCAACGGACATGGCTGATAGGGCTGATACCGAACTTTTATCACATGTTTTCGTGCAAAAAACTTTGTTTCAAATCGGATAGACTCCATTCGGTCGTGAAGCCATTTGTTTTAAATAAAAATGCGGAATGACAAAACCGAAACGACAATTCAACGCCGAGTGGAGTAAGTGAGCTTAAGAACAAAAAAAAAAAAAAAAAAAAAAATAGCTGGCCTGTGTTGGGTGGCTTGACTTCAAACTGAAAGCTCCACGATTCGATCCCCACTAAGGATTACTGGGTTGTGTCCTTGGGCAAGACACTTCATCCTGATTGCCCACGTGGGGTCACGATGGCGCTGTGTGCTAAGGCGTTCTGCACGTCGATGGTGCACTTGTCTTCAACCAATGCTAACCCTACCTGTGCGGACGTTGGAGTCTGGCAGTTGCTCGCCGTTGCGCGATGGTTCTCTCCGGGCACTCCGGATCCTCACTCTGTAAAACAGCCCGTCACGAGCTGACCCTGACTGTCGAAAGTGTCGTTAAACCCCAATAAATAAATACATGAACACGAACAGTACCGTGATCACAAAACCGGGCAGAGAATTTTGACCGGATCGCGACTGTGTCGCGAGCCGGTCGAAATCTCAGTCCGCTCTCATCTCCGTAACACTGCAAAATCTCTCCAGCCGAAAAAATTATGCGAACAACGAATCTGATAAGATATATGTGTTTGTTATTCTTGGTGTGGCCTTGATTCAAACTATTTTTTTACAAAGCTTCGAATCACAGGTGTAAGTGCGACGCGATGGAATCATGATCTGATCGCGAAAGAGACACCCTTTGAAATAACAGTACTGTGCACCGACGCTGCATGAAGATCGTTAAAATTACAAAGTGATTATTAATTTATTATAAGAAATGAAACGCATGTGAGTTCATCAGTGATCCACTAAAACTAATTTATTTAAACCTAAAAGTCTATAAAATCATTTAGCCACCATAATTGAACCACTTGCCGTACAGAGGTTTGTTAACGATGAATCAAGACTGTGTTGTTCGAGTGTTGTTCACCTCGAAGAGCGAGGAATTCCCCCTTTACCAAATATGTCCTTCTCTTCCCTTTCAGTAATTGCCAACATACAGGAAGTGAAGGTGGATCGCATAATGAAACATCTACAGTGTGCCCTAATAATTTTAACACTTTTTCTTGTAAAAAACAGATCTGTTAATTGCCACGGATCAATGGAGAATATTTGGGATTGAACGAAACATGCCACAGTCTGCCAAATTGGTATCGAGGAAATTCGACACCACACGCCGTGTGTATGTTTGTGCGCGCACTGTTTTCTCTCGTTAACATACAAGGAACGTTTTTTTTCTGAAGCAAGGATAGTTGAGTGAATGAAAAATTGTTTTGTATTTTTTTTCTTTCAAAGAACTTTAGGGTAGAGGTGCAAAGTTGAAGACTACAGTGAGAGAAATGTGAGCATAAAGTGAAAGTGTGCTAAATGTAAAATGTTTCTCAAGCAGTTAAGTGATTCACCCTGTCTTCGCCAGGCGGAGTTTCCTCACCAACACAAAAAATACTATGCTGCTAATTTTGCCCTGACTCTTAACAAAATATACTTTTATAAGAGGGGGACCTCTTATCTGTGACGTCATGACTCTGAACGCTATTGAAAAATTTCAATTTTTCAACAAATCAAGTCATGGCTGCTTTTCAGCAATACAGTGGAACCATGTTAATTGAATAGCCACTTTTCCAATGAAAATTATTCAATTATCATGAGAATTCAATAAACAGGGATTGTGTCACTTTCCTGTATTCTAGAGAGAAACTTAGCATTTATTCTATTATATCTTGTTTGGCAGAGCTTCATGAGCTCTGTCAAACAAGATATAACAGGTTAAATGCCTGTAGTTGGATGTACTGAGGACAAATAGGTCTATAAACAAAGGAAAACTGGGGAGAGTCAGGGTAATTTCTCGACAGGTTGCAATATTTTTATTCAATTAACAGGAGTTTACTCTATAATCTATATTCAATTAACAGGTCAAATTTGTTCTGGGGATATGGTAAATGGTTTTGTGTTGGGAAATTATATTCAATTAACCGGTGTTATTCAGTTAAGAGATATCCAATAAAGGGGGCTCCACTGTATTGACCAGATTTTGTTTTTAGAAATTCAAGGAAATCCTTTGAAAGCCAAGAGTTAGCACAGAACGCGAGTCCACATTACAATATATGTGTTTTTTTTAAACATTTTTACATTTGAGTAATTTATATCAGTGGTCGTTGAAAGTGTCGTTGAACCCCAACAGACAAAAAACAAACAAATGATTTATGCCATGCGTGTGAAATGTTTTTGGCAGATTGGACCGTGAACCCTTATCGTCAGCTAGTTTGTAGTCCGGGGGGGGGGGGGGGGTACACAGACCCCTTGGGCCGCCACAATTTACTAGTTTATGAAACTAACAAGTTTCCACCTGGTATTTTAACCTTTTTACCCAGCCTAACAGCCAAATCCTCCAGCGTGACAGCCAAAACTCGCCAGCCTAACAGCCAAAATCCACCAGCCTGACAGCCAAAATCCGCCAACGCTATCACAAAAATCATAATTCATATTTTATAATTTATTTTTTATTTTGTCTCGAAACATAGCCTGTGACCTCTCTTTGGAATGAGCTCGTTCCAAAGAGGGGGTATGCGCTATTTTTGTTTAGGCCAAAAATTTATTTATTTATTATTTATTTATTGATGTTTAAGGTCACATATTTATGCACAATGGCTAATCATGACCGTGGCAGTTTTACGGGTGGAGGAAGCCGGAGTACCCGGAGAGAACCACCGAGCAACGACGAGCAGCTGCCAGCTCCCCAACATCGTAACTCCGCACTGCAGAACAGGCAGGGTTAGATTGGTTGAAGACATGCGTAAGTAGTATGTCAGGGCTTTTGGGGCCTCATTGGCCGGACCTCGGTGCCGGACCTCGGAAGTGACGTCATGTCACGTGACCCAGTGGCGCCATGTTGTGTTGTCATGGTAACCCGCGTGAGCGGCCATGTTGTGACGTCATCTCCATAGTGATACGTGTTGTTAGTGCGCATGCGCAGCGCGTGTTGTTAGGGTGATACGAGCTTCCGTCGTCCACTTTGTATACAGGAGGCCGCCATCTTGGTTTCTATGGTAGCACGTGATTGCTATGTTACCAATGGCTTCTAACAAGACAGGGGTATGTTCGGGGGTGTGTTCCTTTGTAGAAGAGTAAATCTGATTACCACAAACAACCCGACAATCCCTCCAAATCACCAAAATCCACCCAAAATCACCGAAATTGACTTTATTTCCCCAATTTATCGGCTTAGCACGTAGTGCTATGGTACTAAGGGGGTACAAAGGGGTGCGTTCGATTGAACAGGAGTAATGTTCTGGCTTAGAATTCCCCCAGAATCCCTTTTTGGATCCTTATCCCATGACGTTTTTCCCTATTAAGAATAGCACGTAGTGCTATAGGACAAATTTACCCAGAATTCTCTGCTTCTATCTATATAAGCAACAGTTTTCGTCTATCTGGCCATGTTCCTTTGTTCTAGAGTATACTCCAGTAGCGTAGAAGAGCCTATTAGTTGGAACAGTTTTGCTTATTATTACTATAATTAGCTATTCTAGTCTATTCTTGTTAGTTCTGACCCTATTCCAAGTACTCTCGTTGTTTCCTTTATCTAGATCATTTATATAAATTATAACTAACCAATCAGATTGCTTGATTTCCCATAACCTGTATGCAGAGTTATCTCCCCTGTGTATAATAAAAGCCTATATCCAATGGCAATATCCCCGGGCACCCCAATTTAGGCACCCCTTTTTGAAAAACAAATGACCTTCGGCACCCCTTTTTGTCATATGTGCTTATGTGAAAAAGCACAATGTGACACAATGTGCCCTAGCACATAGGCACATGATTTATGTGCCGATATGTGCTTATGTGAAAAGGCACAATGTGACACAATGTGCCCTAGCACATAGGCACATACGGGTATTTGAGGATACCTATTGCCTGGTATTGTATTATTCGAGGATACCTACTAGAGAATCCCTTTTTTGTCATATGTGCTTATGTGAAAAGGCAGAACATTAAGCCAGAACATTACTCCTGTTCAATCGAACGCACCCCTTTGTACCCCCTTAGTACCATAGCACTACGTGCTAAGCCGATAAATTGGGGAAATAAAGTCAATTTCGGTGATTTTGGGTGGATTTTGGTGATTTGGAGGGATTGTCGGGTTGTTTGTGGTAATCAGATTTACTCTTCTACAAAGGAACACACCCCCGAACATACCCCTGTCTTGTTAGAAGCCATTGGTAACATAGCAATCACGTGCTACCATAGAAACCAAGATGGCGGCCTCCTGTATACAAAATGGACGACGGAAGCTCGTATCACCCTAACAACACGCGCTGCGCATGCGCACTAACAACACGTATCACTATGGAGATGACGTCACAATATGGCCGCTCACGCGGGTTACCATGACAACACAACATGGCGCCACTGGATCACGTGACATGACGTCACTTCCGAGGTCCGGCACCGAGGTCCGGCCAATGAGGCCCCAAAAGCCCCTGACATACTACTTGCGTACCATCGACGTGCAGTACGCCTTAGTACACGGCGTCATCGTGCCCCCACGCGGGCAATGGAGATGAAGTGTCTTGCCCAAGGACACAACGCGTTTGCCGCAGTTGGGATTCGAACCGAGGACCTCTCGGCTTGCAGCCTGCACCTCTACCTACTGAGCTACCGCGGTCCCCGTTTAGGCCAAAAAAGAACATGTTTAGTTATTTAAGAAATTTCCTTGCAATTGTCTTCTAAACAGGTTAGGTAAAGCTTTAATGCTCGACATTTTTGCAGTGCGTATTTTATCCCCTAGAAGACATCGCACAGTACAGTATGTGGAGAGTGTTTTATCACTAAATCACCCGCAGAGAGGAGATTCCACCCAAGCAATAATTGCAGATTTGTTGCAAAGCATAACAAGCACAAGCAAAGTTTCAGCCAATGGACTTTCGGGTTAAACCCGGAGGTCCATTGGCTGAAACATTGCTTGTGTTTTTGTAGATATATACAAAATTTTAAAGTTATAGTTTGGGTGATAACTCCACTCCGCGGGTGATTTAGTTACAATCCACTCTCCACGTACTGCATATTGTAAAATGTTCAAACAGTAATGTATCTCTTACGTAATGTCAGATCGTCTTTTTTCAACACAAATGATCTGCTTTACTTATCTTATCCAACAAGGAACGCATAAATTGTTTGCGTAAAGTTGGAAGTCCATGAGCAGCCAACACAATAAATACCTTACTGGGATGGAGATTGAGAATCGATGACAATTTAATCCTAGAGCACTACAGGGCTGTAGGATAACGTTATTACTGAACGTCCCCACACATACAGTACGTGGAGAGTGGATTGTAACTAAAACACCCACGGAATGGAGTTATCACCCAAAGTATCACTTTCAAATTTTGTACATATGGACAAAAAACACAAGCAATGTTTCAGCCAATGGACCTCCGGGGTTAACCCGGAGGTCCATTGGCTGGAACTTTGCTTGTGATGGTTATGCTTTCCAACAAATTTGCAATTATTGCTCGGGTGGAATCTCCACTCTGCGGGTGGTTTAATGATAATACACTCTCCACGTACTGTGCAAGATGAATTCTCCCATTTCGCTGTAAAGCGTACACAGTAGTGTACATGGCGATACTATTCGGGAAGCCGTTCTGAAAAAGGTTAAAAAAAGGATGATTAATTGCAGTTTGAGCGATTTTGTACAAAATGTTATTAAAAATTATTTTTTCGACTTTTCACCTTTCCGAGCATACTTTATTATGGGGTGCATCATTTTTGGAAATATTGAATCGTTTTCACACAAATGACAGATTCGAAACTTTTTCTATCAGCTGAGGAGCCCGGTGACTCGTTGGGTGGCGCAGTGAACTTCCGATCGAAAGAACGCGTAGTCTCTATCGGTCGATCCCGAAAGGGTCCTCCCCTCCGTAGTGTCCGAGAAAAAAACCTAAGGGAGAACAGTTGAGAAATAATCACATGCTTTTAACCAATGCCAAACCCCGCTTCTGTCGGGTAATGAGTTGAATAGTCCTACAATTTCTGGCCGCTGGTCCACTCCTGGTACTCCGGCTTCTTTTATACACATTTAAAACTACCCAGCACATTATGATCCTGGCTGTTGAAAGTAACGTTTAAGCTCAAAAGCCCAGGACCCATTTTGTTGAAAGTGTTTGAAAGATAGTACGATTGAAGCCGACTGGACGTGGGCCGTAACCGCCCAGTCACAGTAAAACTCCCATAGAATGGGGAAGAAGTGTTTTTCATTTTCATTCACAGTTAAGATACACCAACATAAAAAAGTTTAAATAACGATATGTACAGACCCATAACTGCTGAACTTCAGGTACATGAGGTATTGGGCTTGTGGGTGAGAATCTATACTACTCAAAGTTTGCTAAGCACCAAGTATATCCAACTACCTGTTTTACGTTTTAGTTGAAATATTGTTATGAAAAGTGTATATATTTTATATTGAATTATATCTTTAATGATTTAAGCACAGAAATTGAGATTTTGTTTGTGTTTGACATAATTTTTTAGCTTTTGAATACGATAACCATGGAAAATGGATATTATTGCTAAAAGGGGAATTTTTCAAATTTGCCAAAAAGTTGACGGAGCGAACTGATATGGGTGAAATATCCAGTATGAGACCCATTATTGTTAATCACAGCCTGACAACGCCTTCTCATGCTCCAATCAGGTTCCAGATGGTCCTTTGTGGAATGTTGTTCCATTCTTGGACCAGCACGGCACCAAGCTCCTGGACACGTCTTGGTTGCACTGAACCTGCTTAAATTGCATGCTGCAACTCATGCCAGACATGTTCGATTGGATTGAGGTCAGGGAATCTTACTGGTCCATACGCTCAATCCCCCCCCCCCCCCCTCTGTCGGTACTCCCGGACAGCATAGGCAACATGAGGACGGGATTATCGTCCATCAGAATGAATCTATCACCCACTGCACCTGCATACAATCTGACGTGGGCATCCAGGATCTCATCAATATACCGCTCTGTACGTCCATTCCAGCTGATGCCGCCACAAACCATTATTGACCCGCCACCATAGCGGCCATGCTCAGCAATGTTGACTGCATGGAACCGCTCGCCTGGTCTTCTCCATACCATAGAACGCCTATCTGATTGTCTAGGCAGTACCTTGGCCCATCTGTAAAAAGGACAGGTCACCAATCTTCTCCATCCAACGTGATCCATGGCCCATTCATATCATGCCTGGCGGTGGTTCTGGGATAGCTGAATGCGAATACATGGTCCTCTCTATCGGCGACCACCTCCATGCAACCTTGCCCGGATAGTCTGCGTCGAAACATTTACCCCGGATGCATTCTGAAGGTCACTGCGAAGCTGGGTTACTGTGTCAAAGCGGTTCCTACGGGGCTGAATGATCATAAACTGGTCCTCAGCTGCTGATGTTGCCCTGTCTCTGCCACGACCATGTCGTCTGACTGGTGTGCCATCTTGCCTAAGCTCTGGTGATCACCGTATGGTGCACACCAAGGGCTTCACCAACCTGACGATGGGTAGCCCTCTGTTCCACCATCCCTACAGCCCACCAAATTTCTGCTTCAGACAAATGTCTTCTTACATTTGCATTCGCCATATTCAATCATTAAATCACAAGGGTTTGTGTTGAAATGAAGACTGAATACCCTACACATCTCATGTACATGTAGACAGTACACGAAAACATCATGAAAATAAAGGGGTACTTGCTTTCCATGACTGTCACGAAAAGTCTGCCTGTCGAGAGAGCTAATGTAAACACTGGGGACCATCTCAATACATTCCTCAATCATATCCATTAAATATATCGCAAATGTGTCACAGGAAACTTTCACAATGATGTGTCAAATATGTGGTGTTTAGCAAACTTTGAGTAGTATATATGATTGCCAAGACATGACATGACGTTGCCCAACTGTTTTTGTCGAACATATACTTATGTTCTGATACTAAAATCCCCGCCCTCTAACTGGACGAGAGCTCGCTAGGTAGGTTTTTTTCCCTATGTTTACAGCTCCAGTACCATATGTTACCGCCTGACGTCACCACACGAACTATTTGAAATGAGGTATCTTACCCATTTCGCAATTATTCCGACAACTGAGTGACTTGCAAACCGCTTCATGTTTGTAGATTTTTCACACGTGCAGCAGACGGTGTTCCGAGTGCAGTTTTGTTTGAACCACATCGGTTTACGATTTGAACTGAGATGAAATGACCTGGACCTTTGTCTGATTTTTTGATTATTTGTCCAGTGACATCGTGGGGTACGCGAGAGGTTTGTTTACTAAACTTGTGGTCGTTAAAAGTAGTTCATTTCACGATATAGGTTTGGGGCTATGGTGAGGGTCTTATTGGGACATACATGTTGTTGTGATGAACAGACGGTAACGTGGACTGAGGATTGCGGTTCGGCGCGTATGTTCAATCTCGACGCTTCGCGTCTTGGTTGTGCATAAGTTTCAAGCCGCAAACCTCAGACCCTGTTACCGTCCACTCATCACAATAACTTTTAACGTCTCAGGGAGCTAGCAAGTCAAGAAATCTACATTCAAGAATACAAATCGTCTCCCGAGTTCTAATGTGTTCTATGTGCCTACTGGCACATAGAACACATTGGAACTCAGAGGACAAAATGGTTAATTATATATTTTGATAGCTTATTTTCCCCAACAATGCAAGATACCCTCTGCATCGAACCCCATGAACGTAAAACCCATTCCCTCCTACAAATGTGCACAATTTAATTACGTGCAGATAAACACAAAAGGTTGTCGAAAGGTCAAAATCGTCATCTGATCAATGACATGGTACCCGTATTTTGTGGAGACAGGTGCATGATGTCTCCCATATTGAAATCTTCGGCGAGAACGTCTCCTCATCTAACGTGATCTACGCCAACAACAAAAACTACTTTCTCTGGGCTAAATCACAAAGTACTCATTCGTATGCAGAAGGTTAAATCATCTGACAGGGTCCTCAATGCCATATCTGACAATGGCAGACAGAATCTCTGGAACATTTGTGGTACTAGAACGATGTATAAATGAAAACGTGTTTGGACACATGTTATGTCAGTGTTTATAAGATCTTATATCATATCGTATTGTATACCAACGCCTGTTTACCTCTCACATTACATAGTTCCATTGGATCACTGCATTGATGCATTTAAATGCTTTTAGCGTCAGCTTTTGAATCGGCTGTCTAAAGACATTGGCTGGTTGATAATTATCCAATCCAATAAAGCTGTTAACAGATAACTTTAGGATACATGTGATTGAAGGAGTGCTTTGTTTGTGTATAAGTATGTGTGAGAGGTTGCGTGTGTGTATGTGTGTGTAGATGGGTGTTTAAGGTGAAAAAGGACACATTGGCGCAGACATTTCCTGTTTCATATTGAAACCTTTTTTTCGTGTAATATGCCCCGAAATATTGTTTGTTAAAGAAATGTATAGAGCATAAATTAGTTTCATTCATGACCAAAATAAAAGAAATAAAAATATATAAATTTGAATTAAACTAAGTCTTGGGCGCAGTAATTTGTTAAACTAACTGGCAGTATTTGATGTTTTATATTGATTGGCTCCAGTTTAATCTTTACGGGGATGTAGCGAAAAATTTTATTTTTCTTGCAATCGATGACAAGTGGAAGGTTTAACCCTTTACCCAACGAATCGCCCGCATCCGTCCGCGTAATATGCAAATTCAGCAGCTGAAAAAATATTATTTTTCGAAAAATTTCAACAAGACCATATCATGTGACCCCTCTTTGGAACGAGCTCGTCGAGCTCGTTCCACAGAAGGGTCACATGATATGGTTTTGTTGAAATTTTTTGAAAAAATTTAAAAAATGATATTTCAAATAATAAATTTTGAAATCGTCTACGTTGGGTAAAGGGTTAAAGGTTCTTTTAATCTAAAATTGGTAAAATTGAATTCATCTTTTACTATTTTTGAGGTTTTGAAACTCATTCTCTTGTATGTTAAAGTGAAAGGAACGATGACCTTCCTTTCTCGCATTCTCCCTGTGATATGTTCATACGAAATGACCGAAGGGTTTGATGCCTATTGCTTTGATGCTTGGTTGTTTCGGTCCGGACGTTTCGGCCCCGGACGTTTCGCTCCACATTTTTAAGGAAAATGTACATTTCTGCCCACTTGATTTTTAAGTCAATTTTTTTGATAAAAATGTTGGAAGCAATGGGAAACGAAATAACACAGAATTTAAACACATAAAAGACTTTTATTTTAGTTGTCTGCAGATATCTATTAACGGAATCTATTAACAAAAAGTTTAGTTTTATATACACTAATATTAATAATTATATCTCTAACTCTCTGTCTGTCTGTCTGTCTATCTGTCTGTCTGTCTCACTCATTATGATTCACACTATATTAGCTTCATTTCCTAATGTTGGAAACTTTAAACGATGATAGTTGTGTAATCTAAAGAAATTACAATATAACTATCACACTTGTCAATAATTGCAATGAAAACACTTTAAAACTGATACTAGGTTAAAAATTTCTTTTAATTGTGATGTATTTGAACTGCAAGTTTGGAGAAAAAGTTTTATTGAAAAGTGGAATAGGTTGAGCACTAATATTTTCATCATACAGTAACTACGTGTTCGCGCACGCTTTTGGGCCTTCTCTTGGGTGCTTGTAGGCGAGGTTGGGGGGGGGGGGAGGCCCTGAGGTGAGAGACGCGTCTTCCGGTAGGGGAGAAAGAGTAGCGATATATATATAGGGCTGATATCAGTACCTCCAGTTGTGATTCAAATGACTGTCCATTATCATACCACTGCCTACTACCAGTTTCACACAAAACGACAGGATATTTTTCAAACATTTTCGCTGTGCTGCAAAGTATTTGATCACTTGAAGAGGTTTATATATAGTCAAATATGTCTGCAAAAACAATCTGACTATACATAGGAACACTTGTTCATGGTGGCATTCTGAGCTACTTGGCCAGACTTTACCAAAAAGGAAGAACTAGACGCCCCCCCCCCCCCCCCCTATAGGGTTGGGTTAAACTACACACTACACCAATTGTTCCCTTAAACGTCTACATCTTGCCTGCTGGGATACAGCAAAGAAAACTTACTTCTCTCATTTTTGTTTCTACTAACGCACAACCCCCGACCCCCCCCCCCAAAAAAAAAAAACAACAACAAAAAGTTGGAATTAACTTGGCCAGTATCCTGGTTCGCATTCAGAACCTGCCCAAGCTCTTACCCTCGCTAAAATCTGAGAAGATTAAGACAGAACACAACGAGGGTGGAGTGCGAGGGACAGGAATCAACGACCCGAGTTCGAATCTTTCATGGGAAAAACTCCAAGGTTCGTTTATTCCTTTCCACTGTTCTCTACTTGAGCTATGTTCTGTGTTTACACCAGGATTAAGCTTGCATTAAGTGAATGAACATGGCATTTTTAAAGAAAAATATCACCTTCCACGGTTTGTTTACTTTGCTGTTTGACACTGTTTTGTTTCGAAGTATTTCATTCACGTCATGATGTAAATCAGGTTCATAACGACCAATCAGGTACGTTCTTACGTTACGTTCTTAGACATTGACCCGACTCCACGCGTTGTATACGAAACACATTTCTCTTTATCTATACTACTTCATGTTACATATGTTCACGTAAAATATATGATCGCGAAAAGTTGAAGAGGCGCCTAACCATCACCCCGCCCCTACACCGCTGATTCCGCCAGTCTTTCAATACGCATACCCAGTAACAATATATCCCCATTAAAATATACCACCATCAGCATTCCACGCCATACAACCATCAATAGATGGAGCAGGTAGCGCAATGGCTTAGTGGTTACGGCATTGGGCTTCAATGGTAACAGGGGTAACAGCGTTGTGTCCTTGGCCAAGGTACTTAATCCCGATTGCCAGCGTGGGTGCCTGCTGGCGCTGTGTACAAAGGGTACTACACGTCGATGGTGCACTTGTCTTCAACCAATGCTAACTCTACGTGTGAAGGTAGTTCGCTGGGGTTTGGCAGTTGCTCGCCGCTGCTCGGTGGTTCTCTCCGAGTACTTCCTTCACCCGTAAAACTGTCCGACACGAGGTGACCCTGGCTGTCAAAAGTGTCGTTAAACCCCAAATAAATAAATAATTAACTATCAATGGCAAAGACACAATTTCAGTTTGCATTCTAAATAAATAAATAAATAAATAAATAAATAAATAAATAAATAAATAAATAAATAAATAAATAAATAAATAAATAAATGTTAACAATCCACGATGGTGGCATGAAGATTCCCCGGCACGGAGTCATCGAACAAGTTTCCCATCATCTTTCAGGATGAGTGTTTAAAAAATATTACTGTCAAATCGACATACTTGAAGCGTTCCTGAGTGGTTACCGTTGAAATCTCCAGTTACCAAATAAAACTCCTCAACTGTCATAACACACCGTAATAATAGCGTAGGTTCAATATATACACCTGGAACTTAATTAAGCAACCCCGTGTCTTTTTCGCCGTGATGTTAATAGAAACTGTCATTACTTTCATGCTATCTTTAAGAGAGCCAAAAGTGATTGTTTGCGGAAAGAATGGTCTATTGACAAATGAAAGACAACATAATGATGAACATATGCAGTATTTTAATGGCGCTAATTACAAATATCTGAAACTAATGTGTTTGATGGAAAAATGTTCTCTCGACAAGTGTGGTGCTGGAACGGTCCATGGTGAAACAATGCCGGTAATTACTGGCAAAAATGAAATCTGTGATCTCCTGAACCCAACAGCAGTGTCTGACGTCAGTAGCGAGTGTATCCACCACGTGCCTGGATGGCAGCCTGAACGACAGCCCGAACCCTCCTCCTAATGCTACCAGTGAGCTTTCTGATACGGCCTAGAGCATCTGTTGACACACCTCATGCAATGCAGATTCCAAATTGGCCAAATATTGTATAGGCGGACCCCTTGCTTGCAAACGACGTCCCAGAAAGTCCCAGATGTGTTCTGAGGAATTCAAATCGGGGCTCATTACAGGACCAGGTAGTGTTGTAAAAGCGTTGTTCTGAAGGAAGGCTCTCACAGCATGGGAACGATGTGGCCTTGCATTGTCGTCCATGAATACAGGGCGAGTAGCCTATCGATGGTTGTCAAAATGAGGAACGACAACCGGATTGAGAATATCCCGTATGTACTGATGGCCATTGAGATTCCCACGTAAAGTCACCACATCAAGTTTACAATCATGAGCGAGGCATCCCTAGATCATTACTAATCCTCCACCATAAAGAACAGTAGGTCTGATGTTCCCGGGTACGTAAGCAGTATTTCTATTCCTCCACACTCTCATGCGAGCATCTGTGACGTGAAACGGGAACCCACTCTCGTCTGATCAGTGGACTCTCCTCCATGACCTGATATTCCAATGTTGTCGTGCCATACACCACTCCAAACATCGTCTTTGACGCTGACCGCACAGAGCTGGACGCTTGATGATCCTTCTCGACCTCATACCCAGTGCTATGAGACGGTTTCAGAAAGTTCTGTACTGAACGCCTTTTGGGGAGCCAAACACGTTTCAAAACCCCACTTGAAGCAAAGGGTTCACGCCTATTGAGGCGTGCCAGACTCCGATCTTCCCGAGGAAAGGTCTTTCGGCATTGTCCAGGCTTTGGTCGGCCCTTAACATCGATGGTTTGTTGATTTTTTCGGACAAGTCTGCTGATGACAGAATAACTATAGCCAAGTTGCCTTCCAATAGCTTTGAATGATATGCCTGTTGCATGCATGCCTATGATTTGCCATCTTAGTGCCACTGACAGTCTCCTCCTTGTCATGTCAACATTTATTCATAAAAGAAGTGACAAATTTTCTTGTTTTATACCCAGATATTGCATGTGGATGATAATGTGCTTTATGTCATTTGTGGGTAGAATGCTTCACGTGGACGAGGGGATGAGTTTGGGGTGCGCTATCAACCAGAAACATCATGTTTCGCTAGATGAAATGTGCTGCAAGACAGCAATAACTGAAGCACAATAATCGGTAACAGCAACTTCATCTTCATGAAACATTTCAGGAGGTGCTTAATTAAGTTCCAGGTATACTAACTCATTCACATAATCATTTAAACACCTTTAACATGATCCTCGCTAATTGAAATATTAATTACTGTGCATGTAACTGGCAAGTTGTCAAGTTGGAAGCCGTCACTAAAGCTTAAAATATATGTACATCTTCCGAATATATTGAATTCTTCAATCGAACTCTCCAAGCACTATGCCAACTTTCGTAGGTGGACACTACAATGTACAAGTTATTTTAGGTACATATTAACCCTTTGATACTTTGCACGTCTCATGACGTACGAAATCTAACAGCGCGTTGATACTTTTTACGTCTTATGAAGTACGAAATGAAACAGCGCGTTGCTTATTCTGTATGTCTTATGACGTAGGAAATCAAACAGCGCGTTGATACTTTGTGGTCATTTGTTTTGTTATTATTTTTCGAGTTTTTAAAGTTTTAACCTCAATTCATATTTTCTCCCGAATAGTGCTCAGTGACAACCGTTTAGCCAAATGCTATCCCAGCTTAAAATACTAATATAATCCTGCTGTCAAGACTTCTTAACTGGTTGAGTGATAGAAGCCACTATCAGGGCTTTCAAAAAATGAGGATACCAGAGCAAAAGCCAACACTTTCCATGCTTATATTTCATATTCAATCAAACACAAATAATATTTTGTTTATATAAATTTATTTTATTTCAAATTATTGGAGGGTGTCTATGGGCACCCTTCAATAATTTGTAAATAAAACAGGTTTTAAATAACAAATTCAGACTATCAAAAAAAATCTAGCCCTCAACCAGATAATCACTAATGTGAAAAATATCTTTTTATTTGTACTTTCCGACGTTTAACGTCGCACTTTGAAAAAAATTGTAGAAGAAACTTTATTCCCATTGACGTTTGAACGTCAGGATAATTAAAGTCTCAAAGGGTTAAACTTACACCAACCCTAGTGTAACTGAACCACCGCCTTTGCGTCTCCCTTTCAACCCGTTAGGCCTGTTATATACGTCGCACTACCATCGCGTTGAATTCAATTAATTCAAATTAATTGAATTCGAGTCGGCAGTAGTGCGACGTATATAACCATTGAGTATATAACCATGCGAGTGGACGAACTTCAGACGAATCTTCGTGTCAGCCAGACGAATCTATTTCCCAAACTTGATTTAGATCCTTGTTGGTAAAAGACGTCGCATCATCGTCGACTCGAATTAAATGCCAATGAAATGATAAATGATATGCTAATCAGGAAAACACCGAATGTCGTGTCCTAATTTACAATTTTCAATAACGTTCGCAGTGGAATTGGATTCGAGTCGACGGCGATGTGTCGTCTATAACCAACACGGATCTAATTCGAATTTGGGAATTGATTTTCTTCCTTGGTTTGGGGTGGGTGGGGGATGGGGGTAGGGAGGCAGCTATCTATCTAAGCAATACAGACACTGCTCGGCAATTTTCTTTTAAAACATTATGCGTCATGTTACTCCTTTAAAGCACTATATATTGCAACAAAAATGCATGTATATGTAGGTCAAACTATATAAACTCTATCATATGAAAGACAATCTCAAAATGAATACAGCGCGACGATTGAACGTCCGTTTAAATAAAATTAAGCCATATTATAATGTATTCCTATACGTGCACACAGTTAAAATATATGAACAGATATCACTAAAGATTTGTGTGAAGACTCGAACATTGTGAGTTGAGGTCGCGCGTCAATTGAATTCTACTCGTTTGTAGTGCGTCCGTACAGTACCTGGAGAGTGGATTGTAACTAAAACGCCCGCAGAGTGGAGTATCACCCAAAGTATCACTTTCAAATTCTGAACATATGGACAAAAAACACCAGTAAAGTTTCAGCCAATGGACCTCCGGGTTTAACCCGGAGGCCCATTGGCTGGAACATTGCTTGTAATGGTTATGCTTTGCAAAAAATTTGCAATTATTGCTCTGGTGGAATCTCCACTCTGCGGGTGATTTAATGATAATACACTCTCCACGTACTGTTTATATAACATTAAGATTTGACGGACTTCAGACGAATCTAATTCAATTGACTTCGACGCGACGGCAGTGGTACGTTTATAACAGACCTTATGCATTCATTTTCGCATGTACAAAACAACGTTGGTCTTCCAAAAGCCGAGAGAGAGAGAGAGAGAGAGAGAGAGAGAGAGAAGAGAGAAGAGAGAAGAGAGAGAGAGAGAGAGAGAGAGAGAGAGAGAGAGAGAGGATGGGGTGGGGCGTTGTGGGGGTGGAATACCTCGGTGGGGGCGGCTTTGATGTAACCCTCCTCGTTTGAGAGCCGCGACAAATCAGCGGAAGGCCAAATTATTATTATTATTATTTCGTATTATTATAATTTTTATTATGTAAAACTGACATTCAGGTATTAAAAGTCTATAAGACATGGTAATTCGCCCGAGATAACTTATATTGCATCCATAAAAGAAAAGTAAAATGAAGAATTAATACCATTACTATACGTAATACTTCCTTTATTATTCACGTTTCCTATCATTATTAGTTTGAAAATGATAACATTCTGGTCATTGTATCATCTTGCTGTTTATCGCTCATGGTGGAAAAGATATGTGAGTGTGTTTGTGATTGGGAGCGGAGGGGATAATTAGCGTATTCCTAAAGCAACTTAACATTGTTTATGTTTCAAACTCTCTCTGGGTTTTGGTGACACAGTTCTTAACATTTTTGCCTGATATTTTTGACGCAAATTAAATATATTTTCTCGCCGCCAGGAGCGTAAATCCTGGTGGAATGATGCCTCCCTCTTTTTGGTCTTGTCGAGCAATAATTGGGAAGAGTAGTATTGCCCAATTTCTAGCATGCTGAAAAAACACAGCATACTGCACTTTCCACAAAAAAGGTAAGCACCCCCACCTTTTATACTGTGAGTAGACGAATATCTCATATTGTGACGTTCCACATTCCTCTATCGGAGCGGGCATAGATCCTCAAAACTGGTCAAGATTTACTGGCTACTGACTACTTCACAGCCGTGCACATCTGCCATATGCTGTACCACGTTAAGTCCGATTTTGACGGGACTGTTTGGGTGACTCTCTGTTGCTCTTCTCATGAATTGAGAAGAATGTTCAGTTTTTTGACCGTTTTGGTGGTGAAGACATAATGGCTTTGGGCGGTGTCTGCTCTCGAGACAAAACTCCACTTCACATCGTCGACGTAAACATGAACGCACAGATGTACAGTGACCATATTTTGGAGCCGATTGTCAGCCCCTACGGTCGCCGTTTCCTTATTTTTATTTCCTTATATTTCCATTATTTGGACAATAATGACAGACCTCACCGAGCGAGAATAGTGAGCGAATTCAAAGATATACAACAGCACGTGACCTGGATGGATTTTCCTGCAAAGAACCCGGATTGTAACGTGATAGAATATGTGTCGGACATGCTCGGCAGGAGAGTGGTTCATAGACAGCCGCTACCTCATTACATGGACAGTCTGTGTCTTGCGCTTATAGGGGAAAGGGACAACATCACGTTGAGAGAAATTCGGAAGGTCATCGACAGCATGCCACGCCGATTAAGATGTGTTAGAGATGCTCGAGGCAGTCACACCATATACCGAACAATGTGACGTTTTTTGGCGTTGCGGTGACGTCCGCGGTGCGTAATGTTCATTCAGTAAAAAATGCTCCAGAAACCCTTGTTTCACTAATAAGGCATATTCCCCCTGCTACAAATAGCAGGTTTTCTCTCATGAGAATTTTTCCATTTTCTGTATACCCACTTGTATTATGGAGGAGGGCTTAACGTATTTGGATAGTATACTTGAAATATCAAAAGGACCACACACACTAATCGGCTTATTTGTACATAAAAGGTGAATGTGTACATTTTTATGTTTGTTAGTGTATCTCCACAGCCTGGGTCATGTGATGTGGGACTATTTTACTAGGAGAATCACTGAGCAACAGTGCATAACTGTTGGACTCTGCAATTTACTGTCCCGTACAAGAGGGGAAAACACTTGTTGAAAGGAAAGTTTATTGTTTTGGCATCCATGGAGCGCGTTGACCACAGACGTACATTGCGCCAAAACTATACTTATCTTTAATCAGTTCTAATTCTGCTTTCATCAGGATAGTGAATGGGAGTCTGGCAGTTACTCACCATTGCTCAATGGTTTACTCCAGGTACTCTGGATTCCTCCACCCGTAAAATTGCCCGACATGATATGACCTTGGTTGTTAACCCTTTACCCATCGTAACGGCAAAATCCGGCCAGCGCTATTCACAAAAATTGCCAATTAATTTTCATTATTTTTCCATTTTTTGACTCAAAAACATAGGTTAAGACCCCTCTTTGGAACGAGCTCGTTCCAAGGAGGGGTCATAACCTATATTTTGAGACAAAAACTGAACAAAATTAGTTATTCAAGAATTTTGTTTACAAGTGTCGTCTGCTTTTCTTGTTAGGTAAAGGGTTAAAAGTATCGTTAAATCCCAATGAACAAATAAACAAACATAGAAATGTACACGTTTACCTTTTATGTACAAATATGTACATGTGTTGGAGGTATCCATAGCAAATTTTGAGTAGTATATTATTATCATCATGATATATTATATCCCACGTGCCTTTCTCTTCCTTTGATTAGGTGAAAGGTACTTTTCTATCTCCGATAGTTTGCTAATGGTAGTTTCTAAAACCCGCGCATTATTCCCGAATTCAATTCAATACACTTATTAAAATAGCCATGAAATATTCTAGAATGTTTGAATAGCCGAATACAACGCGCCCTTTTAAGAACTTTTTTCCCCTGAATTCTCGGGAATTCTGTCTCGTTTTGTTTGAGTTCAGAAATGAAAATGCTTGTCTTGGGCAATGTGTTCGGCATTACGATCCCTGAGTTCCAATCTGTTCTATTTGTCAGTAGGCACATAGAAGACATTGGAACTCCGGGGACGAAAATTAGGCAGTTTACTTAGAATTGGATTTCTGTTTGGTAGCAAGATTCTTCCAAGAATTGCTCGATATAATATAATTACCGCATGACTGTGCCAGAACAGTGGTCCTCGGTGAAGAATATTCTTCACTATTTGGCATAGTCATCTTCAAGTAATGCAATATTTATAATATATTTATTAGTCTGTGATATGTTAGTTCTCCTAGCCCTACCGTTTAGTCACGGCAATCGACAATGCCTAGGTGAAAGCCGTGGCATTCTGCCACGACATTTACCGACATTTACCATATCATCGCTGATAGTCAGAGCTGATTTCTGCGACCGTAGACTCTTTGCCCGAATAGCTCTTTGAGATGCATAGGTTTGTGTATTTAACCCCCTGCACTCTGATGTCGAGAATACTCGACACCTCCCCCACTCTAAGCCCCACCACACCTCCCTGTCATCCATGGTTATCCCCCCTGTGTTGTCAGAAATTCAGCAATTTAGATTTTGGTTGACAGAGCTCAATTGGAGCTCTGTCAACCAAAATCTAAATTGCTGAATTTCTGACAACACAGGGGGGATAACCATGGATGACAAATCCGATGTTTCGTCATCAGAGTGCAGGGGGTTAAGAATGCAATATGCTGTAAGAGAGTCTTGTAACAAATCCATCCTGGTCACATAAACCTGTAGCAGAAAATATCGACTTGAATTTAACTTTAAAAAATGTTAACGGTTCTGCTTCAATAACCGTTAGCTGATCGCGTGACATTGTAACCCAGCATACCGACGTTTGTGTGTGTGAGTGTGGGGGTGGTGGTGGTGGTGGGGGGTCTGCCTTCCCGACATCGTGAGTATCTAGACAGTAGTGTTTGCACAATGTATGTAGAACCCGGTGCTTCATTAATTAAAATTTGCTGCTGCTGATTTTTATTACCAAGTAAACGCATGCGTGGACATCACTGCCCACGCGTGGATTACGACAACTTCACGGGGACTGTACTGTAGTGTCCCATTTTGTATGAATGCCACCGTCTGGTTATGGTCCGGTCCATTTCTTCTACTTCAACCCTCTTCCAGCCTGATGGCTGACCTTCGAGTTGGAAGATGGTTGAAGTACAACAGATGATCCGAATCAGCTGAAGGGAAACTCATTTACCAAATGCAATTAAATTTGTATTTTCAGAATATATATTACCGGAACGCCTTATTTCAGATCCACACTCATGTAAATAATACATTAGACACCTTATCTTGGAAAATATCCACAGTAGTTTGTACACACAACCCGCCACAAAACGCCCTGCCTCTCTGTATCTCCATTGAGTTCAGCCTAACTTCCCTTTCATCATTCTTAGGCGTTCCAGGGGATTAGTTGCTAAGCATACTGAGTCGGTAAAAAACATAAATTTGAATAACAAATGAATAAAGTTAATCTAACCAATGTTGTATTCTCATTGTCACGTGTTCTCCCTTATTAATCCGTCCCGTTTGCAGGATAGACCAAGTCACCAGAGTCCATAGTGGTCACCAGAGATGAGCGATATCGGTTTTGTCATTTTTAAGGGGGTGTACCTCGGTATCGGTTCGGTATTCGGTATCTGACTTGAATCAAATTTGATGATAGTACCAAAGAGGAATTCACATCAGGACAATACACAATAAGTTGTTCTTGTATCATTCTACCACAGCGCCACAAATACCACTGCCAATGAGCTCAACAGTGGCATTCTTTTACGAAAAGAAATAATATCTACAGTAATTTTGTGGCTTGTTCTAAATACTCCTTAACCTTTAACCCTTTACCCAACGTAATGGCCAAAACCGGCCAGCGCTATTCACAAAAATCGCCCATTAATTTTCATTATTTTTTCATTTTTTGTCTCAAAAACATAGGTTATGACCCCTCATTGGAACGAGCTACACGAGCTCGTTCCAATGAGGGGTCACAACCCGTGTTTTTGAGACAAGAAATTAAAAAAAATAGTTATTCAAGAATTTTGTTTGCAATTGTCGTCTGCTTTTCATGCTAGGTAAAGGGTTAAAACCCTCTTTCAGGCATATACAATTTCACAGCATTTGCCCTGACCATACCATCTTCAAGAGGTCATGCTGACAATAGACAAAGCACCCGGGCAGCGATTTTCTAAACAAGTCAGACACCCAAGACTTGTCTTGAAATCACTGCTAAGCAGCTGGACAAGTACAGGTTATCGTCTGGCGAGAATTCAGCCCAATTGCCCAGTCCCCATGAAGGTTAACAAAACTGAAAAGAAAATCCGCCACTTATTTCATGAAAATGAACCCTTCAATTGCTATCAAGCGTCAACAGGGCCTTAAAAATGGTGAATGTAGGAAAATTTAAAAATTCAGACAGTTTCGGTATGAAATGATTGGTTCGGTTTGGTTTTTCGGTGTGCCCATGATATCGGTATCGGTTCTGTTTTTCGGTATATGGCCCATCTCTAGGGGCCACTAGTTCAGTTCCCTCCCAGTAAGATAGTTTGATCAATTTATGCACAAACACAGTTAAACCGTTCGAATGGGTCTTGGGGTTCGGTTTCCCGGTTCGAAGCAAAAACCAGGACCGAACCGGAATACAAAAAAAAAACCCGCCCAGCATTATTTTGAAAAACGCTGGCGGGATATGTTTAAGTTGGGCAGAGTGTTAACCCCTTTACCCAACGTAATGGCCAAAACCGGCCAGCGCTATTCTAAAAAATCGCCAATTAATTTTCATTATTTTTTTCATTTTTTGTTTCAAAAACATAGGTTATGACCCCTCGTTGGAACGAGCTCGTTCCAACGAGGGGTCATAACCTATGTTTTTGAGACAAAAAATGAAAAAAATGAGTTATTCAAGAATTTGTTTTGCAAGTGTCGTCGGCTTTTCATGTTAGATAAAGGGTTAAAGAGTTTAATTCGTGTTCGTTGAAACTATTTTCATGGTGATTCCTCGGTTTTACCTGCACGGAAAAAATAGGATTTTTAAATAACGTTATCGTAGGTCTTGTGTTGGTTAGGGCAAAAACATTGACGTCTCAGGTTTCAGGTTAGGTAAAGGGTTAACAATGTTTGGAACAGTCCGAACAGACACTGACGCGGTATAAATCAAATTAATGACCGACGTGCACTCACTTACTGTGCTGTAAAATCCTTGTGTTACTTTTTGAATTATTCTGAACATGAAAAGCTATAAAAAGCTAAAAATGGCTCCCTCCAAGTACGTTTATCACTAATGGTATAAACATCAGTTTGGAACATACGTGACAACCGTTACTTATACACAGTTCTTTATTCGACATTCATTATCAAGCGACAAACGGTTGATGACGAATGTTGAATAAAGAACTGGTAATATGTAACGGCTGTCACGTCCCCGGTTTGGAATTGTGATTGCGTTCCGAGAACGGCCACATGGTTATTTATACTTGAGAACACCAAGCGTTCACAATCTGTCTCTCATCTGGTCATCTCAATTAATAATCCCATCATCTTGACAAAATGTGTGTTGATGTGTGGTGCAAGGAAAGGAAAGGTGTGTGTGTTAGTGTGAGAGAACATTTGGTGGTGGTTAGGAAACTACGTAATCAGGAAAACATAACCGAGGAGAATCAGTTATACTTCAATCCTACATCCCTAAAGAGCTGTGCCATTGATTTGTCACTCTGCCCCACATTAATTGAAAAATGGATCAGCCCAGTCAGGGGCTTAGGAAGCATTTCGAACTTGGAGGGGCACGATCATAAAATGATACTAACAAACTGAACTATACCCTCGGAGACAATACACCAGGCTATCTTTAACCCTTTGAACACTGGTGGTGTCTTCAGTTCAACGGCAGCAATTGGAAGAGTCCATCTTCATTATTTGGGGGTAGACCCATTAATATTTTCAACGTGCAGCCCCAAGGCAGCACATTGAAAATACTGATTGGCTTACCCCACACATTCACTTAGCAGCCATCCTACTAAATGGAATTATGACATAGCATATTCCTGGACCGCAAAAGCGGCCTCTCTGGTTCAAAGGCCGAATACAAACGGCTCACTGACTTGAGAAAATGCATATTTTTGGCTCTATATGTAACAAAAGGTAAAGCTGCTCGGTGGTTCTCTCCGGGTACTCCGGCTTCCTCAACCCGTAAAACTGTCCGACACGAGGTGACCTCGAAAGTGTCGTTAAAGTCCAATAAATAAATAAATAAGTGTGTAGTTTCTCTACTTTAATTTCAGTCTTAAGACACCATTTCTATTGAGGAATCTTCGGGCACATCTAAACCGTAAAGAGTCATTTTGCAATTCTCCAAAAGATTTCAACGGTTCTCTCTCTCTCTCTCTCTCTCTGGATTGGGGGCACGTGCTCCCTGTGCCCACATCAGGTTCCTATGTCCCCGCACCCATTTGCTTTAGCCAGTATTGACTTGTCTGCCCCCAAGTATGAATATAGACTCGACCAGTTGATGACTCTAAACTGGTATGGAATATACCATCAGGTTCCAAAAGGTTAAACTGCTTTGCCCTGTACAAGGATGGCGAGTCTTTGAGAACGTCTGCGCAAAACTGTATGTGAATGTACGATAGTAGTAGTCTGTTGGCAAGTGGGTGAGTGAACATTTCTATAATGCAGCGTTGGAGGTATTGCTGTATGGGGAGCTAGTCATTAGATCGAGTTTGTTGTAAAGCACCCTTTAAAATCTTCTGAAGATCTATTTCGACACACGTTGATCAGCACGATCTCTGTATCTTTATCATTGCTTACAGGAATATAAGTCAATTGTGCGATTAATCTCGCACTTCCAAAACTATAGGAACCTGAACTCACTGAGTTCTAGAAGACCATATTTGGAGACCATTAAAGATTGTTGATAGGGGCCCATTCAGGTAAGAAATTTGGGCCATCTGTAAAAGGGTGACCTTAATTTCTTTCAGGCAACCTTTTGAGATTTCCCTCATTTTATACAGTACGAAAAAGGCAAGGTAATCCTTATATGTTTGCCAGTAGTAAAATACTGGCTGAGACGACCTTTTAAAGAAACTGAAATACCTCGGCCTTTTCCACTGATTTCTTCATTGAGAGGTTGACGCGCTGTAATGTAATACCCTATTGAGAAGGGCATCAAAAGCATTTTCCACCAGTTTTTCACATCAAAGCACTTCATCACTGATTGTCTAAGTTTTAGCCTTCTTTCCTTTGAGGTGCACGCCGAGTAAACGAAACCATCGTTCGTTCAATTTGTAACGTGTGATAACATGGTTACCATGGTTAAATAATAACTTCATATTCTCCAAAAGCGCATCGTATTAATTTAGAACAAAATATTTAGTTCAAGTGGATTTATCTTATGACTTATCAAAGAGTGCCCTCTGGCTATCTTTAATGAGTTTTAAAAAAAAAAAAAAACAACAAACGCATGTGAACAAATCCTTACTGCTGAAATTCATTTAGTGCCCTTCCAGTTAATAAAAGTACCTCAAACTATAGGCGGGTCCAGGGGTGGTGCAATGGTAGAAAATTAAAATGTTTCCGAGTATTGAAACCTGGCAACCCAAACTAGTACGTGGTGTGTAGAAAAACTAACCTCATCGAAGAGATTGAAAATACTTCTCAAAACACACTGTAGCTCAGACCATATATGTTGAACTCTCAACAACCAAGTTATTTATTGGTGAAGACATGTACATTAGATATATTTACTGGACAGTTTAGCAATCTGAGTGTACTGACCATCCACTCGTGGAGGGTCACTACAGTCAGATTGCCAAACAATCATATAAACGTTACAACATCGAAGAGAATCTCCAAGAAATACCTGAAAAATTTCGCATCTGCCAAACTGTACAAATATAAAATTTGTAGAAAAAAATTTTGTGCTGCAATGCGATACCTTTCGTCAGTTTATGGTAACGCAAAATGACTTTCAGTACCGCCACGTTACTGCGATATCAGTCTTTTTGACCCCCTGTAGTGGCGCATATGGCGCCCCCTATTTTTTGCAACCCATTTTTTCCCTAAGCACCGAGACCGGGGGCACGGTATTATCCGCTGTAAAAGATCTCTATTTGTTGTCGTGACTAATACCGTGTCACTTTTATACAGCGGCTCTCCTCTGAGCCGTAATGAATTGGTTTCTCGTTTTTTTCAAAATTTGAAGGAGTCTGTATAAATTTGCAGGGATATTTTGTTTGGAAAACCTTGTGGTAATTTGCAGAGAAGCCACCGAAGAGCCATACTGACCTTACATTTTTCTAAAAAAATTACCCCGGGACCCCGCCACTGAGTGAGTGCTACTCCCTTTTGTCCGCGCCCCAAAGTAGCTGCCACGCCCATTGAATAATGCCTCGCAACATGGCCCATGATTGCAATGTGGCCACCCTGACGGCCCCACCCAAAACTCAGACGTCTTGATCCGCCACTGGTAAGATATGAGTGTCAAATCTCGCCAGGCAAACACTCAACCAGTCTCAAACCAGTTACGGCCCTGGTTGAAAATATCAACTGCCCGGAGAACTGCAAGGAATTATTTTTGTGTCATGTACCTGTATTCAGTGTTGAACAAATATGAACATAATCCTACCTTTTTCACAGATAATTGCATCCGAAAATCCCTTCCGCCCTGAAGTCGGAATCCCCATGGTTGTCGCGTGTCACTCCTCTGTAAGCACACCTGACAGGGAGACGCCATTTTGATGATGGCACTCAATAATCTGCCACTGTAGCGGTTTCGTGAATAACGTACGAAAATCCCACCTCTGTGTATGTTGCAAAACTTCCAAACAGTTCTTCGTAATCGAATTAGGAGAAACTAGAATATCTCAGCTAAAAATAGTTTCACTCACAGACTTGCTGATGATCTGTGGTGAAGTGCTGTCAGTACGCACGCGTGGTTTCTGTAAGTATTCTCCCAAGAATGTGGATCCAATAACGGGGAAATGTGTATTTATCTCTTCGAAAATGCGTTGCACAGGTATATTATTGGCTCTCTCGTAGCTTTTACTGGTGTAAATAGTTATTTTGGTAAAAAACGCAAGAGTGCACACCGCGGGGGTAAGATATAGGTAACTACATGGCTTATAGGATAAATTATTTGCGCAATTCTATAGTCGCGTATATAATTTATAATTTGATTTAGGAATTGCCCAATACAATTTAACCCCTTCGAAGCATTTGACATACCTTTTGCGTAAAGTTGACTCTCCAAGAGTTGGCAACAAGGTGAATACGAGGAGGGACAGTAATAATTTAAACCTACAGCCCCAGAGGGCTGTAGGATTAAATTATTACTGAACCCAGGGGCGTCGCGAAGATTACTGATTGGGAAGTGGGGGTGGGGTGTAAATCTGATTTGTCCTGACTGTGATGAACCAAGTCCCGATTGACTAATTTTCCAACTACATATTCAAGGCAGGGATGTGGCTAGCATAAAAAAAATATTCGACTTACTGGATCGAGAAAAGCTACCGACAATATACGATGAGAGGGTCTCCATTTTAAGTAACAGTGAATACACGGGGCCGACCATTGTTCGACCGCGTGTGAGAAAATTTTGATTTTCGGGATCGAAAAGACGCGTAACTCTTGCATCTGAGACATTTATCGATGCCCCGAGTTGTGTGTTAGAAAAAGAGAGAATTGCAATGGTAATAAACCCATGGGGCAGATCATAAAACGGAGGAAATTTTCATTTTCTGGATCGTTGAGACGCGAAATCTTAACATCTGAGGCATTTATTGATGCTCCAGTAGTACATAATAACGAAAGAATTGCACTGGTGCTGTACCCACTGGACCGACCGTGACTCGGTCCCACAGAGACAAATTTGGATTTTCTGGACCGAAACGACGTCAAATCTACGCATATGAGGCATTTAGCGACGCGCCCGGTATTATTAGGCTATAAATTCAATGGGGGGGGGGGGGGGGGGGGGGGACTTGAGATGCCCGGGGGCGAAGAGGCGGATCCACCGGGAAATGTCCTGATATGGGTGGCTAGTCTGATATGAAATAAAACAATGATCACTGTCAGGTATTCCGCTGAAGTGAAATAAATAATGCCATTTTTCACATGCATTGAGCGTTTTCGAGACACGACACCCCGAGAGGAAGTGGTTTGCGGGGGGTGTCGCCCACGGCTTGAACATTTTGCAAAGATAGACATAACAATGGTGAATTTTAGGACATTTATACCCATCGATGGATTCATTTATGTACAGCTGATTGCATACAAGGTCTAAATTGTCCACACTTGTAGTCCAATTCATCCAATGTTCATCTCTTCTGATACAAGAGAAAGGCGCAAGAAATACAGGATTAATAACCGGACCGTTGATGACACAGAGAGTCTGAACTACCAGAGCCACTTCCTAATCTACCCTAGTACCGTACTACAAATGACAGTAATGACTGCCAGAAATACTTTTTTCAACTTTTGGGACGTGGTTTAACTTTATTTCAGTAGAATTCTACAACTGCACAAACTGAGCATGATCTTTGGACACATCAGATTTATCACTGCACATTTTGGGAACACTCCACATATATTCTAGACCCTGTTGTGGTATCACCGTAGAAAATATTTGAATTAGAGTTACCCGCCTTCAAATGTTGCACCTGGAAATAATGCAATCGCCAAAGCCTTGGGAAAATATATTATTTCAATAAACATTTGAAGCATTTTTCTGACACCTTGCATTATTGTTGAATATTCCAGATAATTAAAAAGCGATTTGATGACTTTTAGGGCCGAAAAAGTACCATTGAATATTGGTGTGTTTTTGTTGGGAATTCCCTGAAAAATATGTGTACGTGACCGGTTCTTCCCTTCCTGTCAGTGTTTCTCTCTTATTTGTTGCATGACCCCCTGTTTTCGGGACAGAAAAAGTTGTCTGAAGGACTCTACTTGACATAGATATTTGAACGCCAAAATTAAAGTCATGTGATCATATTTTTTTCGCCTGAACGTTACAATGATCGACTATGGGAAAATATTTAGTACTGGGATACCTGTGGGAAATAAATTTTTTGGCTTCCAAACCTGATTGTCCCCCGAAACATTTTTTTCGGGTGACTATTAAAATAGCCGCTGTCCGTCCGTGCATCCGTACGTGCGTGCCTGCGTCCCACTTTGGTTTTCCGATGATAACCTGCGTTATAGTTGGCCAAATCAAATGAAGTTTGGTCTGTAGGTGTATCAACATAAATAAAATACAGGTCCAGTTCGAATCTGGGTGCGATCTGACAATTTTTGCCAGAATTATGCTCCTTTTTCGACATCGAATAACTTCAATTGTTGTTGACCGAATCAAATAAAATTTGGTATGTAGATGTATCAACATAAAATACAGGTCAAATTCAAATCGGAGTTTGGTCCGACATTTTCCGTCATTTTTTGCCCGAGTCATGTCCCTTTTTGGACTTCGAAAAATTCATTTTTTTCAAATACCTCGAATTGCACACTTTTTTTCGGGGGATGTGTGGCCGGGCGGCCATTTTTTTAATAATTATTTTTGGAGATTATTTCACATTTAAATGTTCTTTGGGGGGTCACACACCTTACAATACTGCTTTATGGTTTTGATAAGGTATATTGTTATCACAGTCAGCAATAAAGGCTAAATATTGTCAAAAAACAAGGCTGATGCAAGCGAATGCACATCTTGACCAAGTGTGGCCTCCAGGAGCACACTGCAACCTCTGGCAAATGCTAGATAACAGCCAATTTTACCCTATAACACATTTATTTAAACCATGATTTCCTCTCATAGTACTAGAGATAGAGCAGGATTCCAATCGTCCGACCCCCTCCCAAATCAACATTCAAACACACAGACAGAAAACCTATATTGCACTTTTATTTACTAGGTATTTAGAAGTTTTTTTCTCCATATTATGCTATTAAAAATGTTAGATAACTTCTTCATTGAAAGAGTATTTTGGAACACAATTTTGTTTGTGGTGGGCGGGCGGGCGGGGGGGGGGGGGGGGGCTAAAGTGGAAACAGAACATATTAAAGTGACAAATGCGAATGAATGACATTTGTGCATATTTATATATATTTATTGGTGTTTAAGGTCACATACTTATGCACAATGACTAATCATAACCGTGACAGTTTTATGGGTGGAGAAAGCCGGAGTACCCGGAGAGAACCACCGATAAACCACGAGCAGCTGCCAGTTCCCCAACATCGGAACTCCGCACTGCAGCACAGGCAGGGTTAGATTGGTTGAAGACATGCGCACCATCGACGTGCAGTACACCTTAGTACACAGCGTCATCGTGCCCCCTTGTGGACAATCGGGGTTAAGTACCTTGCCCAAGGACACAACGCGGGAGTCCGAATCGGTCACTCAGACGGTCACCCATCCGAGGACTAAACCGGGCCCGACGTTACTTAACTTCGGTGATCTGACGAGAACCGGTTACCGAAACGCCACCGCGCCCCCGACATTTGTGCATAGCTACCAATATGATAGTCTAGTACTAGTACCGTCGGGGTTACCATGTTACAGCACAAAACTACAGTAACAAATGTGCCTCTCCTTGAACCAAGTCCCCCTTCCAACCACACGGAACCCATCAGCTGATGAAAAACATTTGGAAAGACTGTACAACATGTTTTGGAGACTGAAGTTTATTGCATGCACTCTCAGTTTCTTATGGTTTGCTTTGTGATTGCAGCACTCATGGTCCACTGCGTTTTGTTCTGTCTTCTCGCTATATTTTTCATTGTATGTCAGTCAGTACTCGTATGTAGACTTCCAAAATCTTTGTCTGTCTTTCTGTCTGTCTGTCTGACTGTCAGACAAAGTGTTTCTTGGTGCCTTAACTGCAAAAACTGAGGCCTCTTTTTACAAAAAATGCAAAATATTCACCAAACACAACGTGAAATGTCTTCAGAAGCCAGAATCGTGATTCAAAAACAAACACAAATGGGAAATTCAATATCACAAGAGGTTTGTTTTATGTCAACACCAATTAATTTATGATGAATGTTACACACCAATTCCTTTGTCTTCCCCTGGTTGGTAAGAGACGTGAAATACCTGATAGAACAATAGACTAGGTGTTCAAGTGACGTCACATCACTTGAACACCTGTACTCATTTACCATACTTCGGCCCGTGTATTCTGTGAATTGGCGTGTAAGTAAGTTACTAACCTCGCTGTCGGTATTCATGAATTTGAACAACAAGTCCCCCTTCCAACCACACGGAACCCCTCAGCTGATGAAAAACATTTGGAAAGACTGCACAACATGTTTTGAATACTGAAGTTAATAGCATGCACTCTCCGTTTCGTATGGTTTGTTTGGGATTGCAGCATTCATGGTCCACTGCGTTTTTTTCCCTGTCTTCTCACTACATTTTTCATTGTATGTCTGTCAGTGCTCTTATGTAGACTTTCAAAATCTTTGTCTGTCTTTCTGTCTGTCTGACTGTCTGTCTGGCTGTCAGATAAAGTGTTTATTTGCTTTTCATTTCCATGGCTCTACATTTTCAATAATTGCCAGCTGATACCTTTCATCCTCCAACCTTCCCCACCCACACACACACACAAATATATCAAACATCAAAGAGCACTACATTCTTGGAAACAATATCTGATTCATCCTCTTTGGAAACATATTTTCTACAATTTCACTCTTTTCGTCAGAAGGGTGTCTGTGAAACCAAAGTTGTGAAAGTGCTCTTATGGATACTTGCAGCACAAGCGCAGCACTACAGAATTGATCGTTTTAGGCATTTTACCCGTTTACCCAAAGAATCGGCCACGTCCGCCTGCGTTATATGCAAATTCGGCAGCTGAAAAATATTATTTTTCAAAACATTTCAACAAAACCATATCATGCAACCCCTCTTTGGAACGAAAATTAAAAAAATGTGATATTTAAAATAAAAAAAATTGATATCGTCTGCGTTGGGTAAAGGGTTAACAATGTTATGAGATACCACAGGAGCTTTACTGATCTTAGTGTTGGGACAAAATCAGTGTTTTATGTTTTGTCAGTGCCACACCAATGTCTCGAGGTGCCTTAACTGAGAAAACTGAGGCCCTTTTTTACAAAAAATGCAAAATATTCATCAAACACAACGTGAAATGTCTTCAGAAGCCAGAATCGTGATTCAAAAGCAATCACAAATGGGAAATTCAATATCACAAGAGGTTTGTTTTATGTCAACATCAGTTCATTCATTAATGTTACACACCAATTCCTTTGTCTTCTCCGGGTTGGTAGAAGACGTGAAATGTCTGATAGAACAATAGACTAGGTGTTCAAGTGACGTCACTACTGACTTACCATACTTGGGTCCATGCATTCTGTGAATTGGCGTGTAAGTAAGTTACTAACCTCGCTGTCGGTATTCATGAATTTGAACAACCTGCCAATGAGCTGTAACATCTCGCCGCTTCGCGGCTCGGCGTCACATACCGCACGTTGGCAGGTTGTTCAAATTCATGAATACCTCCACCTCAGTTAGTAACTATTACATATCATAGTTTTTGATCAAAAAGGGCATATCGAGTACACATTCAGGGCTATATTTTACCACATCAGTAGGTAGAAGAAAATTTGATATCAGTTGTAGGACGAAATGGCACTGTCTATTGATGTTGGTGAATTATATAGCTGCAACCCCAATTTTTGAAACAAAATTGACATTCATATTGTTTCGTGGGGGACACCATTTCTCTTGTCAATTGGTTGAATAAGACAGATTTTTTTCGAAAAGTATTGTGTGCTGATGCAGATTTTAGTTTTATTTTGGGAATGAATGAATGACTGATACTTTATTTTGCAGCATACACAAATACAATATCAAATAACAAATAACAATGTAAGTGTACACTGCATGGAAATGGCATAGTTGGGGAGGCTGTCTTCTAGCCATTCCCATACATCAGATTTCTTGGCACCAAGCCTCATCCTTTTGTGTTTTTCTTGATGATTTTGCTTAAATAAGATAAAAATAATCCCCATGCACGGACCGGGACATTTCTTGGCAAAGTCATATCGGTTCAACAGTCTGATAGTTTGAAAAAAGAAATAGTGGGTTTGGAAGATGAGATCATTTTTTTATGAAAAGCTATCCGGACAAGACGGAATGGCACAAGTAATGATGGAGGAATGCGAATTCAGGGTTGTATTAATTATTGTCTTTTTAAACAGGAACCTATAAACTGAGTTGTTGAGTTTCTGCCTCTAAATCATTCCAAATTTTCGGAAAAGAATAAAGCGGGAGATCTGCAGAGAAATGTGTTCTCGGTTTGAGTGTACACACACTCCCAGACTGTTTCCATTCCGGAAGTAAATTTCAAAAGTACTCTCATAAAATACGGGTAGTTTATTATGATACGAGTCATGCATAAACAAAAGAACATGTGACCTATATAGGTCATCGAACTTTATTATGCCACAATTTTTAAATAATGGTTCGGTATGTGAGGTATATGTTCTGTTTGTTATAACGCGAATAGACTTTTTGCGTGGGTATAATTCTACTTGCCGACGATACATGACCCCAAGCAAGTGTACCGTAAAGCAAATGGCTGTGTATGAGTGAGTAATATAATGCCTTTAAGGCTTTAAAGGGAAGAATGTTTTTCACCCTATTCAAGGCGAATATTGCCCTCGCCATTTTTGAACAAACCACATTAGTGTGTTGTGTAAATTTTAGATTTTCGTCCATATGGACTCCAAGAAATGTAGCAGATGTTTCTTCGTGTTGGTTACTAATTAATGGAATATCTGTACTATTTAGGATAATTTTTCTACTAAAAGCGGCATACGAATCATTTTGTGGATGCAACAGCATGGAGTTTGTTTTATTAACATTCAAACATAGTCCATTTGCAGAACACCATTCACTTATCTTATCTAGTTCGGAATTGGTCTCATCTTTTAGGCTATCTAGATTAGTACCAGATGCAAAACCTGTAATGTCATCTACAAAAGATAGAACTTTTAGCAAGGTTGAGTGGCGGATGCCGTTGATGTATAATAAGAAAAGGATGGGACCCAGTATGGAACCTAGAGGTACACCAATTGTGACCTCCATTGCGTCCGGTATGTTATTCATAAACGAAACAGATTGACATCTGCCTGTTAGGTAATCTTTAAACCAGGAATTTTCCAACCCTCTTTTACCATAGCTATCAGTTTTGTAAGTAGAATTGAGCGATTTATGGTATCAAAGGCTTTATTTATTTATTTATTTATTTATTGGTGTTTAATGTCACATATTTCTGCACAATGGCTAATCATGACCTCGACAGTTTTACGGGTGGAGGAAGCCGGAGTACCCGGAGAGAACCACCGAGCAACGGCGAGCAACTGTCAGCTCCCTAACATACTAACTCCACACAAGCAGGATCAACATTGGTTGAAGACAGTGCACCATCGACATGTACTACGCCTTAGTACACAACGTCACCGTGCCCCCACGTGGACAATGGGGGTGAAGTGTTTTGCCCAAGGACACAACGCAGTTGCCGCAGGTGGGATTCGAACCGAGGACCTCTCGGCTTGCAGCCTCCACCTCTACCTACTGAGCCACCGCGCCCCCCATCAAAGACTTTAGAAAAGTCTAGAATATCGAGAGTGAGCAATCCTTTGTTAGTTTGTCATTTGCTTCTACAACATTATTTATGAGCTGGAGAATAGGGTGAACAGTGGGGTGTCCCTTTCTGAATCCAAACTGATTCTTTAAAAAGATATTTTGTTCTTCTAAGAAAGTATTTAATCGTGCGTACATTATTTTTTCTTGAATTTTGGAGAATGTTGAAAGAACACTAATGGGCGGTAAATGGTGAATAGCTGCGGGCCTCGTGATTTAAAAATGGGTATAATTTTGGCTATTTTCATTTTGTCAGCACTCTACCTGTAACAAAGGATAAGTTGATTATATGAGACAATGAACCTGCCACCTCGAGTATTATTTCTTTTTATACTTTTGTGGATATATCGTCGCTATATCTACTCGATTTGCTCCTCAAATTGTGAGCGCAAAAAATTACTTCTTGTTCATTAGTGGGACTTCCCCCAAAATAGTCTCTGTTGTTATTATTGCTCAAATAATCCGAAAAATGACGTTGGGTGGGGGGCACCTGATTACTTGTGGTCTTTACAATGTCAGCGAAAAAGGTATTGATTCCGTCAGCGATTCTCTTCGGGTCTGTTAATTCCGCATTTCCATCTACGACGTTGGTGGAAAGTTTTTGCTTGTTATTTGACTTACATATGGCCTTTCGCAGGATTTCCCATCTCTTTTTAATATTATATTTAGTTTCAAGTAATATCTTATTATAGTAATCTGCTTTCCAGATCCTTTTCAATCGATTGAATTCATGGCAAAATTGTTTGTTGTATTCTGTAATGTTTTGAGTAGTTGGGGATTTTAATGTTTTGTCATACCATTTACTTTTCGTTTGTGAGGATTGCAGTAGGTCCTGCGTCATCTATGGCTGGTGTTTTATATATTTTGTCTTGTAGGGCTTGCTTTCTGCACAGGGGAAATGCTTTTTCAAAAGCTTCGTAGAATATGTCAAGGAATTTATTGTACGCCGAGTTTGGACAAATATCGTTACGTTAGTGACCTCTGAAAAGTCACATGCTGATAAGACTCCTTTTATACGGGTGATATTCTCTGTATTGATTGGCCGTCTAAACTTAGGTTTTGGGACAATTCATCGATTATCTAATTCTTCTATGAAAAGCGTAGCAAAGTGGTCGATGACCTCAGTAATTATTATTCCGGAAGTAAAATTATTGATGGTATTGCTGAAAATGTGGTCAATTAGGGTAGCAGAGAATTCTGTAACTCTCGTGGGTTTTGTTATAGCGGGCAGAAACCCCGCACTGTATAGAGAATCTATAAAACTATTCGTTTTTCTGTTTGTGTTCAAGTGGAGTAGGTCTATATTGAGATCACCTATGAGGTAAACCTTGTTATTTTCATTGTTTATAGTGTCCAATAACTCCGTCAGCTTTGAAAGAAACAAGTCAAGGTCTGCTTTTGGAGCTGTATTCGGTTTATAAATAATTCCGGCATTTTTTTTCGGAGGTATTTCGACAAATAAGGTTTCAAACACGTGTGCTATAAAGATCGATAAGCCATTTCGTATTTTGAAGGATATATCGTCTTTTATGTACATTCCGATACCCCCACCCCCCCCCCCCCTCCCCTGTCGTCATCGTCTGCAGGGCGCGTACGGAAAACCAAGGGGTGATCCCCTTCAAGTTGATACTCTAAACCAGGTTTAATATTAACCCTTTACCCAACGCAGACGATTTCAAAATTTATTATTTTAAAAGTATAATATCTTAAATTTTTTCAAAAAATTTCAACAAAACCATATCATGTGACCCCTCTTTGATACGAGCTCGACGAGCTCGTTCCAAAGAGGGGTCACATGATATGGTTTTGTTGAAATTTTTCGAAAAATAATATATTTTCAGCTGTAGAATTTGCATATTACGCGGGCGGATGCGGGCGATTCGTTGGGTAAAGGGTTAAATATTTCCGTCATGCCTATTACCTATAAAAAGTTAGAGTTTGTTTGTAAGTCAACCAGTAAATTATGAATATTTTCAAAATTTGCTTCCAAACTGCGGTAGTTTAAGTGGAGTAGAGAGAGGACCTTCTTTTTGCTTGAGATTTGATCTATAAATTAAAGTAAAGTACTTACAATCAGGGTCAGAAATACTGAATGGGAGGGCCGAGTCTTCTCCGTCCGCAGAAATGACATTATTGAATTTTGCCATGAAGTCAAAAGCATTATTGGTTTGGATCTCATCGAGTGATATTGTATTAGCCATATTTACATGAAGTGGAGGAGACAAAAACTAATTGTCCGGATATATTGTGATCACTACAATTGGGTTCAGTACTTGTGCATTGACTTTGCACCATGAGAAAGTGATGAAAGGTGGAGTCAATATTAACTTTGATGTCAAGAAAAAATATAATGTATATACACAACATAATATGAATATAAACAAAATTTACGAAGTTTGGTGGTACTTCGACTGGCGATATGCAATACAACATTGTAAAGTTACAACATTCATTTACAACAATACCAGGCTTATCGTGAATATTCAATAAGGACCAAGTACAGATACAGGACGTGGAGGGTGGATTGTAATCAAATCACCTGCGGAGTGGAGCTATCGCCCAAAGTATCACTTTCAAATTCTTTACGTATGGGATTAGGACAGTTTTCAAAGAAAGCTGTGGATTCTTATCCCGCCAAATTTATTCATAAGGTGACAGAGAAGAAAAATCTATTGGAGACAATACCAGTTTTAAGCCCATTTGACACAGTTTGGACACTTTTCTTTAAAAGAATAAATTTACCATGCTTTTGACTCAGCAGAAGCCAAAAGTTGAATTCTAATGCAGAAATGAGTCTTTTATCACATGAAAGAGGTAAAATGTGTTTTTGATAGGGTTGGGGTTGATTATAGGTATCACTGTAGTAGGTATTTGAATTAGAGTTACCCGCCTTGAAAAGTTGCACTCGAAAACGATGCAATCTCCAAAACTAAGCAGCCTTGGGAATATATATTGTTTCAATAAACATTTGAAGCATTCTACTGACATCTCGCGTTATTGTTAAATATTCAAGATAAATAAAGAGGGTACCCCGGTACTTCCCTTCCTGTCAGTTTTTCTCTCCTATTTGTTGCCTGACCCCCTGTGTTCAGGTCAGAAACAGTTGTCTGAAGAGCTATACTTGACAAAGATATTTGAATCGCCTGAACGTTATAATTGTCGCCTATAGGAAAATGTTTTAGTACTGTGATACCTTATGGATACGTTGTGTCCCCGCACAGTTGTTTCCCACTTGAAACGGTTCATAAGGTTACCTGTCACGTTTTACGGCTTTTCACGACTATTACATGAAACCAGTTAAAACCAGAGTTGGAGTCCTTGTCTTTCTACACCCCAAAATTAGTTGGGTTAAAAATTAACCCAAATCAACTAGATTGAGTGAATATGAACCCAATTGGGTTCGTATGCACTCAACCCATTTGCTTTGGGTTAATTTTTAACCTAACTGGTTTTAGAGTGTATAGGCCATATTGAAGCAATTATACCTCTCTGGTTTTAACTGGTTGTGTGGGTAGAAAATGTTAGTCATGTATCAGTAAGGCAATTTTGACTGGAATTCGATTGTTGAGTTAGAAATACAGTTTGGACCATTATTCTGAGGTGAATTTGCCTTGCAAGTTCTAACTGTACAATTCTTTGGCCCTAGAATAAGGAGGAGAGGTGGAGGATATACCCTTCCACCCGTCCGCCGACACGTCTCTGCACCAAGGCATGTACTAGCCGGGGGCATGCCTTGATGATGCAGCTGGAATATTAATTACTCAGGATTATAGTTAAAAAAATGAAGACCATACCGGTACTACAAGTTGACCCACCAAAACCTCAAATCGGGCGTTACAGACCTCAATTTGTACGACCGACTGTGTGCGACACTAATGTGGATTGGTCGTAATCCACGCGTGGACACTGATGTCCAGACACGCCTTTACCTGAAAATAAAACTCCTCATCAATAAAATTTAATTAATAATGCACCGGCTTGTATCCGGTGCTTCATTAATTAAATTTTGGATGATTATCCCTTAATTAGTGTTTGGAATCTAATGTATTATTGCGTCCGTGGAAATATAGCCCACCCGTGGAACGTGACCAGTCCATTGAGGCTGTACTATACATGATTACTAGCAAGGTAGAATAGATATCTTAGACTCTAATCTGGATGTAAATGTACAAATTGAAAATATTATTGTGTGTGTGTGTTGAGTAGAAGTGTTACAGCTCTGAACCCCCTTAGTAATGCCCCTAAACGAACCTCACTGCAAATAAAAATAAATAACTCCCAATTCCCTGTCGGCAGTAGTGCCAGCGAGGATACCATTCAGGACATCTTGGTTTCAAGGGTTAAAACCGTTTCTTGACTACTGTGACTTCTGTGTACAGCAAATTGGCCAGTTAGCATTTGTAGTGAAGATCTGTTATATTTTAAGCCTCCAACCCCAAATAGGTGGTGGAATTCAATTATTACTAATCTCGTTTATCCACTGTCAACTTGCCATTTGATTCATCTTCAAAACCACCGGACCAAATTCAAAGGTGCTGGGCACACAATATCAAGGCGCCGGAAGCATCCGAGGGCAAGGGTCAGGGAAATCAAAAAGGGTACTCGACTCTGGATGAGTTAAGACCTGGAGATTGCAACGTATCATAATAAATTGTAATGTGATAGTCGATAGTACTGACATTTTATATATATCGTCCCTTGAGAGGAACAAGTGCCATCTGCAATGCTAAAGCAGATGGCACCTTGTTTCACTGAAGGGGCAATAAAAAGCTTTAGATATCACCCCGCCTATTGAATAGCGTCTTTGTTTGATGATTACAGATCAAACTCCGCCGTTACACCTGATACACCACAATTCTCGGAAAGTAAAATCTATTTCACGAGTACACTTCTGCGAAAAAGGACACGCGCTGGCCTCTCGCTCCATTTAATCTTAATATTAAATTCCTATACGCTTTGTGTTTCTGCAGTTTTGAGGAATAAATGGGAGCTAACTTTCCCGTATATCTCTTCCAATAATGAAAATGTCAGCCATGAAGTTTTAGATTTTCTTGTCGGTAAATCTGAACAGAAATTGGTTTGCAATTTCATGATATATAACTTTTTTGTCGGGGGCTGGGAGGGAGCGGGGTGGGTTTGGTACATACACTTGATTCAAACAAAAACAATTCCAAAGCGCCTCCCCTGGAACTTCATGTGCTATAAATAGGAAAGACATTAAAGCCCACATATTTCACGAACTCCACGAAAGAGATGTTAATTACTTGGTGGGAAACTTTTTAATGAGCAATAGAATCAATGGAAGAAAGATGCTGGCTATACGTTTTTACTATTCGTCATTTAGGATCTCCCATTTTTACACTATGGAAATGGGGAAAACACGAAAGAATCATTCCCCCATGTTATTCTACGTGTATTGATTTGATATGTGCATGATGTGCAGTGTCTGTGATGAAGTTTGTTCAAAAAGAGTTTCTCAGACAATACTTGGGCTTGTTCCATGAAAGACAAACTTCACAGCCTGGCCCCGTTTTTTTTCATTTTTAAATTCGATTGGCAGATTTGATGCAAATTTGGTGTGCAGTATTATTGAGAGGCGTGTACTTGACTGTAATGTGATAGTCGATAGTACTGACATTATGTATATATCATCCCTTGAGAGGAACAAGATGCCATCTGCAATGCTAAAGCATATTCTTTCACCCACGTTGGAACCCAAAATATAGAAATTAATTTCAAATGCCCATTTTTTCACACATCCCTGACTTATCTCGTCATGAAAATCAACCGTCGACAACGTTATCCGTTTAAAATTATTAGTCCAGCGAGGAAGGTAATTGCTTAGAAAATACCTTTGATATCATTAGAAAATAAAGCGAAGATTCCTTTTGTTACTTTTAATACACGAAAACAACAGACACCTCTCTCGGGGCCGCCTTTGTTTCGTTTATTTTTTAAAAAGTTACAAAAGGAAACTTGGCTTCTTATAACAGTTAATTAAAAGCAGCTAAATTACTGTCCACTTTGGGTCTTTGTTTATCAAGTTTGTTGTTTCAGTAACTTGCAATTCTTCTCGGGAATAAAATAACAAATCTTACCTCCTAAACCTTTATATTAATGGAAATGATAGTGTCTGTATTATATGTCACAATGCGTACACTGTTGATACAATGAACAGACAAAAACTTACAGAACATCAAAAGATGGTGAAAGCGCCATTTTATTATTTTCAGTGGGTTTAACCCTTTACCTAACACGAAATCCAGACGACACTTGCAAACAAAATTCTTGAATAACTAATTTTTTTAATTTTGTGCGTCAAAACATAACTTATGACCCCTCATTGGAACGAGCTCGTTCCAATGAGTGGTCATAAGCTATGTTTTTGAGACAAAACGTGAAAAAAAGTAATGAAAATTGGATGGTGATTTTTGTGAATAGCGCTGGCCGGCTTTGGTCGTTACGTTGTGTGAAGGGTTAAACAGAGAGTAATAGTCAAATGTTCGAACTGGTTAGGAAATGCTTTATAGCACTCTTCGGGAAAATTTCCCGGAATGATACAAACTCGGTTAATACAACTTCGCAAAGAAATCGAAATTTTAATTTGTATATGAAATTCTTTGGGGGCGCGGTGGCTCAGTAGGTAGAGGCGCAGGCTGCAAGCCGAAAGGTCCTCGGTTCGAATCCCACCTGCGGCAACCGCGTTGTGTACTTGCGCAAGACACTTCACCCCCATTGCCCACGTGGGGGCACGGTGACGCTGTGTACTAAGGAGTACTGCACGTCGATGGTGCACCTGTCTTCAACCAATGCTAACCCTGCTTGTGTGGAGTTGGTATGTTGGGGAGCTTACAGTTGCTCGCCGTTGCTCGGTGGTTCTCTCCGGGTACTCCGGCTTCCTCCACCCGTAAAACTGTCTCGGTCATGGTTAGCCATTGTGCAGAAATATGTGACCTTAAACATCAATAAATAAATAAATATGAAATTCCCATACTTTTAGTGTTAAATTTACTTACAACTTTAGAAAATTTTTGGGGAGCTAACTTTCCTATAAACCTCTATCAATGACAAAAATTGTCAGCCATATCTGCACGGGACAGATATTTGTAATTTTGTCGAGAGTATTTTTATGAGAAGTAAAATCAAATGGCTGAAAGAATGCTTTCATTTTTAATGACAATTCATTAGACTAGCTAAGCAAATCACTAAAAAAGCTCCCAGATTCCCCATTTGTACTCTCTCACTCATTCAGGGAGACAAATGAATGAGATAGAGCCTCAAGGCGCAATGGAACAAGACTGTTGTAGAAGCTAATTGTAGGACAGATAGGCCATAGACCTGTAATGGCCTTGGAGCTTTGACGACAAGATGGAAGCGGTTGGTAAGACTACATTAGACCCATTGAGGGCTTTTACATAGCCTAATGCGACAAAAAAGGGATTCTCCAAAAAGTATCCTCGATAGGTATCCTCAATAGGTTCCTCAAATAATACAATACCAGGCCATAGGTATCCTCAAATACCCGTATGTGCCTATGTGATAGGGCATATTGTGTCACATTGTGCCTTTTCACATAAGCACATATGACAAAAAGGGATTCTCCAGTAGGTATCCTCGATAGGTATCCTCAATTAATACAATACCAGGCCATAGGTATTCTCAAATACCCGTATGTGCCTATGTGATAGGGCATATTATGTCACATTGTGCCTTTTCACATAAGCACATATCGGCACATAAAGCATGTGCCTATGTGATAGGGCATATTGTGCCACATTGTGCCTTTTCACATAAGCACATGTGACAAAAAGGGATTCTCCAGTAGGTATCCTCGATAGGTATCCTCAAATAATACAATACCAGGCCAAAGGTATCCTCAAATACCCGTATGTGCCTATGTGATAGGGCACATTGTGTCACATCGTGCCTTTTCACATAAGCACATATCGGCACATAAAGCATGTGCCTTTGTGCTAGGGTACATTGTGTCACATTGTGCTTTTTCACATAAGCACATATGACAAAAAAGGGATTCCATAGCCACAGGTGTTTTCAAAAAGGGGTGCTAAAATTTAGGTGCCTGGGGATATTGCCATTGGATATAGACTTTTATTATGCAGAAGGGAGATAACTCTGCATACAGATTATGAGAAATTAAGCAATCTGATTGGTTAGTTATATATATGAAACAACAAGAGTACTTGGAATAGAGTCAGTACTAACAAGAATAGACCAGAAAAGCTAAATATAGTAATAAGCAAAACTGTTCCAACTAATAGGCTCTTCTACGCTACTGGAGTATACTCCAGAACAAAGGAATATGGCCAGATAGACGAAAACTGTTGCATATATAGAAAGAAGCAGAGAATTCTGTAAGAATTCGAAATAGTAAAAGTTGGGATAGATTTTGTTGATTTGAGGGATTGTCGGGTTGTTTGTGGTAATTATCCAGAGAGAAGTCGATCCAGAAAATACTCCTGTACAATCGAACACACCCTCCGAACATACCCCGTCTTATTGCAGAAAAATTGGATAACATAGCAAGCACGTGCTACCATAGAAACCAAGATGGCGGCCTCCAGTATACAAAATGGACGACGGAAACACGTATCACCCAAACAACACGCGCTGCGCATGCGCACTAACACCACGTATCGCTATGGGGATGACGTCACAACATGACCGCTCACGCGTGTTACCATGACAATACAACATGGCGCCACTACGTCACGTGACATGACGTCACTTCCGAGGTCATCCACCGGGTTAATCCAAATGTGGGGTGAAAGGTACGAGCTATACTACTTTGGCAGTTATCAGTCGCATCTTACCCTGTATTTGAGAGCAAGGCCTAGTAGTATGAATTTGTTTCAGTTGTATTTTCTACAACTATATTTTAAAATTGCTATATCTTTTAAAATGCTGATTATTCATTTTAGTCAGTTATATTAATAAGTAAAAAATATACAATTGTAGAAAGTACCATTGTAAAAGTCTTTCTAGTTTTGGTCCCTGGTGAGATCTGGACACAGCTACAAATTACATTAAATTGCTTGTGCATTCTTCGGAGTCACTGGGAAGATGACATCACGAGTCTGGTTAGGTATAGCTCTCAGTCCACCAGTCTAATTCGACGCCATTATGGTAAGGAACCAGTCTAACCCTTAAGTAGTCCTTCGCCTATGTTTATAGATTCACTCGTCTGGAATATTCCAGTTAGTTGGAAAAGCAAACCTTGGTTCGCTCTTCCGACCAACTGATGTTTCTCCCAGATGAATGAATCTGAATGAAAAATTTCAAAACGATCCATTTTTGAGAATCAAGTGTAGAAATGTTGCTCAATTGATTCTTGATTTGGTCGACATTTTGATGACATAACTGTCAGAAATGGAGACTGAGCACAGCCGTAGTGTTATGATTACGCCGGCTAGTTCCACAAATTATCTTAATATTATGTTGTATTATGTTAATATATCTTAATGTTTTCAAGGGTAATTAAATACTTATTGAATGGAATATCTATAGCTGTTGCAGGAAAGAATACCCGAATACCTATGTCAGCAAATGCGCTTCACATTACACCAACGATCGTCTGCGCGCAAATTTTCACAAAAAGTGAATGAACAAACATACCTTAACAGCGTAAAATTCCGAACAGAATTAGACTGGTGGCATGAACGCTAGGGTATATGTTTCACGTAATATAATTTTACTCTCATCGCTCACCCTGTAGATGAGGCAAAATTCGGGTGATGGAGGGGTGGGGGGCTTAAAAGTTATTATTGCGTCGAATTACGGCACATTTTTCAAAAGTATGTTAGGATGGCTTTAGTGAATACATGGTCCTAGTCCAGGATATACTTTGTTGGTACCTACAGATTTTACTCTTCTAACTTGTATCCCTGTTTCTTCCAAATGAGTACAAGGAAAAGGTCGAATAAGGTCGGTGAGAAAAGTGAAAATGTCGACTCTTAGGCGTAGGGAGGATTTTATTACGCATCCATTAAACTTTAAACCCTTGTATTTAACGGAATCGCAGCTATGATATGGTTGTTTCTGTATTCAGCTGGTGATGTACAAGCCAGGACTTTCCCAGCACTATTTACACTAGTTCCTTTCCCGTCGAGTCATTAGATACGCTTGAAGACGTCAAACCGTGACGGATTAGGGAGTTAATACCTCACGGGAGGTGGAAGATCTGTTTTCGCTAGGGGCACAATCGACACCTAGAGACTGTCGTCTGGGTTGCAGTTCTACCGTAAATCCCGCATCTTTTCGAGTCTGTGCACGATTTTCACCGACCTTTCTATCACAGTGTTAAACCCACCGTCACCTGGAATTAGTTTGCTTAACGTTCTTCTTGCGTACGCCCTCATCGGTGTCTTCATAGGCGAACAACTTGCACTGCCGCCATCACCGCGGTTCCGTCTTAAAGGCCTGTCCCACTGGGGCGATTTTGTAGGCGACCGTCATAGTCGTAGAGGGAAGCAGAAAAACCGGCGATTTGATCCCCCCCCCCCTACCCCACCACAATGTCTACGACAAGCTACAACTTCCTACCACCTAGTCGATGTCAAGCTACGGCCACACCTAGGACAACTTACAACCACACCTACGACAACCTACCACCACACAGGCGACATCTTACGACAACCGCAGTCAACCTACGTCCATCTGCGACAAACTACTGTGAGCTATAACCCTGTTGACGACAACTGAAGACAACTGAACAAAACTCATTTTGGCCTCCAAAACCGAATGCAATCACCCAGTGTTCCTCTAAAATGAGGTATGGGGTAGGGTGTACAATCATTAGGCATCATGACTACCATGGAACACCATTAGATTGCATTATTACTGTGATAAGAAGAAGAATCCCTGCTGCTTGCAGCAGCCTTCATGCTGAAAGATCAGCAAAACAGAAGGACAAGAAGACTGGAAAATAAGGCCCAGAAGAGGTCTGTGTGGTTGAAGCCCTTCTCCATGAAGAGACCCAGGTTGGGTCCGTGTGACAACCGGACGGCTAAGCACCGGCAGACAATGCGACTGCGTCAAGAAACTTCACTAGGATCCCCCTGAGCTGTTTCTGGGGCTGAAAAAACTGGTGGGACCTCTCTTAGAGAAAAAGCAGAAATCGTGAGACAGCCACTGCAACCAGGCCTGCGACTGCCGCTACCTAGCATCTTACAATTTTCTTGTGGCCCACAACATCATCATCAAGGTTGTCCGAGGGACATGTGACGCCATCATCACTGCTTACGAAGATGACGTCATGGACTGCCCTGGTACACCAGGTGAGTAGAAGAGAGTGACACAGGGCTTTGCTACCAGATGGAACTTCCAGCGCATATGTGGGACAGTGGTCGGCAAGCATGTGGCCATTAGGTGTCCGCCCAAGGGAGGTTCTGTGTACTTCAACTACAAGAACTTCCATGCCATCGTACTCATGGCTGTGGTGGATGCAAACTACAACTTCCTGTTTGTGGATGAGAGCACACCTGGCAGTGTCGCAGATGTTGAGATCTGGAGAGAGACATCCCTAGGTCAAGCACTGGAAGAAGGAAGAGTAGGTTTTCCTGATCCAGAACCTCTGCCAGAGGAAGACAACCCTGACATGCCCTACACACTGGTTGCTGACAACACCTTCGCACTCAGGCCTTGGGTGATGAATCCATACCTTCACAGGCTTGTCAATGGAGTAGAGGATTTTCAACTACAGGCTGTCCAGGGCAAGGAAGGTGGTGGAATTCAATGAAATTCACCTAGGTCATCGCCGGCGACAACCTACCTCACTTGCCGACAACGTACGACAGCACCTACGTCAGTAGAAAGTTACGCTCATTGGCGTCGAACTCACTCTCGCCGAACATTTTTTCAACATTTTGAAAATCACGCGGCGAAAGGAAAGACGCTACACCTCTTTGTGCGACTGAGGAGACTACTCGCGACCATATAGCGACACCCCTGCGACCATGTGGCGACAGCTTGGTCACCTATAGTCGCATTATCAATCGCCTCAGTGGGACAGGCCCTTTACAAATTTACTGATCTTGCCCTCACAGGGTTAACTTAGCATACATCTACTAATCAATTACTAAATCAAAATTCACGTATAAAGTTCTCACAATCATAACTAACACCCAAGAACTCTCCGCGGTGCATGGCTGTCCACTGATATAACTCTAAAGAGCTTCGCTCCGAGTTCCCTGGGGCATAAACTACCCGTGGGGGTGCCCAGAATATATCCAGTCTGAAAAATCAATTTACCCAGATAGACTGATGACTTCCGTTTAAAGTTTTTGGTTTTAGACATTTTCTGACTCTAACGGACGACAGTTTTGGGTGCCTGGCAATCCTTGTATTGGCTGATATATACGCTTTTTAATCAAACTGACACTGGAATGTCCACTAGCGATTCCGGTGAACGTTACAAAGCGCACATGGGTTTTCAGAAGACATTATCTCGTTATCAAATGAAATTGGGCGTAATATAATAGCCAATTCGCCTTAGCTGGTAGGAACTAATTTCTTCATTTAAACGAATGTGGGGATTATATGCAACTGGGCAGTTTGATAACTATCGCCACGCTTCTCCAAGACGAGGGTTATTCTAACTTACATAAATCATTAAACCTTCACGTATCCTGCCGTTTACAAACTGCACAATATTGGCAACTTTCCACCGTTATTCATCGCGAACATACGAACATATAAACGTTTAACCAAAGGTATTTACAAAATAAAGACATTTCATCATGTTATCTCTTAACTCCTTGACAACATGGCACCTGCAAACTGCACTATCGGTTCAAATCTGGACATGACTAACAGTCAGAGTGGTGCCTCCTTTGTTTATTCATCTTTCAAAGCAAAGACGACAGCCGCTTCGTGTTAATTATATAAAGGTTCCCTCAATTATTAGCCGTCGTAATTGCTAATTATCACATCAGTGAAAAAGAGTGCGGGTTTATTTCATATGGCCGTGTGTTAGTACATCCAACATTACAATAGAATTTATCAGTTTTCCCCATCTTTGGTCACGTGAGGGAGGGGCACATTATTTCCAAAACAATAAACACGTGTGACGAGGAATGTGGAGTCAACGATGACACTTGCTATTAAGTGCGTAATATGACACTATCGATTTATCTCACTTTTGAGTAGAGTTCACGTTGGCCATTTTCTGACAACGACTTTGAAAGGCAATTGTACCACGTTTAATTTATCTTGGAAACGAAGGCCACGTGCGCCCTCTCACAGATATCCTCCAATCGAAACGAGGAATTTTTCTACAGTTGTTCAGTAGGATATAAACATCAAGAGAATAACTCTTTTTAAACTTTCTTCCACAAGTGGCTTCTGTGATATTTTGCCAAAAGATACTAGCCTTTATGGGTGTAAATGAAATGACTTCCGTGTTTTGCTTTTTTTCCACAGGAATAGTACCTATCGAAACGAGTTGTACCTTTTTTCTTTTTTCCCGATATTAAACCCTTTTATCACACAAGTCAACTTAGAAAATGTACATCGCATGCAGACGACGAATACAAAAGCATCCAATTCGTAAAGCGCTTTAAGGACACGACGACGGTGTTGCAGTAGGCATCTTTCACCATTACGCTACATATTAAATGTTGGTTCCAGTGCGTCTACCCTATGTTGATACAATATTTCGTATTTCCAACCGCTATTAATTGTGGGTTTCCAAAATCTCTCTAAACCCTTGGCCAACAACAGAATACGACAGTCGTGTAAGTGTTCAGTTTATTCCACGCCTGCTATTTGTATTCAGCGTTATCAGATATAATACAGACATTGAAAAATATTGCATATACACCACGTGTGGAATCCGGCCCACATGTGAGAAAGTCATGCAAGGACACAAAACAGCGCCAAGCAAGACTGTAGACAGACCACAGAAAGGGATTTCTTATCAACCTACTCACAATTGTTTACTACAGGCTTGCACTACAGTGGAAGTCCCTAACTCGGATAAAATACTCTCTATTTTTGTCTTTCCCAAGCAAGTTGGGAAAGAAAAGTGGTGCAAAAGCACCAATAAAAATAAGCCAAAACTGGGTCGAGTGCAACCGGCGCAGACCCAGTACGGGACGCTCTCTCCCAAGTACAACTCCACGACTTCCGTTGCCAGTGCGCATATACCGTCTCTAAAGACTCATTCTTTTTAAAATCCGCTTCGTGTCGAGATGTTTTTGCACGCTTATCAGTGTTCCACCAGCTCGATGTTTGATGATTCCTGATTCATTATACCACAGTGTATCCTTTGTATTCTCAGGAACAGTGTTTTATATTCTCTTTTTTCTATTATATGTCCATAATGTATATTTATTTGCTCTCTCTCGGGTCGCGCGCGATTTTCGCGGGCCACGCGGTTCGGACTTGGATTTTCACAATTATTGTTCATGCTTTTTTTGCAAATTTTTCTAATTGTGTTAGAGTTAGGTGTCAGCGGGGTACCACTCCTACAGTGTTTCTTCTTTCTGTTGAGAGTAGTCTTCCTGTTGGGTGGTTCCCGGTCGACCGTCTGGGGTCTTTGTTTCTGTCACCTTTCTCTCTTTGGGGGTGTTCTGTTTTCTGATCTCACCTTCTCTGCTCCTCTCACCTCTTTCATGCCTAGGACAATTCCTTGTGGGCAGTGTCTGCTGCCTAAGCATGTGGACGATGTACATTCGTCGTGTTCCTCCTGTAATGGGTGTTCGGCCGAGCGGCCGTGTGGTGTCTGTGGAACATGGTCTTCCACCTTTTGGGCGTCAGTAAATCGTGTCGTTCGTTCTCGTGGCCGTGCCTCCCGCTCCCGCGAGAAAGGAGAACGTGGTCGTTCGGGGCCTCCCGAGCCGACTTTGTCTGGTGAGAGTTATTCCTCCTCCGTGGGGGATGTCCAGTCTTTTCCTGTGGTGGATACTGCGGGAGCCGTTGAGTGTTCTGGTGTAGAGATGCCTGGTTCCGGGACTACGGTCCCCCTCCAGTCGACATCTGAGGCTGTCACTAGGGTTGTGACTCCTCCTTCGGAGCCGAGCCGGTGTGCTCTCTCCACTTTTTCACCAGCCTCAACGACTCTCGACGTATCTACTACTGCTGCTGGTCCGTCTGCTTCGTTGTCTGTTTCAGCCGGCCTCGGCTTTTCGCTGCAGGGGACTGCAGAACTGTCCGATACTGTAGACGTGGGATATCGGCCCCAGCCTTCCCTGACTTCAACTCGGCGAAGTCGGAAGGGGCTGCCGGCCGAGCCCATCGCTGTGGTCTCATCGCCGTCGAGTACCACAGTTGTGTCTTTGGATTCAGTTGTTCGTAGTGGAAACACTCTGAACTCCGTGGCGTTTCCGTCCACTCACTCTGGTCACACGACCAGTTTTGGGGGACCAACGCCTTTTGTGCAGCCTGGACCTTCTGCCCCGCAGAGGTCCGCGGTGACTCTCATGAGTTCTTGCAATATTGATCCTCGGGGTGCATCGTACCCCTATACACGTCTGCCTTCAGATGTTTCGGCTGCCGCCCGTCGTCCCGCGTCGGGTGTTTTGGAGGATCGTGACCCTTCGCTGGTTAAGAGGGTCAGAGGTGAAGCCACTTTGCCGGTTCGCTCCCCTGTCGAACCGGTCGGTACAGGCAGTGAGCTTAGGGAGGCCCTCTCCTTACTCACTCAGTTTCTCTCAAAGAGCCTTCCTGTTGCTTACAGCGAGGCTATGGGTGGTTTCCAGGCGCCTCCTATGGCGCCGCCTCCCGGATTCCGATTCCTCTGGTGTCCCGACACCATGGGAGGCGTCGGCTGGTTTGCCCACGATGGTCTATGTGTCTTCCGACTCTGGGGAGGAGTCCGACATGCTTGAGGTCGAGGGCCAGCAGTCTTCGGACTTGGGGGCGGCTCTTGACTTTGTGTTTGGGTTTCTGCCTGAGCTCAAACCTGCTAACCAGCCGACAGTGTCAGCCTGGCCGCGATCATCGGTCGCGCGCCAACAGCCTATGGAGCAACCTGCTTCTGGGCGCCTTCGACCATGCCAGTCGGTACAGGTGGTTGAGGCTTTTTCAGCATTGGATGCCAAGCTGAATTCCAAGGCTTTGAAGACTTCGTTCTTCACCAGGGTTGACACCTTTTTGCCTCCTGTGCGTTATCGTTCCTACGATTCCGCCAATCCGTCAGTCTGCCAGACTTTGACGGTTCTGGATCAGGACTCCACTTCCCTCGGGCTTTCCAAGCCCAAGTCTGCCGTCATTCCAATGACGACTCTGGAGTCCACGTTGGGCTTATCTAGAGAGATGCTTGGCATGCTTTCTCTCTCAGATCACGTCGTCTCAGCTTTGGCTGCTTATCTGCCTCCAGATAAGTTTGACGAGGTACAGGCTCCTTTGCGTGTGCTGTCCAAGGCGCTTATGCACCTTACTCACACGCATGCCTGTAACACGGCCAATTTGGAATTAGTTCGAAGGGACGCTGTGCTGGACACAGGACGATCCCTTCCCGAGGAGCAGCGTGTTACTCTTCGATCTGCTTCTTTGGCAGGTCCGCAACTTTTCCATGGTTCCGTGTCGACGGTCCGGGATGACGTCCTACGTCATTCCAAAGATCAGCTGCTGTTTCGTCAGCTTGATCAGCCTTCTCGGGGAGGCAAGGGCCGTTCCAAGCCTAAGAATTTCCCTTCTGCTTCCTCTGTGAAGCAAAAGGCTGGTCCTTCTGCCGCCGCCTCTACTTCTTACTCACGGGGTAAAGGTAGGGGTCGGCAGAATCGAGGGAAGTCTCAGGATTCTTCATTTAGCAGAGGAGGTGGTTTCTCCTCTCGCGGGCCTCGTCGGGGTTCGAAATGAAGGTCCTCCCAGGTTGGAGGAAGGATAGCAGAGTTCGCAGACCATTGGACCACCATCACATCCGATCCATGGGTGTTAGATGTTGTTCGGTCCGGGCTGCGCATATCCTTCCGACGGCACCCCACTCTGTCAAGGGTGCCTCTTCCAACCACAGTTCCTTCAGACGTTTTACGTCGGGAACTTTTGTCCACGGAGATTGCCAATCTCCTGGCAAAGGGGGCGATCGAGGTCGTCAAGAACGTTCAGTCAGTGGGTTTCTATTCCCGCCTGTTCTTGGTGCCGAAGAAGGACGGCCGACTCCGACCGGTTATCGATCTGAGCATCCTGAACCAGTCTATGATTGCTCCCAAGTTCAGCATGGAGACTTTCAGGTCGGTCCGCCAATCAATTCACCAGGGAGATTTCGCAGCCAGCATCGACCTGCGAGACGCTTACTTCCACGTTCCAATGCATCGGGCGTCACGGAAGTATCTCAGGTTCGCTCTTCTGGGGCGAGTTTACCAGTTCAAGGCCATGCCTTTCGGCCTCAACCTGGCTCCTTGGGCGTTCACCAGACTGATGTCGCATGTGATAGCGTTCCATCGCACACAGCAGGGTGACTACTTCGGCATATCTGGACGATATCCTCCAGAGGCATTCCAATGCTGCCTTACTGGAATCGGATGTCGCCACTCTGTTGAGCTTGCTCACGTCGCTAGGATTCAGAGTCAACGAGGAGAAGTCGGACCTGGTCCCTTCTCAGTCGTTTTGTCATCTGGGGATGTCTTTCCAAACCAAATTCAATTTGGTGGCTGTTCCCCAGGCCAAGGCTGTGATTCTCTCAGCTTTTGCTCTGACTCTGTCCCAGTCCAGGTCCGCGACCGCTCGGAGTTTTCTCCGGCTGATCGGTCTCTGCGGTTCGGTGACGGGTCTCATTCCTCTAGGTCGGCTGCGTGTCAGACCTCTCCAACACTTTCTGCTCAGTCGTTGGAGACCGAATGTAGATTCTCTGGATCAGGTGCTTCCGTTTCCGGACTCTCTGTATCCTCACCTTCTTCCCTGGACAGATGTTCAGTGGATTACGCAGGGTGTTCCGCTGGACTTACCCACGTCCGATCGCGTTCTGACGGCAGATGCCAGCGATCTCGGATGGGGTGCGACGTTGGATCCTCTCGGTCTTTCCCTACACGGGGTGTGGGACCAGGATCAAGCAGCTCTACACATCAACCAGAAGGAGCTTCTTGCTCTTCTTCTGAGTTTCAGGCAGTGGATCCCTCACCTGTCGAATCGCCAGGTCCTTCTACTATCCGACAATTCGACAGTGGTTGCTTACATTCGGAACCAGGGCGGCACGCACTCGCTTCCGATGTACGAGTTAGCTCGGGATCTTTTACTGCTCGCTCAGGAGGTTCACGCCGGAGTGGTTGTTCGTCACATTCCCGGTCGTCTGAACGTCCTAGCCGACTCCCTGTCCCGACAGGGCAGGGTTATTTCCACCGAGTGGATGCTTCACAGGGCAGTGTTCCAGTCGCTTTGCGATCTCTGGGGACGTCCCCACATCGATCTCTTTGCGACTCGTTGGAACCATCAGGTGGACACTTTCGTGTCCCCGTGTCCAGATCCTCTGGCTTTTGCCGTGGATGCTCTGTCACTCGATTGGAACGGTCTAGTCGGCTACGCCTTCCCGCCGGTTCCGATTCTTCCTCAGGTTCTCGCCAAAATTCGAACCTGCAGTTGTCGAATCATTCTGATCGCTCCCCTGTCGCCTCAGCGGGTGTGGATCAATCAGCTCCGCTCGCTGATGGCGGCGGTTCCGGCACGTCTCCCGCTACGTCGCGACCTTCTTTGTCAAGGTCGCCCGAGGAGGTTTCACGTCGACCCGACTTCATTGTGCCTTCACGCATATCTTTTGTCAGGTCCTGTCTCCTCCGTAGAGGTTTTTCGAGACGAGCAGTGGAGTGCATTTCTTCTTCAAGGAGGCACTCCACTGGTTTAGCTTATGCAGCTAAATGGAAGGTCTTCTGTCGATGGTGTGCTGATCACTCTGTTGATTATGCCAATCCTTCGATTTCACAGATTGCGGAGTTTCTGGTATATCTGTTTGATTCTCGGGGTCTCCAGCCTGTTACCATCAAGGGTTACAGGTCTATGCTTTCAGAGACTTTTTCTTATGTGGGGAAGCGTCGTATCGGCACTAATCCTTACCTCTCCAAGCTTGTTCGGCACTTTTCTTTGAAAAGGCCTCGGACTTTGCAGCTTACTCCACGATGGAATCTTTCGTGGGTGCTGCTTTGCTTGGGGGGGGGGGGGGGGGGGCGTTCGAACCTTTATCCCAGGTGGATATGCAATTTCTCACATACAAGACGGCTTTTCTGATGGCATTTGCTTCGGCCAGACGGGTTAGTGAGCTTCACGCCCTCTCGGTTGACCCGGCCTTTTTTAGGAGTTCTCCCAACAGTGTTACTTTTACCACTGATTGCTCCTTTTTGGCTAAGAATCAGTTACCAGATACTACTCCTCCTCCTATCTGTATCAGGGCTCTTCCCTCTGTTGAGGGTACTCGCCCTTTGCTCTGTCCGGTCCGTGCTATTCGCATTTATCTTGATCGGACACGCTTCATACGGAAGGGCAGAAAACGGTTTTTTCTGTCTCTCATTCCGGATCGACAGAAGATCTCTCCTCAATCCATTTCTCGATGGATTTGTCTTGCTATTCGTACGGCTTATAGTCGTTTAGCAGCTGGCGATTGTATTACCAATCGTATTTCTGCCCACGAGGTGCGGGCACTGTCTACCTCTTGGGCTTATTCTAACTCCGTCAAGTTGTCGGATGTTATGCAGGCAGCCTACTGGAGAAATGCTTCTACTTTCTCCACCTTTTATTTACGCCAGTTGCAGGAGCAGTCAGAGGACCTTTTTGCCTTGGGTCCTCTTTCTTCTGCTCAGGCTGTTGTCTGCCATAGCCATTAGGCTTCTTGAAGGTCAGTTTCAGCCTTGTCCTGTTACTGCCCTTTTTTCTGTCTGTGTGTCACACAGGCTCATATGTCTCTTTTCATTGTCCTTTACCAATGATTGCGACATTATGGTTGATAAGCATCGGGACCTCTTCCTTCTGCTTCACGGTTCTAGTGCACTAGGGTTATGTGGGGGTTGGTTATGCGATTCCCTCCAGCCTTTTGTCTATTCAGCATGTAGTAAACAATTGTGAGTAGGTTGATAAGAAATCTAAATTTTATAGTAAATTTCCTTTCTTATTATACCTACCACAATTGTTTACATGGAGGCCCTCCCGTCTTCTTTACGGGTAAAGAATCTTTCCTCCCCGCTGATCACATAACTCTAACGTTTACGGATTCAAAAAGAATGAGTCTTTAGAGACGGTATATGCGCACTGGCAACGGAAGTCGTGGAGTTGTACTTGGGAGAGAGCGTCCCGTACTGGGTCTGCGCCGGTTGCACTCGACCCAGTTTTGGCTTATTTTTATTGGTGCTTTTGCACCACTTTTCTTTCCCAACTTGCTTGGGAAAGACAAAAATAGAGAGTATTTTATCCGAGTTAGGGACTTCCACTGTAGTGCAAGCCTGTAGTAAACAATTGTGGTAGGTATAATAAGAAAGGAAATTTACTATAAAATTTAGATATTTTCCCTTTAAATTATCAGATTCCATGTCTTAATTAATCAAATTTTATCGTTGTATAAATACAGAATACAACTCGGGTAGAACTCTGCGCCCGTAAAATACAAGAAAAACTCAAAACTCGGTCCATTGATTCCGGTCCTGTACTCCACTCTTGTTGTGTTTTGTTTTTGAAAAATGTTCCCGACACAAAAAAGCATAGCTTATGACGTCTCAACAGAACGAGCACCACGAACGCGTTCCACTGAGGTGAACCTATGATCTTTCAATGAAGCTCATTTTGTAATGAGGCGTGACTCGGCACTAAGTTGTGATTTCCAAATGAGTAGTGACTCAACTTCTGCGAAAAACTTTAAGAGCACAATCATAGTTTAAACTATAATCCTTTGCTCGTGGTTCAACCCGGAGGTCCATCATTGTATTGTATACTCATGCATGTAAATGTAAGCATCGGTGTATATATGTCTATGCGCCCCCCCCCCCCCACCCCTGTATTTTCCCTGGTATCTATCAGACAACGCATTCAGAAATCTAATGTGGGCATTTGTTTGGAATGAGAGGTTTCTCTCTGACACTGCATATATGTGCGGTACCTCACCCAAAAAGGCTCTTATCATCGAATCTAGGGGGGTAGCGGGGGGCTGTATAACTGTTGTTGATGTACTCATACCAACAAGTACATGGAAGAACAAATTGCTTGACGTGAGGCACCATGACTATACGTATGTGAATATCATTGTATTGTGTGTCTGTGTATGTATGTGTATGCGTGTATGTGTGCATGTGTATGTGTATATATGTGTATGTATATGTACGGGTATACATATGCGTGTATACCCGTACATATCTAAGTTTATAGTTAGTTTCATCTACTATTATGTGTTGCGGATACAGGTCTGGAGAATATTGGGAGTTGGGATAGGGATGTGAACAGGCAATCCTGTAGCGACACTCGAATTAGAAATGTAATAGCTGCGGTTGAGAAGAATGGGGGTAAAGAATTGTAATAAAATAGTCTAATATATCTAAATGAGCCCCTAAAACTGTGACATCTAGTATTCCTGAGCACCTGTCCTTGTATCGCAGACCACATTCCCCAAAACCACCCCCACCCACCCACCCACCCACCCCTTTTTCGTCCGTAGGACTAGTGCCTTTGTTCACCTTAATAAATTCTTGAGGATTGTGTAGAATTCTTTCAGATAACTCTTTGTCAGGGGACACTCCTGGGACATAGACCACCCTACCTAACTTTCGTGAGTGTCGACTGTGATGCAAGGAGGGAACGTTCTTCGGGTAAATACTACTTGTGGTTTAAACGTAGGAACACACCCTGTAACCAGCTCTTCCAAGCCTAGATTACTATTAAAATTATCTCCATATTAGCATTATTTAGAATGATTCCTTTCGTGTGCCTGTGAACTTTTTTATGTACTCAACCCTAGCCACCCAAGCGTAATATAATCTCACAGAGAAAATGTAAAATACCCTGAAGGCAATTTAAACTTAGTACACCATGACATGGATACCGGTCAAATCACGGACATTTGCTGCTTGCTTCTTTTTTGTATCGGCACATCCAACCCCTATCCCTACCCCACTCCACCCACCAATTTTGTAATTTATTCTGTTAACGAGAGAGAGAGAGAGAGAGAGAGAGAGAGAGAGAGAGAGAGAGAGAGAGAGAGAGAGAGAGAGAGAGAGACTGTATTATTCTCAACGTGTATATTTTATGACTACCACAGACATGTTTTTTAATTGATGTAATGTACTTCATAGTGCTTTGAATACCTTATATGAGGTAAAAGGCAGAAATAAATCATCATCATCATCATCAGTTGAAACATTGCTTGTACTTTTCACCATTTCAATGAATATCCGAGTAGAAATTCTACTGTATGGGATTTTTTAGTAATACACTCAACACCTTCTGTCCCGCTTCCAAAACATGTTTGCTAACGTTCTGGAATATTCCGCTTTTTATTGACTCTCCTGAACAGACCAGTCACCGTTGAATACAATACTGAAGCAGCGATATTTTCGCTTCGAAATTCGAATCGATTCGAAATTGTCTGCATGGTTCGATTCTGGTTCCGACTAGACCGTTAATTTGAGATTCACATGGTCCAAACCAGGAGCCAATACTATAAAACTTTCACAATTGTATTTTCTAGAAATGTATTTTCTATTCCTATTAAGATAACTGATTGAAATGAATCATTAGCATTTTAAAAGATATGGCAATTTGCCATCTGGCAAATTGCCATATCTTTGAAAATGCTAATGGTTCATTTCAACCCATTTATAATCTTAACTAGAAAATACAATTGTAAAAGTTTTATAGTATTCGCCCCTGATTATTGTTGTACCGGGTGATACTCATTTTTGTAACGCTATGTTAGGGAAATTCACATATTCCTTTAATAATGTTACCAATTCTTACTCATAGAACCTAAACTGTATTGCCATTAAAACCAATTTCAAGGAGTGTTACCCCTGACTACCAAACTGAATTTTAAATAGGGCCATTCATTACTCTGCAAATAACGGTAAAATGTCCGTGGAATTCTTGTGGTAAACGCAGTTGAAAGGCTCAAGCAACTCAAGATTTGGATACAACTCAGATACCATTGGACAGCCGTTTTTCTACTATCATCTCTTCTTATGTGAAGAAAACAAAAAAAAAAAAAAAAAAAAAAAAGGAAAGAAAACAAATGAGGTCAAACTATATTTATATATTTATTATAAATATGAACAGCTGTAAAACATTTTGTACAAAATATGGTTTGTGGATCCTCAATACGAATTATCAACATAATATCCGTATAATAACTACAGTTGTTATATTTGTATACATAGGATGAATTTTCAACTCATAATCTTTACCTTTCGTGATTTATTTATTTCTTTATTTAATTATTGGCTTTTAAGGTCACATACTTATGCACAATGTCTAATCATGACCGTGACAGTTTTACGGGTGGAGGAAGCCGGAGTACCCGGAGAGAACCACCGAGCATCGACGAGCAACTGTCAGCTTCTCAACATTCTAACTCTGTTCAAGCTCCGCTCAAGCAGGGTTACAGCGGTTGATGACACTGCACCATCGACGTGGAGTACACCTTGGTACACGGCATCATCGTGCCCCCGTGTAGGCAACCGGGATAAAGTGCCTCGCCCAAGGACACAACGCGGGTCGTCCCGTAAGGGGATCTAGTATAAAAGTCCAACAGTCTACCACTTAGCCACCGCGCTACCCTACCTTTGTTGATAGAATAAATGTGTGCGACCACGGACTGTAGAGCTTGGAAGAGACTCAGTGAGTATGTCCCTCCCACCTCTTTTTTATCAGGTATGGGAGTTAGTCTCCTATTTGATTTACACGCCCAAAAATTTAAACCTTCATCCCCGATGTAGTTGAATGGTATTGTCTATAGGAAACGCAAGAATCCAATTTACATTTTCGGGATGGTTCAGTAATAATTTAATCCTACAGCCCCACAGGGCTGTAGAATTAAATTACTACTGAAACTCATTATTGGTTTGGTGTTTATTATGTTTATCTATTCGCCTACTATGAAGTTTTTATTTATCCATGAACATATGAATACCGTTTTGAGTTTACCTGTTATCAGTTTTCCCTTTTGATTGAGAATCCCGCTCAGTACAGGCTGGCTTACCTGATGATAGCAAACTGAAACATGTTAACAATATGAGGAGGCGAAATCGACGAGACTGGGGGGTGGGGGGGGGGGGGGACAGGAATTGTAAGTCGAGCACTGACTTGTTCATGTACAACTGGGGTTGATTGGAAGACGGTTCCCATAGAAGTTTTCTATAGAGAGGAAGACAATGGGAGTAAACACAACAGCTAAACCTATCAGGATGTAGTAATAAGCGCTTGTGTTAAAATCTCTAACTATTTCTGAACGTGATATGCTTTGTTTGCTTTTCGTAATGAAAAAACAAGTTCATCTCCTTATTTGCTCTTTTATTCAAGCAGCACGTTGCTGTAAAAGGTTCTGTGAGTGGAAGTATTCTGGGCCTCAGATAGGCCCTACCACTGAATTTATTTTATTTATTTATTTTTTATTTAACGGGAATTTAACGACACTTTCGACAGCCAGGATCACATGGTGTCGGATAGTTTTATGGGTGAGGGAAACTGGAGTACCCGGAAAGCCACCACGCAGCGGCGAGCAACTCTCAGACTCCCCAACGTACCAACTCCGCACAAGCTGGGTTAGTATTGGTTGAAGACAAGTGCATCATCGACGTACAGTACGCACGCCTTAGTACACAGCGCCACCGTGCCCCCATGTGGGCAATCGGGATAAAGTGCCTTGACCAAAGACATAACGCAGTTACTCCTGGTGGGGATCGAACCATGGGCCTTTCGGTTTGAAGTCCAGTGCTGTAACCACTGAGCCACCGCGCCACCGTTCCACTAAATATGTATGTTAACCCTTTACCTAACGCAGACGATATCAAAATTTATTATTTTAAATATCATTTTTTTTAATTTTTCAAAAGATTTCAACACAACCATATCATGTGACCCCTCATTGGAACGAGCTCGTTCCTACGAGGGGTCACATGATATGGTTTTGTTGAAATTTTTCGAAAAAATAATATTTTTTCAACTGCTGAATTTTCATATTACGCGCATCCGCCGATTCGTTGGGTAAAGGGTTAAAACGAATTGGACTTATATGAACTGATAAAACACGACTTTTTGACACGTCTGTTGTCACGATGATGCTCTAAATATCAGACGTTATATTGAATCCAAGTCACTCAGAAAGTTGGTACTAACCTTTTTGGGACGATCGACATGCTGAGTGCAGTCCTACGCAGGAAATCAAAGGGTACAAATAGGCGCTCGAAAGCATTTATTTATAACCAAGTAAGCTTTCAGCCTAACCTCAAGAGTTCTATCAATTGTAATCCCCAAAATACGGCGGCGTAGAAGCGACATGTGATGTTTAATTACTAAATTGAATATTCAATTTACTAAATTGAATATTCAATTTATTACAAGACTGTTTATTCAATTTATTACGAGACTGTTTATTCAATTTATTAGGAACCTGCTTATTCAATTTATTACAAGACTGTTTTTTCAATTTACTAAATTGAATATTCAACAGTCTCGTAATAAATTGAATAAACAGTCTTGTAATAAATTAAATATTCAATTTAGTAAATTGAATATTCAATTTAGTAAACTGAATATTCAATTTAGTAACTAAACATCACATGTCGCTTCTACGCCGCCGTACAAAAATGTTCACAATTAGTACTTTCCCAATGCAATCAGCCTTTCTGCCTAAAATATTCTCCGCATAATGAATAGTTCGTTTGAGACACATGAGCTCATCGAATCGAAAAACCGCACATTAAGGGAGCTAACTTGTGAAGATACTGTTTGCAATCTTTTCTCCCGCAAAACTGGGTATCAAGGGACATAACTTGTTATGAGATATTCATCCATTGTTCATCACATAAAATACTTTGCCTCCTGTAACAACAGAAAACACCAGGACACAACAAACATTGGCCACTGAAATGATAAGAAAACCTGAGAAAACTGAAAAGTATACGTTCAGTCAATTGAACCCTGTACTGCGTTTGAAAGCCAGTCTCTCAAAAATAAAAAAGGTGACGAGAGTATTTTATTTGAGAAGGACGTCGTTTTATTGGTGGCAACATATATAACTTACTTTGTGTGTGATGTAATGACTAAAACACACCTGGACTTCCACCCTAGACAAAAACTGTCAATTTCTGTGAAAGAAAGTAAAAAGGGCAGTCCCCTCCCGGGAGACGGGCACAAGTGCATTTACAGTTTTACATCTAGCAGCGCTCGTAAATTACAATCAGCATGTTCGAAATTTCCAAAAAATCTCGAGTATAAACCTCTTAAATACACACATATGAATACCGAAGAAAACAACAGAACCCACCGGTCCTGGACCGGTGTGTTTTATTGTTCTTCTATGTTGCATCTGTGTGTACATTTGAAGGATATGCACTGAATATTTTTCGTGCCTGTAACCCATCAAACCTGGCATTAGATACAGACACAAAACGGCACATTGGATGGCACTGTATGGATCAAAACTAGGACCCTCTGGATCGGAATTTCTATCTCCGAATCGAATCGAGAGTCAAGTGTCAATATCGAATCCGATGTGCCCGGAAACAGCGCTAAACTATCTTCGTAAAATCACTTGTTATTTGACCAAATTACCTTGCATATCCTTGCGAGTGTCACAGGTAACATGTGCGTTTAACCCCTAGCACTCTGATAGTGCAAGATAATTTTCTCCAATAACTCCATGTCTCACTTTTTTAAAGATGAATTTAACCAATTATATCTTGTTTGACAGAGCTCGCTGAGCTCTGTCAAACAAGGTATATTTGGTTAAATAGTAAACTGCTTTATGGGAAATATTTACTGCTGAACAGTTGGCTATTTTGACATCAGAGTGCAGAGGGTTGAGTGTGGAGGTCGCAAGTTAGATTGCTACAACAGTACTTATAAAGTAGAGCGGGGATCCCAGGCGGGATTCAAACCTCCACTGTATAAGTCCTGTTGTAACAATGTGACTTATGAGGTAGGTAGACAAGCGTGCCGATAAACCAATAAGCTGATTGAAACGAGAACGCAACTGGCAATTATTATTCCTTCATTTCTGCGACATGCTGCCGACGATAGAAGGCATTTTTTGCTTTGAATTAATCGATTCGGAAATATATTAATCAATAAGCCGATTCTGTGTCGATCCCGAACCAGGCTCTCCTAAATGTCGACATCGAATCTTCACAGGACTCAAGTGAATATATTTTTTTGCGAGCAGGTGCGTAGCTAGGATTTCCTATTGATGGGGCCATGTGTGCCCTAGCTCCCCCACCCCTCCCCCCGGCTATGCCAGTGTTTGCGAATGTAGTTTGCACTCGTATATCAAATTGTGAGATCGAAATTTGACACTCGGAAAGTTACATCGCCGAAGGCCTAGGTCGTAAACAATGTTTTAGAAAATGTCCCCGTCCCCTCTATTGAACACGGACATCCAGTGAATGAAACTCTGTACATGTACTTTAGGAATTGGATTCAGGCCTGGCAATCTAGAAAACCAAGGAGTGCAAAACAATTACCCTCCTCAGAGTGCTTCGGAGTGCAGTTGCACCAGACATTGTCAATGCAAAAACTATGCTGTTTTGGTTATATTCACTTCGAGCTGGGTGTTAATATTGTGACTGAAAAATTGTACTACGTTCAGCTACATTCTGGAAAAATTGGCACACACATCTTCTCTTTATTCAAAATGTTGCATTCATATCATATGTGAGTGTCTTCTACACACAAAATGTATCAAAATGCGACACAGAATGGGTCATGAATTATTGCGAATCAATGCAACATTGACAAATCGTCCCTTGAGATCCAATGTGTCCTATGTGCCAGTAGGAACATAGAACACATTGGAACTCAGGGGACGAAATGATACTAGATTTTAAAGGCAGGTCTGGCATTCCAGAAAATCAAGGGGTGCAAAAATTACCTTCCTCAATTTTTTTCCTAGGCATGCAGTAGGCGCGCACCGCTCCTGCGCTCCTAAAGTATCCCAGGCCTGTTGGATTCAAGACGATCCTATGCTTATGACATTCACATTTGGACGTGAAGAGCTATCTAAATTTTCACATACATGGTGGTGACTGTCGAATCGACAGAAACACTACATAGCACTATCGCGTGTCGTATAGTCGCATGAAGCTACGGTTTCGTCGCTCATTTCTGTAATAATTTTTATGGTCTAAGACTGAAACCAAACCCCTTCCTCCGACACAAATACCACAAAGAGCTGTCAGTTTCAGCGCTGCCTAAGACTTATCCTCTGCTTCACACAATCCTGAGACGGAAATATCTTTCCCTGACTATTTTTAACCCCCTGCACACTGATGTCAAAATATCTAAATTTCAGGTAGAAAAAATTTCCCATAATGCAACTAGACATTTAACTAATTCAATCTCGTTTGACAGAGCTCATTGAGCTCTGTCAAACGAGATTGAATTGGTTAAATTACTAGATGCATTATGGGAAAAACAGCTTCCTGAAATTTTAATATTTTGACAAGTGAGGGGGGGTTAAACTACTTCTTACGAACACAAAGCGCATGGCCTTTCACTGCAATGAGCTTTGTGAGCTCGTTCCGTTGAGATGACAATATATTTGCGTAAAAACAAATGAAATGTTAACTATACTTATATGTATAACATTAGGTTTGTAAAGTTGGGATGTTTTCATCAGCTTGTTATAAAAATGGAAAGGATTTAAGGTTCTATGTTTACGATGAAGAGAAGCATTCTTTGATCCTATTGATTTTATGCAAATAAAAAAGAGATTACCATATAAAACATAATCCAAGTCAATTCGCAAATCACCTACACATTGATTTAACAACATCAAATGGAACACAAAAATAAATGGCAAGAACGCAATTCATTTCTCAGTTAAGCCAAATTCTTCATCTGTCGCATAAAGAGACAATTCTAAGTGGCGCTGCGTCAATATAATATGGAGTGAAAGGAGAAAATGAAGAAAGAGGTGGGGTGGGGGATCTAACATGTTTGCCTCTAAAACATACCTTTGTTCAGCAGCGCTGCCACTTAACAGACACGACCGTTACGTTAGTTAATGGTTTAATAATAATCTTATTAAACTGTCATGGGGAGCATCAATTCAGGGCAAGCCTAAATGATATTCAGAGCAGACTTTTTTTTATTTCGGTGCCAATACCTGCCTCATTGGCCTAGTATTCAACCTTCAGAACCTTTTCAAAAATGAGCCACAAAACACCACACTTCAACAGCAAGAGGATATGACGATGTGATGCATCGCCATCATGCTTGCCTCCCCCTCCCCCACCGTAATTCACCAATTGATAGGAGAAAAAATTATTATTTTTTCAAAAAATTTCAACAAAACCCTATTATGTGACCTCTCACTGGAACGGGCTCATCGAGCCCATTCTGTTGAAGAGTCACATGATATAGTTTTGTTGAATTTTTTGAGAAATTTGGGACAATAATAAATATAATAATAAATGTTGATATCGTGTGCGTTGGGTAAATGGTTAACAAGATATAGTAATGTCATCAGAAAAGCAGACAAAACACTTCGATCGGATCGTGATTGAGTCCCAATCTTCACATAATCCTCTGTCCGCTATTCAGCCCACAAAACAGTAAAATATCACCTGCTGGGTCAGAAAAAAATTAATTTAAATTTTCTTTTGTTTCTAGCAACATATTTAGGCTGGTGATGAATGTGCATAAGAAGGAATATATCTCATGTGTCTATAATATAATTTTTAGATTATTTATAATATGTGATGGGAATCGTTTACGTTTTCGTTACAACTGTACAAAAGTATAAGCTTTCGCGACAAACGATATGAAACCTCCTCGAGCCTGTATCCCCATTCTGTAACTCAAGAGTTTACTGTCAGTTAAAAGGTGAGAAAAAGAGAGTAGTCACAGTTTGAGCTTTGATATCGGTGATAGAATATAGTTGTCAACTTATTTACATGGGTAGATCGAAATGTCATGAACAGAATATTTTAACTCTAGACCGAACTGAGGAGAATAGTCGCAAATAGCATCTGAGATGCACCGTTTTGGCGTTGTGTTGCAATAGGTAAAGGTCGAAAAGCTGAAAAGCGGACAAAGTAGTTCGACTGGTTCACGATCCAGTCTAGACAGAACCAAGAACCTCAATATAATCTGAGATGCACTGTTTTTGCTGCGATAGGTGAAGGCCCAAAAGCTGAAAAAGCGGACGGAGCACTTGGACTGGATCGCCACCCATCCTGTCGGTCGAAATAGTCTGTCCGGTTTGGTGAAAATTTGATCTATAGATATCACTGGGGTGAACTTGCAAGTTGTGAAGAAAATCGCCAGTTACAAGTGTATCGCATCGTCGAATCGCACCTAGTGTGTGACGCAATAACCCGAACGACCATTACAAGTTGGGATACAATAATCCGAACAACGGTACGACATTGGCCCCAAAACTTCCTAAACTAATGGAAACAATTCTCCGTGGTACCTTTGTGGCATGATACTCAACAGACGGAGGTTGAGGACACTCGAAAGAAGAAAGGTGCTTGTTTAGTATAGTTGCGACACACACAAAACAGTACATCCGCCGTGGACTGGTCGTAATCCACGCGTGGGCAGTGATGTCCACGTATGCGTTTATCAGGTAATATACCAATAACTTGATTTTTGAGGGCGTTATGGTTTATTAACGGCCCTACAGAAATGATTAACAGCCCAAGGGTCTATTAGCGGCCCGAGACGAAGTCGAGGGCAGCTAATAGCCCAAGGGCTGTTTATCATTTCTGTAGAGCCGTTAACAAACCATAACGCCCGACAAAAAATCATGTTATTTCTGTTATTATCACTAATAGAGTAGGACATTCAAGTAACCTCAAAATAACTCCAAGTCAATTTTAATGTGATTGTGAACAGAAAGTGAACAATTATAAAGACTTATTAAGCTGAGTTAACAACTTGTCTTGAGTCAGTCTCCACTTCCCAGCACAGTTGTAATTGATGGTACAGTGACATTTTAACAGACAATGAACGCGTGTCGTCTGTTTGCAAACAATACCATGTGATCAAAACAAGCCAAAGTAATTGAATATTCATGAGTTGTCGGAGTGTATTTTTGGAAGTTTTTTGAAAACAAGTACGAAATAACCGATGTTAAAAATCCAAGATCGGAGTTTGGCAACTTCAAAAACAGAATGATACATAAATATACTCACATTATATCACTATTTGGCCCCTCATGTTTCAGTAAATAGGTTATATTTGGTGTAATTTGGTGTAATCACCTCAAAAAGTAACTGCTGTGAGATTTGTTTACCTCGCGCAGCATCCGAACTTACAAAGCAGAAACAGAAGTTTGGGAATGGGAGGTAATTCGGTCACGTGACGTGTCGGGCCGCGGGCGCTAATGGGAAGGAAACCCCATTAGCGGCCCAGCACGTCACGTGATGACCTGAGCATTTATCGCGTATTAATGCCCAGGAAATTAGCGACGATGGCCTAAGGAACGCCCGCTAAAGTGGTAATAACAAAAATCATCATCGTCAAAATTTTAATTTATGACGCACCGGTATGTACCCTGTACTTCATTAATTAAAATTTTGATGATTATTCCTAAAAATAGTGCTTTGAATCTAATATTATTACGTCGTGGCAATATTGTCACCCGTGGAAAGTGGCCGGTCCACGACGGACGTACTGAATGTGCAACTGATGAATATAATGGATGTGATAAGCTGGGCTTAAGTTGCACAGTATAGATATGTTGCAAATGAGCTGAAATTATGTCATTGAGTGGCTTCGCAGCTGTTGTTTTTACAGCAGTTTTGTTGAACTTATTAATATGTTCGATCGGTGGAACACACTTCTCTGTGCTTTTCAATATTGCCACTTTGATCGCTCTCAACATTCTTGCACAGATGTTGTATTCGTGGTTTTCTCTTCCACACGACATAAACAGCTGCCATGCCAGTAGCGATGTGTATTGTGGGAGTCCAGTGGTATTGATATAAAATTTGGAATAAATTTATATCGATCTCTACTTCAGTGAAGATAAATACAAATCGTCAAGAGTTAATTTGTATCTTGAAGTCCGAAATTTCTGGACTGAGGCCTTCTTATCTAACCCGGCTTACATACAGTTTAAGTCGGGTTAGATAAGAAGGCATCAGTTCAGAAAAGCAGACGACACTTGCAAAAACAATTCTCGAATAACTAATTTTTTTCATTTTTTGTCTCAAAAACATCGGTTATGATTCCTCGTTGGAACGAGCTCGTTCCAACGAGGGGTCATAACCTATGTTTTTGAGACAACAAATGAAAAAAATAATGAAAATTAATTGGCGATTTTTGAGAATAGCGCTGGCCGGTTTTGACCGTTACGTTGGGTAAAGGGTTAAGATCTGAATGTGTACATAAATTGAATCATTTCCTTACAAATCAACAAGAGAAGGAGGAGAAGACAAGCGGCAGATGTTTGAGAGAGAGAGAGAGAGAGAGAGAGAGAGAGAGAGAGAGAGAGAGAGAGAGAGAGATTTAAGTTACCATTTATTTTAAATGCAAATTCCATTTTTCGTAGAAAAAATATCCCATCATCTTCCAGGAATGACCACAACGAGCTAGACGCTTTACCTAACAACACAGCTTCACGACACTTGCAGAACAAAAATCTTTAATAACCAAAACAAAAAGTTTTCTTTGGGACATCAAACGAGGTTGTTCCAATGAGAGTTCATAATCATTCATATGTTCATATGTTTTGGAGGCTATAGAGATGTTTGTGTGTGGCGCTGCTCTATAATACCATTACGCTAGGTAAAGGGTTAAATGCAGAATAAAATGTTTTTTTTTTATATTTTGTAATATTATGTTTACAGCAATGAGAAGATTCAGCTATATAGATGTCACAGGCTAACATTTAACACGTATTAGGGACTGCACTTCCTTAATTTTTCTGCACAATTCGCCGCATCGAGAAGGTTAAAAAAACTTATCATACTGCCCAACAATAATACCAAATCTGCCAAACTGTATATGTAAAACTCGCCATTTTTTGTCTTGGAAAACAATTTTCGATTAATCAATGGAACGAGCTCCGAGAGCTCGTTCACTGGGAAATCAAAACAGTATATATTTAGGAGAGAAAAACATAAAAGAAGGAAAATAATGCAAATGGAATAATATTAAGAAACAAAAATTTTCCCCATTTCTTTTAAAATGTGTTATATATAGATATTGTTTGACAAGACTTTAAAAGGTGCAAAACTTGAACTGTTTTTGTCCTCGCATGCTTGTACTACTCTCGGAGAGATCTTGAGCCATTTTCTTCACGCTTGGTATTAACCCTTTACCTGACCTGAAAAGCAGACGACACTTGCAAAATAATTCTTGAATAACTAATTTTTTTTCATTTTTTGTCTCAAAAACATAGGTTATGACCCCTCGTTGGAACGAGCTCGACGAGCTCGTTCCAACGAGGGGTCATAACCTATGTTTTTGAGACAAAAAATGAAAAAAATTAATTGGCGATTTTTGAGAATAGCGCTGGCCGGTTTTGGCCGTTACTTTAGGTAAAGGGTTATATATATTCAAATAAATCGATAGAAGGACGGGGAGGCCAAAATATTTTGTCATTGACCCCCGCGGAAGGAAGCACAACCTTTCGAAACGTCACAACACCCTCATAGCCTCTCAGAATAAATAATTTGTGTGCTATGGGAAGGAGTCTGTTTCTCTACGTTTGTCTTCATTGATTGGTTTATATTTTTCACAGCTGTCGCCGCCTGTGCGGTGTGTGGAGTTGACACTGGGCGTGGTGATTTTGAATGTCCGTTACTCTTAGGTTTCTCCGTAACGATTTGATCTGAACTGGTCTGCCGCAATCCTCTGATAACCGGGTAATCATTGTTTTTAACGAGTACAACTGACTCACTTCTGGAAGGAATTCGATTTTTGTTTTTCACGGATTTACTTCTTTTTGTAGGTGTGACAGGTGTAGGCCGATTGTCACTGACTTCCGGTGTGAAATTCGTGTAGTAAGGCAGACGCCCAGCTTTAAAATGTTTGTCGTGGAAAGGCGATGCATCGTCCAGGGGAATGTTACCGTTTGGCTCGGTGTACCTGGATGGAAAAGATCGAGGTGTTTTGTGGTTGATATGCGCCTGAAATACAAGAAATGATTTGAAAAATTATTAACGAATAATAAAACAGCCCCTGTATTTTTTTATTATAACTTTGACAATACGTGTACGAGAATCCGCTCTGTTACTATGTTTATCTCATATCAGTAACTGGCGGTCCTACCCATCGCATCACGAGAAGCAATGCCCGCGCAGGGAAAATTTCTAGTTGCATTGTATATCAGGGGAGATAATCAAAGCTTGGATTCCTAGCTGGACAGAATCACACACTCCCATTTATATAATAGATGTTGATCTGTTTGAAGGAAAATGAAGAATAAAAAGCACTGACACGTAACTTATAAACCAGAAAGCGGTGCTAATGCAGACTTCTGCGCAGACGCCAACTACGAATCGCGGTAGTTCCTTTGTTAGCGCACTGATCGCCGGGTGGATGTCGATCCTGATTCTAGAGTACAGTCGCCGTGGACTGGTGACTTTCCACGGGTGGGCAAAATTTCCACGTACGCAATAATATTAGATTCCAAACACTAATTATAGGAATAATCATCAAAAATTTACTTAATGAAATGAAGCACCGGGTACAACCCGGTGCTTCATTAATTAAAATTTTGCAAGTGATGATTTTTATTACCTGGTAAAGGCACGCGTGAACTTCACTGTCCACGGTGACTATACTGTAGTCACCTGTTTTGTGTTCGTGTGCAAACACTCAACACAAACTGCCCAAGTGGAAGCACGGTGGCATTGTGTTCTGAGGCGTACGGGCAGTTTGACGGTACACCTGAATCCAGCCAATGCTTACCCTGCTTGTGTCGGGATAGTAAATTGTAGATTCCGACAGTTACTTGCTGTTGATCTGCAGTTCTCCCCAATTGCTCATTCCTCCAACATTTAGAACAGGCGACACGATATGATCCCGGCTGTTGGGAGTGTCGTTAAACCGCAATAAACAAACAGACGTGGATGCGAAATACAGTGCGTTGACTGTGGAATGCATCTAAACCACTCACAAAGTGGATTGTCGATTCCAACTATAATTCTTTGTCTGTTGTATGCAGATTTTCCTGCCAGAACAAAAATGCGCTGCTACGAAGTAGTGGTATGTTACTGTCTCTTGTTTTCACTACAAATTTGAGAAGTCCTTTTAATAAAGTTTTCTTGACGCCAGACTATTTTGAATTTTTCACTGCTGCTTTGCAGCAGCCATAACTTGGTTTTATGAATAAGTTGAGAAAATACCGTGCATATTAAGAGTTAACTATAGATTGAAAGTACTGAGAAATACAAGCAGAATTTTAGCCAATGAACCTGTAGGTGTTCAAACCTGCGGCACAGCGTATGAAAGTTTGCTTATGCCTTTTGTGTGTTTTTTTCGGCATATTTGAAAAAAAATACTTTCTGGGGATTACTCCACTATGGGGGTGTTTTATTACGCAAAGCATTGCTCTCATCGCCACTGGAATGTACATCATTTATATATTGCCACAACGAAGTTTTGATTTATTTATTTATTGATTTATTTATTTATTAGGGTTTAACGACACATTAACAGCCAGGGTCATATCGTGTCGCTGACAGTTTTATGGGTGGAGGAAACCGGAGTACCCGAAGGGAACCACGGAGCAACGACGAGCAGCTGCCAGCTCCTCAACATCGTAACTCCGTACTGCAGCACAGGCTGGGTTAGATTGGTTGAAGACATGCGTACCATCGACGTGCGATACGTCTTAGTACATAGCGTCATCGCGCCCCCATGTGGACAATCGGTGTGAAGTGCCTTGCCCAAGGACACAACGCGGGAGTCAGTTATTGAATTACTATAATTAGTTGCGGAAGTATTAATTATTAAGTATTTTCTACTCATATTAACCCTGTAAACAGATTTACACTCATATTAACCAACGGGCACTTGAACTGGATTGACTCACACAAAACTGTATATAGTAATTAAACGAATCCATTTTATATTTTTAGGGGGATTCAGTAATTATTTAATCCAACAGTCCCGTGGGGCTGTTGGATTAAATTATAATTTATCCCTATTAACTGTTGGTTGTCTTGTTTTTGTTTGCTGACTGACCGTCGAGTTTTCTTTTAAGGGAAAATTTATGCGTACCGTACAGAAAGAGTTAAATATCGGAGTAGCGTTGATGCTGCGTTTCTCCTCAGAAAATGTTAACGTTGCATTTAACCTTTCTGTTTTTTTTCATTGTTTTACAAATCAATACCATACAAACTGTATATCGATTTCTACGATTTAGCACCGCGTGTTTGACTTTATAATGAAAGCCGAATGAAGATTACGTTTTATGCCCAAGTGACGTCTGTTTCAAGCCTATTTTATACACAACCAAATGTACATTATAATCTTATAAGCAATTAATGGAGAATATCTGATTTTTGAGACTACCAAAGCAAATCGAATTCATCGAAATCCAGTGCGCAGAGATTGAATCATTCATAAAGGTCCACAACCAACCCCCCCCCCCCCGCCCCCCCAGAAAATAAACAACCACAAACGTTTTATCTCTCAAGCTCTACTCCTTATTGTCACGCTCAGGTAAATGTCGACCCCAAAATTAGCGTCCTTGCTGCACACTACAAAAACTTTGGATGCTGTTTATCTTACAAAACGTATAGGAATCTAATTATCATAGAAATCACTGCCTCCAAAACTGGACAGAGATTATTTGGACAAGGGCAAGAAAGGGGATGCTTGGCAGGCGCCTGTATTCCAATTTCCATAAAAATATCCACAGTCAGACTTTTTGCAGTTACCAAATAAGAAAATGTTTTTATACCATGATTACCTACTCCACTAACTGGAGTTTGCAGTGTTATTCAGGAAATCTTGAGTCACTGATGCGCATCACAACCAAATTGCGATCAGATCAAAAAACGTTTTATGAAAGATAGACCGATTCTGCGACCACAGTATTTTAAACGGATGTCTAAATTTGGCTTTATACTGTAATGAACAGAATAAACAGAAACATAAACATTCATTTCCGTTACTGTCAAGACCGGCATCTACCATTATTTTTTAAAAGGCTCTTGAGCACAGCTTTGCGACAAATGATATCAGAGCTTGATCTGTGAAGAAGAAATAGAGCGGAATTTCTTTACAAATTACACACGAAGGCGCACAAATAGTGACGGAATGGCAATACATATAAAATAAAGAAAGACTTGAAATTGCTATTTTTCATCTGACTTCTATTTTCGAAACGCATTGTGAATTATGAAATTCTGGAAAAAACGTCATCAGTACATGTGCAGTCCTTGGAAAATTATCACGTAGTCTGGTATTATCCTTTTGGGTTTTACTTTATTTTCGAAAATCCACACAAAGTAATGGACGCACCCGAACGGTTGGTTATCTTTGTGGACTGCCAGCACTCTATCAAAACTTATATGCCTCGTTATATGTGATGAATAAATTGTTTTCTTCACTTTCCGAGTGATCAATCTGCCAAACACAGAACATTATGAGTACACAGTGTCGCAGACGTAACTCTATGTGACTGGTGGCCAGAAGAAAAAACACGTGTCATACCCCCTCTCCCATAAAGAGTGACACAACGATAGTCATTGTAAAAGAATGGTAGAAATAAAAAGCAATCTCGGTTGAACAATTTATAAACGTTCCAAGTTGCTGAATCTACCAGGTGGCTTAACTGTTGACCCTTGTCCGGTGGGTATCAAAGCCGCTGGATGCATACACATCATTGAAAACTACATATAACGACTAAATTGAAAAGAAGGGTTACCAACAAAATGGTGCTTACTGTTTTTGCATCTACCCAACCCACAAGAGTTACTGTCTGGCCAATAATTAGTACCCTAAACTTTTCATTATCAGCGTAAAAAGTGCTTTCACTCTATGAAAAACACGGTCATGTCCCTGTTTTGGAAAACGCTAATGCATGAAACACCCACAGATATAACTTTACCACCAGACACCAGTCCTTTAAAACTGTTATAACTATATATTCCAGAAACTGTGTGAGAAAATAAATTACCGAAATAAATCATCAGGATTTTTAAAGACGTGACAATTTTCTCTCGGTAAATTACCACGCCTTTCAAAAAGCTGATGATCTATTTCAGCCATTTGTCGCGCAGAGAGAAAATACAATTCCTTCAAATAGAATTGTGAAGGCTTTAAAGGATTGGCTCCAGGCTACAGCTTACCATACTATGTAAAATGTCACATCAAGAACAATTAAGCGACGTTTTCGCTGATGGTTTCCGACTTGAACCCCAAAAGTGTTCCTTTCACAATTTACTCGCCCGAGGGAGAACGTACAATTTTCCTTAACCCTTTGAACCTCAGAGGCCGCTTGTCCGGCCGAGGAACATGATACTTCATAATTTAATTAAGTGGGGTGTATGTTATGTTAACCCTTTACTCAACGCAGACGATATCAAAATTTATTATTTTAAATATTATTTTTTCAAATTTTTCAAAAAAATTAAACAAAACCATATCATGTGACCCCTCGTTGGAACGAGCTCGTTCCAACGAGGGGTCACATGATATGGTTTTGTTGACATTTTTGAAAAATAATATTTTTTCAACTGCTGAATTTGTATATTACGCGGGTGGATACGGGCGATTCGTTGGGTAAAGGGTTAATGTGGGGGTGGAACAATCAATATTTTCAACTTGCAGCCCAAATATTTATTGGTCTATCCCCAAATACTGAATATGGACTCTTCCAGTTGCTGCCATTGGACTGACTTGGACGATATCTCCAGGGTTCAAAGGGTTACAGGTAACTAACCGTTACGGCACTGGAAATGTGGAGTTTTTTTCAATAAAATGATTTGCTATAATCATCAACTGAAATTTGTTATTTTGATATGTCTAAGCAATTGAGATCATTCGAGAGGCCAACTGCAGGCAACCCAAAACCATTAATGATGTAAACATATTAAACGACGTGTAACGAACTAAACACGTGCACCGATGGCTACCAATGTCACAAGTGAATGAGTACACACACTTGTCAACGCTTACACATTCGGCCTTAGTTTCAAGTTTTTCCACCGCAGATCACACACTTCATGTTACAACAATCTCACGCCTAACCATAAAATTTAAATGTAAAAGCGTAATTGTATTCTCAAGATAAAATCGTATTTAACATGAGACAGATCACCAACTAGGCTTCAGTTTCGAGTGAAGGGAGAAAATCTTGCGGTACGTGGAAACACCACCTGTATATCAAAATCTGACTTCAACATGGGGAGGGGTGTGTATGAACCAAGTTAAGAAAAACTCGGTTCCAACCCAATTTAGTGTACGAAATTCATATTTTTTGCACGGAAGCACGACGATTGCAATGCCCCTTTTATCACATAAATGCTATGTTTAAAGGATATCACGGTTTCAATCCGAATGTTTTTTAGAAACTAAGTCTACAGTACAGTAGCTGTGGACTGGTCGTAATCCATGCGTGGGCAGTGATGTTCACGCATGCGTTTACCAGGTAATAAAAATCATCAGCAGCAACCACTGGGTGGTATCTGGCGCTTCATTAATTAACTTTTTGATAATTATTCCTATAATTAGTATAATTTGGAATGTAATATTATTGCATCCGTGGAAATATTGCCCACCCGTGGAAAGTGATCAGTCAACAGCGGCCGTACTGTACATAGCGCGTGACAGTACAATACTTGTCTAGTTTTTGAACATACAACATGGCATTGTGGGCGATAGGAAAAGGTCTTTTTCCACCCTAGGATTTCCAGTATGGTGCATTTAAGTCGAAACCTCATCGTCTCCAGTAAAATCTCGACGAGTCGAAATGACGAGACAATATATGACTCAGAGACGAGCTCAAGACTTCAGTACACCATATCTAACCCACAGCAGAGTAATACCCAATTCGTTTAAACCAGAAGCCAATACTATAAAACGTTTACAATTGTGTTTTCTAGAAATATTTACTTATTTATTAAGGTTTAACGACACTTGAACAGCTAAGGTCATATCGTGTCGGTGACAGTTTTACGGGTGGAGGAAGCCGGAGTACCCAGAGAGAACCACCGAGCAACGACGAGAAGCTGCCAACTCCCCAACATTGTAACTCAACACTGCAGCACAGGCAGGGTTAGATTGGTTGAAGACATGCGCACCATCGACGTGCAGTATACCTTAGTACATGGCGTCATCGTGCCCCCATGTGGACAATCGGGATTAAGTGCCTTGCCCAAGGACACAACGCGGGAGTCCGAATCGATCGTTCAAATGGTCACCCATCCAAGGACTAACCGGGTCCGACGTTGCTTAACTTCGGTGATCTGACGAGAACCGATTACCGCAACGCCACCGGGCTTCCATTTTCTAGAATTATATTTTCTACCTATTGTACAACTGACTAAAATGATTCATTAGCATTTTAAAAGATATGGCAATTTGCGAACATGGTTCATTTTAACCCATTTAAATTCATAACTAGAAAATACAATTCTAGAAAATACAATTGTAAAAGTTTTATAGTATTGGGTCTCTGGAACTATTTTTTGCGTGCAAGCTAAAACACTGCGATTTTGTCATGAGTGACTCGCTGGATTAAAATCAATGGCATTGTCAACGGACTTTCCGTTTCTGTTGAAACATTTCCGAGTGCGCTTGACATTGTTATAAATCGGATAGCTTTATTAACTAAAATTATTATCACCAAAAGCAGTGACCACAAAAATCACCAAAAGCAGTGACCCCAACAAGTACACAAAGTGAAATATTTGATCACTTTTGTGAGAGAAAGCAGCTTCGAAACTATGCTTTCCTTATTTTGGAAGTGTGTGGAATGTTGGTACTTTCAGTATATTTGTTCTCCGCCTGGTCTCTTATACTTTTATTAGAGAAGACATTGGTGTGAATAAATATTATCTGCAACAAATTGAGAAACTATTTTGCACTGGTATGTAGAGCCAGTAACAGTTTAATCCTGCAACCCCACAGGCCGCAGGATTGAATACAAATATACAAATACAAATTTATAGTTCATTCTCTTTCGTCACACACACAAAATATAATAACGTGAGAGTGATAAATCTCCTTAGAATTTGAGTGTCGACGACTGCGATAACGAAAACAGATCAGAAAGTGAAAATCGATATTTCTAACACAGCACCCACCAAACAATAACAGTCGGAACGTGTCCGAAATGGTTCTACTAGAGTTGATCTGAGTAAAGATTACCTGTTGGGTAAGTTTCGTCCCTTTCAATTTGTGTTTCCGGTGATAAAAAATAATTGAATCCAGGTATGGATACGGCTGTTTATCAATGTAAAATAGCCCATCTTGTTGGTTTATCTTGTGATGATTGATTTCATCGTTTGTCCTGGAACAGAAAAGCGAAATAATCACAATTAATAGAGCACATATAGCATATTATCGTTGTTGTTATTATTTGCCCAACGGGAATGTAAAACTACATCCGCCATCAATGAGTTTTGTTTTCGTTACTTCACGAAACCCTTCACAAGCTCCGTTTCGTCTAAAATACAGACAGAAACGTAAATTCCGGGTGGTGTGTTGCCATGTTTATGGGCACATTGCAAACGGTGATATTACCCGGAGATCATTAAATATTCAAAAAGGATAGTCACGTGGGGTGGGTAAGATGTATATCGTCCAGGTATTTCACACGCTACAAGGGCGTCCCAACTGGCATGTGATATCGTCTTTCCCTCGACTTCTTTAAGCAACAAGCTGCCACTGCTGTATAAATGTCACCTTCAGACAGAGGGATTATTTATGTCTTTCGTCAACATTCTTTTGAAGTGATGACATTAAAATTATCCTCATCACCCATGTGTAGCTCTGTTGTGCCTTGAAGCTTCCGGTTGGGGAGGGGGATGTAGGGTAGTGAATTTCTGACTAGGGGAGGGACCGGGGAGGGGGGGGTGTGTCCCCCTCCCGGTCCCTCCCCCAAGTTGGAAATTTACTAACGAGAAAAATTTAGAAAATGAAGCCATGAAAGGGGCATAAAATTGATTCTAGTAACTGAAATGCCAAAACATTTATGATAGAATTATCAGGTTATTATTATTTGGTATTATTCTGGGAATTGAATATGTGCTAAACAAATGCTCAAGCTGAGAACCTTGAGCAATGCACACTCTCCTATCATTAAATCAGATCTTATGCAGGAATGATCCATTTTTGATGTTTCATCATTTTGTAACTGTGAATGGTGGAATTAACTCAGGATAACGATTTTACATGATGTGATTTTCTTGAAGTGCATTTCGTGAATTTTTTATTATTACCATAAGTAAACGTACCATAGAAATCTCGTACAGATTGACATCATGCATACTTATGAAGCTCGATATTGCGTACACTGTAGTTGTAAATAGTAAGAGTTGGAATTTTTGCCTATTTCAAACCGAGTTGGAATTTCGGGAAGTAAAGGAGACATCACCAAAGAAGCTCCAAAATCCTGATACCAGATAGATTAAATTTCCAACTACTCATGTCTTGTCCTCCGAATTTCCACCCCCCCCTCCCCCGTCGCCATGTCCCTGGGTGTTGTATGAGGATGCCTATATAAAATTGTAGAAGGAAACTACTTCCGGAGAAACAACGAACAAATTCCGAATTTCCCTAACTCCCATTTTACGCGAGTTTACATAGCCTTCCAAAACTCTCATGAATCAATCAAGAAACGCTGGAAGGTCTGTTGAGACCGAGGGGTCTGCATGAACAAAACTGTTCAATTTAAAATGTTCCTCAATAAACCCGCTCAGTGTTTCAGTCCAGTCTGATTTAGAGTCAATAATAAATGCCAGGAATGAAGTGAATGAGTAATAATGATTCTACCAAACCCATATTGAGGACAGAACGAGGTACGATACCATTTAAACCATTTTATACATTCTTCTCACAAGGAAAACCCGATACCCTGTAAAGAGAATGATAAGGGGAGATAACTGTAAAAATCGTGAAGAGACGAAAGCAGAGGCTAGAGATTAACTTTGATGAGGTGGACGTTTTCCACACTTCCGTTTTTATTGGATTCTTGCTTTTAACTCTGTAGACCATGTGACTTGTCTCTTCTTTCTAAACACACATGTGGACCCATAGAATCCGACTTCCATTCGAAAAACCTAACATGGCAACCCCATAATAAATACATGATAATGAGACAAACCTGTGTAGAATTGTAAATTGTCTCTACATTATTGTCCGGAGTTGATCACATGGTATGTCCATCACACGCATACCAACCAAATCAATTACTTGCAACAATTACGAAGTAGCACCTCGTATCGCCCCGATTGTTGGCACAATATGACCGCAGACATGATGCCGCCACACACTATTTGCATGTCGTAACATCACCCGCAATATTAGGCCCAGTAGAAGTCGTTCATGAATATACCCTTTGACAAATTTTCTAAAAACAACCTTTTTTCGAGGAGTCTCAAAAAAGACTGTTAATATACGGAAGTGGTGGGGAAGTGGGATGAGGATATCTTACCCGGAAGGGGCGGGGGGGGGGGGGGGATATTTGACTCCGACACGACGCTTGCAAGCCTCGGATCTGGGACAAATATCTTATCCCGCGGATGAGACTTGCGGATCCCACCACAACCACATCACTCGAGAATGAATCTTCTCCCATCTCACCCCACATGACATGATCGAAATCAAAATACCGCTCGCGCGATTAAAATTCACTGCCTGTAATTAAAGAGAAACGTGAGTTGCATATTCAGAAAGAACATTGAAAAGGTCCGTACATACCTATACGGAAACGAGGGGTTGCTCACGGCAGCGGCAGGTTCACATATTGAAGCAAGTCGAAACAGTCGTCATTTCAATGACGTCACTTTAAAATTATTGATCTCCAAGACATCATGTTGGGTCACCTGGGAGTGGTGGGAGAAAAAACATCACCGAGTGATGTAGGGATGGGATGGTACATTGTAGCTGTGTTAATTGAAGCGAAACTGGATGTCATGTTTATGTTGAAATTGCAGACGTTGATATTGCCCGGCGACCATTAAATATTCAAATAAGGATAGTCACGTGGGGTGGGTAAGATTATATTGTCCAGGTATTTCACCCAAAACAAGGGCGTCCCAATTGGCAAGTGATATCGTCTTTCCCTCGACTTCTTTAAGCAACAAGCTGCCACTGCTGTATAAATGTCAGCTTCAGACAGGGGGATTATTTATATCTTTTGTCAACATTCTTATGAAGTGATGACATTAAAATTATCCTCATCACCCATGTGTAGCGCTGTTGTTGACTCTCACATCGGAAGCAAGCAGTTTTCTTATACCAATCCATGAACCATTATTGGTAATATGTCATACAGCTTTATTTAGCCATAAACAGATAAGATCGCTTTATCGGAAAACAATAATTCCTTCCTGCAGTGAAATATCCCGGTGTCTGAACATCCATATGCAATTATTGCAGGATCTTGGGTATATAACTAACAGCATACATTTTCAATCAATACAAATGGAATAATTGAAGTAGTGTGGTTCTGCGAGATTATACAGTTGACACTGCCCATAAAACAAGGCCAAGCACGTGTGCTTTGACACAGTGAATTTGTGTAGTAGATACAGGCACAAATGGTCTAATCTTTTCAACGCTCTATTCCTGAATGGCATCGTCTAATACAATATTGTCTAAAGCGAATGGGCGAATCCATTCAGTATTTGTGGGGAAAACTCAGTAATAATTTAATCCTTCAACCCTAAAGGGCTTTAGGATTAAATTATTACTGATTCCGCTTTTGGGTTTGTTGTTGTCGATTGATTGTCGACAATCAAACGTTTCTGAACGTCAAATTATGCAGATTTAGATGTTTATTATGCAGATGATAAAGTTTTTTGTATATTCTAATACATCAGTATTGTAAAATCAAATGGGACATGGTCAACTTTTCTCGTCACTCACATCGACTTACGAAAAGGTTATCTCCCCTGATTGCTAAGAATTGGCTGGCAAAAATTAACACTAATTGAATGGGGAATTTTTATATTTCTCAAAATTATATAAAACCTATGAAATTATTATTCGCTATGTACATCAATTCTTTAAGAACAATATACGTGCTCTCAGTTGGTGATATTATCGAACGATTTCATTGGACCGACTAATTTTTTTCCCACTTTTATTTAAGATGCTACTGTTGTTTCCTGTATAATATTTATTTATTGGTGTTTAAGGTCATATATTTTTGCACAATGGCTAATCATGACCACATTTCCTGTATAATTCCATGTAAAATGATAAAAAAATTGCATTTTCGTCAACATTTAGCGGTTAATATATTTTTTTTGCTTCATATTAGCAATGCTGTGCGCATACCGGCATATAATATAGATATTGTCCTATCTGACCATATAAAAATATACAAGCTGACATTTACCCATTTTTTCCCTTTGATGTTAAAACCAAGAAAAGTTTTATTGCAGTAAAAACAGTCAAAACCGCAGTCCACATAACCAGTAAAAAAATCCTCGTATAACTAAAAATTCATTTTTTGGCTTCCAAAACATAGGTTATGACCACTCATTGAAACGAGCGCGACGCGCTCGTTCCAATGAGGGATCTTAACCTATGTTTTGGAAGCAAAAAAATGAAAATATATAAAAAAAATTGAATGCCGATTTTCGTGTACTGCGCTGGCCGGTTCATTCTCAACTGATTTCTCCGCTTCCGACAACTATTCCCTGGCGATTGGGAGCGCGGTGGCTCAGTTGGTAGAGGTGCAGGCTGCAAGCCGAGAGGTCCTCGGTTCGAATCCCACCTGCGGCAACCGCGTTGTGTCCTTGGGCAAGACACTTCATCTCCATTGCCCGCGTGGGGGTACGATAACGCCGTGTACTAAGGCGTACTGCACGTCGATGGTGCGCATGTCTTCAACCAATCTAACCCTGTCTGTGCTGCAGTGCGGAGTTACGATGTTGAGGAGCTGGCAGCTGCTCGTCGTTGCTCGGTGGTTCTCTCCGGGTACTCCGGCTACCTCCACCCGTAAAACTGTCACGGTCATGATTAGCCATTGTGCATAAATATGTGACCTTAAACACCAATAAATAAATAAATAAATAATATTCCCTGGCGATCAAGATTTAATTCACACCTTTCAGAGGTTCAATATTAATTGGATTACAGCTAGACTCCAGTAGTTACAAGGGGAGATAACTTTCCCAAGCGTCAATATCTTTGACGATAAAAGTTGAGGATGACACTTTTTATGTTCGGAAGAATAGCAATGTAATAATCCGACAGCGCCACAGAGCTGTAGAATTATGATGTTGCTGGGATTGGGAAGATAGATAAACAAGGGTATTCGCCTGAATAGGTGTGACTATTTGCTATTCACCAATCTAATTGAGACAACTAACTTTCACGCGTTTGATGACGAATAGTTATTTATTTATTTATTGATGTTTAAGATCACATATTTATGCACAATGGCTAATCATGACCGCGACAGTTTTACTGAGGAAGCCAGAGTACCCGGAGAGAACCACCGAGCAACGACGAGCAGCTGCCAGCTCCCCAACATCGTAACTCCGCACTGCAGCACAGGCAGGGTTAGATTGGTTGAAGACATGCGTACCATCGACGTGCAGTACGTCTTAGTACACGGCATCATCGTGCTCCCACGCGGGCAATGGAGATGAAGTGTCTTGCCCAAGGACACAACGCGGTTGCCGCAGTTGGGATTCGAACCGAGGACCTCTCGGCTTGCAGCCTGCACTTCTACCTACCGAGCCACCGCGCTCCCCTGATCACGAATAGTCCTTCGGATTACTTACCACAGACGAACCAATGGACAAACAAACACATGTACACGGCGAGCAGCGGTGAGTAATTGTCAGACTCCCCAACTTACATACCCGGAAGAAGCAGTGATCATCGACGTGCAGTACACTTCGGTACACAGCGTCATCGTGCCCCCACTTGGCCAATTGTGATTAAGTGTCTAGTCCAATGTCATAACGCAGATGACGTGGTTCTAGATCGAACTACGACCTTTCGATCTGAAGTCCAACGCGTTAATCAGTGAGCCATAGAGTTCCCCCGTTTACCAGCAAATTCATAACTATACAAGCTAATGAAAGTGTCAATGACACTGTAGCTTAACTTGATTGTGTGTTGTGTTTGATGAAAAGAATAATGTTAAATTTTTATGAAATACGACAAGAATTGTGATAATTGAGAATATGATAATTTCTGTTCCCTGTATGCTATGTTTTCAATAAAGAATAATTTGAGGTGTAGACTGTACTAAAGAAGTAAGGGATGGGTTAATGGGGCTCTCACAGTTGATGTATGTCAACCAAAGTTACCAAGTTACGAGTCATCCTATCAGGTTACAATGAAATCCCTTCATAAATACGGCCTGTAGACTGTGCTAAAGGTTTTGGGGCTTCGGGTCTGTGTAGCCAGCATGAATGACCCATCCCAACCAAAATGGGACGTCCTCATCTAGACATTATACTGAGTCATCCTATAAAGTTACAATGAAATCCTTCATAATTACGACCTGTAGTCTGTGCTAAACGTTTTTGGGGTTCGAGCTTGGGCAGCCGTCACGGTTGACAGATCATGACCAAAAGGGGACGTTCTCATCTAGATATGATACAGTGTCATCCTACCAAGTTACCATGAAATCCCTTCGTCAATACGACCTGTAGACTGTGCTAAAGGTTTTCGGGTTTGGGGCTCGGGCAGCCATCACGGTTGACCGATCGCGACCAAAAGGGTAAGTTCTCATCTAGACATGACCTCAAACCTGCATATGAAATTCGTGACGAAGTACTGGGTGTAGCCTGTGCTAAAGGAAAATGTGAACAGACTCACAGAGACTTCCGCACGCGTGATGACAATAGCTTATCTTGACTTTGTCAAGTTAAGCTAAAAATCATGTGTTTCGGGGAATATTCCTTCAAACTACAGTACACAACAATGTGGTTCTCGGGAGTGTAACGATTTTTGTTGGGGAGACAACTTTCTCGTCGCCTCGGTTGTCGTAATAATAATATTTTTTCCAATTTTTTTTATTATTTAAGCAGCGAAAAATAACACATGCGTGAAATAACTTCATAAAATATCTATAACTTTAATGAAGCTGTAGTATCCATCCGTAAAAGAAGATCGTGCAATCATATACCTTTCATTGTTATAATCTTCGAATGCATATCCAAATCGAACGAGTGAACTTTACCAGTGTGAGCTTTTGAATATTCTTCAGCTTGCATGTCAAATGGTTCACCAATGTATGGCAAAATGTAATAATGTTGTTGTAATTCATGCAGCATAAACATTCATATGTAGCGACACATTTTGTTTATATCCATACGAGATTAACCCTTTACCTAACGTAACGGCAAAAACCGGCCAGCGCTATTCTCAAAAATCTCCAGTTATTTTTCATTATTTTTTTTTCATTTTTTTGTCTCAAAAACATAGGTTTCGTTCCAACGAGGGGTCATAACCTATGTTTTTGAGACAAAAAATGAAAAAAATTAGTTATTCAAGAATTATTTTTGCAAGTGTCGTCTGCTTTTCAGGTCAGGTAAAGGGTTAATACATAATTTGTAAATATTTACATATGTGCGTATTATTTCTTTCGAGCCCAGTTCCTGGACCAAACGCGTCCCAAAGTGGACGTCCTTTGTTTATCCTGGAATCGAGTGTATATTTTTTTGTTTTATTTGTTAGTGTTTAAGGCCTTTTACTTCCACACAATGGCTAATCGCGACCACAACATGGATAATAAGTCAAGTACTGCCAGTCGTTTATGCCCGTTTTGTCCATTATCGAGGACTTCCACCACAGGTATTGATTACTGAGCCTGTCTACCACAGTAAACAAGAACTGCTTCACTTTCAGGGTCCCCAAGGGGATGAACGCCACTGTGAACAGCCATGTGTTGAGTCAGTTCCCAAAGTGACATTGCATGGTGATGGGTGGCACCAACGAAGAGCGTATATAGCAGTCTTATTAGGACGAGAAGAACGACAGGGAGTCGAGTTTGAACGTATTTTGGAAATGGGTGAATAAACGTAACAAAGGATGTTACCCACAGAGTATTAAAGTAGATGGCAGAGTTACAGACGAGCAAGATCAAGTCCCATCAGAACTAGTCAAGCACTGGGAAAAGGTAAACGATGAGCGATGGGGCATGTGGAGCCCGCCGGAGTGTCCGAATCAGGTCGAGGAAAATCTATCACACTTCGTGGGCAGCGAAATTAAAACGGAGGAGGTGCGAAAGGTGATCTCAAAATAAAGGGATGGAAAAGCGGGAGGGGTGGGTGAAATTCCTAACGAGTTTATCAAAAAGGGGGAGAGGAATTCGTGGAAAACCTAACTGTCCTATTCCATTTAGGCATAGAAAATCAAGAGGTCCCAAAGGAGTGGAGAGAAAGCAAAGTGACATTTATTCACAACTAGAGGCTCTACAGAGCCTGTAATCGCTCACCTGGAACTACATATAAAAATGTGATTTCCCATAGGCTTTCCATGGCAACTATGAACTGCAATTGTGGCCATGTTTGCAATATTACATCAACATTACATGAGGATCATTGGTAGAAGGTGCTCCAATCTTCAATCACGTGAAGTTTCAAAACATTAACATTTGAATCCATCAAACAGAACCATAGAATGTCTCTGGCGGCCATATTTTCCAGCCAGCGGGAACAAAAAGAGGATCGTTTGTAGAGGGCCTCCTATAGACCATTCTTGCCAAGTTTTGGTTCACATCAGCTCAATAGTTCCAGAGAGAAGATGAAAATGTGATTTCCTATAGGTTTTTTCTATAGTAACTATAAACATGTGGCCATGTTTGCAATATGATCAACATTAAAAAGAGGAACGTTGCAGGAGGGTGTCCTAGTTATCAACCATGCAAAGTTTCAAAACATTTGGCCCTGTGGTTTCAGAGGAGAAGAGTTTTCAAAATGGACCAATCAGAATCAAAGAATGCTTCTGGCGGCCACTTTTTTCACCCAACAGGAATAAGATCAGTAACAGTTGTAGAGAGCCTCTCATGGACAATGCCGGCCAAGTCTGGTTCACATTGGCTCAGTACTTTCAGTGAAGATGATGAAAATGTGATTTCCTATAGGGTTTCTATAGTAATATAAGCCACAATTGCAGCCATAATTGCAACCCGATGAAGATTAAAATGAGGATCATTGGTAGAGGGGGTTACAGTCATCAGTCACACTAAGTTTTCAAACCATTTGGCCTCGTAGTTTCAAAGAAGATTTTCTTGAAAATGCACACAATTTATGAATTCTGTTTTCAACAAAAAAATCAGTAAAAGAAGGTTAAATATTTTTGAAAAATTACAACTTTTTTTTCAGACAGTATTCTCTTTTTTAAAATAGCTTTGGATACGTAAAAGGGTTACAGGAAACACATTACTCCAATTTTTGTCAAATCTTAAAAGATATACAACAATTACTGTCATCCAAGCTGACATGATTGCAAGAGAATGTAAACAAAAAACTTTCCCTGGTTTTCCAAACACCTGTCAACAATCAGTATTTTCTGATAAGTAACATGAGACTAATGATGCATATATCAGCATCCATGTACAGTTGCAATGGTTTACAGTTAAATCAAAATAAGTTGTAGGATAATCCTATAAACTATGTATCTTTTTCTCTTCCCACACTGATAAGACAAGAAGCTGACATCATTTTCTGGAAAGCTCGCACTGATAGCTTTCCAGAAAATGTCAGATTCTGATCTTGTCAGGGCAGGAGCAGCAGTTTACTTAGTTTATTGCAGTTGTGCTACAACTTATTTTGACTTGTACTGTGTACACAACATTTTTGGGTTTTTCCCAGTTCTCAGTGGAGAAAACTGGAACCAACCCTTACCAGATTCTCAAAAAACAAGTATTTTGCTGACAGTACCGATCTTCATGCAGACAGGAGAGGCATTGGGTTAAACATTAGAATATAGCCTCTGGTGGCCACAAATTTCCATCCTCTCATAGAGCATTCCTGCGAAATTTGGTTCACGTCGGCTCAGTAGTTTCAGAGAAGAAGATGAAAATGTAATTTCCCATAGGGTTTCTATAGTAACTATAAGCCGCAATTGTGGCCATGTTTACAATTCAATCAACATTAAATGAGGATCGTTGGTAGAGAGGGTCCCAGTCATCACTTATGTGAAGTACCAAAACATTTGGTCTGGCAGTTTCAGAGGAGAAGATTTTTGAAAATCCACCTATCAGAATCAAAGAATGCCTCTAGCGGCCATGTTTTTCAACCCACAGGAACAAAATGAGGATCGTTTGAAGAGGACCTCCCATAGACTATCCCTATCCCTGCCAGGTTTGTTTTCACATCGCCTCGGCTTTTCCAGAGAAGAAGAGGAAAATGTGATGTCCCATAGGGTTTCTACAGTAACTATAAGCCGGAATTGCGGCCATGTTTGTGACCCAATCAACATTAAATGGGGATCGTTGGTAGAGGGGGTCCCAGTCAAATGGAGAGTCGAACTTCATGAAAGTTAGAGCAAAGTTATACCTGTGGGCTGCAAAGTGGACCCCACTCGAAGGTGGAGAGTGAGGGAGTTATGCATTTCGGAAGGTAGCAGCAAACTTCTTAGTGTAGGAGAGACAGGTGACTACGAGTATTTGGGGGTAAACATAAACATCACAGGAAGAGGCATCGCTAGAAGCAATCAGGGGTGAGCTTGGGTGGATGAGGGTCAAGGACCGGATAGACCTTTTGAAACTCGGTTATCTTAATTATTTGGTAAATCTCCCCGACAGCCGATGGTGTAAAGTAATGTTCCTGAGAATTTTCAACTCAAATATCAAGACGGGGTGGATGGTTGAAGTGAGGGAGCTAGTAGAGAACTACTCATTGGAGATCTCAGACCTAGACGTTGGGGCATACCAGGGTAAAAAAATCGTCAGAGAAAAAAAAAATCGCCAGAGAAAGGGTCATGGAGGATTGTAACTGTAATTGGCGAGAGGGGGTCAAATTTTAGAGGTCTTTGGGTGGCCTACGTGATAAAGAGAAGCCTGGTTTTGAAGAGTACCTTGATGGCACCTTTGGGGAGGTCACTGTTGTTCAAGCTGAGGTCGCGGGCCCAGGAGCTGAGGGGGGAAATTGGGGAAAACAGTGAAAAGGAGTTCCAGATGTGTAATTTGGGCGTGGTGGAGACCCTGGAACACTTTCTTCTAGAATGCCCAAAATACCAGTCTAACAGAATAAGATTCACTGGGGGTATAATGGGGAAGTGGGATGGGAGAATGAAGGACATGTGGTTAGTGAGAGACTCAAAGGAGAAAGTTAATATTCTAACCGGAGAGATTGGGAAGAATGGGGCAAGGGATGTCATCAAGCAGTTCGTCTCCGAGTGTTGGGAGGAGAGAAGAAGCGTGGGAATAGGGAGGCAGTTGGGAGTACAGGGGTAACCAAGGCCTTCTCATCCGAGTACCGCGACAAATCAGCGGCCGGCTACAGTGTTATTATTATTATACCGAGTATCTGAATGGTGCCAACAATTAGTTTGAACAACTTAACCCTTTGAACCTTGATGGTATCTTCCGTGTCAGTCCAATGACAACAATTGGAAGGGTCCGTATTCATTATGTGGGGATAGACCAATTAATATTTTCAACGTGCGGCCTTGATGCTGCACGTTGAAAATATTTATTGGTTTCACCGACACGTTCACTAAGCAGCCATCTTACTTAATGACATTATGACGTATCATGTTTCTGGGCCTGAAAAGTGTCCTCTTGGTTTCAAAGTGTTAAACGACATTCCCCGAAATGTCTGTATTTTTCCCGATATTTTATTGAATACTCAACGATAGTTGAAGCCATTTTACCAAAATGGTATCGTATGGTGGACAACTGTATATCAAATTAATTTTGAATGCATTTAAAAGCATAATTGTTATAAAGAGATAATATATATATATGGTTCCGACTGGAGTGCGTTTCCTAATTTCGAGAGCTGTGACCATCTCTTTTTATATATATACACATACGTAATATATATTATACGTTTCCAGACCCACGGTGGCACAGTGTGTCGAGATTTCCCAAAATAAAATACTGCGAAATGAAGGCCGCATCAAGTAAAACAAATGATAATAGCATCTCAATTTCAATGTTCTCATATTTCTTTTTCAATGTGTGAGATTCAACGGTATAGGGAGGGGGGGGGGGGGGGAGAAAGTGGACAGATAATGCAGATCGGATCGCGACCGCAGTCGCGATCCGGTCGAAATTCTCTTTTCGCCTTTGTGATCACAGTACTGGATTACAATATTGTAACACTCTCTGTGCATGTATTCGACCGTAAACCTTCACCTCGACAATGGCAGTGACCTTAAATAAAGCCAACCATGTTGACTGCCATCACAATCTTTAGGCCTTATCATGCATTGTGGAGTGTCATCAGATCAAGGGTGTACGTGCCATGGTGCACGTAACCAGGCTCTTGAAACATACACTATTCCTGTATTTCGCCATGAACAGCATTAATATAATAACGCTATTGCGATTAAGAGGTTCTGCTAACGCGTGGGTACGGTGGTTCTGTGTACTAAGGTCTACTGCACGTCGATGGTGCAACTGACTTTAACCACTTCTAACTGCATGTGTGAAGTTAGTAAGTTGGGGGTCTGATAGTTGCTCGCCGCTGCTGGGTGGTTTTCTCCGGGTACTCCGGCTTCCATCACCCGTACAACTGGCCGACAAGATGTGAACCTGGCTGTTGAAAGAGTCATTAAACCCAATAAAACAAAACAAATAGTTAGTTTGTTTGTTCGTGATCGGACTTGAAAAATGCAATCCTCCACCCACTTCGACCAGTAAACAATAAACGATCGGAGCAACTCAGGCTATCGACCTTGTTTTTAACAGTGTTTGACTGAGAAAAGTATACATTCGTGTGTAGTCTAGTTTAGGTAAAATCATAGTCACGTATCTTCCATAGAACATAAACGTCATTTTTCCTTGAACGGTTCACCTTTTGAAAATTATTTCCTCCACGGAGTCAATTTTGAAAACCTCGACCCCGTTACACTCTCGAGGTCTTAATTGTAAACAATCACCATAATATTACCGGAAATTGATGGTCAAAGCTTGAGTAATTGTGTTTGGTCGATTTATGAAAACAAACAATTACTGGATCTTGTTTTTCTACGTTTTATTACATTAATCTAAGCTGTTTGATGTATTCTGAAAACAACTCGACCCATTACTGACAGGAGCTTACGAAACATTCCGAACTTATCCGAACGGGGGTGTGGGCACACAAAAATCATATTACGGCTTAAGGGTTCGAGATTTTACTAATATTTACTATGAATAAACATTTTTGAAATTTTCTCTTTGGGGGTGGGGGTGGTGGTGAGTCATGCTATTCATAAACTCTACACCCAGCAACCCTTGTAAGCACAGCACTTACTGTGATATTGCTCACCTCAAGTAGAAGTGAGTGACATATCAGTACAACCCAGTGCTTCATTAATTAAATATTTGCTGCCGCTGATTTTTATTACCCGGTGAATGCATGCGTGGGCATCACTACCCACTAGTGGATTGCGACCAGTCCACGTCGACTGTACTGTAGCTATCCAAATAAAAAGAGTTGTCGTCACAGAGTAGAGACCATTTGCACACAATGCATGGTAAGAAGACCACTAATTTCTAAACGAATTTCGGGCCGAGTACAAACCCGTAAGGATATATGCTTATCATATGTCCTATCAGAGGTACCCAACGACCGAAACTGCACACCCAACTCCAATCCAAATGTTGCCAGATGGGGAAGAAAAGCCCCCATAGCCCCCATGCTTAATAGCCCCCATCAAAACCATTGGTCCACTCTACACGACAAATACACGCCCAACACCAAAATCTCACTACAAATCTTTGTACACTTATGAACCACCAAATAAATATGAATTCGTAGTACTGGGGCCATTACTATAGAACTTTTACAATTGTATTTTCCCAAATTGTATTTTCTACAAGTGAATATAAATGACGGAAAGAATTATTAGCATTTCAAAATATATGGCAATTTGCCAGTTGGCATATTGCCATATCTTTCAAAATGCTAATGGTTCATTTCAATTAGTTATTTCCATAAAAGAAAATACGGTTCTGAAAAATACAACCGTAAATGTTTTATAGAATTGAACCCAAAATAAAATAAAACATGACACTTTAATTTTCCTGCATCAAGGGCGAACACCTCCACAAACATAAAAAAATCTGTTATTATTTAAGCCCATGCGGAACAAATTGGGTAGTAAATAATTCAGTTCTATCTCCACCGCGACAAATTTTATTGGCAAGTCGACTCAGTGATTCAGCACATCGATAAATTCTAAAATTAACTTGCATAATGTGACCAATGAACCCATTTAATAACACATAAAGAAGTATACACACCAATTATTCTAAACAAACGGAAAAGCCCCAAGGAAATAAATGTGAACGATTGTAACTCTACGGGCCTTATCGTTTACCGTTTCGGATATGACGCAGCTGGGTGCTAAACAAACGCAGTCAGGACGAAAGTGATTTTCAATAACTTTCAATAAATGAGAATATTTGGTGGATGCGGATGGGTCCTTTTCGCTTATTTCTGTCCTTGAATTAACCACAAAATTAATATTTTTACCATTGTGGAAAATTCCAAATGTACCTGGAAACAGATATAACTATACAGAATAATAGACTTCATCAGCATTCCCAATGTTGGGTTTAAAGTTTATTTAGGAACTTGTTCCCATGTTATATGGGGTAAAGTAATAAATATCATACAAAACGAGTATAAAGTTAGAAGCATGTGGTGTAACCACACAAGATAATATCATCATCAACTCTACTTGGTCGCTCCCTCCCTCCCTCCCTCCTCCCCCCTCTTCGCTATTGTCCATCATTTAGAATCAAAGCTCACGTGCATTGTAACAGAACACAATAATACATATTCATGGTATGCCCATGATTTGTGGTATAGAAATTTATACTGTTAGGATCAGTATGCAGTATGTGTTCTCGAAAACAAACTACATGTAGCATTCACATTCATTGGTCATGTGAGGGCGGGCACACGAAACATTTCTTTTCAAAAGAATAAACACGCGTGGAGCCAAATAGGGAGACAACGATGGTGGTTACCACCAATCGCTTCATATGTCACTCATTCCTTTACGTATAACTCAATTTACAATACTGGGGGTGCGGTGGCTCAGTAGCTGGAGGTGCAGACTGCAAGCCGAGAGGTTCTCGGTTCGAATCCCACCTGCGGCAACCGCGTTGTGTCCTTGGGCAAGACACTTCACCCCCATTGCCCACGTGGGGGCACGGTGACGCTGTGTACTAAGGCGTACTGCACGTCGATGGTGCATTCATCTTCAACCAATGCTAACCCTGCTTGTGTGAAGTTAGTATGTTGGAGAGCTGACAGTTGCTCGAAGTTGCTCGATGGTTCTCTCCGGGTACTCCGGCTTCCTCCACCCGTAAAACTGTCGTGGTTATGATTAGCCTTTGTGCCGAAATATGTGACCCTAAACACGAATAAATAATAATAATAATAATAATAATTGACAATACTTTATTTATATCAATCCATTTCGAATTTTGAACTGGTAGCTCAGTTACTCTTTACAAAGAGATGAAGATACTCAACTCGATTCAGACTGTACGTAGTTACATTTCAATGTGTTGTTAACCGAAATTTTGTTTTCAACCCTGATTTACTGTATTATTAATCCTTTACCTAACGTGAAAAGCAGACGACACTTGCAAAAATAATTCTTGAATAACTAATTTTTTTCATTTTTTGTCTCAAAAACATAAGTTATGACCCCTCGTTGGAACGAGCTCGACGAGCTCGTTCCAACGAGGGGTCATAACCTATGTTTTTGAGACAAAAAATGAAAAAAATAATGAAAATTAATTGGCGATTTTTGAGAATAGCGCTGGCCGGTTTTGGCCGTTACGTTGGGTAAAGGGTTAATAATATTACAATTGATACTTACTATAAAAGTTAATTTTAGCACAAATGATCAATATCTTTGTTTGTGAGGGCTAGCCGAGTTCACTTTTTCATAATCCACGTGTGATTTGTTTTGGAAATAAAGGTGACTAATGCTCCCCTCGCGTGGGTCAATATGGGCAATGATGATCTCTATAGATTGAGAATTATCCGACTTGACAAGCGACAGTCAGTAACAGTGCCAAAAGTCAATAAACTGTGTTCTAAAAAGTATTGAAGCAGTTTATTAAATTTTGACACCACTGCTGAATATTCAGGGCAAAAAGGAGTTCTCGTGAATTTTTTACCCTGTGAAGAGCCTTTCCCTTTGTGTGTGTTTGTTTGGAATTCCCAGAAAGACTTTGGAGCGTGGCATGTTTTCCCCTTCCGTCTCATTTTTTTCATATTTCGAACGTTTTCTGAGGGGCTACACCTTACAAAGGTATTTGAACCTGCATATTAAAATGATGTTATCATGTTCTATATTTATTTATTTATTTATTTATTTATTGGTGTTTAAGGTCACATACTTATGCACAATGGCTAATCGTGACCGTGACAGTTTTACGGGTGGAGGAAGCCGGAGTACCCGGAGAGAACCACCGAGCAACGACGAGCAGCTGTCAGCTCCCCAACATCGTAACTCTGAACTCTGCACCGCAGCACAGGCAGGGTTAGATTGGTTGAAGACATGCGCACCATCGACGTGCAGTACGCCTCAGTACACAGCGTCATCGTGCCCCCATGTAGGCAATCGGGGCGAAGTGTCTTGCCCAAGGACACAACGCGGTTGCCGCAGGTGGGATTCGAACCGAGGACCTCTCGGCTTGCAGCCTGCACCTCTACCAACTGAGCCACCGCGCCCCCTATCATGTTCTTTTCAAATAAACGTTACATTGGTGACACATTGAATGCGATATAAGCATTGTACGCGATTTGACAATGTAATAATTATTACATGGTTACCACAAATAGCTCATTAAATTCGCTATAGCTTTTTCAAAAAATTGCTGTTTGCTCATTAAATCTAGTTCGCGGGGAAAGGTGAGTCTTATATTTCTTAAAATTCATATCATGCTTGCCTCAAACGAGGTTCAAGTGACGTCCGAGTCACTGAAGTGCAAACGTTTTCAGGGCGAAAAATTTAAAACGCGAAGTAAAAAAAACTTAGTAAACTTCAGGTATCGAATTCTATTTTTAATTGTTCACTGTCAAAAAATAGAAACTTTATTGTAACAATCAATTTGCCTGAGTTGTAATAATGTGTCACGTTGCTGAAACCGGACGAGCTAGATCAAACAAGACGCCGTAGGTGTCTTGTTTGGTCTCGCTCACCCGGTCTCCGCAACTCGACGGAATGACAACCGAGATCAACTTACTGCTCTAATAACCTGTATGAACTTTTCGGTTTGAAATTAAGATTCAGCGTGATACCTGTATTGTGAGCCTTGCTGTGGAAGAAAGACAAGTAATAATTAAATTGAGTCCAGTGGACAGATTGGAGCATTCAGTTATTTAAAACAATTTTGCACACATCAAAATTATTATGAAAGATTAATGAACAATAAAAATAAACATTTGTCTCCGTCACTCATGAGATAATTTTTGGTATCCACTCAAAAACACTAGATTTTCTTTTTATTATACGCTTTTATGAGAATCTAATAATTCCACTCGTTTCAACCTTGAATTGATGCATGAAAGTAAACAGAGCATTGAATCATTGTTACGCGGAAGTGATTTGATCGATACCTGGAACAGATAGCAATATGATTTAGCTGGCGGATTTCTAGTCCAAACATGGCTTGAAAGTCCGTAATATAAGTTTTTGGTTTGGTACGTCCTTTGAAAGGACGTACCAAACCAAAAACTTATATTACGGACTTTCAGGCCATGTTTGGACTAGCGGGTTTCATGCATCAATTCAAGGTGAATACGTGTTGAATTATTGCTGGAAATGATCGGTATCCACTCAAAAACACTGAATTAACTTTTCATTGTTCGTTTTTAGAACAAATTGATCATTTCCAGTGATAATTGGACTCCTATTCACATTGAAGTGATGCTTTGAAATCCGCCATTTTAATTGATACCGTGAAAGTGAAAATTTCTATATCTTTACAGTGGGGAATACGATTTCTATCTTTCCGCAATTTCTTCGATAATCTATCGTTTAGCGTATAATAAAACCATTTTTTCTGTCGTTTGCGTCATTTTCGTGTTGAAAGTTCATATCTTTTACATATAATACCACGTGATATTGAAATTACATACCTTACTGATAAATAGAGTTTTTCTGAAAAGTAGTCGGTATACAGCAAATACGTTCCTTCTTCGCAAGTCTTCAATACCATTTCGGCATCCTTCACACTAAATTCTATTGGCTTAGTTCTGAAATATAATATACTTGAGATTAAATTCAAATGAAAACCGAATGTCAAATGGTTTACCCGCCTTTTAGTCTGAAATTATCGTTCCCTTTTCCCTGACACGAATAACAGACGACTCGAATTTATCAAATAACTAACAATGTTCATTTAATGCCTCACTCGTTCCACAGAGGGGCCATGAGCACTGTTTTTGAGGCCAAAATTGAAAATACAATAAAACAGCAATAGCTGTTTTTGTGAATATCACGCGTCGGTTATATACGTTTCGTTAAGGGGTTATTGACAAATGTAATATTCACTTCTTGTCAAATTTTAGGAAAAGACGTTATACAATGAAAACAAAAATGAAAATTCAGTGTGTTAAACGTGTTTTCTATTCGACTCGTAACCACTCACCAAGACTGGTATAAGTAAAACAGCTAATCCTATATTAGTGGGATAAAGAAATTGTTTTGACACATAATATTTTTATTCAATATATGCAGAAGTCCAAACCCTTAGATACACATAAAGACAAAAAGCACTGTCACCAGAACGCGGAATGGGTTTACCAGCATTAAAGGCTGCCTTATGATTTTGTCTTTTACTGGTTACAGCAAATGTATCCATCAAAACGAGGATTGTCCAAAATTATTTGCCTCAGAAGTTTATAAAGCTTTGAAACAAGTACACATACTGGGACATTCTAAACATACGGGTAGTAGAACTAAGTCAGGGCCTCTGTGAGTTACTCTGGAATTGAATGGCATTACAGCGGGGGCGCGGTGGCTCAGTAGGTAGAGATGCAGGATGCAAGCCGAGAAGTCCTCGGTTCGAATCCCACCTGCGGCAACCGCGCTGTGTCCTTGGGCAAGACACTTCACTCCCATTGCCCATCTGGGGGCACGGTGACGTCGTGGACTAAGGCGTACTGCACGTCGATGGTGCACTTGTCTTCAACCAATGCTAACCCTGCTGGTGTGGAGTTAGTATGTTGGGGAGTTGACAGTTGCTCGCCGTTGCTCGGTGGTTCTCTCCGCGTACTCCGGCTTCCTCCACCCGTAAAACTGTCGTGGTCATGATTAGTCACAGTGCAGAAATATATGACCTTAAATCCCAATAAATAAATAAATATAATAAATGGCATTACAGCAGCTACCCAATCCCCTCACTTAACCAGGCAAGCGGCATACGGGGATTTTGAGTGATGGTCTTCATTTCTCTTAATTGATCGTTTCTTTTTTGACAAAGTGACATAGCACATAAATTTTCCGAAAATTGAAAATTTAACGTTAACGGTAACAATGATATCAGGATACGGTGCTCGTATTGCCTTGTAAATTGTTGTGCAGGGGCCACAGGCAGATGTTGAAAATGGAGGGGGCTGAATCTGAGAGTCGAATATTTGTTTGTGAGTGTTGTTGTGGATGGTAGAAGCATATGAATCCTTCAGTATGATTTTTATTTTAAAAATCGTTCACTTGAATTAACCCTTTCAACACTGGCGCCCTGGAAGGTAGGCTATCATTCAGGCGATAGTAACAACGGCGAAATGGGCGAAACCATCCTGGTTTGTTGGGAGGTTCAGTAGTAATTTAATCCAACACCTCTGTCGAGCTGCTGGATTAAATTATCACCGAGCCTTTCTTCAGATTTTTTGCTCTTTGTATCGTCTGCTCGTCCACTACCAACATTTTCTTCACAAAATTTATGCACACCAGTTTGAGAGAGTTAATGTGTAAAAGAAATGTTTGAAATAACCGTGTACTACCCTGAAGATAAGAACGTGTAAGTAGAATATTTAAACCCCTGTGTATTACCGTTGCTACGTAGCAACGGTTGAACACAGGTGTTTTAAATATTCTACTTACACGTTATTATCTTCAGAGTGCGATCTCTGATCGATGAAGGGACCGCCTAGCAACGGGTCCACGCCTTCATCGCCAGCAGAACAGGCTACTGTTACTCCTTTTGTGTGGTTGCAGTCAATCTTCGTTTACTAAATTTGAGACTATCCAGAACTGTGCTGCCAGGATAGTAACCAGGAGAAAAATACTGTCACATCAGTCCAATTTTTTTTCAAGATCCTCATGTTTAAGTTCAAATCCCTTAACTGGTTTGTACCTGAATATCTGTGTGATCTTGTTTACCATTATGTGCCAATTAAGGTATAAAGGCCAAGGTCAGTCAAATCCAACCGCCTTGCTCGAAGTTCAGGAAACGTGGTTACTCTCACACGGTTAATAATAGTGTCGACACCATTACTAATTTTGCAGAAAAAAATCCCCAGCAATCACTATTATTTAGCAGTGAGGAATAGGGAGAAAATGCCATTACTGTTATTATTTCCAATCAAATAACACGACCATCGAAGCTATTCAGCTGTCACTATTATTAGACAGGTAAGAGTACTGCGGGCGATCGGACATTTTCTGTCACCGGTCCGGCCTTATGGAACGATCTACCTGATTACCGAAGTGTTCCACAAAGGATGTGTTGCTTCCAAAGGGTCCTGAAGGGGGCGCCTTGGCTCAGTAGTTAGAGGTGCAGGCTGCAAGCCGAGAGGTCCTCGGTTCGAATCCCACCTGCGGCAACCACGTTGTGTCATTGGGCAAGATACTTCATCCCCATTGCCCACGTGGGGGTATGGTGGCGTTGTGTACTAAGGCGTACTGCACGTCGATGGTGCACTTGTCTTCAACTAATGCTAACCCTATTGGTGTGGAGTTAGTAGGAGGAAAGCAGACAGTTGCTCGCCGTTGCTCGGTGATTCGGCTTCCCCCACTTGTGTAGCATTTGATTTCACCGTTTTTCTAATTTTTATTTATTTATTGACTGATTGATTGATTTATTTAAATGCTCAGTAGGTAGAGGTGCAGGTTGCAAGCCGAGGGGTCCTCGGTTCGAATCCCACCTGCGGCAACCGCGTTGTGTCCTTGGGAAAGACACTTCACCCCATTGCCCACCTGGTGGCACGGTGACGTTGTGTGCTAAGGCAAACTGCACGTCGATGGTGCACATGTCTTCAACCAATGCTAACCCTGCTTGTGTGGAGTTAGTAGGAGGAGAGCAGACTGTTGCTCGCCGTTGCTCGGTGGTTCGGCTTCCCCCACCCGTAAAATTGTCGTGGTCATGATTAGCCATTGTGCAGACATTTGTGACCTTTAACACCAATAAAGTGTCCTAAAACCTCATCCCTTTCAGCTGATTTTCCCCGAATTGATCAGGAGTACATCCTCATATTGGTAACAAGATCGGAGGCCATTTATCAGTTGATAAATGTTCCAGCACATTAATTGTTGATATTTTACTTACAAACAGTTCACTCTCTGATTCATGTTATCACCAAATTAATGTTGTTTGATGTTGTTTGTTAAGTCTACCACTATCTTTCGGGACGTGGTGGCTCAATGGTTACGGCATTGGACTTCAAACCGCAAGGTTCACAGTTCGATCCCCGTCAGTTGTAACTGCATTGTGTCTTTGGGCAACGCACCTAATCCTGACCGCCCACGTGGGGGCACGACGGCACTGTGTACTAAGGCGTACTGCACGTCGATGGTGCACTTGTCTTCAACTGCTGTTAACTCTGTTTGTGCGGAGTTAGTACGTTGGGGAGTCTTTCAGTTGCTAACCGCTGCTTGGTGGTTTTCTCCGGGTACTCCGACTTCCTCCACCCGTAAGACTGTCCGAAGACGAGGCGATCCTGGCTGTCGAGAGTGTCGTTAAACCCCAACAAATGAATAAATCACGATCTTCCAATTCCCCTTTTCCTGTAAAGTCCATATTTATGGATACTTCCTCTCTGAACTAGATTGTTATCATTATTATTATTACAACCCTCTCAGACCTCCCCCGACACCCCTGCACATGTGGTGGTGAGGGTGCAGACAATTGCCCGCCCCGATAATTGTATAATTGCCCCCCCCCCCTCCCCGATGTCCACTCAGACTATTGAAAATATGGACAGTTGCCCCAGGATAGTTACCCCCACACTTTTAACACTTCAGTTTTCAACCAAGTAATTTTTTAAATTTGCTTTTTTAACCCTTCACCTAACATGAAAAGCAGACGACACTTGCAAAAAAAAATTCTTGTATAACTGATTTTTTTTCACTTGTTGTCTCAAAAACATAGGTTATGACCCCTCATTGGAACGAGCGCGACAAGCTCGTTCCAAAGAGGGGTCATAACCTATGTTTTTGAGACAAAAAATGAAAATATAATGGAAATTAATTGGCGATTTTTGGGAATTGCGTAGGCCGATTTTGGCCGTTACGTTGAGTAAAGGGTTAACGTAACAGTAAAATCAATACGCAGTGGAATAATATGTTGTTGAACCACAGTGGAAGACTGGTACACAATTCAGTTATACATTTCAGTGCATAAATTTGAAATCAAGGCAACGTATCGTACTCATCGTCCAGAATAACAAGTTGAAAAAGTTTTGAAAATCCGACTTGAAATGCCAAAGATATGATATCATTTTCGACAGCAGTTACCCCCTCCCTCCTGGTGACAGCCCTACCCCAAAGCAAAATAATATGGCATTATAACAATATTAAAGGCGGCAAAAGGAATAGTTGAGGGTGTCGCTTCAGACATTTTTTCAACTAAATACTTAACGTTCTGACGTTTATGCTGATGGAGGTAAAATTTAAATTTCTCTGCAGGAAGTCAACTTATCTTATAATACTCATCATAACGAATAACAAGTTGAAACTTTTTTTAAAATTCGACTTCAAATATAGGAGGTATGACGTCATTTTGTATAGGAGTTACCCCCCCCCCCCCCCACCCCCCCCCCCCTTTCTGGTGACAGCTTTACCGCAAAAACTAAATAACATGGCACTATAATAACATCACATTTTTTCAACATTGTCGGAAAATCTTAACGCTATGTTGTTAACCCTTTACCCAACGAACCGGCCACATCCGCCCGGGTAATACTCAAATTCAGCAGCTGGAAAAATATTATTTTTCAAAAAAATTCTACAAAACCATATCATGTGATCCCTCTTTGGAACGAGCTCGTCGAGCTCGTTCCAATGAGGGGTCACATGATACGGTTTTGTTGAAATTGTTTGAGAAATTTAAATAATGATATTTAAAATAATAAATTTTGATATCGTCTGCGTTGGGTAAAGGGTTAACAACAAGGCGTACTGCACGTCGATGGTACGCATGTCTTCAACCAATCTAACCCTGCCTGTGCTGCAGTGCGGAGTTACGATGTTGGGGAGCTGGCAGCTGCTCGTCGTTGCTCGGTGGTTCTCTCCGGGTACTCCGGCTTCCTCCACCCGTAAAACTGTCACGGTCATGATTAGCCATTGTGCATAAATATGTGACCTTAAACATCAATAAATAAATATAAATTTCTTCGCCGTACATAAACCTCCACTCTTTAGATCTGGCACATCCCTCCACAGTTATAAACTCTCGAGGTCGTGTGGTTTTCTTTATATTACACCTTTATCTAAAAGAATGACCAATTAACGGACTTCCACTTGCATAGCGTATGAGATACATATACTTTTCGTGTTTTGTATTACTTCTGAAGGAATTTATAGTTTTAAATATCATTTTTTCAATTTATGCAAACAAAGACAACAAAACCATATCAATCATGTGACTCCTCATTAGAACAAGCTCTACGAGCTCGTTGCAATCAGGGGTCACATCATACGGTTTTGTTGAAATTTTATGACAAATAATTTTTCATCTCATCAGTTTGTTACTTACGCATATGGATGTGGCCCGCTTCACTGGGATTGGATCAATAGCAAAGGAATTGTTTCACTTAAGTGACGATATACTTTTTTTCAAGTTCATTTCTCGTGAACTAAACCAATGAAGTACCGTAAAGTGGCAGCTGTGGTTCAGGGACAGTGAAAATGAACTATAGAATAGCCGCTTGAGTAGTCCTGTCTTACTTTTCCGAACATTTGATGTAATTCCATCAAACTTCTTTTCAAAAAGATGAGAGAGGTCTATAAAAACACGAGTATGCGAGATTTTATATTTAACACTATTTGTAATTCGAAAAAATATTTTAACATGAACGTTTAAAGAATATTGACCTTTTATATGATAGTCACTGCCAATAAAAATATAAAAACCTTCGGATGGTCCCTTGTCATCTGAACAGAGAACTGAACAATAAGACTATGGCCATCTACTGCCCGACAAGGCGAATATTTTTTTTAAGGGGTGGGGGCACAATGTACGCCCCTGCATTTGAGTGAATAGAAATGTGTGACATATATTGACAAGGGGCGTAGTGAAGGGAGAAGAGAGGATGGGTAGGTGGCCTGATACCTCCCAATATTGTTTTTCATTCGGGATATTTTTGTTTAGATTAGAGCCTTCGATATCGATGAAGTCTTGATAATAATCATGTATTTCCATAGACCAGACAGGTACTTGGAGTTATGCCACAAACACAATCATACAGGTGGACATTTGGGGTACCTGACAGTAGGGGACCAGCATGACCAGGTTGGAGTACGGTACGTGTTAATTAAATAAGAAATTACTTCGTGACTACCACATGTATATTTTATTTATCCATAACTAATTTGCCTAGAAGTCTTGACGTCTTTAACCCTTTACCTAACATGAAAAGCAAAGGACACTTGCAAAAAAATTCTTGAATAACTAATTTGTTTCATTTTTGTCTCAAAAACATAGGTTATGACCCCTCATTGGAACGAGGTCGACGAGCTCGTTCCAACGAGAGATCATTACCTATGTTTTGAGACAAAAAATTAAAAAATAATGAAAATTAATTGGCGATTTCTGAGAACAGCGCTGGTCGGTTTTGGCCGTTATGTTGGGTAAAGTAAACTATAATTCCGACTGACAAATACTCCGCCTACATCTTCAAGGCATGCCTTCAATGAAGGCATGGCTTGAAGATGCAGTTGCAATAATTTATCAGCCTGAGCCATCACAGCTGAGACAAATCAAGTTTACAACCCTCCGCTCCCACAAATTGGCCGTATTCACCGAGCTTCTGACAAAGATGCATCAGTCATGTTTGTACATGCCTTAATCTAATCTAATGGTTTTAGCGCACAGAAAGTAGTAAGGGATGTCACTTGGGCGAACTAATTTAACACTGAAATTCCCATTATCCCATAGACATTTGTTCCCCAGAGAAAATTCACGATTGTGTGTACTTGGGTGACCGATGGAACTCTGGCGAAAAATTGTCTATGGAAATTTTCAGTGTTAAATCAGCTCGCCCAAGTGCACACGATCGTGAATTTTCCCGGGGAACAAATGTCTATGGGAATTTCAGTGTTAAATTAGTTCGCCCAAGTGACATCCCTTACTACTGCTGAAGATGCGCAGGGACGGTTTGGGGAAAGCCGCTTTCGACCAACACTAACTGTTGAATGATTGTTTTCTTGTGTCTGGGCGTGGCAAAGGAGCAAATGGCGACGGTACTCCGTTAGCGACATTTGTACTTCTTTTTCTTGTGTTGTTTGGAGCATGTGGATGAGGTGGCTTTCGATTACTCAGGTGTGTTTGGTTGAACTGTTGCTTGTTCTTGGGTTCCCCATGATCTGGCTTCTTCTCTTGCCTCTTGCATCGCGGTTTGTGCGTCCCCAATCTTCTGGGTCTCTGCCAATGAGGATTCCATTTGCCGTAGTTTTTCCGGTGCATCTGTGGTGGGCTCTTCGTGGTCCGAATGGAGAGGCGAGTGCGGATCGGGAAGTGGCGAGAAAGTAACTTCCGTTTCCACCTCAGTCTCCACAGAACGTTCCACATCCAACAATTCCGACTGGGGAGCTGGCAGTTGGTTAAGTTTACCCGTGGGAGGAGGAGAGGGAAAGGCGGCTGTTTCTGGCTGTTTCCTTCCCTCATCTTTCTCTCTCCTCTTCTCCAGGAAAGCCTCCAAGCGTTGGGCATCCTTCCGCTTGGTGGACGGGCTCTTTCATATTTTTTCCTTCTCTTTTCAGGGCCTCCAGACTCCCTTGGGTGAGGACCAGTGTGGGAGGAGATTCTCTCACCAAATGTACTACCTTTCCCAGAGGGGGTTGGCGTTGTGATGTCTTCAATTTTAAACTCCAAGGTCAGGTGAACGCTCTTGCCTTTCGCCTGGACAATCCAGGTGGTGGGACAAGAGACGCCCAGAGCTGAATGGTCTTCTTTAGTCTCGCTGGTAATTCCAGTGTTTCCATGATGGCTAATCAAAGTGCCCAAGCTCTGAAGTCAGAGGTGCGAATGTGAACCATGATGTGTGAGATACATGCCTTAAAAGGAATAAACACAATTTATTATAAAAGAGAAAATCACCCGAAAACGGAATATAAGTGATAAAATAAAACGGATATTGTCTTAACTCTTTCACTGACGCATCGATTGTATCCGCCTGGCGCCACATACAGAATCGCCATTCAAACTGCATTATTTTTCAGTTTTTATCTCCAAAACATAGCTTAAAACCCTTTACTGAAAGGATCTCGTAAAATTCTCTTCGAGTTCGTTCCAGTGAGGATCATAAGCTATGTTTTTGTACACAAAAATGAAAATTCTTAGTATCAGAAGATTGCATTACTTAATTCTTTCGACTGCAGTTCATAGAAATCAGCGAGAACGTGTCTTGTTCAAATTTCTCGATTGCCATAGAATCAAAAAAGGGCGCTGGGTATATTGCAAATGGCAAAGCGGGGGTTCGAACTCACGCGGAGAGAGTTTCAGCACCAACTGCCAAGCGAAACTATACTAAACCACCCTCATCACTCAACCACCACTGTCGGTGGATGAGATGTATCCCTGCATTAGTATAGTTTCACTTGGCGGTTGGTCCCGATACTCTCTGCGACTGGGTTCGAACCCCCGCTCTGCCATTTAAAAACTCTTAGTTATGCAAATACCTATTTTGTTTTGTGTCTTTCATAGTTGTGTTAGGTAAAGGATTAACATTTTGGCTGCTTGCATGTCCCCGGTGTGATTCGCCGATAGAAATATGGAAGGTTACAACTAATGAATCATATTATTCGATGTGGAAAGTGAGTTAATTAGTGTGGGGATGAAAACTAAGACACATTTTAAATGTTCACATTGTCGTTAAAAATAGCGCTTTTGACTCTTCCGTCGTACAGGGCTTGTGCTTCCTGAAGAGGGAGTGTGTGTGGGGGGGGGGGGGGGGGGGGGGGGCTAGGGTATTCCCCGACAAGCACTTAATAACGAAGGCAGTTTCTCCGACAGGAGTGGATGGGAGTTAACCTTCCCCGACGGGGGTAGCTCCCCGCTTGACCCCGCCCCCATTGGCACCAGCCTTGCCGTCGTACGACCATGGGAACACCAGCACTGGCCGGGAAGCAGTCTGTTCAGACAAATATTATGCGATATTTATATGTCCTGAAGCATACACATACGATTCTTGAGGAATGGGTAATGTAAGAGGCCGGTGTAACAGGAATGGGAGTCCGTTGGAAAATTAGTCCCTCTGGACTATTATTCCACGGAATTATAGTCCTAGGTCTAACATTTCTAGGAATAGTAGTCCGCCGGACTACTATTCCTAGAAATGTTAGACCTAGGACTATAATTCCGTGGAATAATAGTCCAGAGGGACTAACGTTCCTACGGACTTCCATTCCTTTTACACCGGAATGACTGGAGGGGAGCTGACGACCTCTATACCAATTCCACAAGGCCTCAACATATAGTACTTATTAAAAACTTACCCCTGATCTATTCTCCGACTGAATCTCCTTTTAAAAGATATCGACCTAAATGGTGGACAAAGTGTATTTTGTGAAAACGAGCCCGCCATATCCACTGAATTCAGTAATAACACCCAGTCATTCGCCACTATAATACCGTACATTCACAACACAATAATATAATCAGGGGGTGTTACAGGAAGGGACATTCCATTTAGTAAGTAATACTGTTGACTATCGATTGTTGGATATTATCAATAGATTAAACACGGCGATAAAACTTTTTGTGAGATTAGGAAGATAACTTAGAGTTAACATGTTGAATACCTCTTGTTACATAACTGTCCAGTTTTCCAATAGTCAGTCATGTGCTAAATAGAATTGTGTCATGTTGTGAGGAAAAATCTCCAAGGGGTCTTCTCACAATCAATCAGATGACAGAATTTGGGTGTCGAACAAAAAATCCTCTGTACAAACAGTTCCCTGACATTAATAATGAGAATAATAACATTTCTTTTTTTCCATTTCCACATTCGCACCTTGAACGCCACGGAGACGAGACGGATTAATTAACACGCTCGGATAACAACTACGGAAATACCAGAAAAGATGCAAAGGGCCTTACTAGCCCGTCGCCTGGAGGCTTTTATGGATAAAGAGACCGATAAGGCAACTACCGCTTCCCCACCTCACGGCATGGCCCAGCCTATCCATTGGACCCTAACTCTTGAGGTCTCAACTCATGCGGAAGGATCTCTCCAAACAGAGGCGGGAATGGAAGTTGCCTTATCCCGCTCGAATTCCCCACTCACCGCTCCCATTGACCGGTAAACCTGCATCCAGCAGAGCTGATCACACTCTTGCAAATCCGGGATGAAATGAAGGGCTCTGAAAAAAGCTAAGAAGCGCGGGGAATCACAATAATTCCGAGAAAGACTTGCTGCCAAGAAAGAGACAGAGCACGAAAAGCCACCCCGAACAGCTTCACTGCTACCGCAGAGCATACAGGACACGGAGAGTGTATTATTACCAAATCACCCGCTGAGTGGAGATTCCGCCCAAGCAATAATTGTAAATTTGTTGCAAAGCATAACCAACACAAGCAAAGTTTCAGCCAATGGAGGTCCATTGCCTGAAACATTGCTTGTGTTTTTTGTCGATATGTTCACAATTTTAAAGTTAAAGCTTGGGTGATAAGTCCACTCCGCGGGTGGTTTAGTTACAATCCACTCTCCATGTAAGTACAAGTCCAGAAAAAAAGATTCCACGCAAACGACGTTGGAGAACTACTTGTCCTACTTTCCTCATTTGCCCCAATCAATCATTTTCGAAAAAAACCTCCATAAACTACTACAAGGGTGGAAACGGGGCAATTCTGTTCCAATGTCGTCCCTGAGCGCCTTGGGCGCGCGCAAACCATTTCTCTGCGGTGCGAGCTCCGAACCTCTCTCAACCTCGTACTTGAACTATCCATGTAAAAAACAGTCATTACTTTCTCCCTACGTCAAAGTCCTGTTGATAAAAAATGCCTAAGACTGACGGGTCATAAGCTGTGTTTTGGAGGCGAAAATTGGAAAAAAATGTAATTGTTGTTTTGAAAAAAAAGCAAAGGCCGGATATTTTTTTTCCATTAGGTAAAAGGTTAAATATATTTTCACTTGTAATGCGATATTAGTTAAGTCATAAACACTTTTCGGTTTCTAGTTGTCCTGTAATCAGCCTGGAATTGAATAATAAAATCTGGTGATATAATTTCTTCGGTGAACAAAACCTTCGATCTAAAATATCCCTCGACAATAAATAATTACCCTCAAGATAAACACGTTCGATAAAGTGCTTTCCCCGACTACCATAGCTGAGATAAACCCGTTTAATGCGTTTGGGGGCGTTAACTTGGATCACCAACATATCCCCCACAGGACAAAATGTGCAAAGCGCGCCCCAGCAGGATGACAATGGCACAGGGTGTTAGGGATTTCGACGATATGCTTATATTTTGTCTTTATTACACGCCTGTTCTATGTAATCCCATCTACTGCAACACTAAACCATGCGAAAAATGAAAATCTTTTCCGCACATATGTCCGGAACGGAAATCGTTGACGGACGGTTTTTGAATAGAAGCGAAATTTCACTGGAATTTTCTACAAATTGGGCAACGCAACTACAACTTGAATCCCTAGGGATAGCTGAAAATCGTCCCCTGAGTTCCAATGTGTTCTATGTGCCAGTAGGCACATAGAACACATTGGAACTCAGGGGACGAAAGAGTAACATGGGTTCCCCGCGCAAATGTGGGTGGCGATAAAATGTGTTCTTTTTTGTTGATAGTTGTTGTCAAGTGAATTGCTGAGTGTCCTTCTAATAATTGTTTTTTTATAGACGTGAAAGCGTGTAATAAATACCGAACGACACACGCTTGTGAATGGGTTAACCGATATGGCACGTATGCCACAGCGGAAGGATAAAACTGGAGGACTGCGACCTTTCGTTTTATCCCCCCGCGACTCTACTCCTGCCATATCGGCTAACCCATTCACACGCGTGTGCCGTTCTATATTTATTACACGCCCTAAAAGATTCAGGACCTGGACATTCTTAGTACTATTATCGGGTGAAAAATCCAACTGATGAAAAGAAAGATTGATAAATAAGGATAACGCGTCGTCGATGCGGAGTCGAGTTTTTTCGCAACTGTAAGGCTTGTCGTTACAAGAAAATCAAATTGATATTTGTTCAAGCTATCGCGCTAACGAGCAGAAAACACAAATTAATTAAGGTCCATGACGCCGCTCAGTTTGGCCAAACTGCACTGGTTTTCAAACTCGTTCAAGACATTGTTAAGAAAGTCTCACATACCAAATATTGACCGAATTCGTTGATACATGTTCAAGTTATCATGCTTACGAGCTGGAAACGGGCAAAAATTAACTAATTAAGGGCCATACCTCCTCTTAGTATGGGTGAACTGTACTAGTTTTCGAACGTTAATTGGAATATGTTAATCAGATACGATAGTGCATGTTCCCGAAAAACAGAGAGTGGGCTGGATCCATACATCCAATAATCCTCTGATCTGCACTGGACAACATGCAATTGCACCCTTCCTTTCGCGTACACGCAGGCACATGGGCAATTTTGGGAACAAAACGTTATATATATATATATATATATATATCTTACCTCCTACAAGTATCTGGGAATTTCATTGGTTCAAAGACGTCACATGCAAACTGCATATAAAACCATATACTGCTTGTCAACATGAATATACGCTGACAGCTATGGGTAATCTCCCCTTTGTTCATTGATTGTTCAAAATGGCGGCAGCCGATAAACGCTTCAAGTTGAAAGATTGAGTGTTGGAAGTCCATATTTGATCTGAAGTGCAGGTTAGGCAACTTAGAAGGTTTCATATTCTGTAGATGTGTGTCATGTTACCTTCGATTCAAAATGAAACTGTTTGGTATGTATGATTTTGCCTTGTTACAATTTATGGGAGAGTGCCTGTAGGCACTCTCCCATAAATTGTAACAAGGCAAAGACACGTGAACAAATTCTGAGAATTCTCTCATTTAATTTTGGTCACTGTTGTTATTAGTTCTGTGCATCAATGCAGCAGTCGGTAAGATATATTCGTTACACAGTTTGTTGGTGGCCTAATATGGTATATATGGCTTCGCTCGCGTCCAATATGAAATTAACTGACACCATATATACCAGATTAGGCCACCAACAAACTCTGTAACTAATAATATGGGTAAAGACTTGTTTTCTGATAGTGCATATATAAACAGCACTTGCATGTTAAATAACTCTTTACGTAAACAGACACAATAAAAATATATAGAGTAAAATAAACAATTTTTTTTCTTCACTTTTTGCTTAAAAATATAGCTTTATGACCAACTTATTCCAGTGAGAGGCCATGAGCTATGTTTTTGAGGCAAAATGAAATAAAATTAAAAATACCTAAACTAAATACCGATATTTGTGTTTAGCGCTCAGGCTGAGGTGATTGATCTAAATGTTTTACATGTAGAAGGGTTAAGCTGATATAAACTTTATGTCTGCCGGGTTGAACTTGTTGAAATGTTTTGAAGCACATTTACTTATTATTTGAAATCTGTGTTTTTATTTCCTCTTTGCACTTACTTTTGTCATTTAACCCTTTACCTAACATGAAAAGCAGACGACACTTGCAAAAATAATTCTTGAATAACTATTTTTTTTCATTTTTTGTCTCAAAAACATAGGTTATGACCCCTCGTTGGAACGAGCTCGACGAGCTCGTTCCAACGAGGGGTCATAACCTATGTTTTTGAGACAAAAAATGAAAAAAATAATGAAAATTAATAGGCGATTTTTGAGAATAGCGCTGGCCGGTTTTGGCCGTTACGTTAGGTAAAGGGTTAACCAACATCCCTGACTTGACTCCGTAAATCAACATTATATATATGGTAACTATCAAGTAAGTTGATTGGTTATACTATTCTGTAAATACTACCAAATTGTGTAAAAAAAACTCCCAGATGCCAGCCACGGGCAACTGTAGGGAGTTGCTGTAAATATCGTGGCATATCATCTTCTTGTAAATAAAGTATATGAAAAAAAAAAAATAAAAAATATCCTTGACTTATTTCATCGTGAAAATCGACATTCGAAAAAGTTATCCCCCTTGAAATTATTAGATGAGCGAGGACGGTCCAATTTAGAAGCAAGCAATTGTTGAGAAAGCACAAATGACATCAGCAGAAAATAAAGAAAAGTTTCTTTTGCTACTTTTAATAAACGAAAACAACAGACAGCTCCTAGAGTTGTCTGTTGTTTTCGTTTTTTAAAAATAGAACTGTCTGTTGTTTTCGTCTATTAAAAGTTACAAAAGAAAATTTGGCTAATTAGCTAATTAGAAACAACTCCTTCAGAGATAATCCGTCATTAAAAATATCTATCGGTATTACACCTACCCACACCAAGTAAGAGTCCACTTCAGCTCTTTGTTTAGTGAATGTGTTTTTACAGTTATTTGCAAGTTTTTATCCTTTCATAAAATTTTTTTAGAAAATCTCCCCCTCTAGACTTTTACATTAATGGAAAGGGCAGCGTCTGTATTATATGTGGAGCACACTTTTGATATATGATGAACAGAAAAAAGTTACAAAACATCAGAATTTGATGAAAACGCAGTTTTCTTATTTATTGGTGCATAAGGTCACATACTTATGCATGCCCGTGGCAGTTTTACGGGTGGAGGAAGCCGGAGTACCCGGAGAGAACCACCGAGCAACGATGAGCAGCTGCCAGCTCCCCAACATCGTAACTCCGCACTGCAGCACAGGCAGGGTTAGATTGGTTGAAGTCATGCGCACCATCGACGTGCAGTACGCCTTAGTACACGGCGCTATCGTGCCCCCATGTGGACAATCGGGGTTAAGTGCCTTGCCCAAGGACACAACGCGGGATTCCGAATCGACCGCTCAGATGGTCACCCATCCGATGACTAACCGGGCTCGACGTTGCTTAACTTCGGTGATCTGACGAGAACCGGTTGCCGCAACGCCACCGCGCCCCCGTTTAAACTGATTGGGGGAAAAAATGTTTTATACTATACTACACGAAAATGCCTGAAGTTTGTGAAATTATGCGCTCATCGATGATACAAATACACACAAGTTCTAAATTAAAATTTTTATATGAAATTCTCATACCCTTAATTTTATCCCTTTACCCAACGCAACGGCAAAAAAAAAAAAAATAAACGGCCAGTGCCAATTAATTTTCATTATTTGTCTCAAAAACATAGGTTATGACCCCTCTCTGGGACGAACTCGTCGGGCTCGTACCAAAGAGGGGTCACAACCTATGTTTTTGAGACAAAAAATGAAACAAATTAGTTATTCAAGAATTTTGTTTGAAAGTGTCGTGTGCTTTTCCTCTTTGGTAGGGTTAAATGTACTCACAGCTTTAGGAAATTAAGCGAAGCTAACTTTCCTGTAAATCTCTTCCAATGACGAAAATTTCAGCCATGAAATTTGAACTTTATAAACTATATGGATCTTGCTTACCAGTCTCCAGCATGTGTGATTAAACGAATTCGAACGACACACCTATATCCTAGTGCATCATGCCTAGTAGGGAGCCCGATGGAGAAAACTATCAACTCTCCGAAAGTATCTTCACTTGGGGATGCGACGTGCATCCCATCAGTGGATGAATGTTGGTGATTTGTTGCTCGTACTCGTTCTGCTCGTAAAGGACCAGTGGCATCTCAGTTGGTCTTCCGAACCAATGCGTGATCTCCAGACTGGGTGTCGTTTCGCCCTGAAGGGTGGTGGATCCCTCGTTGGACTTCTCTGTCCTCTTCTTACAGTGGTTAGGTTAGGTGTCAAGACTGGTTGTGCTGTGGTGATTTTCTCAGTAAACAAACAAACGTGCCTTTTCAGGGTAACAGAACTATCAACTCATTACCCGTGCCCACTTAATGTCGAAGTGACTCCACCCCCTCCATTTACGGGAAACAAATTCGCCCCTTCTCTGAAATATTCTCCAATCCCACTACCCTGTTGGAACATACTGTCTGCGTCACTCTGTAATCAAGAAAGTTCAACAACAGTTGTTCTGTATTGATCAATATTTCAATACTCCTTTTGATTTAATTTGAATTATCACGTAACACATGCTGAACATCAATACAATTTATTTTTATCCCCTCAACACATAGCGTGATGCAACAACACTCTAATTATTTTCACTGCATTGCAGTAGGAAATGCACAGACCGAGCACAGTACATCAACGATGTTATCGGAGATTTTATTTCTGTGCACAATCTCGAGGACAATTTACGTATTAGCATCACGAGAGGACGGAAGCTCAACGAGAGAGAGAGAGAGAGAGAGAGAGAGAGAGAGAGAGAGAGAGAGAGAGAGAGAGAGAGAGAGTCTGTGTGTGGGGGGGGGGGGGGGGGGGGGGCTTGCGTGCGTACGCGTAGGTGAAGGTGGAGGTGGGTGAGTTATCCAAAACGGACCGAATCTATCATGTTCGGCCTGCGAGGAAATTGTTTCTAAAAAAGAGATCCACAAAAATGCTCATTCCAATATACTGATGGGTGTGACAGAATTAGTTAACGACTGTGTGTGGGAGAGGAAGGGAGGGGGGGCCGATGAATATTTTAAAGCTTTGAAATAGGTGATGGCGTTCTTTCGTGTCACGTCATTATGACAATACCCTGAAAACAGATGTATGAATACCCGCTTGCCTCCCTTTTAATCCTTTACCTGATGAGTCGGCCGCATCCGCCCTGGTCATATACAATTTCAGCAGATGGAAAAAAATGTTTTAATGTTTCATAGTGGAGCATGTCTGTGGAAAGAGAAGAGAAGGGCCACTTGTCTGCTGTTCCTCTACCCACCGATTCCTCAGTATCTATGGGCAGTTATTTTAAACACCTGAATTTCAAAACTTCTATGGCAGAACTTCTTGTTGTCAACCATCATGGGACAAAACATCCTTTTGTATTTTTTGTTTGATAAAAAACACCAGTTGAAGTACCCTATCACATACTTGCTTCACTGCTAAACATTCCTGTCAGAAAAATGTAGGGACGTCGGAAGCTATTTACAGTTGATCTGGTAGCGTCAGGCGGGAGTGGTTGTTCGATGAAAAGCCTTTTGGTGACACTACTAAGACACAACGCGGGGTGAAGTACGGGGGGGGGGGGGGGGTTGAAATCAACGACCCGTGTTTGAGTTTCTTCTGGATTTCACGAGCGCCGACTTCGCGCGTGAAATACAGGAAAAACTCCACCGAGGATCGTTTGTTCATGTCCCCCGTATTCTACCCAAGTTGTATTTTGTATTTATACCACGATTAAACTTGGGGGGCGCGGTGGCGTTGCATTAACCGGTTCTCGCCAGATCACCGAAGTTAAGCAACGTCGAGTCCGGTTTGTCCTTGGATGGTGACCGTCTGAGCGATTGATTCGGACTCTTGGGCAAGGTACTTCATCCCGATTGTCCACACGGGGGCACGACGACGCCGTGTACTAAGGCGTACTGCACGTCGACGGTGCGCATGTCTTCAACCAATGTAACCCTGCCTCTGCTGCAGTGCTGAGTTACGATGTAGGGGAGCTGGCAGCTGCTGGTTGTTGCTCGGTGGTTCTCTCCAGTTACTCCGGCTTCCTCCACCCGTAAAACTGTCACCGACACTATATGATCTTGGCTGTTAAAGTACCGTTAAACCCTAATAAATAAATAAATAAATAAATAACTAAATAAATAAATACGATTAAACTTGAATTCAGTGAATGAAGCTAATATTTAAAAAAATAACATCTTCGGCGGTCTGATAACTTTCTTAGTTGACACTGTTTTGTGTAGAAGCATTTCATTTTTGTCATGACTTCACACAGACGCGCAACATCCAATCACATACGTTCTTACATGACGTTCGTACGCGTAATCCAGATTCTTCGCGCAGTGTACCAAGAACATTTGTCAGAGTTTATATTGTATCGCGGAGAGTTAAATACGAACTGCAAATCGCGATATAAAGAGTACTATTATTACTCTCCATGTCTAAAGAAAATGTAGTAAATTTCTAACCACCCAACAATGCAGTGTCTCCTTAACATTGTTTTATAAAATCACAAGCATCATCACAAGCTTAGTTACCGCTGTTGATCGACTGTTGCGCCTCCATTAGCTGAAGTTTCGTCTTTGCGTGTTTTCTCTCTGGCTTACTCTACCTGTACTCATATCTCATCTTTCAAAGTTTAGTTCTGTAAGGAATTAATTGACCGCTGTTATGGGTTGTTTTTTACCCAATTTTCATGGAGTTTGCGCGAAGATTGCCGTTGATTAAACGGAATGTCCCATAACTCACAATCGAAAAGATGAAAAGAGTGATTAAATTAACTTTTTGTAAGTTTTTACGAGACAAATTTGTATACCAATACTTCAATTCCTGTTAAAAATGTCTCTCTTATTTGGCGCATGGACCCAAATTTCAATGGCATGGAGGAAGTTGCATGAACGGCAGTAACAAATAATTAGTCTATCTCAGCCTGAATAGTAAAGCACAGTTACACAATCACAGCTCACAACCTGCCCCAGAACAAATTAAGACAGGCAGGTAAAGAAGTACATTGTACTGGCGGTATAGATCAAGGATTTTTTGTTTTTTTAAGATTTGGTTTCGGTTCGGTTTCAGCCAAACAACCGCGGATTCGGTTCGGTTTTCCCATGTGTTAGAATCATATAGTAAATACCACTTCAGGCTCCTTAACTCTTTACCTAACATGAAAAGCAGACGACACACAGAAAAAAAATTCTTCAATAACTAATTTTTTTCATTTTTTCTCAAAAACATAGGTTATGACCCCCTCGTTGGAACGTGCTCGTTCCAACGAGGGGTCATAACCTATGTTTTTGAGACAAAAAATGAAAAAATAATGAAACTTAATTGGCGGTTTTTGAGAATAGCGCTGGTCGGTTTTGGCCGTTACGTTGGGTAAAGGATTAACCTGAACAAATCCCCGATAGTACGACACCACTCCTCACAAAAAGCCATGTCTGTAAGTATGTCCAATGAGTTCAATCTAACCTCTCTTTGATCAGTGTTAGGAGTTCTAAGGGGATCAATTGCTAAGCCTTTTCAGTGCGAAATAAACATAAATTAAGTTAAGAAATGAATATAAAGTTCAACTAATTTCTGTTGTGTTCTCATTGTCACATTATCTCTCGGGTTGACTCATCCGATGGACAAGTCAACGAGGGAGAAATGTGTCAACGTGAACGCGACGTACTCACCCCATTGTCGGATAGACTAAGTCACGAGAGTACATAGGGGGCGCTAGACAGTTCCCTCATAATAAGATAGTTTGATCAGTTTATACACAGACGCAGTAAAACTGTTCCGCCGGTTTCTGCTGTGCCTTGTGGTTGGGTTTTTAGGTTTGCCGCTAAAACAGGAACCGAACTGAAAAACAAAAACAGAAAAAACGCCCAGCTATAATTAGCGAACTCTCTTTCCTGTCTCCAGGATTTATTCAATCCTAGGTTGAATAATCCTCTAACTGTAGAGTTGCGTGAGGAATTAGATAGACTTAAGTTATATCAGTATGACGCAATGTTTTGATGGTTACCTGGTAACGCAGGTATCTCAGGCAACATCCAAGAGGACAGTGCACAAACAGGCTTTGAACAAAGTAACCACTGATTTTATAATCCCCTTTTTATTAGCAGTAAGTTAAAAAATTAACAAATATATCAAATTTTTGTAGCAGGTGTACTGGGCTTTAACGATCAATAACAAACTCCATCCGACCGATCAATAACAAACTCCATCCGACCGTCATCAAGTATATCTGTCCGGTAACCTTTGTTAGAAAGAACAAATTATTGTGACACTATTTTATCTTGCCCATGTCCTGCCACTGATTTCTATCCAACTGGATTGCTGCAAAGTTCATTGGACACATATAGAAAGGTGTTCTCACCGCCGCGATCTAGAGGGAGAGGGACGGAAATTGCTATAAATAAACAATGCTGAACAACAACATCAAAAATATTTCAAAAGGTTTTCGGTCTCCGATCGTTTTTTGAAGAAAAAACTTCGATATCTGGAAAAAATCAATATATTGATGACATGCACATTTTTGTAGCAAATTGAATATTTACAGCAAATTTTAGTTATTATTGACCAAAAACGAGTATCGAGATTGGAAAGTTGATCTCAATACAGTGTTATTAGTTTTCGTGTTAGGTAAACGCCCTGACGTTTCATCAAGTGGAAGCTATTACGCTGTTGCGTAACAGCCTTCACGTCATCAAACGTCATGAACTGGAAGGAGTTACCCCGCCAATTGACTTAACGCCACCTTAGGGGTAAGGTATGCAATTTGAGTAGCAGCGTTTTTCGCTGATTTTTTTGCAATCCAGTTTCACATTTAACCATCTGCAAACTGATATCAAAATACGAAAAATTTCAAGTAGCAAAGTGTTCCCATGCTGTAACTAGGAATTCAACCAATTCAATCTCGTTTGATAGAGCTTAACCCTTTACCCAACGCAGACGATATCAGAATTTATTATTTTAAATATCATTTTTTCAAATTTAAAAAAAAATGTCAACAAAACCATATCATGTGACCCCTCGTTAGAACGAGCTCGACGAGCTCGTTCCAACGAGGGATCACATGATATGGTTTTGTTGAAATTGTTTTGAAAAATAACATTTTTTCAACTGCTGAATTTGCATATTACACGGAAGGATTCGTTAGGTAAAAGATTAATGCATATTAATGGAATGTGGCTAACGACCAGAATATGTTTCCTGTCCATGTTCACTGACTGTCGAGCATTTCCTGTTTCACTATACATATTTTAATAATATCAGACGACACAATTATAAGTAACATCTCTTTACAGAGATCTATTTTATAACTAACTCGCATAAGATCAACTTTTTAAATAAATTTTAAATTGTTTTTGTCTTCATGTTTATTCAACAGGTTAATTAACATAGTCATCCCTGTTGCTCACGTGGAGGTACGGTGGCTTTGTGAACTAAGGCGTACTGCACGCCGATGGTGCACTTGTCTTCAACTAATGTTAACCCTGCTTAGGCGGTGTTAGTACGTTGGGGGAGCCAGACAGTTGCTCGCCGTTGCTCGGTGGTTCTCTCCGGTACTCCGGCTTCCCCCACCCGTAAAGCTACCCCACACGATGTGACCCTGGCTGTCGAAAGTGTCGCTAAACCCCAATAAATAAATTTACATTGTATTCATTAAATTAGTTTTATCATTACTCATTTCTGTTATCAAGATTTATTTTCTCTATCATTATGGTGCTATTATTTCTTATTTTAAATAATTGTTTTACTACATTTTACATAGTTAAAACTAGAAGTCCTGTCACGAACTGTGCTCTTATCTAGGCTCAATTGCGCGTAGGCATTGCGCGGAATTGTCATATCGAATGGCATCCAAAGCACTGCATGTTCTCCTGGTTACTCACAGCAACCACAGGCAATGTTTCTGTTAATGGACCTCCTGGCTACCCGGAGGTCCATTGGCTGAAACATTGCTTGTGCAAGGCCATATGCACAGAATTCGATAGCCTTCCTATGCTCACAACGCGTAGATTAACGCGCAGATCGACGTGCTATTTGTGCGCATTTCATGACAGGACTTCTATTTTTAACTGTATAATGTCCTGTATAGTTTTAGATGTTAATTTGGCGTTTAGCACAAATAAATAAATAAATAAATAAATAAATAAATAAATAAATAAATAAATAAATAAATAAATAAATAAATAAATAAATAATTATTTAAATATTTATTATTTATTGGTGTTTAAGGTCACATATTTCTGCACAGTGGCTAATCATGACCTCGACAATTTTACGGGTGGAGGCAGCCGAGCAACGGCGAGCAACTGTCAGATTCCCAACATACTAACTCCACACAAGCAGGGTTAGCATTGGTTGAAGACATGTGCACTATCGACGTGAAGAACGCCTTAGTACACAACGTTACCGTGCCACCACGTGGGCAATGGGGGTGAAGTGTCTTTCCCAAGGACACAACGCGGTTGCCGCAGGTGGGATTCGAACCGAGAACCCCTCGGCTTGCAGCCTGCACCTCTACCCACTGAGCATTTAAATAAATAAATAAATAAATAAATAAATAAATAAATAAATAAATAAATAAAAAAATAAATAAATAAAAAGCAGGAAAACGGTGAAATAAAATGCTATTCCTTGCGAGCCGGTTCCACCTAGAGTTGATAATAACAATAACATAATAACACATTAGACAGCCGCTGATTTGTCGCGGTTCTCGGGCGAGAAGGCCTTGGTTACCCCTGACTCCCAACTGCCTCCCTATTCCCATGCTTCTCCTCTCCTCCCAACACTCGTAGACGAACTGCTTGATGACATCCCTTGTCCCATTCTTCCCAAGCTCTCCGATTAGCATATTAACCCTCTCCTTTGAGTCTCCCCCTAACCACATGTCCTTCATTCTCCCATCCCACTTTCCCATTATACTCCCAGTGAATCTTATTCTTTTAGACTGGTACTTTGGGCATTCTAGAAGGAAGTGTTCCAGGGTCTCCACCATGCCCAAATTACACATCTGGCACTCCCTTTCACTGTCTTTCCCAATTTTTCCCCTGAGCTCCAGGGATCGCGACGTCATCTTGAACAGCAGTGACCTCTTGAACAGCAGTTGATTGATCACAGCTGGGAAGTTGTCCTACTCTCAAATAAAACAGTTACACAAATCTCAATTCTTTTAGTTCCCATGCCACTCTGATTGACCTAAAATACCATAGGTCATTCGTGGAACCTCATCGCTATGCCTCATAAAATTCTGCTTTGTAACACTTCGTTGGAAAGAGATTTAAGAGCCGCTGTTGCTAAAAGTGTATCGCACAACAAAGTTTTGTCCGCAAGGGCTGAGATACAGGACGTGGAGAGTGGGCTGTAACTGGAGTTATCACCCAAGCTATAACTTTCAAATTTTGTACATATCGACAGAAAACACAAGCAATGTTTCAGCCAATGGACCTCCGGGTTTAACCCGGAGGTCCATTGGCTGAAACTTTGCTGGTGCTGGTTGAGCTTTGCAACAAATTTGCAATTATTGCTCGGGTGGAATCTCCACTCTGCGGGTGATTTAGTGGTAACACACTCTTCACGTACTGTACGCAGCTACATTGTCCCGTCTTGAGAAAAGATCACGACAATAGAAGAGTTGAACTGCATGTTACATTTATATCCAATTCACGTGTTGTGTTATATCGCGATCCAATTGAAATTATCTGTCCGATTGCCTGTCCACCACACTGTAGAATATCACTGTCTGAAAAGGCGTTAGAAAACATTACAGGTATTATTTTCGTTTGTTTTTCTTGAATCTGGCTCTATTTTGCAATATTTTATTGATGAAATCTCGATCTCAAATCGCTATCTGACTCGATCGAAAAAGAGGCCCACCGTTTTTGCAACCACAGTTCAGTACAGTCACCGTGGACAAGTCGTAATCAACGCGCGGGCAGTAATTTCCACGCATGCGTTTACCAGGTAATAAAAATCATCATCAGCAAAATTTTATTTAATGAAGCGCTGTATGCACCCGGTGCTTCATTAATTAAATTTTTGTTGATGATTCCTATAATTAGTGTTTGGAATCTAATATTATTGCGTCCGTGGAAATATTGCCTACCGGTGGAAAGTGACCATCCCACGGAGTCCGTACTATACAGCTGAGCGCACACTCAATGAGGCATGTGTGGAGTTGTGTTTCAGCCCCCACAGATTATAACCCGTTTTAGCATAAGCGAGGTTTCAGCCACTCGACTCGGGTTGATCTCTGAGGTCCATTACGCAAATCATTGATCATGGCTTCTTATGCTTTTTTTTACAAAATTTGAGCAACTTTCAGGGTAAAGAGTCCACTCTACGGGCGTTTTAATGACGATCCACCCCCGTCTACGTACAAAGCCTGCCACATGGTTGATAAACGACGTTTATTTTATTTGAGGTTTTCCAAAGGCTCAACATTCAACTGAGCCAGGGGCAAAACAATTATTAAAAATGTGTACAAATTATATAATAAAATAATACATATTATCGAAACCTGCAGAGGCCCAGACAATGTTGTTTCAGTGGTTACGCGGGCAGAACAGTGGGGAGCTGTGCTAGTCAGCGATACTACGGGGAAGTCGCACCCCACAGGTCAGATCTGACAGCGAGAATCTATTATATAGGTCAAGTGTACCATTGAAATTCGGATTAAAAAGATCCAAGAAATGACATAGATATCATCTTTTACCGCAGTAGTGTAGGTGAACCCAGTATTTCAAGTATGGACTCAATTTCTACAGCACTAATTTTTTTTTGGATGATAATATCAAACGGCTGGTGTCAAAGAGAATATACGATATATTAATAGTAATCAATAGTTTGTTCGCTTAACCCCCTACGCAGTGATGTCGAAATATCAAAATTTCAGGTTACATATTTTTCACATATTGCAACTAGAATTGAACCAATTCAATCTTGTTTGACAGAGCTCATTGAGCTCTGTCAAACAAGATTGAAGTGGTCCAATTTCAAGCTGCATTATGGAAAAAATGTCTGATTGATATTTTGTTATTTTCTAGTTAAAGTCTGCCGTAGGTTAACTATGGTTAATCTTCTAAAGGACGTAGCGGACATATCCCATAAGCTTTATTCATAAAAACGGCAGTAAACTTTCAATGTTTGCCTCCAAATCATAGCTTATGTCTACTCAGTGGAACGAGTTCGTCGTTCAGACGAGGGGTGATGAGCTCCATTTTGAATGCACAATGAAATTGTTTAGTTATTCAATACATTTTTCTCTTCAGTCGTGTCCGGCAAGGAGTTGTAATCGTTTTAGGCAAGGAGTTGATATAGTACTGTGAGTTCAGTATTTTATCACGGGCACCCCGATAAAGTCAAAATGATCGATGAGTCAATATACCCGCACATATGAAATTTTAGCCCGATCGGCCCAGCCGTTTTCGAAATAAAAGGTCAAGGTCATCAATTTCAAGGTCAAGGTCACCCCGAACGGGCACGGCACCCATCCCATGTTACTCGCAGGGACGAATTACCCCCGTGTACAAAATTTGAGATCGATCGGTCGAGAAACGGAGGAGTTCACCCGGAACAAAGATAGATAGAGAGATAGAGAGATAGAGAGAGATATAGATACAGACATTCGCATTTATATATTTGATGTCGTAGAAACCTCTATCAACTATCTGAAGGAACAGTGCACTGTAATTCTCAAATATTTTATTCTTCAATTGATAAAACTGAAAAATTCTATATGCAGATTCACTCTTATGTTTCATATATCAATCGACCAGAGTGGCTCATTCCGATTCAGCAAATGGGTTTAAAAGTATAAATCAGACTTATACCCTTTATCTAAAACAACCATAGAATAAAGCCATTCTCAAAAAGGTTTTATGAATAACTAAACCCTTTCATTGTGTGGTCATACGCTATGGTTTGGGCAAGAAAACTGAAAAAAATTGAATGGCAATTTTTGTGAAAAGAGATCGTCACATGCGATGGGTTAAGCAGCCTGCTGTCAAGTTTGTGCATTTTCCAGTGATACGCACTATCAAGTTAATTTAAGTTGTAATAAACAATTTCGGTCAAATGATTCCACCCATGAAACATTACAAAAGTAGATCTTGGTATTGTCAGGAGAACAACGGAAATGTAGAAATATGTGGCGTTCTTTACCTCTAATGTCGCTCTGTTCAATAACCTGGGTCGCTGAAAACATCAGCAATAGTTAGATTGTGGAATTACGTGATTTACGGTCATATTCATACCAATCGGAGTGTTTTGAGGATTGCTAGATTAGACCTAATTGATGGATTACCTTCGAGGCTCCATAGACTCATGCAACCAAACTGTGACTCATTGCTTTCTTTGGCTATTATCTTCCAATATTTATCCCCCAATAGCAAATCACTCTGTCGTAATTGCCATTAAATACACGGGAATAAGTCGGAGAGTCATACGAGCAGTTTCTCGTTCCACCAAATTGCCCCTTGGGTGGACCAAGGCTCCATTTCCACTGCTAAAGCATTACAAATGGCGCCTTGAAGCAATCGAGGGACGAATTGCACTTATGGCGCTTTAGCGAGCAGCAACCAGACTCCACAATGTACTAACTTCACATATGCAGGGTTAGCATTGGTTGAGGACACTTGCACCATCGACGTGCAGTGCAGTACGCCTTAGTACACAGCGACACCGTGCCCCACGTGGGAAATCCGGATTAAGTGCCTTGCCCATGGATACAACGCAGTTATTGTATTCAATGGTGAATCGCCTGTTTGGAAAATCAGTAAAAAAAAACGGAATATTCCAGAACGGAAAGAAAGTAGTTTCGGAAGCGGGTCCTCGTTGAACTATTTTTCTATCATCAGGTCGCCTATATAGGAGACCTGATGATAGAAGAGGTCAAGAGGCCACCCGCTGTATGATTTTGAGAACAGCTTTACCCTATACCCAATCGCCCACATCCGCCCGCGTAATGAAAAAATATTATTTTTCGAAAATTTTCAACAAAACCATATCATGTGACCCCTCTTTGAACGAGCTCGTTGAGCTCGATCCAAAGAGGGGTCACATGATATGGTTTTGTCGCAATTTTTTGAAAAAAATTAAAATATGATATTTAAAATAATAAATTTTGAAATCGTCTGCGTTGTGCAAAGGGTTAAGATTCGAAAATTTCCGAATAAACGCGACTCGAATCAAATCGAATCGAATCATCAGAACGATTTCGATCGAATCGGAATTTGAAGCTTCGCAGCGCTCATTGGAAGAAATTTATTTCAAGGTGGGGGCGGGAGGTGGGGGGGGGGGATCATAAGGCATAATTCAGAATGTGAATGAAAAATAAAAAATATTCGCCGTTTTGCACCTTCTTAGACGATCTTGATCGAGTGAGAGTTAAGGGAAATGGGAGATTTCACTTCCTGTTATGTTGTCCTTCTATGTATTTACACTCGTATTTGCTTTAGCTAAATTACACAATAAATACAAATTTGACCCAAAATACCCCCACACACATGATGAAACATGCGTAGTATTTCTTTGCAAGTTCAACAGACAAGCACGTATATTTACTGTGTCAAATTTGTAAAGGTTGTAATCGTTTCAGACATAAAACAATACTGAGGTTGATTATTTCGCACAGAATTATGCAGTTTTGGTCTTTCTTCTATATTCTCGAAGAAGCCCAGAGGTTTCAAAAGTCCACTGAGCTACAGTTTTGAAACATGAACCCGAGTACACACATAAACTGAAGGACAACTTAAAATTATTTGTTAGGCTCGTAAACACACCCAGCATCATGTGAATATCTTGAACAAATGTCCGAAAAAAGCAGTGCGTTAAAGAACTTAGTTTGCATTCTGGCGTACTTACCACCAATAACATATAATGGGAAAGCCAATACTTTGGTATCGTGAACTGCCTTACCATAATGTCATTACAATTTTATAGGGGTTTAACGACCTTTTCGACAGCCAGAGTCACCATGTCTCGGACAGTTTTACGATTGGAGGGAACCGGAGTACTTGGAAAGAACCACCGAGCAGCGACAAGCAGCTGTCAGCTCCGCAACGTACTAACACTGCACAAGCAGGGTGAGCATTGGTTGACGGTAAGTGCACAATTAACGTGCGGTACGCCTTTGTACTCAGCACCACTGTGCTTTGGTATAGGCAATCGAGATTAAGTTCCTAAGGACACAACACATTTCCCCCGCGTCAGGATCGAACCGTAGACTTTTCGATTCGAAGTTCAATGTTCTGACCACTGAGCGACCGTGCTCCCATGTCATTACATAAGCAGACAGATTTTGGACAGGATTCCCAACTGGGTCCCGATCCAGTCAAAATTCGCCACCCGCGTTTCTGCTGCAACTGTAAAATCACGCCCATCGCACCCGAACGTGAAAACATTGTATCTACCTTCTTTAGTTTTTCTTTAACCTTTACCCAACGCAGACGATTTCAAAATTTATTATTTTAAACATCATTTTTAAAATTTTTTCAAACATTTTCAACAAAACCATATCAGGTGACCCCTCTTTGGAACGAGCTCGACGGGCTCGTTCCAAAGAGGGGTCACATGATATGGTTTTGTTGAAATGTTTTGAAAAATAATATTTTTTCAGCTGCTGAATCTGCATGTTACGCGGGCGGATGCGGGCGATTCGTTGGGTAAAGGGTTAAACGGTCTTGATTTGATAATACAATGTATTTTATCTGTGGACTGTCAAGCCATCGTATGAATATGTTGCGTGCGACAAGAGAGCAATCCATTCGCGAGCCAGTCTCGGAAGAGACAGCTTTATCAATCACAGTACAGAAGGTTTGGATGCTAAGCAATTGGGCACAGTGTTATTAATTATTTTAAAAAACTAAATCGTATTTACATAACGCAATGATTTATGACCAAAATCACAAAGCTCAACGGATACCATATGAAATGCCTTTGAAAGATCCAGCTGGACACGTTCTAGAATTAAGCGAAACCCCAAAAGTGTGAAACACATCAGACAAAAGTGCTCAATAAAACATTTCTTTTTTATGCATTACGAAACCGAGCGTCCTTATGTAAACATGAAACAGTCGCCATGCTACAACAATGATCTTATACTTTCCACTTAAATTTACTTGACGCATTATCTTCCGTCACTTAACATTGTTTGAACTATTATGCACACCCGTCATGTTTGCTCACACTCCTGGGGCCATTGCTATAAAACTGTTACAATTGTATTTTCTAGAAATGTGTTTTTCTATAGTTATGACTCTAAATGGGTTAAAATGAACCATTAGCATTTTAAAAGATATGGCGATTTGCCGAGTGGCAAATCGCCATATCTTTTTAAATGCTAATGGTTCATTTTAGTCAGTTATATTAATAGGTAGAAAATACAATTCTAGAAAATAGAATTGTAAAAGTTTTATAGTAATGGCCCCAGGAGTGTGAGCAAACATCGCGGGTGTGCATAATAGTTCAAACAAAAGTAGGGAATATCCAAACTGATGTTGATATTTTCGGAAAATGGTATTTGATACGCGTGACTGGACACATCCATATTTACCAAATTTAGTGTGGATTATGAATGCCACCGGCCCAAGAAAACTTCGTGCAGGTTTTTCGCACGAGCGCAGTGTTAATGTCTGCGGGGAACGTTTTGAATTTTTCATTTGTACTGGACGGGTTTTTTCGTCGGTCTCATCGTTCTTTTCTTGGTATAAACCCGTTCATCAATAGTTTCAGGTCGATACGTAACTTTTGAGGTATGCGAAGACTGACACGTGACGAACGTTTACGTGCCGTTGGCATGTTGGACACTGGCAACAGACAGACTGCAGTGTCTCAAATTCTCGACGTTACTCAATCGGTGATTAGCAGGTTGTGGTCACGCAACCGCCTGACAGGCAATGCTGATGACAGACATCGGTCAGGTCGTCCAAGGGCGACAACTGCTAACCAGGATCGTTTCATCCAAACCACAGCATTACGTAACCGCCATTAAAGTGCATCAGAAATTGGACAGCAGCTGCACCAAGCGACAAATGTGCGAGTCAGTGGTCAGATTATCCGAAATAGCCTACACAGCTGGAATCTGTACGCTCGACGACCTTGAATAATTCCACGTTTGACAGAACGTCACATCGCAGCAAGGCATAATTGGCGTGGAGCACGGCAGCGCTGGGACAATCGTCGGTGGAGTAACGTCATATTTTCCGATGAATCGAGGTTCACTCTCGACTTCCACGACAGGCGAAGCAGAGTGTGGCGGCGACGGAACGAACGATACCATGAAGTGACCGTTAGGCAGCACGATCGTTTTGGTGGTGGATGGGTTATGGTGTGGTGAGGCATAACCATGGCTAGCGAAACAGCATTACTTGTCATCCAAGGGTGTGTCACAGAGCAGTACTACCGTGACAACATGTTAGCTGCTCACGTGGTGCCATTTGCGCGACGTCACGGCCGTCGATTCATTTTCCACGATGACAATGCAAGTGCACGCAGGACCCGTGTCGCTACAGAGTTCCTCCAGTGGCAGAACATCACTACACTGCCTTGGTGAGCACTATATTCAGACCTTTCATCAATCGAGCACTCTGGGATATGCTTGACAGGCACCTATGACAACGTCAACAGACCCCTACCAATGCACAGGAACTCGCCACTGCACCGCAGGAAGAATGGAATAACATCAGTCAAGCTGATATTGGACGTTTGGTGAGGAGTATGCCACGTCGGATCCGCGCTTGTCTCGCGAACCGAGGAGGCTTTACAAGGTATTGAGGTCTTGGACTGAATGTGGTAAATTCTCTGACTGACCGTCCATGTCTTCTACAGCACAGTGCATGGAATGTGTGCTTGTCAGACACCAAACTATCGATGTAATTGTTCATATATCTCACTTTTCTCAAATACCCCCTACTTTTTTTGAATAGTATAGTTTGGCTCCTGATTTCTATACCACTGTATAGCTGGAACGCCCATTTGTCAAAACAGGAAAGTGACCCAACTACCACCACCTTGGGTGGGGTTGGTGTAATTGTTGATAATAATAAACGATGCTCGACAAAAATCTTTTCTGGATAATTTTCATTTTTCCGAAGCCTCGCAATGGACCATTTCTTTTTAACCCTTTACCTAACATAACGGCAAAGTCGGCCAGCGCCATTCACAAAATCGCCAATTAGTTTTCATTATTTTTTTCATTTTTTTATCTCAAACATAGGTTATGCCCCCTCAATGGAACGAGCTCGACGATCTCGTTCCAATGAGGGGTCATAACCTATGTTTTGAGACAAAAAAAAAATGAACAAAAAATAGTTATTCAAGAATTTTGTTTGGAAGTGTCGTCTGCTTTTCACATTAGGTAAAGGGTTAAAGTCTATATTTTGATATCCGTGAAAAACGCATATGATGATGATGTGCACATTTCCTTTCTTGCATTATGAAACATAGCGTCCGTGTATACACATGAAGCATTACCCAAGCTTCTTCTTTGATCTAATGCTTTCAGCTTAAATTTACTTGAATCATTATCTTCCGACATTTGAGAAACGAATGCTGTGTACATTTTTACATCCACACATGATGAATATTTACGGCATATTTTAGTTATTTTTGACAAGAGCAAGTGTTAATATTGCAACGTTTCTACCATACTACTAGCGTTTGTGTTAGGGTCCCCTTTGATGTTTGGTGATGCGAAAGCTGTTACACTGTTTCACTGTGACTGCAGTCACAGCGTAACAGCTTCACGTCATCAAATGTCACTGCTGTAAGGAATTACATGCGATGATTTACTTGACGACAAGGAAGGGGGAACAGAATGATATGTGGCGTTTTCCCTGTATTCTATCAATCAAGATGTATTGAGACATACATAGACAAATGACGCAACATTCCATAAATCTTGTAATTGAGGTCTGTCATTTGGTTTTATTCGTATTTCATTTTCACGACTGAACTCCACATTGGGAACTATTGCGCGCGGTCTGCAGTAAGAAAATCGAACTTCAAACTGAACACATTAAATACAAATGCTCTTCCTCTTTTGACTAGAACTTTGCTCCGTTGTCACTCAGTCTTTCATCATATAGTGTTCATTGAAATCCGATGAATGGAGAGACTATGGCCTTTTTTTAATCACATTGTAAAAATCACAATGAATGTCGTCTTCTCCATCAACATCAATATTGCACAGAATCGTCGATTGTAGTTATTAAAATATATCCGCATTTTCTTTATTCATTGTTTATTTACTGGGGTTCAACGGCACTTTCAATAAATTATATCAAATCTTTTATTTATTTATTTATTTATTTATTTATTTATTTATTTATTTATTTATTTGGTTTAACGAGACTTCAACAACCAGTGTCATATCGTGTTGGACAATTGTATGAGTGTAGGAAAATGGGGTGCCCCGACAGAACCAGCGAGCAGCAGCGAGTAACTGCCCAACTCTCCAACGCACTATTCCCGTACAAGCAGGTCTGGCATAGACTGAAGACACATGTACCATCGACGTGTAGTACGCTTCAGTACATGGCGCCATCGTGTGAGTCAGTAGGTAGAGGTGCAGGCTACAAGCCGAGAGGTCCTCGGTTCGAATCCCATCTGCGGCAACGCGTTGTGACCTTGAGCAAGACTCTTCACCCCACTGCCCACGGGGGAGGGGGGGGGGGGGGATTACGTTGACGTTGTGTACTAAGGCGAAATGATCGTCGATGGTGCACTTGTCTTCAACCAATGCTAACAGTTGCTCGCCGTTGCTCGGTATTTCTCTCCGGGTACACGGCTTCCTCCACCCGTAAAATTGTCAGACACGGAGTGACCCTGGCTGTCCAAAGTGTCGTTAAACCACAATAAATAAATAAATAAATAAATAAATAAATAAATAAATAAATAAATACCATGCTACCTCTTTATTAACCCATTACCCAACGCAGACGATATCAAAATTTATTATTTTAAATATCCTTTTTTTAATTTTTTCAAAAAATTTCAACAAAACCATATCATGTGACCCCTCGTTGGAACGAGCTCGTTCCAACGAGGGGTCACATGATATGGTTTTGTTGAAATTTTTTGAAAATAATATTTTTTCAACTGCTGAATTTGCATATTACGCGGGCGGATGCGGGCGATTCGTTGGGTAAAGGGTTAACCGTTTAGTTAGCCCAAACAAAAGTAGACACTTGGAATAATAATTCATGAATAATTCAAAATTTGTATATTTGCCCAGAAAATGTAGCTTACAATTTGTCATTAGAACGAGTCCTACAAGCTCGTTTCAATGAGGGGTTATAAATTATGTTTTTGAGACAATAATTGAAAAATTAAATGGAGATTTTTATAAACAGCGCTGGTCTGTTTTGGCCGTCACATTAGGTAACGGGTTATCTCATCTAGCTGTATAAACTCGTGCAATACCTCATAGTTGACGTGGTCTGGCCGTAATCCACGCGTGGGCAGTAATGTCCATGCATGCGTTTAGCGGGTAACAAAAACCATCAGCAGAAAAATTTTAATTAATGAAGCACCGGGTTTTACCCGGTGCTTCAGTAATTACTTTTTTGGTGGTTATTCCTGTAATTAGTGTTTGGAATCTACATGTAATATCATTGCGTCCGTGGAAATATTGCTCACCAATGGAAAGTGACCCGTCCACGGAGGCAGTACTGCGATGTGTGTACTCGGGTGTGTATAATGCTGTGTGTGTGGGTGTTGGGTTGGGGGTGGGTTTATGCGTGTACATGTATATATATCTGTCACGTTTTCCATCAAAAGACGGTATAGAATGAAGAAAGGGTGTTACGCGAAAAACTGTGCAGGGACGATGTGGTGCAGATTGGTCTCGTCGATCGTTTTTGATGGTGTTATGAGTGACTGATCGTGATGGAGGGCGAAAGGGAAGAATGCTGTCGTGTGTTGATTTGACGTCGCCGTGCTGAGGAATTCTTTATCTTCTTTCTAGTAGATGTCACAGTAGATATTCTTATCGGAGACACTGGTTGTTCTATACATCTCTTAATTATTTCCATGGTGTTAATTTATCGTCAGACATGTTGGCCATCGTGGTGTCCATTTCTTCTGTTAGTTTAGGTACTTTCGGTTGCTCCTCGGTGGAGACCGAGCTGGAGGAAGGAGGAGCTTTGAGAAACTGTTGTCCAAGAGACAACTTCTGTCTCATTCTCGTCATCGTTGAGCACGTCTCTGTCCCCCCCAGTTCAACACCCACCCGTGGGGAAGGCGAAGGGCTTTGATTGGAGTGACAGTACGTTGAGGTGCGAGAGATAGCTGTGATGTTTTGTGACTTATTATCCTCCCTCTTTTCCTTCCTCTTATGACAACCCCCCCAAGCGTTCCGTCGCTAGGTTGAAGGATTCTTTCTTTTCTTCTTCTTTATGGATTATATGGAAGCTGGTTCGGTCTCTTTTAGGCGGGACTAGAGTGAGTGGAGTTCCGCTCATGAAAGTACTATCCTCCCCTGAAGGTGGTGGTGTGGTTGTTTCCTTCACGAAGTCCAAAGCGTACGGAATACTCTTGAAAAGTCCAAGTGAAAGGACGAGATGCCTCTAGCCAACGCAGGATTCTCTGTAATCCTAAGGGTAATTCTATTTCAGTGATTTGGGTGAGGTTGATAAGCTGTGTTTACACCTTGGCGTCCAAGGAGCGAATTACGAGGTCTTATTCTCTAATGCTTCCTTCGAAGACAGTATAAAATTTCACATCGAAAGACAGTATAACTGTGTTTCCAACAGTGCTGGCTTGTCATTTTCAGACAGGTAACCGTCCTCACTCACCTCTATAAACTCCATTTTCGTCGAATGGTAACGCCCTTATCAAGGCATGTTCCTGGGGCGACGAAAGTCAGTTTCGTGCATGCCGTCTGAAAGTATTGGTATCGACCTCATCAGCGGCGTTTTTCACAGGATAGAACGTCGCTCGAGTTTACCGTTCAAAAGCCGATGCATTGGTCTCCCACTTATTTGAAATGGGCTATAGGTAATTCTCTGGAGGTATTGCCAAAGTTTTAAGATTACATCAGGCGACTACCACCGCACGTGTTGACGCCTTGTAGTAAAATAGTTTGTGATATTAAGAATATGAAAACATTATAACAACAATTATAATTCCCCCATCCAATCCATGTTGTGATACACGTTGTACTGTTTATTTATTGGAGTTTAAGGACACTTTCGACAGCTGCCAAAACCTCGTGTCGGAGTTTTACTGGTGGAGGAAGTACCAGGAGAGAACCACTGAGTAATTGCGAGGAACTGCCAGACACCCCAACGTACTAACTTCGCACAAGCAGGGTTAGCATTGGTTGAAGACAAGTACACCATCGACATGCAGTACGCCTTAGTACACAGCGCCACCGTGCCCACACGTAACCAATCGGGATTAAGTGATTTTCCTAAAGACACAACGTAGTTACGTCTGGTGGGGACTGAACCGTGGACCGTTCGATTTGAAGGCCAATGCCGTAACCACTAAGGCACACACACACATACGGTTTTGTCAAAGGTGAAAAATTACCACAGGTGAGGATTTTGAACTCAATTTTCAGCTTTGATAGTACCATGTCGATAAGTGTTTTCTGATTACTGAGTATACCAGTCCAAAATCTTTCTCTAGAGTTCAAAATTCGAACGTGATATTTGTCAAAATTCCGCATGATTTCTGTTTTATACTCAAATGTTCCATTGTCTTTTACATTTGATTATAGAGTATGACTGTTATGTCCGAATTGGTCACGTGCATCACAGGTACTGCATCTAAACATTCAAAAATAGATATCATAACACCCCCAAATCTGGAAAGTGGCTCCTTTCAGATTAATTAAGGTTGACAAGAATGGCTCCTGTGGTCATTTAAGGCGAACTATTAGGGCTTTCGTGCAGTTTTGAAAACTGCCTGCCCGGAAATCGCAGGGTAACTTTGAATTTCTCATGCCATCCATCATGCAAATGATTTATTTTATAACCAGTGGAAAAAATAACCTTCCATATATCATAAAATTAATGCAATCATATCATATCATCATATCAAGGCGATCGTGTCGAATTCTCTGTTCACTTTTGAATCTTAAAACTGTATTTCGAAACCATCATCACAAGATGGCAAGACACTTAATCCCGATTTCCCATGTGAGGCCACGGTGGTACTGTGTACAAAGGCGTACTACATGATGCACGTGTCTTTAACCAACGCTAACCCTGATTGTGCGGAGTTAGTACGTTGAGGAGTTTGACAGTTGCTCGCCGCTGCTCGGTGGCTTCAGACGGGTACTCCAACTTCCTTCACCTGTTAAATTGTCCACCACAAGACGAATCGGACTGTCGAAAGTGTCTTTAAACCTCAATAAAAAAATCACAAGATGATGTTACTCAGTTGCTGTTTCATAAATAAAATAATATTACTTTCGTGGTAGGCAAGTACACCTCTTATTTTCAGGGTTCTCTCACAAACATTGAAAACCGCTGTGTGTAGTGCGGTAGAACACTGTTAATTGAATAGCCACTTTGCAAATGAGAATTATTCAATTAACAGGAATATCAATTAACAGGAATTCAGTCAATTTCCTGAACTCTGGATAGAAACTAAGCATGTATGATATTATATCTTGTTTGACAGAGCTCAGGGAGCTCTGTCAAACAGGATATAATAAATTAAATGCTTGTATTGTAGGTCTCGGGACCAAATTTTGAGATTCTCAGGATAATTTCTCGACATATCGCAAGATTTTGTATTCAATTAACAGACGTTTACTCAATAATCTATATGTAATTAACAAGTCACATTTGTACTGAAGATAAGGTAAACGGGTTTGTGTTCGGAAGTTATACTCAGTTAACAAGATTACTCAATTAAGAGATATCCAATTAAGTAAGCTACACTGTACCCATTTCTGTTCAAATTTTGATGTTTGTCTGAGAATGACTTTAGAAATGCAATAACTTGAACAAATATATAATCAGATTTTGATAAAACTTGGTCAAGTCGTGCACTTTGGGAGAAATACACAGTTAAAACTAGAAATTCTGTCATGAAATGCGCACAGATAGCACGTCGATCTGCGCGTTAATCTACGCGTTATGACCTTTGTACGGCTATCAAATTCTATACATGTGGCCTGTGCACAAGCAATGTTTCAGCCAATGGACCTCCGGGTAACCGGAGGTCCATTGGCAGAAACATTGCCTGTGTTTGCAATGAGTAACCAGGAGAACCTGCCGTGCATTGGATGCCATTCGATATGGCAATTGCGCGCAATTCCTACGCGCAATTATGCCTAGATAAACACACTGTTCATGACATGTCTTCTAGTTTTGACTATAATGTTACGTTTCTGGTTGTTACCCATCGGATGTTGGTACCGGGTCCTATTTTACCAGAGAAGGAAAACTTCTATAACATCAAAGAAAAACGACTCCATTGTTTACCTTATTGTGGTAGACATGTTTGGCACTTCCCGATAAACCCATGGAACCAACATGAAAAATCCTCTTAATTCTGAGTTTCACGTTTCCGCTCAAACTCTCACTTTAATCTAATCTCTCTTACTGGTTTAGAACGTACATAATAACATCTCCATACGAGACCGTGCTGGGCAGAAACAAATGAAAGTAATGAAGGATGGACAGCATGCTTTCGTTACTGCCAATACAGGCTATAAAAACAAGTCTATAAGCCTCTCCCTTTGAGGACCTACAATTATCAGCGATTGAAAATATAGTTATGAGGGTACAGACAAATTCACCCTCGAGAAAATCCCACCCGACAAAATCTCCCCGGCAAAATCCCCCCCCCCCCCCCCCCAACCTTTTAATGTAGACAAAATCCCCCTCGACAAAGTCTCTTACTGCTGCAGATATTACGACCCTTGTTGTGTTACAACTACATCTACAACTACTAGTACTTACTACTTCCACTACTTCTATCACTACTACTACTACTACTACTACCACTACTACTACTATTACTACTACTACTACTACTACTACCATTTCTCTCACTCTCTCAGCAGATATTACAACCGTTGTTATGGTGTAACTACCTACTACTGCTGTTGTAGAGCGACAGGCCGCCTCAAAATCGAAAGACTGAACCACCTCTTCCATTATCCTTACAGTGAGCAATATTACCGTATAGATATATACAAAAAGGTGCAAATGCACGCATTATGGAATGTTGCGTGTAGCCTTGTTATTTTAAACAACTGATGCATTGAGGTTTCTCATGAAATATTAAAACAACATCTAAGATATTAACATAACAGACTTTTGATGGATATAGACACTGTTACATTCGTCGCATAGCCATACTAGAGCTTTCCAGAAATTCACAAAGGGTTACCAATAATGTATCTGAATTATGGGAGAGATGACGAACTTTTTTTTTCTGACTTAACCGAATGTACGAGCAACTGTCTCAACATAAAATCCATCATTGTTTCGAGTGCATGTTGCTATATCATCGCACAAGAGCTAGAATTTTCCTCACACTGTAAAGAAAATGAAAGTGTCAATGACACTGTAGCTCAACTTGTGTAAGACATGTAAATGTATAGTATGTGACATAGCAATGACACACATCTAGCTAATGACCTGATAACAAAGATGCATGTAAACTATTATAAAGGTCTCTACATAAATACTGACCGTAGCTTGCAACAAATGTACAAGTAAACTATTGTAAAGGTGCGTGACAGTTAGATAGCTCTAGCCAGACCCGTATTGAAATGTGCACTTACTGTGTGTAAGTAGCACTGAATAAATCAAATTTTGTCTAATTCGCCGCCGGCGGCCATCTTGAGACTTCGGACCGCACTCAAAAACACCTGTTCTCGTCCCAAAGTGATAACAAAGGTACCCAAGAAGTTTCGTAAAGATCGGTTCATAAATACAGTCTATAGCCCGAGCCGTATTGACATGTGCATTTACTGTGTATAAGTAGCAGTGAATAAATCACAGTTCATCTAATTTGCATAATTTCTGCATGAGAAAAAAACCCGTATTATATGTTATGTATTCCATGTTACTAAACATTCATTCAAAAATTTGTTTAAATCAGAACCTCCATATAGAAATTCTGTACAAAAAACTGATTGTACCTCATTTCGGTACAAAAATGGCCGCCGGCAGCCATCTTGAATTTCGGACCGCACCCCAAAAGACCCGTTCTCGTCCCAAGGTGATAACAAAGGGACCAAGAAGTTTCGTGAAGCTCGGTTCATAAATACAGCCACGAGACGTATTGACATGTGTACGAACTGTGTATAAGTAGCACTGAATAAATCAAAATTTATTCAAATCAGAACTTTCATACACATGTTCTGCACAAAAAATTGATTTCACTAATTTTGGTACAAAATGGCTGCCGGCGGCCATCTTTCAGTATTTGAGGATACCTAAGGCCTGATATTGTATTATTTGAGGATACCTATTGAGGATACCTACTGGAGAATCCCCTTTTTCTGAAATGAGGATAAGAGTCGTAGTAAATATCCCTCAGTGAGGTATAATTTTCTACGACTCTTATCCTCATTTCAGAAAAAGGGGTGCCGAAGGCCATATGTTTTTCAAAAAAGGGGTGCCGAAATTGGGGTGCCGGGGATATTGCCATTGGATGTAGGCTTTTATTATACAGAAGGGAGATAACTCTGCATACAGATTATGGGAAATCAAGCAATCTAATTGGTTAATTATAATTTATATAAATGATCTAGATAAATGAAACAGCAAGAGTACTCGAAAGATGGTAGGAACTACTGGTATTACGTACCACCTTACCAGTAACAGGATGATACAAGGCATTTGGTAGGTTAATACTATCAACGGTTAGGATGGGACCTACCTGGGAATATACCAACCATACTCTGCTGCCGTTCTGTATTACCAGGCATTGACCCCACCCCAGAATACCGCTCAATAATATAAAACACCTGGTGGATCAGTAGTATCAAGGGTCAGCAAGAGACCTACGGGGATATGTACAGCCTATGCTATACTACCGTTCTAATCTACCAAGCATTACCCCCACCCCCACAAAATCACTAGATCTACCATAACGTACTACATATACCAGCCATATAATAAAACAAAGCAATCGGTTGGTTAATAGCACCAAGCACTAACGGGGGCCTATAAGTGTTTATACCGCCATACTATAGTACCGTTCTAAACTACCAGGCAGTACCCCTATCCACAATACCCCTATGCCTAGCATTGCATACTACCTATACCAGTCGTAGGATAACTTGAAGCATCAGGTGGATTAATAGTACTAAGGGCTAACATGGGCCTGCAGGGGCCCACAGAGGTATATATCGTCCATACTATTCTGCTGTTCTATACTGCCAGGCATTACCCCCACCCCACTCACAATACCATTTGACCTGCCATAACGTACTCCCTATACCAGTCATAGAATAGTACAAAGCAATCGGCTGGTTAATAATATCGAGGAATGGACCTACAGGGGTATATACCATGCATCCTATCCCACCCGTTCTAAACAACCTAGTATAATACTGCCTGACCTAACACTAAACTACCAATACCAGCCATAAGATAATACAAAGGATTCGGTAGGTTAATAGTACTAAGGGGGGTAATAGACCAACAGATCATTCATCCTGTACTGCCAATCTAAACCACCAATGACTATCTCGCAATACCACACTACCACCCACCCACCCTACTGCTTGACTTAGCTATAGCAGACATAAGATAATATGAAGCATAAGGTGGATTAATAGTACTAATGGCTAACTTGGGACCTACATGCATATATACCACTACTACCATATCACCCTCCCCCCTACAAGAAGTCCGACATCCACTGACCCGAATAACGTTATGTCAGATTGTATACTGGACAATAACAGTGGTCAGCATCTCTATGACGTCGCGCGCGTATCATGACGTCAATAGCAACGTCAATCGTTTCGCGGGAAAAACTTTCAAGAAAACCCAATTTTCACATCATCTTTCCACCACTTACCCATAATATATACCTGTAGCCCCATGCGTACATATATCACTATACATACCATAGTATACTATATATACAGTACCTACACCACTTGTCGAATCCAGATGTATGGTGCCGACAGTTTGCACCCCCAAAGTTGCACCCCCAAAAGTCCGGTTCCTATGGGAATTTAACACTAGCTGCACCCCCAAAAGTCCGGGTAATGGGGCACGATTCATACCTGCTATACTACTCACTTTAAACGCTTAACAATTATTTCTGGTATGGACGGGGTTAAAAGCAAACATCGTAAACTTATACGGGAATGTGAATTATTTATAACGTATTGTAATTACAGTATACATTGATTTACGGCTTAGTAAATGTTTCAAGATACATTAAATAAACGTTGACTACCCGAGAATGTAAAGAACAAGATAAGACACGCTTCTCACTGGCCCAATCCTCTCACAACCTCAAGGTGACATTTTCATGTAGTGTTCGAAGTATCAGGAACACAATTTTTGGGTTTTTTTTTTTTTGGGGGGGGGGGGGGGGGGGGAGGTGGTTGATATCTCTTGAACCTTCTGCAAACGATTTGTTTAAATGTATCCTTCGATACTTACAATTCAAATTATTTTGTTATTTAAAAATTGTGTTTTTTAACAATGTATAGGTTTTGTTATCCTTCATTGGAACGATTTGTTCGTGCCCTTTTCATTGAAGGGACACGAGCTTTGACACGCGAGAAGACTGGACGTGTTGAGTTATTCAGGAATATATTGGTAATGTTGACTGAAACTCCATTCTGGTTGAAGAAATTGAGGATGTAATGAGGATGTAATGAGGATGCCCGGAGGAGACCCAGCATTATTTCAAGAAATTGATGATAGACCTATTTCTTGAAAAAAGTTGCAAGCACGCCCCCTCCCCCGCCCCCAAAATTGCGAATTAACTGGAAATTCCGATCCCTTTATGGGGTCTACAAATAAAGGTTCAGAGGAATCCAGTGCTACTCCACATGAAAACTGCTTGATATTTTTTAGAATTCTCGTTGACAAAGCAAATAACATGGTCAAGTACTTAGGGGGTGGGTTATCAGCATATCTCGTGGAGTGGCCGTTCCCTCCTTACGCTTGTATTATATATAAAGGCGTAAGGAGGGAAGGTAATGTTTCATCCAGTGGACTTCTGGCCCACTTGGCAGAACATTACCTTATATCTTAAGCACAGAATTTGAGATTTACTTGTCAAGAAGGAACCCCACTAGGAACGATGAGTGCATAAATACCTGAATGTTGACAGAACCCATTGGCAAGAGTGAGATAAATGAAATTATTAAGATTTACACTACAAATTGATATGGTAATCTTGGAGTGGTTAACTTGCCTCTTATACAAACTTTGATAAATTATGTATGGGTCAAACAATCAGTGATCAAGAGTGTTTACTTGTATATGTATAGATAATTGAACATACGAAGCCATTTCGAACGGTACGGAATCGGACATTTAACCCTTTACCACCTGAGTATTTTCAAGAGTATTTTCAAGACGTTTCTCATCAAATCTACTTATGGCTGCTGTAAATTTGATGAAAAATTCATCTAAATTTAACTCAAGAATTCGTTGGTGAAAAAATCCATTTAATTTACATGGAGATAATTTGATTACATATGCCCATATTATACTTATGTCAGTAACAAGAAAGGGGAGGGGAGGGGGCGCTTTGGCGTTGTGGTAACCGGTTCTCGTCATATCACCGAAGTTAAGCAACGTCGAGCCCGGTTAACCATTGGATGGGTGACCGTCTGAGCGATCAATTCGGTCTACTGCGTTGTGTCCTTGGGCAAGGCACTTAACCCGATTGTCCACATGGGGGCACGATGACGCCGTGTACTAAGGCGCACTGCACGTCGATGGTGCGCATGTCTTCAACCAATCTAACCCTGCCTGTGCTGCAGTGCAGAGTTACGATGTTGGGGAGTTGGCAGCTGCTCGTCGTTGCTCGGTGGTTCTCTCCGTGTGCTCCGGCTTCCTCCACCCGTAAAACTGTCACGGTCATGATTAACCATTGTGCATAAATATGTGACCTTAAACACCAATAAATAAATAAATAAATAAATAAATAAATAAATAGTAACAAGAAAAATCCTGTCGTGGGTAGGAATATCCGTCAGCAGCATGCAGGGAGTTAAAACGTCAAGTGTACGTGCGTGGCGTGGATTGACATTTTCTACTGAAAGTTTTTTTTCTTGTAATATGTGTGTGTGTTATAGTGTGTGTGTGGGTGTGTGTGTGTGTGTGGGGGGGGGGGGGGTGGAAGGTCTTCTACTCGACTTTGCGAGAACCCAAACAATTGTGTTTGCATCTCCACAAGGATTTCCTTAGATGTCGCTATGTCATGCTCTCAGCACATGGGGGAAATGGGGTGGGAGAGATTTATGGTCGCCATGGAGCTTGGTCGTTATCAGAGGGTACTGCTGACCTTTAGTTAACTTTAAACAATATTTATCCGAAAAGAAATATGATATAATACTTACAAGTAAGTGTTATTATCACAGTAGCTGTACAGAGGTTATAACAGAGAAGTATGCACTATAATAACACAAACAGAAGTAATCGACAGTGTAAATAGAAAGGATTCGGTAGAAAGCTTTGAGCTTATATAAGCCTCATCACCTCATTGTGTTGTTCAGGTAGATTCGTAATCTGGGGTGTCACGGATTTGATATTTAAAAATATAACTAACGGGTTGAACCTGAATATAATTCAATGATAATTAAACAAATATTTATTCACATGCCATCGTCAAGAATTTTCCATGACAATATGTATACAACACAAATAACTGTGAATTACCCCCACCGGAATATTCAATTTTCTTCGAGGCGCCGCTTTCTCTAGTTGATATTGTTCCCTGTCGTCGATCCGCTCCTGGTAGTTATCTTACTCTATTGACAAAGCGTATTGTCAATTTCCTCCTTCCAAGCATTCTGCACGTAACAGCTTCCACTTTTAACGCTAATTGTTCTCCACTTTCGCTAACCATCACCGATCGTCAATTCCTTTGACTGGCTTAACTTACTTTAACAAATATTAACTCTTTGTCATAAGGTTACCACTTTTGGGTGCGCTTTATATTCTTGTTCCGGTTAAACAATCCCCCGTTAACTGTTTAAACATACAATGTTCATGTACGAGATTTGCCGGGCTTCCACCTAGCCCACTTCAAACACCTAGCTCGAGTCGCATGAAAGAGCTCTCGATAGCTATCTCCAACTAATTTACTTCTGTGTTATGCGGACCGTCAAACTGCATCAACATGTATAGCTCTCAACCCCCCAGCCTTTCGATTCACTCAGCCTAATAACTTTTAAAGCACTAAAAAGTCTCTCGCCTAATAAAAGAACTCTTGTGACCACTTAGCCCAACAACTCATTCCCATACTAATCGCCAACTCAGCACATGGCTGGAGATCCAAACTATCACTGTTCGTCAATTCGTCTTTTTGTCAAATTAATTGTATTACCGCGTTTATGTTATGTTACAAACGATTCAAGGTTCTCGTTTGCGAATCTGGAAACACTCATCGTTTCCGCCATATTATGGTCTGCACAAAAAATAGGAGAGCTCCCCTTTGACTGATTGCGGGGAAGTAACAACCATTACTTATTCCCAGTTCCTTATTAGACATTCGCTATCAACCGATTTAGTCGGTTGATAACAAATGTCGAATAAGGAACTGTCTGGGAATAAGTAACGGTTGTCGTGACCGTACTGACTGCACACAAGATCACAACCAATGTACATCACTGCGCATGGTGGCATTATTATCCTCCCCTAGGCCAATGAGAATACGGGGATTTGGCACGAGATGTGCTAAGCGCCAGTAGTCCTAGTGTTTTGTAGAATAAAAAATGCTCTATTATTCCCTTATTGACGACACGGATCTCAGGGTGTAATATCCAAAAAAGCTCTAACGAAGAGTTTCCCAAGTATCACTACCAACGACGGGCACACGCTCAAACCCATCAGTCTAATTCTGTAACGAATGACGCTGTTATGGCCTGAAACCAGTCTAGACATTAAGTAGCCCATCGCCCATGTTTAGATTAAGTCATCTTGAATATTTCAGTTGATCGAAAAAGCGAACCTAAAGTCAAGTCTTATGTCGAAGTGTAGCTAATCGTTTATACCCATTCTGCCCACTTTGGAGGGCTCGCAGATATCAGTTACCGGGTCTTATTTCACCATTACAGCAGATCATGTTTACCACAGTAAACAAGCGTCGCTCTATATTCCGGGATTCCCCAAGGGAACGTTAAACTCCAACAAACAAACAAAATGCTCGGTTCAACGCATCGAACTTTTCCCGGAAGCAGAGAAATACCACTGATGATCAAAAATGCAGATCAACACATTTTTGTCAACAGCCATGTGTAGATGTCTGACATAGCATCAATGACGCGAACCAAGCAAACTTGTTGACCGGGCTTGTGAATTTGGGTTGAGTCCAGATCTAACAAAAAACATCAACATGCACTTACTATTCGTTTCTTGACCTAAATATATTTGAGCAGTATTGAAATTCCTAAACCACACTTGAATTGCGTAGACTTGTTTTAAAATCGCCATGTAAATAAACGCAACGATAGAATAGGGGTTTCTACAAAATTATGAGTAAACAGGTCGCGAAACTTTTGTTTGGTTTCGCGATATGTAAATGTTTGTGAGCTGACCAAGTGCTGTTGAGATAGATTTTTCATCAACTATAATAAATGGCACGCTATTAGTGCTTTAAATAACAGAATGACTAATTTCATTGACTATTTCTCGTGACAAATCGTCCCTTGAGTGGAAAAAGGTGTAGATGATACCTCGTTCCACTTAAGGGATGAGTTGACATTGTTAATCAACGAAATTACACATTTTAAACAACCAGTTTTCCCGTGCTTCTTAAGTTTTTCCCTGAAGAAATCAAGTTGACATTTCAGTGAAGGCTGCACTACACGGGGATTTTTATAATAATTTCAATCTACACGCTTTGTATGTTACGACTGAACCAACGCGAGGCCGCAAATAGCCAAACTAAACTTGCCCTCCCCAGAGAGCTGCGTGAGCTGGGACTTTCTTCCAACTCATTCCATTGCCAACATGGCTAAAGATAAGTTTATGTTTTAAGGTACAAATAACCAATGGGAGAATTAACAAAGAAAGAACTAGTTTACCCAATATTGTAGTGAACATATTTTGTCTACGAACATGGAGAGATTTCCGACAGTGGGAGTTCTCCACCTGTGCAAGATCTTTAATAATTCAAAACTGTCAATTTGTAATTGATGTATCGCGGAAATGCAGTCAAGCTAATAAGCGTTCTCATTAAATATCTATTAATTGGTCGCATTCAACGAGAATTCATCAACACATCGAGTGGAAAATCTATGCAGTGCCAGGATATAATGGCTATAATTGGCCGGGCGAGATCTCATATTTAGTTCGGGCGCCATGGGCTACAACAAACACAAGTCATTTGTCTCCTGCAGCCAATATTATAATACAACAGTTACTGTATTTTCTAGAATTGTATTTTCTACCTAGTAATATAACTGACAAAAAGAATCATTAGATTTTAAAAGATATGGCAATTTGCCAATTGGCAAATTGCCACATCTTTGAAGATGCAAATGGTTTTCATTTCAACACATTTAAAGTCATACCAAGATAACACAATTCTAGAAAATACAATTGTAAAAGTTCTATATTATTGGCTCCTCGTCATTTGAAAAACTGATACCGCACAAACTCTAACGTTTGTAAATTATTGTGTAATAATTAGGTGACACTTAGTTAGGACCCCACGAATATCAAATTTCAAGACGAATCGAATCGGGTAGAGGATTTCGAATCGAATATCGAACGAAATCTCAACGTACTTTAAGTTGTAGACATTGCACCTTCTTACAACCGTAAATAAGGTCCCACAAAGTATACACCTGGAACTTAATTAAGCACCCCCTCTTTTTGGCAGCAGTGTTAATAGAAACTGTCATTACCTTCATGCTATCTTTCAGATGGCCAAAAGTGATTGTTTACGGAAAAAATGGTCTATTGAACAATGAAAGAAAACACAATGATGAAAATATGCAGTATTTTAATGGCGCTAATTACACATATCTGTCAGTAAAGTTTTTGATGGAAAAATGTTCCCTCGACGTGTTTGGTGTTGGAACGGTCCGTGATGAAACAATGCCGGTAATTGATGACAAAAAATGTAACTTGTGATCTCCTGAACACAACTGCAGTGTCTGAAGTCAATAGCGAGTGTATTCATCACGTGCCCGGATGGCAGTCTGAACCCACCCCCTAATGCTATCAGTGAGCCTTCTGATATGGTTCAGAGGCAACTGCTGCCACTCCTCATGTAATAAAGCTTGCAAATCGGCAAAATGCTGTATAAGCGGATCCCTTGCTTGCATACGACGTCCAAGAAAGTTCCAGATGTGTTCTGAGGGATTCAAATCGGAGCTCATTGCAGGCCAAGGTGCTGTTGTAATAGCCTTGTTCTGAAGGAATGCTCTCACGGCTTGGGAACGAAGTGGCCTTGGATTGTCGTTCATGAATACAGGAGAGTAGCCAACGGGTGGTTGTCAAAATGAGGCACGACAACCGGATTAAGAATGTCCAGGATGTACTGATGACCACTGAGATTCCAACGTACAGTCACCATATCAAGTTTACAATCATGAGAGAGGCATCCTCAGATCATTACTGATCCTCCACCATAGGTAACAGTAGGTCTGATGTTCCTGGGCACGTAAGCAGTATTTCTATGCCTCCACAATCTCATGCAACCATCTGCGACGTGAAGCAGAAACATACTCTCGTCTGACCAAAGGACCCTGTGCCACATCCTGAGATTCCAATGTTGTCGTGCCATACACCACACCAAACTTCGTCTTCGAGGATGATCGGACAGAGCTGGACGCTTGTTGAACCGTCTGGACCTCATACCCCGTGCTTTAAGACGGTTTCGGACAGTTCTGTTGCACAAACGCCTGTTGAGGAGTCAAAGGCGTTTCAAAACTCAACTTGAAGCAAAGGAGTCACGCCTAACGAGGCGTAACAGACTCCGATCTTCCAGAGGAAAGGTCTCTCTGGGTAGGTCAGGCCTTGGTCCGCCCTTAACATAGTTGGTTTGTTGATTTTTTCAGACAAGTCTGCTGCTGACAGAATGAATATAGCCAAGTTGCCTTCCAATTGCTTTGAATGACATGCCTGTTGTATGCATGTCAACAATTTGCCAACTCAGTGTCTCTGACAGTTTCCTCCTTGCTATATCATCATTTATGGATAAAAGAAGTGACAAATTTTCTTGTTTTATACCCAGATATTGCATGTGGATGATAGTGTTTTTTGGGTGACATTCGTGGGAAGCATGCTTCACGTGGACAAGGGGTTGTATTTGGGGTACTCTATCAATCAGAAACATCATGTTTCACTAGATGAAATGTGCCGCAAGACATAGCAATAATAATCAGCAACTCACTTTCATGAAACATTTCAGGGGTGCTTTATTAAGTTACAGGCGTATAGATCTTGTTTCTCAGGCCATTTTTGTAAAATTACATGTGGGCGGGCGATTTTTTATTTATTTTTTATTTTTGTAATTATTTCTTTACCATCAAAAGTTCATGTTCTTGGTTTGTTTTAAGTTTTAGGCCTCATAATCTACGGAATAGAATGGCTGCATGGTGGTGTATTTCGTCCCTTGACTGCAAAAAGGCTTTGCAATGCTAAAGCATTGCAAAGCCTTGTTGCATTCAAGGGACAAATTTATCAATGTTATTAACTTGGGTAAAATATCAGACTTAAACCATTTAATTTTTATTCTTTTAAGTTTGCATTAGTTATGAAAAGAGAGCATGCGGCAGCCAAAAGGACCATGCCGGGGGGGGGGGGGGGGGGGGGGGGGCAGGAGAAATAGATTTTTAACTTTTTAGGCCTAATGTCAGTCTCCACTCAGTTATTGTATGCAACTGCGACTCGTCTGTTTGGACGAATCAAAAAAAAAAAAAAGAAACTCCAGAATATTCCAAAACGGAATCAAAGTAGTTTCAGAAGCGGTATCACCTTGAACTCTTCTGCTATCGTCAAGTCTTCTATACAGTCTATACAGGGGACCTGTGAGGGAACAAGAGTTCGAGAGGAGACACTCGATAGGATTTGTTAACATCTGGACGAGTCAAACTTTTTCGAATCGGCGTGATTCGAATCGAATAATCGGAACGATTTCACATCGAATCGACACTACACTTAGCCCTATTTTTAGGTAGAATTACTTGGTCTTATTGGTGACGGCGTTTTAACCCTTTGAACTCCATAGGGCGCTTTTCTCGGCACAGGTGGAAACTATTGATTGGTCTACTCCCATATAAAGAATATGGACTCTTCCCGTTGCTGCCATTGAACTGATATATAATATACCACTAGGGTTCAAAGGGTTAACTACGACCTCGAGTGATTTTCTGAACGAAGTTAAAGCATTGCCTCCCGATTAAAACACAGATAATATATTTGTATTGAGATTTTAAAATTCTGGGGTGAGAAAGAAACAGACATGGCTCAGATCTAGATTTCAGTCTAGCATGAGGAAATGGCTCTTTGCTACCAGATGCTTGTTGAAAAAAACGAGACTTTATTTAGGCCAGAGCTGCGGAGAGGTGTTTTGTCATAGTTATGTCCCCTACCCCCCCCCCCCTCCCCCCGCCCCCGCATGCGATTTGCAGGTTGTCGAACTGCATGTATCGTTGTATCTTGTGCACAATGTAAATGCAACTATATTATGAATTTGAACTCTAGTGAAACATTAGATACACTAAACGAGAGACTCTGATATTGATCTTCACAAAGTGAAAGATCTATGAGCATTTACTACAGCCAGAGAAATCAAAGATCAGAATCTTCAGGAAGCAGACAATATGTTTTGGGACATAAAATAGCGCGCAATGCGGTAAAATAATAATCAATGATGTTTTATGCTAGCTAGGGATACCGACATGAAGTGTGATACCTCAAATGTAAATCTCTGTCGAAGAAAAATTAGAAATTGAACTCACTTAATCTTCACGAAAAAACGCACAAAAAGGTTATCACTACCCTGGAGGGTTTAAGTCCAGTCCTACAGTTAAACCTAGAAGTCCTGTCACGAACTGTGCGGTTATCTAGGCATAATTGCGCGTAGGAATTGCGCGTAGGAATTGCGCGCAATTGCCATATCGAATGGCATCCAAAGACCGGCAGGTTCTCCTGGTTACTTGTAGCAAACACAGGCAATGTTTCTGCCAATGGACCTCCGGGTTACCCGGAGGTCCATTGGCTGAAACAATGCTTGTGCACAGGCCATATGTACAGAATTTGACAGCCTCACTATGGTCATAACGCGTAGATTAACGATCAGATCGACGTGCTATTTGTGCGCATTTCATGACATGACTTCTAGTTTTAACTGTAAGCTCCTGGTATTTATCAACGAGATTGAAATACGAATCGATAAGTGGCACAGGGACTAGGTCGAGACTTCAATTCACCATCTCGGGGCCCCACAGATTGGCATAATACCAGTTTATCTTTATATTTATTTTATTTATCTATTGTGATGAGCGAGTTGACCATTAGAGGAAATATATTCACGTGGACTAAAAACAATGCCATTGTCAACGATGTTTGTGTTGAGCGAAAAACATTATTAAATCAGTTAGCTGTTTTGACTTAAATAATATTACCTAAAACATTGACATCAACATGTGTACAAGTTGAAATACTTGATTACTTTTGTGGGCGGCTGCAGCTTCGAAAATATCCCTTCCTTATTTCACACGTGCGTGGAGTTTTGCCATACTCAATGTAGATTTGTATTTACGGAATATCTTTTATTTATAATGAAGAAAATGTATTCATGTTGTAAAATAAAATCACTGAATAAAATGTTGATGCAAAATTAGTAGCTAGAAAATCATGACCATCGATTTCAGGTATGGATTTGCACATTGCACTTAGTATAGTCAGGTTATGAGTTTTTTATACAGCAAGTTAAATAAGAGGCATCACGCTATGTCACCAACCAAAAATGTTAATTATCACTTTATCACGTCGGGCGTAACACTCGCATCGAGTCCATTGTATAACATCTTTGCACGCCTTGGATGGTCACCGCGCCTGTAATCCAAATCTAATAAATTCAACCTGTTATCCGGTGTCCCCCGATCTCCCTTAACCCTTTCAATACGCTATGCATAAAAATGTGTTTGATCCGATTCGAAACCGTCCAGATGATGCGATGCGAGTCGCGCTGAATTTTTCGAATCGTCGAGATATTCTCAAAATTCTCCTCTTGAACTCTTCTTCCATCATCAGGTCTCCTGCACAGGAGACCTGGTGATGAAAGAAGAGTTCTGGGAGGTTCCACGCTTCCGAAACTACCTTTGTTCACCTTTGGAATATTCCGCTTTTGATTGATTGGCCCACACAGACGCGTCGCTGTTACATACAATACTTATAAATTTAAGGTTGCAACAAGGTACGATATCTATATTTATTTATTTATTGGTGTTTAAGGTCACATATTTCTGCACAATGGCTAATCATGACCATGATAGTTTACGGGTGGAGGACGCAGGAGTACCCGGAATGAACCACCGAGCAACGGCGAGCAATTGTCAGCTCCCCAACACACTAACTCCACACAAGCATTGGTTGAAGACAGGTGCACCATCGACGTTCAGTACGCCTTGGTACACAACGTCACCGTGCCCCCCCCCCCCCCCGTGGGCAATGGGGATGAGGTGTCTTGTTCAAGGACACAACGCGGTTGCTGCAGGTGGAATTCGAACCGATGACCGCTCAGCTTGCAGCCTGCACCTCTACCTACTGAGGTGCGATATCTACAACTTGTAGAGCAGAGAGATGCGATTCGAGATGCGATTCAATTCGAAATTCGCTACCTGATTCGATTTGACCCCAAATTTGGAAGGAGGATCAGCAACAATGAACTCGTCATTTTCTCTGTCATCAGTAGTGTATAAGACGAAATCATTCAGGGATTCAGGGTTGAAAGAGTTAAGACTTCAGAGACCAATCGGAAGGGCTCTTTAGCCCACTCAGCGCCATTCGTCAAGCGAAGGAAGATGATGCCCAGAGACTTCCCAATGTCGACTGTCTCAACAACCTTTAAAATAAATCTGACAGCCAATATTCCTTCCTCCTACGCACTGGTGCTCCCAAACGTGGCGTCGTTGTTTAGTTTGAAAGTTATTGCACAAGCTGCTACTTATAAGCTTCGACTTTCATGTTCTCTCATCCACATACTGGCCGTGAGTAAAGAAAATATTGACTGAGCTTTCACATTACCAAGTAATCCAACAGCTGCCGTATAAGTCGCTGTTGATCAGTACAAATATTTAACGTCCCTGGAACAGGTGCACCTCATACTAATAAGCATATTAACTTCCTGCAGATGAGTTATCATCTCACATTATAATCTTCTTTAATATGAATTGAAGATAATCACTTAGATAAGCACGTTATAAAAATGGACATTAACAGTAGCAACACAGTGTCACAGTCGTAGGTTGAAAATCCTTCGCAAACTCCTCCACATCCGATTTTCAATGATGACCTTTTACTACCTCACCATATCAAAATAATATCCTTGTTGTACAGAGACGTGCATTGACAGTCTAAAGTTGATTTATCCGGTGGATCAAATGTTATTTTCTTCCTGCAGCCTTACTGCAGGCGAAAAATGTTAATTGCTCCATCATTCAAATTCACTGACAGGCATTTATTACTTTCAAGAAGTACATGTACCTTGGCGTTACACCGCGAAAGCGAGGTTTAGTGTTAAAAAAGTTAAGCATTAAAATTCTACTCTCACAGTAAGAACACCGCCATTAATTTTCCATTTCTTTCTGCAGTTAACTTTTAAAGTACACAATTTGAGTTGATAAGAATGCCGTAACAAAATTCTGAGAATGGTATTAAATATATATATATATAGTTAGTGGTAGATTCCCACTGAAATGCCCACGGAATGAAATTTCCTCCTTGACTGTTTTTTTTTTCTGTGAGAGAGAATAAAAAGCACAGTCAACGTTTCCGATGCTGTATCTCCTGCTTAACCTGTATCATGCTACACCCACTTTTCAGATATAAGGAGGAACTTTTGGTCCTATCAATAAATAGGTTATCTCGAACTGATTCCGGGAACTCTTCTGCGCTATGGAGACTAATATAATATACTTCCGGTTGGTATACGGAATTCTTGTTTTCAGAGCGTGTATTGGTTTACATTGTGATGGTATACTACTGAATCGCGTTGTCAAAACTACAATCACACTAATGGAAAAAGCCATTAGTTTAACCCTATGAAACCTAGTTTCTTGGGATGGTATCGCCTTTGTGTAGACTTACAGTGAGATGGCCCAGTCCAATATCAATATACAGGGAGGATAAGATAATAACTGCAGTCTGCAGCCGCCTGGCTGCAGACTGCAGTAATGATTTATTCATCAATGCCCGTGTTTTGACCTTTTTTGTAAGATAAAAAGGGGACGAAATTATACCTTGTACCGAAAAATCGGTCTTACGAGTTCAAAGGATTAAAGAAAGTCATGTCTGACAATTTTCGTCACTGGAAGAGATTTAGAAGTTAGCATCCCTTAATTTCCGAAAGCTGTCAGTAAATTTAACCAAAAGGATTTGCGAATTTCATATAAAATGTGAAACTTCGAAATGTTAGAGAATTTCCATCATCGATGCACGCATCATTTCACAAACATCATGCATTTTCCTGTAGTGTAGTACAAAAGTACAGTAACTTGTTTTTACAATTCCCCCCCCCCCCCAATCCGTTTGCGCGGTTCAAACCCACTTAAAAATAAGAAAACGGCGTTTTCATCATCTTTTGATGTTCTGCAACTTCTGCATGCATCGTGACATATATTACAGACACCACCCTTTCACCCTTTAACATTTTACCCAACGCAAACGATTTATTATTTTCAATATAATTTTTTTAAATTTTTCAAACAATTTCAACAAAACCATAACATGTGACCCCTCGTTGGAACGAGCTCGACGAGCTCGTTCCAACGAGGGGTCACATGATATGGTTTTGTTGAAATTGTTTGAAAAATAATATTTTTTCAACTGCTGAATTTGCATATTACGCGGGCAGATGCGGGCGATTCGTTGGGTAAAGGGTTAATGTTAAGGTCTTGGAAGTGAGATTTTCCATTTGTTTCCAGGGGAAGAATAAAAACTTGCTAATTACACTAAAAAGACACTCGCTAAAGAAAGAGCCAAAGTGGACACTTACTTATAGTGCTGGAAGGTGTGACACTTATAGGTATTCTTGATGACGTATTATCTGTGAAGTAGTTTCTTCTAATTACTTTGCCATAAAAATTCAAAGTTTTCTTTTGCAACTTTTAAAAAACGAAAACAACAGACAGCTCCGAGAGTTGTCTGTTGATTTCGTTTATTAAAGGTAACGCAAGGAACTTGGCTTTGTTTTCAAATGTTTTTTCAACAACCACTTGCTTTTTAATTGTCCCTTCCTCGATCATATAATAACTTCAAGGGAGATAATGTTATCGAAAGTCTATTTTCATGATGATATACGTCAGGGATGGTACGTACCTCTCCATAGCCAATTCCGCTGTCCCCCATGGCATAGCATTGATTTTGCATACGCACCGGGACGCAAGGTTGGAAGATTTGGAAGTAAGAACACAACTTTAGGGTCTGCACTCGCAAACAATTTACGCAAACTGTTCAAGAAGTACCTGAGACTTGTTACACGAAAGGCTATTTGCAAAATATTCCAACTCCTCACCAATCACAACTTGAAAACGAAATAAAGAATGTTCATTTTTCGCCTAAAACCATAGCTTATGAGCCCTCACTGGAACGAGCACGACAGGCTTCCTCCAATAATTTAATGAGAGGTCGCAAGCTATGTTTTGGAGGGCAAAATAATGAAAAGGACGATAAAATTTGAAGGTTTTTTTTGTGAGTGAAATTTTTATCTTATTAACAATTTTTTTGTGAGTGAAATTGGTTTGTTTTATTCGTCACCTTTGATAAGGGGTTAAAAATTCTCACGTAATCTGTTATCGGTGAGTTGTTGCTATTGTTAATAAGATAAAAATACAATTATCATCAAGGGCTGTTATCGGAACTATCAGTTGTTCTTCATTGTGTTTACAGCCATAATTGATATTTTTTGCATTTCATTTCCTCAATAGCTATTATACCTTTGTGCGCAATTGCATGGCGAAACGTGCCTTCACAATACGCACTGATTCTATTGCTATCTTTCCTTGTGGGTGTTCGCCCAGTTTTTCCGTTAAACTGCGACGGATAGGAGTGCATTTCAAGACATTCAATTAGTTTTAATCTTAGTAACATAAAATGTTTGGAAAAGGAAGATAACATATCAATTGCATGCCATATGCTTTTTTTTATAAAATGGTCACGATGACCGCGAATGGTAAACAATACAAGTATTAACCACTTCGGTGCAACAAACTCTTCTAAATGTTTTTTAAACTGGGGGTGTATCTTTGTCTTTGTCGGGGCCGCTGGAACGATTTCGAATAAGAGGCGGGGTCATGCATGTAAAGAGCACCACGCACTAGTACATTATCAGTGTCGGCCTAAGTGTGGCTACGTTCCATTGTAGGAATACAATACTTAAAGAAATGGGTACAGTACAGTCGCCGTGGACTGGTCGTAATCTACGCGTGAGCAGTGATGTCCACGCATGCGTTTACCAGGTAAATAAAAATCATCATCAGCAAAATTTTAATTAATGAAGCACCGGGTTGTACCCGGTGCTTCATTAATTAAATTTTTGATGATTATTCCTATAATTTGTGTTTGGAATCTGATATTATTGCATCCGTGGAAATCTTGCCCACCCATGGAAAGTGGCCAATCCACGGCGGCCGTACTGCAGGACTAAATACCTCTACAGTTGAGAAAAGCGCTCACATATGGCTCTATTTTTAACAAAGTTGTTAAATGCGGAGCAAAAACTGTACACTTTTTCTAAAAGGTGAAGCCCGTGGAAAAGACAAATCATACAAAGGAATACTCGATTACATCCTCAGAGAAAAGAGTCTGTGCACCCCCCCCCCCTGCTAAATCCAAATTAGATTACACTTATAGAAACCCAAAAGATAAATACAAGTTTCAAGTAACTGCATTTGAGTTGCGAGGCTACCACCCTACCATGGATTCTTTGGTGGTTTTATTTGTAAGGCCACCACCTTTCCACAGCCCATTCTCTGGTGGATTTATTATGGTGTAAAAATATATTGGAAAATATAATGGTGGCCTAATATCCGACATGAAGTGACCCTGGCTGTCGAAAATGTCGTTAAACCCCAATAAATAAATAAATAAATAAATAAATAAATAAATAAAGAAATAAAGAAATGAATAAATAAATAAATAAATAAATATCTCCCTCTCCTTTCTATCTTTTTCAGCTGTTTCTGGAAAAAAGTTAGGAGGGCACGTGCCTCCCTGTCCTCCCAGTCCTTAAGTCACTGGAAGTATTAGCCACTTTGTAGGTATGATTAAGTTTAGAAACTGAGTGTGTCTTTTCTGTCATTGCTGACATAATGTTGTTACATGTCCTCTCCTCTTTGGAAAAGAAGCATTGTTTGATCACCTTCATAAACAAATTCTGGTTGGAAAAAGACTTCACCGAGAACCACGGAAAGAAGAGCAGTGCTTTTTTGCTGAGGCCAAACAAATTCTGCTTCACCGATATAGATAACCGATATCTGGTATGAGAGCGAACAGCATAATTATAAACGACAGGCTAAATTTGACTTATTATGATGACGTCTCATAAGAGGAAGCGGTAACAGTTCAAAGAGGGCGGGGCGGTAAATGTTGAGAAGATTTATTTATTTACTGGTGTTTAACCATTTACCCAATGAATCGCCCGCATCCGTCCGCATAATATGCAAATTCAGCAGTTGAAAAAATATTATTTTTAAAAAAAATTTCAACAAAACCATATCATGTGACCCCTCGTTGGAACGATCTCGTTGAGCTCGCTCCAACGAGGGGTCACATGATATTGTTTTGTTGACATTTTTTGAAAAATTTGAAAAAAATATATTTAAAATAATAAATTTTGATATCGTCTGCGTTGGGTAAAGGGTTAAGGTCACATATTTCTGCATAATGGCTAATCATGACCACGACAGTTTTACGGATGGAGGAAACCGCAATAAACCACCGAGCAACGGCGAGCAACTGTCAGCTCCCCAACATACTAACTCCACACAAGCAGGGTTAGCATTGGTTGAAGACAGCTGCACCATCGACGTTCAGTACGCCTTAGTACACAACGTCACCGTGCCCGTGGGCTATGGGGTGAAGTGTCTGGCCCAAGGACACAACGTGATTGCCGCAGGTGGGATTCGAACCGAGGACCTCTCGGCTTGGAACCTGCACCTCTACCAACTGAGCCACGGCGCCCCCTGTTGAGACGATTGCGAAAATTTTATTTAACACTTGTGTCATAATCATTATATCGGTATAGGCGCTGAAAATGACATTAAACCTTTACCTAATGAATTGGCCGCATCCGCCTGCGTAATTTGCAGATTAAGCAGTTGAAAACAAATCCATAAATTTCAACAAAACTACATCATGTGACCCCCTCAATGGAACGAGCTCATTCCAATGAGGGGTCACATGGTGTGGTTTTGCGGAAAATTGTTGAAAAATTAAAAAATAATTAAAATAATAAATATTTTGATATCGTGTGCGTTATGTAAAGGGTTAAATAACAATAACATGACTATTTGTCTTCATAGGCTCTTTCCAAAGTTTTATTGCAAATAGCACTGGATCAGCTTAATACCTTGCACTTTTGTGGTCGAGTGCTTCCGACCAAATATTTTTGATGACTACTCGTCCAGTAACCTTTGCAGAATAGATCATGTAGTTTTGACACGATGTCATTTTGATCACACAAGAATTATACATTCCTTTTTGTTAGATGGTAATATGCGACCAGGGGCCAATACATGTACTATACTAGTCAAAGTTTGCTAAGCACCAAGTACATCCAACTACCTGTTTTACGTTTCAGTTGAAATATTGTTATGAAAAGTGTATATACTTTTTATTTAATTATGTCTTTAATTATTTAAGTATAGAAATTAAGATTTTATTTGTGTTTGACATTCTTTTTTAGCTTTTGAATACGATAACCGTGGAGATTGGATATTTTTGGTAAAAGAGGATTTTTTTTCAATAATGCCAAAAAGTTGACGGAGCGAACTGGTATGGCTTCAATATTGAGTATGAGACCCATTACTGTTAATTACAGCTTGGCAACGCCTTCTCATACTCCCAATTAGGTTCCTGGTGGTCCTTTGTGGGATGTGGTTCCTTTCTTTGACCAGCATGGCAGTAAGGTCATGGACACTTCTTGGCTGGACTGGACGGGCTGAAATTGCAAGCTGCAACTTATTCCAGACATGTCCGATTGGATTGAGGTCAGGCGATCTTGCTGGCCAGTCCAAACGCTCAATCCCCTCCCTCTGTCGGTACTCCCAGACAGCATGGGCAAAATGAGGACGGGCATTATCGTCCATCATAATGAATCTATCACCCACTGCACCTGCATGCAATCTGACGTGGACATCCAGGATCTCATCAATATACCGTTGTGCAGTCAATGTATCACGTTCAAGGTCACAGAGCTCTGTACGTCCATCCCAACTGATGCCATCCCAGACCATGATTGACCCTCAACTATAGCGGTCATGCTCAGCAATGTTGGCTTCATGGAATCGCTCTCCGGGTCTTCCCCATACCCTATAACGCCTATCTGTGTGGTCTAGGCAGTACCTTGACTCATCTGTAAAAAGGACAGGTCGCCAATCTTCTCTGGTCCATCCAACGTGGTCTATGGTCCATTCATATCGTGCCTGGCGGTGATTCTGGGACAGCGGAATGCGAATACATAGTCTTCTCGATCAGAGACCACCTCCGTGCAACCTTGCCCGGATAGTCTGCGTCGAAACATTTACCCCGGATGCTTTCTGAAGGTCACTGCGAAGTTGGGTTGCTGTGGCAAAGCGGTTCCTACGGGCCTGAATGATCAAAAACCGGTCTTCAGCTGCAGATGTTGCCCTGTCTCTGCCACCACCATGCCGTCTTACTGGTGTGCCATACTGCTGCAATCTTGTCCAGGCTCTGGTGATCACCGTACGGTGCACACCAAGGGCTTCACCAACCTGACGATGGGTAGCCCCTTGCTCCACCATCCCTACAGCCCGCCACATTTCTGCTTCAAACAAATGTCTTCTTACATTTACATTTGCCATATTCAATCATCAAATCACAAGGGTTTGTGTTGAAATGAAGATTGAATACCATACACATGTCATGTACATGTAGACAGTACACGAAAACATCATGAAAATCAAGGGGTACCTGCTTTCCATGACTGTCACGAAAAGTCTGCCTGTCAAGAGAGCTAATGTAAACACTGGGGACCATCTCAATACATTCCTCAATCATATCCACCAAAAATATCGCAAATATGTCACAAGCAAATTTCACAATGATGTGTCAAATATTTGGGGCTTAGCAAACTTTGAGTAGTATATAAAACTTTTACAACTGTGTTTTCTAGAATTGTATTTTCTTGTTATGAATTTAAGTGGATTGAAATGAATCATTAGCATTTTCAAAGATATGGCAATTTGCCAGTTGGCAAATTACCATATCTTTTAAAATGCTAATGATTCATTTTAGTCACGTATATTAATAGGTAGAAAATACAATTCGGGAAAATACAATTGTAAAAGTTTTATAGTATTGGTCCCAGAATGTGTTCCTGTCAGCAGGTGTTGTCAGTGGAGCACATTCTTTCACATTGTACTGATTTTAATCATGTCACAGGGTGGTATTTCGCAGTATACAATCTCTAAGAGATCTCTTTTTTTATCATACTAGCCTGCACAATATTCTCCCATTCCTTAAAGTAATCAACCTTTTCAACAAATTTTAAAACTGGTTTTATTTTTTTAAATCGGACTCTTCATGTCTCAAACTCAACAGTTCAATTAATAAGATATTCATATTTCTTTTTTCATCACTCATTACTGTGTTATTGTTTATGTCATGTACTTTTGACCATTTCTTTTGTAATTATTTCATGTTTTTATTCAACCTTGTTACTTCATTTTTAGCTCACCTACATCTGTAATATGTGGTGAGCTATTGTCATAACCTCGGGCGTCAGCGTCGGCGTCGGCGTCCGGCGTGTCCAATATTGTAAGATTTAATGTTAAGGTTAATTTCTCAAACATCAGTGGGCTCAGGCCTTTGATATTGCATATGTAGGTTGCAGGGGACTATCAGAACAGTATTTAACCCTGATACTATGACTTTTTTCCAAATTTCACCTAAAATTTTCTGCCAAAAGTTGTAAGAATTTGCGTTAGGTGTTGTAAGAATTTGCGTTAAAGTCAGCTTTTGTGCAGATTGTGCTGCTTTAACTTCTCATTACTGTTGATTTTCATATTTCAATAACAACTGTAGGTATTAACCCTACTGTATGCAGAAATTTAACGGAAATTTTCTTTTTTTTCAGTCAAAATTTTCATGTTTTTCTCGGACTTATTAAATTTTAAGTTGTAAAACTTTGTAAACTTTGTGTTTAGGTGAGTTGTGTTTCTATGTGTCTTTCCAGGCGATTAATATTCTACGCTAGGGTTACTGAACTCCATTGCAGTAATATTTAACCCTCATTACATGCATATTTGAGGAATTTGAGGCCGATTTTCTGCCAAAACTTGTTGTAAGAATTAGCGTTTAGGTGTTGTAAGAATTTGCGTTAAAGTCAGCTTTTGTGCAGATTGTGGTGCCTTCACCTCTCATTACTGTTTATTTTCTCATTTCAATAACAACTGTAGGTATTAACCCTACTGTATGCAGAAATTTAACTGATTTCTTTTCTTTTTTTCAGTCACAATGTTCACGTTTTTGTCTGACTTACTCAATTTTAAGTTCTAAAAGTTTGTTTGTGTTAAGGTGAGGTGTTAAGGTGAGTTCTGTTTCTATGTGTCTTTCCAGGCAATTGATATTGTACGCATGGGTTACTGAACTACATTGCGGTAACGTTGCGCCCTTATTACATGCATATTTGAGGAATTTGGGGGGGATTTTTGGGACTTATATTCACTTTCTTTAAAAAAAGAAAATTTTTAACTTTTTTTTTTTATTTAATACTTTCTCATACTTGTTACTAGTAACATTAAGGCTTATTTTAGTTGTTGATGTGATGTATTTTTGTTGGGACTTATAGTCACTTTCTTGAATGAATGTTTTTCCGCAACTCCTCTTTAACCAATGAATGTACTTCAATTACAATTTCAGTGATTTATGACAGCCTTTCCTAATTCTTTTATATGATTTAATATCTGGCCTCACGATTCATATTCTTAATCATAAACATTTCTAAAAGAAAAAAATGCTTTTATATCCAATGATTCTATGTTGAATTGTTATATAATAAAGCAGAAATATAGACTTTCCAAAGCCATCACATAAACCACATTAATCATTTAATGCCCAGTTAATGATTTATATTAACTAAATATTAGGCATGTTACATTGGAACGACATTATCAAGCGCGAATGTAGGTGAGCGTTGGGATGTAACATCCCTCTTGTTGACGTAAGGTTTCTCGCCACGATATAGCCTTACAGTTAAAACTAGAAGTCCTGTAATGAAATCCGCACAAATAGCACATCGATCTGCACGTTAATCTACGCGTTATGGCCATAGCAAGGCTATCAAATTCAGTACATGTGCACAAGCAATGTTTCAGCCAATGGACCTCCGGGTAACCCGGAGGTCCATTGGCAGAAACATTGCCTGTGTTTGGTATGAGTAACCAGGAGAACCTACCGTGCTTTGGATGCCATTGGATGTGGCAATTGCGCGCAATTCCTACGCGCAATTGAGCCTAGATAAGCGCACAGTTCGTGACAGGACTTTTAGTTTGAACTGTAGTTGCTGATGTGGCGTTAAGAACCATAAAATAAATAACAAATAAATTTTAGTTCGAGTCTACACGCCTAAGGTTTTGTCGGGAAGACATTCGTAAAATATGAGTTTTGTTTTTAAAATTCTGGTCAAGTGTTTTATTTATTGATAGGATAGTCGGACGACAATTGACAAGGAGAAACAGCCAGGCCATAAATCTTTTGTTTTAAAAATAATTCACTTTCATACGTTTGTTATAAAACGTCGTACAATCATTCAAATCTCAAGTTTCTACCAACGTATGCTGTATACAAAACGTTTTATTTACGAGCGAAGAATCGTGGCTCATGCAAGTGAAAATACACAAGTGTATTCATGAGTGGAAAGTGGGAGAGGCATAGTAGGGGTGTGTTCTAAATCATCCCTTTATCTACCGTAATGATTATATCCGGTCAGCGCTATATTGAAAGATGTCTTCAAATTTTATTATGTTTTGAATGTTTGCCGTCAAAACACAGCTTACGAGCTTGTTCCAGTGTGGGGAGGGGGGGGGGGGGGAGGGCATAAGCTATGTTTGGAAGCAAAAAGCTAGAAACGTTTAGTTATTCCAGAAATTATGTTGTAATTGTCACCTGGTGTAAAGTGCTGTTAGATATAGGAGAAGTGAATACCAATGGAGTGGTGGTTTCTACCAAGTCCGTAACCCACATTAAGATCCAGCACTGTTGCGTTGAAAAAATGCTTGCAGTTCAAACTGTTGTTGGAGACAAATGGATTACATTAATATTTGGCATGTATCAATGAGTGAATAATTGTTTCGTTTGCCATTCGGTAGCTTCAAAAGGAAGAGGGCAAGCGATCTTGTCAAGATCGATTCAAAATTAATATGGAGATAAGTAAATAAATGTGTAATCTTTTATTTTGTAATAGTCCAGTCGTGCGAGATTGAGAGATCGACATTTTATCCATGTTACAGGTGTGTTGATGGCAACAGGTGTCCACTCGAGACCCGGCGTGGATGCAAATAAGGTGTAGCTAATCGACAATATTAACATTGCGAAAAAACGCGAATTAAGCAGCATGATGATGTCTAACCACGGGAAATTCAACAGAACTCAAAGAGCCCATTAATAACTATTGTATTCTTCAAACAGTGGCTTCCTTTATAGGAAAGTTGAGTAGGTTGTTATATCACACTGTGAGAAAGAACTCCGAGATCTTTCAGTGCAGTATGGTTCTCACCCAAACAGTCCATTACAATCATGTGGTTAAACAAGGCAGTATTTGCTTGCCTCACCCTTGCTAAGAAGGTTTGAAATGAAAGTGTCAATGGCACTCTAGCTTAATTTGACTGTGTGTAGTGTTTGATGAAAAGGACAATGTTCAATTGTTTAGTTAATTAATAAAAGGGGACGTTCTCATCTAGACATGACCTCGAACTTGCATGTGAATTTTCGTGATGATCGGACAAGAACTACAGGGTGTTCTAAAGAAAATGTGAACAGACTCACAGACTTCCGCACGCGTGATGGCAATAGCTTATCTTGACTTTGACAAGTTAAGCTAAAGATTACGGGACATAAGGGTAAACCAGAAAAATAGAAAAAAATATTACGTTGGCCTTCTGTCACACCAATGCTAAAGCTCATGGGTCAGCACCGGTGCGCTGACGTCCTATTTACACACGCATCATTAACTGATATGCTAAATAATGTTTGGTCTTCAAACTTTGTTGACCTGTTTTTGCTTAGGCACTCTCCCATAAATTGTAATAAGATAAATCCTTGCAGACTAAATAAAATTATGTTCCAATAAGACTAAACCCCATTGCCCTCTGATTGGACAAAAGCTCGTGAAGGGTTTTCCGTGTTTACGGCTCAAGTAACATAATTATATTACCGTTTGACGTCTCCACCATATTTAAAATGAGATTGCCCGTTTTGCAATTACTCCATCAACGGAGTAACTTGCAAATCGCCTCATTGCTGTAGATTGTTCAAACGTGCAGCAGACGATGTTCCGAATGAAGTGTTGTTTAAATTACAAATCAGTATATGATTTAAAACTGAGGTGGAGTGTCATCAACCCTATGCTGATTTATTGATTATTTGTTAAATGACATCGCGTGGTTTTCGAGAGGTACCCCAGTTCATTTACTAAACTCGTTAAAAGTTGCCTTGTTCGTTTCACGGTGATAGATTTGGGCTTTAGGTAGGGACCTATTGGGACATATACGTTATTGTGATGTACTGACGGTAACATGGTCTAGGGTTTGCGGATCGGATCGGAGCGTATGATCAACCGAGACGCAACATAAGCTGCGAACCGCAAACCTCAGGCCATAAAGCGTCTCGATTGATCATACGTCCAGAGCCACAAACCTCAGACCATGTTACCACCATTTCATTTCAGTAACTTATAATGTTCGTTTCTAAGAGAATATGAAGCATATATAGAGCATGTGAAGCAATTTAATTGGGGCATCTGCACCTCAGAATGACGTCCAAATATTTGTGTCTAGCCCGCACAGAGACGGCAGAGCCGGGGAAGGGGGCACGTGCCCCTCCCCTTTTTTCCACAGATATGTTTCGCAGTTACACAATGAGTTAATATGGGCGCATGCAAACGTGTCAATATACAGGCATTCCTGTAACATTATTAGCAAACCCAAACAATATTTAGCCAAAGAATCCCACTTTCGGTCGCTTCGGTCCGTTTCTTCTACAATCCTTCGGGTTGGAAGATGGTTGAAATAGAAGAAACGGACAAGACAGTGACCACATAGCGGCATATTCATCTAAACGAGATACTATAGCGAGTCATGGTACATTTACCGATATACGATTGTAACCTTTCTCACACTGGGTCGAAACATGGTAGCACTGTAAATTTGTGCCCCTCCACTTTTATCGAGCTTCCGCCGCCCCTGAGCCCACAATCAGTTAATAGATAAAACAATTGTCATTGTTCGATAATGTTTGAAAAGTTTATTTGTGTGTTAGGTCTCTCTGTCCACAAACACCGCCCATCGAATCACCATCAAACTTGGGAGGTCGAATCAACGCAGCCCAGAGAGTGTCATTGGGGGAATATCGGGATTTCCGTACGCGAGGGACAAAGAGTGGGGTATTGTGAAAAGCGTCAGTTGCTTCCAAAAAATATGTTTGATTATCTCCCTTGGTTTCAGGCTCGTTGCTGGTGGGAGTGCAAAGTGTCCCCTATGAAAATTTATGCTGGAAACATTCACATTCTGCCAGATTCTGTCGGAAAATAATTGCAGACCAACGATGTGTAGACTTAGAGCCAGCTTTCCGACAGGAGAAAACAGCTTTAGATTTTGAAAAGTCACTTATTATATTGTTAAAAATTGAGTAAATTTAGCAACTGTACAAGTCACAAATGGAGCACCCGGAGGCTTTATAACTGGTCTCAGGTGTGTTCCCCTCCTGTTGGTAGTGGTTCTAGGGCCTCCCTCCCCTTGGTGGAAGGCCCCTGAACCCCCGACAATGGGGGAAATACACACTCTCCCCACTAGGTGCTGCACTTAGTGTATGCCATCGGCATACAAAAGTCTGTCCCCTCCCCCCCCCCACCCCCCCCCCCCCCCATGTCGGATTTTTAAATAATGCTGGCTTCGGGCCTGCTTGGTTTGTAATGGATTACTTTCGGCCTTGGACGGATGGGGCAGCAAGTAAAATAATAATACATTTAAATTCAATTCTATATATTTTTACTATCACTCCCGCCCTCTCTACGCACCGTCACACTTGCTACACTGGTCAATGTATCTCCTCCCCACATCCACATCAGCCAACTGAGCCTTTAACACGCTTAAGAAAATTCACGAATGAAATTCTATAGTGAACAGTGAAAGTGGATTAAAATGAAACAATATTTGGACCTATCGATGCTATGCTGAAAGGAAGGTTTGCTATGGCAGGGATGGTTGGGTGGGTCCGGAGGTGGGGGTAGATGAGTGACAAAGGAAAAGGTTTATTCCCCAAAACACTCGCGGAGTACAGCTTCCACCCTAGCTGTAACTCATATTATATGAAAACGAATATACACGACAGGCAAAGTTTCAGTCCAATGGACTTCCAGGTTGGCGTCGGTGGCTTATTGCCTGAAACATTACCGGTGTCTCTTACGTTTGTTTGTCCACAGAATTTTTAAGTTATTGCTTCACTCCTGGAGTGATATTGCCATCTCCACCTCTCCACGTACAGAAATCTCACCTAGTGGGTCTACATTAACAAATACACAAGAAATGCAAAATTACAATACAATCATTCCTTTATTACAACCCTTCAACAAATTTTAAATAAAAAAAAATGGAGTGTGTTGAGGGTGTAAAAAAACAAAAGTAAATTATTATAGCGTTTGGGGGCGCGGTGGCTCAGTTGGTAGAGGTGCAGACTGCAAGACGAGAGATCTTCGGTTCAAATCACACCTGTGGCAACCGTGTTGTGCCATGGGCAAGGCACACCACCCCCATTGCCCATGTGGGGGGCACGGTGGCGTTGTGTACTGCACGTCGATGGTGCTCTTGTCTTCAACCAATTCTATCGCTGCTTGTATGGAGTTAGTATGCTGGGGAGCTAACAGTTGCTCGGTGGTTCTCTCCGGGTACTCCGGCTTCCTCCACCCGTAAAACCCGTGTGCAGAAATATGTGACCTTAAAAACCAATGAATAAATACATAATATTATAGTGTTATTAACGAGAAGAGTGCCAGAAGCCCATATTTGGGCTCTCTTCTGGAGTGCAGGTTCCACAACTTAAGGCTTCAGAGGCTTTGCTTCATATCATCTTTGAAATGATATTATTTAGTCTGTTAGGGTTTGCCCTGTTACAATTTATGGGAGAGTGCCCACAGGCACTCTCCCATGAATTATACCAAGGCAAAGATAATTAAACAAATTTTGATGGTTAAAAAATTTAGCCCTCTACCAGTTAAATTATAATGTATTTATTTATTACTAATAATATTTCCGTAAAAAAAATAAAGTTTGGGATTTTTTACTCATACTGAGCTAGTACACAGGGTGGTGGGGGTGGTCTGGGTCTTTCCCCCAGGACGAGACTCTGACGACTGGGAACACTTTGAAGCCCGATCCATGAAAACAGTATTAAAAACATATTATCTACTCAAAGAACGTAAACGTATTCCTTTTATTCTTTGCTTTTCGTAGAGGGGACGTTGTGGCTAAGTGGTTAGAGCGTTGTACTTCAATCGAAAGGTCGACGGGTAGATCGCGAACAGCGGCAACTGCACTGTGTCCTTGGGCAAGACACTGAATCCCGATTGCCCACGGTGGCCTTGTGGACTAAGGCATATTGCACGTGTCGGTGGTGCACTTGGCTTCAACCGCTGTTAACATGGCTTGTGCAGCGTCAGTGAGTTGAGACTGTTGCTCGCCGCTGCTCGGTGGTTCGCCCCGCACACTCCGACTTCGTCCACCCGTAAAACTGTCCGACACGATGTGACCCTAGCTGTTAACCCTTTACCCAAAGTAACGGCCAAAACCGGCCAGCGCTATTCTCAAAAATCGCCAATTAATTTTCATTATTTTTTTCATTTTTTGTCTCAAAAACATAGGTTATGACCCCTCGTTGGAACGAGCTCGTCGAGCTCGTTCCAACGAGGGGTCATAACCTATGTTTTTGAGACAAAAAATGAAAAAAATTAGATATTCAAGAATTATTTTTGCAAGTGCCGTCTGCTTTTCATGTTAGGTAAAGGGTTAAAAGTGTCGTTAAACCCAATAAACAAACCCTAACGTAACGTTTCTTCCCGGCCAATGCTATATACGAAAATAGCCAGCGAAATTTTCTCCATTTTGGAATCTAAAACATAGCTTATGACTCCTTATGGGAACGGGCACGTAAAATATTCTATTATTCAAGAACGTTTTTTCTGTAAATATTGTCTGTAGTCGTTTTTGGTCAAGAATGGTTAAAAAACGAACTTACCTGTCTGGTCCTCCTGGCTTTTCGTTAACCGTAAATTTGGATTGCTTTGTTACATTCACACCCATAAGATTAAACTAACGGAAAATGTTTGATTCCATGTGAAACAAAGACCCAAAACAATCCAGTGAGCTTCCAAATGTATCTGGACAAATCCAGGTGTGAGTATCGAAATTCTGCAAATGGGAAACGGAACTTGTCTGGAAACGCCACTTCGCGGTAAAACTCATCTGATAATCGCTGTTAGATAGCAACTGTTGTTTGTCTTTGGAAATCAGCAGGTTTTAGAAAAAAAAATCATGCATGGATTTGTTAAGGAAGAAATATATAATCTGGATACGGTAGTACGAGAAACTCCAAGCAGATCAGAAAAACTGGTCGATTCAATTTCCAACCCGGCAATTAACGAAAGTGACCGAAGGTATACGGCGTCGTTTATTGATCTGAAATGACAGCTGTGGAAATGTGTCGAATCAATATTCGTGGCGTTCACGTCTTCTCTTGTGTCCATGTGCAAATTATCGCGTATAAAATGTCTGCCTGGCTATTGTTAGACCCATTGTGAATACACCCTTTTAGCACCGCAATAAAATATTTCTTGCACAAGCTGTATGTAGTATCATTCGATAAATTATACCGTTTTTATTATTGTTTATGAGGAAGTGATATCACTTTTTGAATGAACATGTTTCACTGTTGAATGTAAAATGTGTAGAAAAATGTTGACAAATGCTGCATGTTATCCGTATCATATCTGATATCAGATATTAACCTGATGGCATTACGTGGTCGTGATTACGTACTATTTTACAGCCCATTTCCATAATGTATCGGCAATGTTATTGTTTGTTCCACGCCCTCAGACCCACTCGTTTTTCAAATTGGTTATCGATCCGTTTCCGGCTTCGTACTCAACACCTGGGTTTTAGCTAAATCAATCCGCATAAGGATTATGTTGACGTGGCTCAAGTAGAAAGAGCAGCTTCCTATTTATTTTAATCACGCATTCGTCTGGGTATCTCTCGCGTATTTGTGGAAGTAACGTGTGTGCGTGGGTGTGTGTGGGTGTGTGAGTGCGTGCGTGCGTGCGTGCGTGCGTGCGTGCGTGCGTGAGTGCGTGCGTGCGTGCGTGCATGCGTGCGTGCGTGCGTGCAGAGAGTTCGAATGGTCTTATCGGTAATACCATTTCCAGATTCTTCGCTGTTGATTTATTTATTGGTGTTTAAGGTCACATACTTATGCACAATCACTAATCATGACCGTGACAGTTTTACGGGTGGGGGAAGCCGGAGTACCCAGAGAGAACCACCGAGCATCGACGAGCAACTGTCAGCTCCTCAACATTCTAACTCTGTTCAAGCTCCGCTCAAGCAGGGTTACAGCGGTTGAAGATATGAGCACCATCGACGTGCGTTTCCAATTACGTACTTCTAGCATAGAAGTCCAACAGTCTACCACTGAGCCACCGCGCTCTCTGTGTTTATAAATACACCGGAAAACGACAAAATCCCTCTGTGTGTGTTGGGGGAGAGGGGGGAGGGGCGGTACGGGGGTGGGGGGGGGGGGGTGATTGGAATAATATATTATATCTAAGAAACGATCCGACAACGTGCTCTTGAATCACGCCAAAAACCATAATCTTATTTACGTAAGTGGGAAAGAACATTCAACCACACTTAAGGTGTGCGTGTTATGGCCTGGTCGTAGATAATTCTATTTCTTGTACTTCAAACATCTTCCAACCCGAAGGCTAGCCTTCGGATTGGAAGATGGTTGCAGTAGTAAAGACAGACCAAACCGCCTGAAGGGGGAATTTATTGGCAAAAAGCAGCCAGATTTGTTGTGATTTACATATAATGTATTTTTGGCTTTTTAAACACGTTATATAATCATGCGGCATGTCGACGGGAAATAGTGTTGTTGACCCCCCCCCTCCCCCCGATGTATCCCTCGGGTCTGTCGGTTCAATATGTGCATGTGCCCGAATCACCTATACTGTCTCTCGACACCAACATTTCACACAGCACCTATGTGAGGGCTGTCCGACAATGTTAAAGTGCTCATTCGACATCTCCCACCTCCTTTGTAGAGAGAATGACATATGCACTATTATTCCGCGAAGTGGAAACCGTTTCTCACAATAAAACTGTGCACATCAAAGTGATAACCAAGCGAGGAAAACCATTCTGCCATAAAACCATTTTCCCAAATGAAGGTAGGATGATATGATAATTCATTTCAATCTAACAAAAATAGGGACACTGCTGGAGAACTAAACATGTTGGACGGATGTTGCGACCGAATAGGACCGCAAGGACGTTTGTATCTCAAGCCGATTATGTACGCAAAATGCGAGTCGATAGTGTTAACAAACAAACCGACTCCTAAGACGGACCTAGGGACCAATGTGTAAGACAAACCCTTTCCAATTACGTCTACAAAACACAGCCGAGTGTGTCCGCAGATATGCCTGCAGACATATATGCCTCGCGTTTAGCGGACCTAATCGGTTCGCGGACGCAACTGGCCTTATAGGCCTATTCGGTCGAAACAGGCGGGCATAACGAGACAGTGGTGGCCGAGTGGATAAGTGCGCTGGCCTCTCATGCCAGACGCGCTGGGATCGATCCTCGGTCGGAGAGAAAGTTCTCGAGGTGTCCGAACACTCTCTGTCTGCATCAATTATGGAGTTGATGCTGTCACAGCATACCGTCCTATCTGGCGAGGACCTAAAATGGCTGTCCTTTGTGCGAAGAGGGCTAACGATCCCTTCGTAGTATTCGAGAAGATCGAGGTGAAGTTGCCACTATGAAGCGCGCCCCACACACCTGCGCCATCTGACCAAGGAGAGGTGTTAATATAAGTTGCATAACTTGCTCGCCAAGTTTAACCCTTTACCCAACGCAGACCATTTCAAAATTTATTATTTTAAATATCATTTTTTAAATTTTTTCCAAAAATTTCAACAAAACCATATCATGTGACCCCTCTTTAGAACGAGCTCGACGAGCTCGTTCCAAAGAGGGGACACTGATATGGTTTTGTTGAAATTTTTCGAAAAATAATATTTTTTCAGCTGCTGAATTTGCATATTTCGCGGGCGGATGCGGGCGATTCGTTGGGTAAAGGGTTAAAAGGACGGGCATAAAAGAATAACCAGTTATCTTTGATAATCCCCAAGTGAAACAGAGAAAACAAGGCTGCCATCACCCAAGGTCCCCGACTAAGGGTGGCAAATCTCGGTTGGTGACTTTTGACCATCCTATTTGTATATCAGACTTGATATAAATTAAGAATTAAATTTTCACCCTTCACAATTCGGTCCTAATGCGATAATAAGCTTGGAGATATCTTAAGAACATGAAAATCACATTTCGTAGTTGCAAAAAAATGGCCATAACTCTAATAAAAAAATCCGGACTGTACCTGTATTTGAACTTGATCTGGAACATCTCATGAATATTCACATTATCAAGTTAAGGTCTTGTCAGAAAATTTGTAAAAGTACAGACAACGCGAAAATCACTGTTCCAAGTCGAAAAAAGACCCTGACGCCTGATTATGCTGACAAACATTATACGACTGCACTGCATTCGAACTTGACCTGCATGTTGTTACCTCTCATCTTTACACCCAAATTTGTCCAGATTCATTTGGAAGCTCAAGATCCAAGCTAAATTCATCACCCGGAGAAAAATACACCCCTTTTCGCTTTAAGTCAAAAATAAAATGGCCTGTAATTACTATCTAAAAGATCGGACGAAAGCCATTTTCCCAACAAATCTGTACACATTTGAAAACTCCATATATACAAAACATAAAATCAAACTGGTTCAATCAAACTCAAGTATTTATCCATAAAGCTTCAAAGAAACTATTTCACATTGTATTCTGTTTTCCAAGTAGATAAGGGACGTCACTCACACAAAATATGACAGGCTGAGTTGAAACTTTATACTGCACCAAATCAGGTACAAAAGGACCTGCACATAAAATAGTATTAGAATCCGGTGAACCAAACCCAAAAAATAGACGTGACGGATGGATGGACGGCCCCACAGACCGACGGACTTACCTACTTTACTTACTTTAATCTTCGTAGAGCCCATGTTGAGCAACCTCTGAGTTGAGTAAATCTTCTTGGGTTTAGTATTTACAGGCGGTACATGCGGCTGTTAAGATTTCTATAACTTGATAAGGTAAAAAACATGTTCTTGACTGTCCGCTATTCAAACGTTTTTACGTAGATTATATCTGGTACAATGATGGCATGCAGTACAGTCGCCGTGTACTGGTCGTGATCCGCGCGTTTGCAGTGATGTCCACGCATGAGTTTACCAGGTAATAAAAATATCATCAGCAAAATTTTAATTACATTTTTGCTGATTTTTCCTATAATTAATATTTAGAATCTAATATTATTGCGTCCGTGGAAATATTGCCTACCCGTGGAAATTGACCAGTCCACGGCGGCCGTACTGTAGTCTGCTTCCATGTAATTCTCCATCTGTTGAGTCAATGTTGTATGTTTTGAGATCTATTTCTTCAAAATACTGGTTGCAGTCTTGTATAACAGTAATTTTACGTTTATTAGCTTTAACCCTTTGCATACCTGAAAAGCAGACGACACTTGCAAAAATTATTCTTGAATAACTAATTTTTTTCATTTTTTGTCTCAAAAACATAGGTTACGACCCCTCGTTGGAACGAGCTCGACGAGCTCGTTCCAACGAGGGGTCATAACCTATGTTTTTGAGACAAAAAATGAAAAAAATAATGAAAATTAATTGGCGATTTTTGAGAATAGCGCTGGCCGGTTTTGAACGTTACGTTAGGTAAAGGGTTAACCCCTTGAAACCTAGTAGTATCTTCCATGTTCGGCTAGATCCCTGCCAGGCGTAACCACGTTGTGTTCTTGGGCAAGGGACTTCATCCCGATTGCCCACGTGAGGGCACGGTGGCACCGTTTACTAAGGCGTACTGCACGCCGATGGTGCACCTGCCTTCAACCAATGCTAACCCTGCATGAGAGGAGTTAGTATGTTGGCGAGTCTGACAGTTGCTTGCCGTTGCTCGGTGGTTCTCCCCGTGTACTCCGGCTTCCTCCACTCTCAAATCTGTCCGACACGAGGTGACCCTGGCTGTCGAAAGTGTCGTTAAACCGCAATAAATAAATAAATAAATAAATCTTCCACGACAGTTCAAAGGCAGCAAAAGTACGAGTCCTTATTTATTATTTGTGGGTACAGCCTCGGGGCTGCACATTGAAAATATTGTTTGGTCTATCCTACATATTCACTAAACACCCACCCTGCTTAATGAAATTATGACGTGTCATCTTGCTGAACCGGAAAAGCGGTTTTTCGGGTTTAAAGGGTTACTGTAGGTTTGATATATATCTTCGAAAATGTGTTGTCTAATTGGTTGTAAGCAACGGCAATGCAGAATGAAATGAAGAACAGTTTCCAGCTTCAAACTACAGACTTTACATATTCCATTTGTATTCATATTCCCGGATTTTGATCTGGTGATTTCGAATGAGTAGGTGTTGGCCAGTAGACGTAATTTCGTAGTTAAACGTGAAATGACATGTTTCGGATTTTCAAATGGGTTGGTAATTCTGTATCTTTGACCTGGTATATAATTTTGAAAATCCAGACACTCTCAAGATTTACATAAACTGGCTGCTGATGCATTGCTTCCACTAGAAGGCACTTCTTACACGCATCTTCCATTGTGGCCTTGGGACGGTTCTTCGAGAAGTTGTAATGTGGATTGTAAGCCCTGCTTGTACAATAGTAGCGTCATCGCCACAAACCAACTATTACTTTTGTTGTCTTTAAAGTAAGCTGACGTATTGCGGGCTGTTTTTCTATGGAGGTATCTAGTTGATGACAAATGTTCTTATAGAATAACAATACTTCGATGTCAAATTGGGCTTCCACTGGTATCAGTTCAGTCAGGATGTGAATAGCTAGATCCGCAGTTTGTGTAGGTAGATATCAAATTTGCTTCAAAAACGTTTTCTGATAGACTTTTAGCTTCTGTGTGTGGTAACTTTTCAAGAAAATTATCTCACACCCATACGTAAGTATTGGCAATGTATATGTGCCACACAGCGGAATTCGGGTGACTGGACCAAGTCCGTTAACATCATGGCATCCAATAGGCTTGAGCCTATATTCTACACGCCGTGCCTTCTGGAGGTTACTGATTATGGTATCAGTAGCTGATTTCTCCGAGCTATTAGCTCTCCTAATGCCGAGATATGATGCACTAAGGACCTGTGACATTTTGTCATTCTGCAATGACCATTGGAGGTTAGTGGAAAATTTATGTGTTGCATTAGCAACACTTCTACTGTGGTGGATAGAGATAGCTGTGCATCTGACTGGAGTAATGTGCGCTGGTGATTAATATTTTCAGATCTGCAGAATTGATTGATATGACAGCTTTTTCGTTGGTTTGGATGGGTCGTATATGAGATGTTCCTGATTTTGGCATCTGTAACTATTTTGCTTTCGAAAGTTGTTCAAAGGATCTTGGAATAACATATAATTTACGCATCAGAAATTCCTTGTTGATGGCATCGAATACAGGCATTGCATCCAAGAATGCTGCATATAGAATTGCATTTGCATCTTTACTATCAAGGTTAATTTCTTCCAGGAATATTAGACTATTGAGTGGGGACAAACATGCTGTAAAACATCGTTGGAGGTGAGACTGGACAGGTAACTGAACAAGTAATGTATACTTCTTGAGTTCTTGGCGAAGGATGACCTTAATTAATTTAGTCATAACATGTAGTGCAGTGATACCTCTGTAGTTACCGGCGATATGTTCTTTAGTCCTTTCCTTTTATACATCGGAGTTAAAAATCCAACTTTCTAGAGTTCCCGTACTTCACTATTAGTAAGAATAATGATTATAATGACAAAAGTACACACAGGACATCTTCATTTGCATGCTTGAAGTGTTCAACAGCAAGACCGTGGACATTTGCTTTACAGTTTTTGAGAATTAATAATGTTTTCTTGACCACATCTGTTGCAATCACTTTTGTTACAACAACCACTTTTGTTACAGCTTATCACTTTTGTTACAACACTTGCCCACTTTTGTTACAGCTCACCACTTTTGTTACAAAATCAACCACTTTTGTTACAAATTAATCTCACCACTTTTGTTACAAACATCGCCCTTTTTTGTAACAAAAAATGAGCTCACCACTTTTGTTACAACCATCGCCCATTATTGTTACAATTTTTATCAGTGTGAAAAATTAAATCATCTGCAATGAGATCATTTCTAAAGCCCTGTATAAAAATTATAGGAGTTGAAATCTCCTATAATTGGCACCGATATGATTGTGCCATTTCAGATATAGGTGTGCGCATGCACACGATACACTACTTATCACCACGACAATTACTTCGCAAGGTGGCAGGTTACTACATCCCCCAATAATAAGCAAAGATATGGCATTACTGCTGAACATGCGCGACAGTGGTTTGGTTTGATAATCATTATTGGATTGTTCGTGTTTTTTGACACTTTAATAGCTGAGGTCATAGTGTCGAAGAAACTTTTTCGTGTGGAGGAAGCCGGAGTACCCGGAGAGTACCACCGAACAGCGGCGAGTAACTGTCAACTCTCCAACGTACTAATTCCACAGGAGCAGAGTTATCATTGGTTGTAGCCGTGTGTGCTGCCAACGTGCGATACGCCTCAACACATGCCGCAACCGTGCTCTCAAGCGGGCAGTTTGGGATTAAGTGCCTTGCCCAAGAACAAAACGCAAGTTACACCAGCCAGGCATCAAACTCACAACCTTTCGATCTCAACATCAAAGCTCTAACAACTGAGCAACCGCGCTCCAAAAAATCATAACTGAACGTCATGTCTCGGATTACTTGCGAGACATGTTTGTAACAAAAGTGGTGAGCTCATTTTGTAACAAAAGTGGTTAATGTTCTAATAAAAGTTGTGAGCTGCAACAAAAATGGGCAAGTGTTGTAATAGAAGTGGCGAGCTGTAACAAAAGAGGTTGTTGTAACAAAAGTGGTTGACACACACATCTGTATCTTCACTAAAGGATGAGAAGTCTGAATAATACTGTTTTATCATCTCGTAATCACCTTTTGAATCACGGAAGAATTTATAATTGACGTCTGGATTCTCCTTTAGTTTTTCAAGTTCGCCGAAGTCCTTGTACCAGCAATAAATTACCTCATAATTACTATATGTTTTATCATTAACAATGCAGCGCCCTACCCGAGTCCCGTTCCCTTTAATCAAATTGAATAAGAAATCGCCGTCATGCTTTTGATTTTGTTTCCACAACTGGTTATTTCCGTCATATATGACATGTCTGACTTCCAAACTGTATTTCCATGCGGTATCTTTCTTCTAAAGTAACAACGGGGCGTTCATATTAGTGGGGTTACCAACGCTCCGCCAACACTGATATGCTTTTTCTTTTTATACAGTGCTTTAGAAATAACCTCATTCCAAACATGCGACTTTGATGTATTTTGACGAGTGCAAGATTTTGGTGAAACTTTCCTTGGTGATGCTTTCAAGATATCCTTAATTGAGTTAATTTAGCCAGTTGCATTCTTTTTTGGAACTGGTGATATTTAGATTACCAGGCTCACAGCTAACATTGTCCTATACATCTGGATATCAACTTTCTTTCAGTTGGTCTAAGAAGTGGGTCTAACATTGTCTGTTTTAGCACAGCAGTAAAGTTTACATTTCACAGTTATTACTGGGATGTGGTCAGACACACTGGGTGAAAAGTTATCAATCAGCGCTGATTTAAGATTAAAACAGCCCGTCAGATATAAGAAGTAATCAATTTCACTGTCAGGAAAGCCCTCCGCATTAACGAATGTGTTAATAGAATAGTTTGTTGTTAAGCCAAACTCTGTCATAAAATCTTTCAGAACTCCGGCGCGCGGAGTGGTGTGTATATTAAGATCAACGTTGAAATCTTCACCAATATAGACTTGGTGCATATCTTGGAATTTCACAATAGAAGACACCGCGTGCAGCATATAGCCTGTTGGACTTCATGGTGTTAATGGTATTGGACCAGTCACCCGAATAATAATCGGAGCTAGTTGGCATGTGCATACACACAAAATTAGACGGCGGATTAAATCTGGAAAACGTTGACATCCAGATGTATAGGACACTGTTAGCTGCGAGCTTGGTAATCTAAATGTCACTAGATTCTAGTTCCTCCATTCTTAAGCACACGAACATATTTGTCAATAGATGCATTCCATAAATAGGCGACCACTCCGTATCTACGTGGCAGACATACGGGTGGTAGAAGGTTTGTGGAATCAAAAGCTTTTCCTGCTTCTTTTGAAAGCATGTGTATTTCATTCAGTGAATCGAGTTCATAACTGAACAGCCAATGCTCCCGTATGAGCATAATGTCAGCAAGTATATCTTAATCCTTGATCTCATTGCCGCGGGTTTTCAGGTTCTTACAGTTATATATAGCGGTAGTCAGCTGTTCCTACTGTATCGTTTCATTAGGTATTTGCTGTTCGGACTTTGGATCTTGTTGGATCTTATCTTGTTGTAGTTGTTGTTATTGCTGTTGTTTATAACTCGTCGATGAATGACACACTGTGGATGAAGTCGATGCTATCCCCCTGGGGTTGTGAGCCTGCCCTGGCACAAAAAATAATTAGCCTGTCTTTAGGCGCCATTTGATTGGAAATTTGGGCGTAATAGTGCAGTTTGCCATCGGTTGCTTATTCACGTTTTCTAACTTTCATCTCTAATCTTCAATTGCGTACTAAGAGATTCAAGATTCAAGAGTCCTTTGGGGATGATTTTTTATAGATCACTAAAATTAACAGGATTAATGTGTGAGAAAGTTGCCGTGTGTTTTACTTCACTATGTGTCCGGTTACGTTGAATAGATGTCTTTCTTTGGCTCATCAGCAGAAAGATCATCCAACATACGTAATGAGTTTTCAACAAAACAATTTTGTACCTGTTTAACAATGATGTTTACCTTGACAGAAATAGCTAAGCAACTAAGGTACAAACTGTTCGAGTTGACGTTGCCTTTCTGGTTTACACAAGAGTCATGAAAGTTCAAACAACACTGAAAATACTTTTGTTTATCGACCTCTGTTTGCTTACTACAGATTGCATAAAAATTGTCGATGTTGTCAGTTTCTTCTAAACGTAATTCCATTGCGGTTGTAGGTAGGGCTGAAACGGTTGGCTCATTTTCACAACCGACTAACCGAGAGCTATAACCGGATAATATCCGGTTAACCGTAGCCATTATTTCTCCGGATCTGGAATCAAAACTATAGGAATTGGAAAGCAGTATTCTCAGAAACTATTCCGTAGTATGTATACAAACGAACGTTGTCGAGTACTCGACAACGTTCGTTTGTATACATACTACGGAATAGTTTCTGCGGTTCCCCATACCTCTGCTCATCTGGTCAGTACTAGTAGTCAGTACTCACGGAAATTGCCGATCATTAACGAAGTCTTGAACGCCAAAGTCGATTATGTCTCAATATATACAGCGCTGCTTCGAGAGGTAATCTATCCCAAAGGAGAAGCTGCAGATTTACTTCGTTTTAACCATGGAATGACGATCACTATCGATATTTCGGATAACCGGCTGACTTTTTTTAATCGGTTAGGTTGGTAACCAGTTTAAAACCGGTTATCCGGTTAACAATTTCAGTACTAGTTGTAGGAACCTTTACGGACTCGATAAGTTAGTTGTCTATCAGTCTTTTCTGGCACAATATTTAACATAATAGTTGAAGTAGCTTATCTGTTACATTCATCATTTTTGTGCAGAAGGGTATATACATGTGTACTTATGTGGCGAACCAGCGCTTTCATAAAATTCTGTTTCATCCTTATTAAGCTTTTTCACACGAATAATGGGTCCACCTCGAACACGAATCACAGTATATCCCACGTCTACCAACCTTTTGTAACATTTCATACATATACTGTGTTCCTCCAAGGTTTTGACATCAGCTCTTTTACCTCCAGCACTGCGTCATTATGAATTTGAATAAGTTGCTTTTTAACAAATTGTACAGATATTTGAGACCAATAAGATCTATGACTTCAGTTGAGAACTTGTCAACACATTTACTGTGCACGAGAAAATGACATCTTGTTGGATAAATATTTAGGGTGTACAAGTGATTACAGTTTTTGAGATACGAATGCAATAATCAATACCTCTGCTCATCTGGTCAGTACTAGTTAACATCTCTTCTGTACTACCAGATGTTGGCGAATAACTACCATACAACTGAAGAATGGCTTGTATACCAAGTTTAAATATAGCGGCATCAGTCTTTCCTGTTACACCCCACACGTGTGATTATACTCAACGATAGTGTCCCGATATGTGCACTTTATTTTCTTCGTTATTGTCCGGCACACGTTCAGAGTGAACGGTTTCAAAGTCATTTGGGATTATTGGAACAGTTACAGTACGACCGCCATGGACGGTTCACTTTCCACGGGTGAGCAACATTTCCACGATCGCAATAATATTTGATTCCAAAAACTAATTATAGGAAAGATCATCAAAAATTTTTTTAATGAAGCACCGGGTAAAACCCGGTGCTTCCTTAATTAAAACTTTGCTCATGATGGTTTCTATTACTTGGTAAACGCATGCGTGGACATCACTGCCCACGCGTTGATAACGACCAATCCACTTCCGCTGTTCTGTAGTACTGTTTTTTCAGGGTACTATTGGCAGAGTTACCAGTCATTAATGCATTCACCAGAGATTATGTACATATGTCTTTATTTAGTAAAGCTTGAGAAGATTTTTTTTTACTTCAATACACTTGCAAATTTCGGTCGTTGATGATTTTATTTTCCATGTGGCGACGCTTGTTGAGAGGCCTAATTTCGTTCTAAGCGACCAGATAAGTACAATTAAATAGCATCCGACCATGCACATAATTAATAGACTGCGTCAAATATGCTTCAATGTACGATCCAAAACATGTATAAATGCGAAATTTTTCTAAAATTGTTTAAAACCTTTAAAGAAAACTTAAAATGTTCCATCAGATAAAACAAAACGTCTTCCGCCGGGTGTACTCGATTTTTCACTGTAGTCCCCCGAATTGAAGTTCGGGACAAAAAGCTGCAGCGAAATATGATGATGAATTAACTTGGTTGAGTCAAACATACAAATTTTGTTGGAATCCATTCGCACAAGCCAGAGAAATAGGTGTAACTAGCAGACAAATATACAGACCGAGAGGTGGCTGGATAAACAGATTGACAGACAATATACAGACACAGACATATAATGCAGAATGTTCACCATGCCAACTTTAGTTTTAATAAGATAATACAAACTGGAATCATCCTTAGTACAAATGGAAAATCACATTTTCCGAGTAGAAAAAGTTCCATAACCCTGACACAATTATCAGACTGCATCTTGACCTGATGTGTCTCGAGAGAATATTCGCCATACCAAATTTACTTCTCGTCAAGTAATCCAAAGTGGAGTTATAATCCGGACAACATGAAAAACAGATGTTTCGTGTCAAACGGGGCCATAACTCTGATACAAAAATCTAGTCAACCAATTAGCTGCCAAAGTACTCCATTGTTCAGTCAAATCACACCTAATTTGTATAACTCGAACAGTCGCGTGATGTTTAGCCAGTTTCAACCGGTATCAACTGGCAATGAACGGACTGGTGGAGGTACTTCCTCGGCAATGAATAGTTTATGTCACTTCATCTGCTAACTGACTTAGTCGAGATCTCGTGATGCTTAATAAGCATGACTCCGCTATTCTGATCATGGCCAGTTACGTTCCACTGTGTATATAACTGCCAGCAGAACCCCCAGAACAGACAATTTCGGCCACAGTACGGCAAGTCGCAGTAGTTGCAACATCCCTGCAGTTATTATCTTGAGCGTAATCTTTGACTGGGCAGGAGGTCTTGACTCTCCTAATAGAAGCTACCATCACCCCAGTATTGCCGAAGAAGGATTGTTAGAAATATTTGGATGCTCTGAAACCTTTTTGATATCTTTGATGAAGAACTTGGTAAAGTTTTCAAGACTGTGTTAAATAAAAGTATTGATAATCAGAAAAGGGAGCTGCTTTTCTGAGTTGTCTTTCGCTACAGAAGTTAGAAGGTAGCATACGGATCAGAAGGCCTGCAACTTAAAAGAACCACAACCTCATTCCAAATACGTTTTGGTAACAGCTGAAGTCCGAACTGTATTATAAAACCACGAGACGAATTTTGAGCCACGGCCATTGACGCTCTCTGTGCCACATGGACATCACAGACTGCAAGTTCTGAAAGGAGGAGGGCGCTACAATTCAGTTTTTGATACGAAAAACTTCAGGCAATGAGTTCAACAAACAATATTTAGTCGTTCGTTAAATTATTGTCCGAGCATTCCTAATGGACGATTCTCAAGCGCTTCTCAAGTTATGAAAAACCTTATAATGCATTAAGGAGATTTTGTTCTATAATAATACAAAGAGGGTTCTTTCTTTGTCCAGGGGTGTCAAGTGGGGGCATCACAGACTACAAGTTTTGAAATGAGGGTTGTATAAGTTAGTTTTTTATTTGAAACTGTTCCGGCTTTTAGTTTAGCAAACAACCTTTTATCATTTGTTGAACTTATTGTCTGAACCTTTGTAATGAACCATCTTAAACGCTGCTCGAGTTATGGAATATTCGGTGATGCATTAAGGAGATTCTGTTGATATAAACCCCAAGAAGTCTCTTTATATATCGCCAGGGGTGTCAAGTAGGGACCTCACAGACCACAAGTTAGAAAGAAAGGTGGTACAACTTAGTTTTGGACTCGAGAATGTTTGGGCAATATTGTCCGAACATTTGTAACGAACTATTCTCGAATGCAGCTGAAGTCATGAAAGATCTGCAAATGCATTTAGAAGTTTCGTCGATGTAACACCAAGAAGGTTCTATATATTTTTCAGGGGTATCAAGTAGGAATAACACAGACAACAAGTTTCGAAAAAGAGGCGCATTCTCTCAATTTTCGATAGGAAACTGTTCAGGCGATAAGTTCAGCAAAGTCTTTAGTTGTTTGTTGATCTTTTATATACCAACGGGATGAGACCAGCATGGACCCCGGGTTATTTTAACCAGGGGTGAGGCTCAGATAATTATCAGCCTTGTGACTAATAGAGGCAGCCCTCTCCAATAAAAAAAATAACCACATCCGGAACATCGCCACAATGAAGTCGCGGAAGGAGCAGATCGTTATTTGTTGGAAAGCTCTGAAAGTGTAATAATGGGTCTGGGACTTCTAAAATACTGAGGAGTTTTTCTTTTCTAGAATTACACATGGTCCTTTTCTATAATCTGCTCTACAAACTGCATTATTCTTCTCTCCATATGTCCATTCATGGTGTCCCCCTGACTTTTCTCATCCGGAGAGTTGTTTGATTTTAATTCACACACCACTGTGTTGCCATGATTAGAATACTAATGTAATTCAATAGAAAGGGAGTTTTATTGTTCATTAGAGCAGGCACCCTGGGTTTTGTTTGACATGTGTGGACACTAGCTCGCGGTAATCAGCTTTAGAAACAAATGGCATTAACCTCTTAACTGAAATGAATTCTGCTTGACAATGTTTAAGCCTGTTAATTTAAAACAATTCAAGTGATTGTGTTTGTGCATTTGGCACTGCGGTGAGAAATGAAATGATTTGAAATCAACGGATATTATTTTTTTAACGGAAGTGTAATTACCTGGTTGGGGTGGGGGGGGGGGGGGGGGGGGGCGGGGTCGCATCGCTGGACATACAAATCTCCAAGCCTGACTTTGGTCGTCTCTCTCAAGCTAACGCTTCACGCCGTTGTACGTTTTCGTATACGCCGTTGTTAGATTTACATTTCCCTTTGCCCCCAAACCCGCCAGTTTCGTATACAACTAGCTTTGCCACTGTTTGAAAGCTAAAAGAAATGTCTGCTTTCCCGAATACGTTCACTTCCAACTTAATAATCATTTGAAGCTCACTGAAATTGAGTGCCCAAGTTGAGATGAACGAAAAACTGTTCAGAGAACCATTTTGAAAGGCATATTCGAAAATTACTTCAGTTTGAGTTCGCTACTTTTTTTAGTTTTGTGTTGAAAAATCATTTAGCCCGTTGCTAAATACATTATTCAATGGCACGCACCATTTTTTTTTTATCCATGATTTCTTTATCTGTGTGGAGCGCGTGCTAACAAAAACAATGAAAGCGGGCGTCTGCGCTGTTGCTTATCGTTGTACGCCGTTGACAGTGGCGGCGCCATGGAGGGGTATGTGGGGGTACTTACCCCTCCACTTTTTTCGCCAAGCATAGTAAAACAATACTATCATTTTAATTTTTGTTGTATTGAACGTTGCGGTGTAATGGTCGGTATGCTAAATCCCATATTCCCAAGTGCACTAAATCAGAGAAGTTTTGAAATTTGCCCCCCCCCCCCCCCCCCCCGCTAGCTGCAAACAACAAACAAGAGTCGAGTGTCCAAATTGCAAGAATGCATGCCGCGTTTAAACGGACTGAAACATAGTGCTTAAGAGTATTCGACGAATGCTAGAATCGAGAGCGTGCAAGGCATCCGTTTGGAATTCAGCCTACAGCAATTTTAAAAAATAAATAAAATTTAATATTTTATAAAAATTCTCAAAGGTATAACTCAATGAAATCATGCAAATATGAATATCATTGGAACCGGCTTGTTGAGCCGGTTCCAATGATATCCATATTCGCATGATTTTGTTGCAAAACAATTTCTCAACTTAGAGAGGACTCCCCCCCACCCCCCCCCCCGAAACCCACCCCAGCTCGGCGCTGCACAATCCCCAACTGTACCCCCCTCACTTTTGTAACTCTGGCGCCGCCACTGGCCATTGAATTTCCATCTACGCCTGATTTTGATTACGCATTGTGGTGATAGGGAGCATGATTACACACATCGCATTGCCTCGTATCTCCACACGGATAACATTCGTTATTTATAAAACATCGCATAGACCCTATCACGTCAAGTGCCCACTTCTCTGAAGTCAGCTGAATAAAATAGATTTGAGGAGTAAAAATCTAATTAAAAGGACATATAATAACTTAGAGTGTCTGGCGGCATTTAAATACTTTCTTTGTTGCCTTAACTCTTAACCCGTCAAATCTGAAAGTTTTAAAAATACATGCTATCAAATCTGGTCACGGCTGCTGTTTAGCAGCCATGATCAAATTTGGTGGCAAATGCATGAACGTATAACTCAATACATTATTCGGTAAAAAGTTGATTCAATTTATAGTAAAACAATTGGTTAAAAGAGCAAACAGTATATTTATTTTGGTCACTGTCACACGTTTTTTCCTTGTCCCACGCAGGAATATCCGCCAACAAAATGTGGGATCGTTAATCAACAGGAATAAGACTTATTTTTGCCTGCGATAAATCCAGTCTCCATGGGAAAACAGTGTGTTATAAGTATCGTTATAATATTTCTTTCGCTTTTTAAATATAATATCATTGTCGATATAAGTTTCTCCCCGTTTCTAAACATAATTTTGAATAAATCACTGGTGCCTTCACCAGACCAAGCAATCGAGGGGAAGTAACTCCATACGAAATTCACAAACCTGTCGTGATTATCGTTCAACTGATTAAACCAGTGAGCTGTGCATGGCTTTTCCACAAAAGCGCAAAATACTAAATTCCCAAAGATAAAAACTAAAACAATTGTACACGAAATGGCACAGGTTCACGCGTCTGTGTGAATAACCCCCCCCCCCCCCCAGTACAGTAAAAAGACAAAACAGAAAACTAGAGAATAAACAGGCAACTTTACTGAACTGTAAAATGTATATGACGATTTCATATTGTTCACGATACAACTACCACGAAAGGCCTTGCAGTTGAAATGCGAAGACTCAGCAGGGGCGCTCAGCCCGTAAAAGTGTCGTTCCGTGAACCCTCTATCCACATCTGAGAAAACCTCGAACAGCAACCTCTAAATTTGCTAGTTCCGTTTATACTCTATTGGAAGTTTTAACTGAGTAGTTTATATTGATACGTGCCTGGCGTTGTACTGTGGTCCAGGGCCAACTCAGCTGTGGAAGGTTCAATAGAATTGGTATTTTTTTTAATTAAATTTTATTTTAATAAGACTGGATGATAGAGGGAGAGCGGATATATACTCAACAATTCAAGCTGTTGTGCATATATTCCTATAGGAAGACAACAAATCGGTCAGAAGGAGCACCAATCTAATTAATCCTGGAGCCCATTTACTCCTGAACCTCTCTTTGTACGCATTCACTCATTTCAAAATTTCCATCGACGCATTAATATTAGATTCCAAACACTAATTATATGAATAATTATCAAAAATTTAATTAATGAAGCACCGGGTACAACCCGGTGCTTCATTAATTAAAATTTTGCTGATGATCATTTTTATTACCTAAAATTACTGACAATCCATCTGGTAGGAGAACTAGACAGTCGGGCCTCCTATGCATAGAAAAAACACGGACCCAAACTCTGGATAAATTTCCTTTATACTCCTTCCCGAAACTATGGAATGCTCTGGACGACACAACTCGTAATATTAGCGACAGAAGCATGCTTAAGAACAACTTAACTTCCACATTCAGTCATATTCCAGTTATGTCAGCTGCAAAAATCCCTACTGCCCAGATTGCACTTCGTAAATTTGAAAATTGTCAAAGTCGTGGTCCGCGTCTATATCTGGAATCCTCGTCTTGTGCAACCTGTCGCGCTTCCTCCTTACAGTGGTGCTATGTAAAATACTATATGGATACAATTAAGAACTTGCAAACAAAAGTCTAAACAAATAAATCATAACATTCGTCATCCTACGATGATGATGCATCTAACGTAGACACCACACCCAAACATCATGACCAACCTCTTTGTCGCAGTCTAAACGATACGAACTTCACGATGGGACTTGTTGCCGCCCTCGGGTGTTATGATAAGAAGTGGAGGGAGTCCTATAGGCAGGTTGCTTCTTGCATACCTTGAATCACCGTCTTTCCGCTGGCGAAAATGTAGCACCAATACTCTAATCCCAGAAAAGTAATGATTCGATCGTCATTCTCCATCATCTGTCACATAATTGGCTCTCAGTTCATTCTTTCACTCGCAGTCTGTTTGCAATCACCCTATCTTCTTCTAGGGGGTGGCTGGTAGACAGCCAATCTGGCTATGCCACTTCCCACGGTATACTTCTCATTACATTTGTGCAATATGTTTATTTGTAACCATTTTACATGTATGTGTACCGTGAATAAAGAATCTGAATCTGAATCTTACCTGGTAAAAATAACTGTCCATGTGTGGATTACAACCAGTCTACGGCGACTGTACTGTATATATGTTTCGCTATATAAGTAACTAATTATTATTAATTACTAAGATATAGACGAAGATGCCCTTATTTCATTTGACTCTACTATGGCCTTTCAAAGTCGATAAAAACGACATTGTTTTGACCCGATGAGGAAATTGTAGATTGGAAACCCCCTTCCTATTTCAGGCAAAGAAAACCAAATATATACCGACCGTTAAACGCTTTGACGAATGGGCGCTCAAGTGGGCGTGCGATTAGAATCACAACAAATATCGCCACAATATGCCTGCGAAGGATGTGGGCAGGTGTGCACATGTCTGTTTGAATATGAGTAAGTGTGGTACGGATTTGGGCATGTGTATGGGAAGGGGATATTGCAGTTTCGTGCTGATTCTAGAAAAAAGTTATTTTGAGAGTAACATCGATGAGAGTGCACATGTTGGATAATTGTATAAATATTTATTAGTTTTTCTTATTTTCAATTCACAGAAACATGTCATAATTATGATGCTAACACAGTCCTTTGAAAATTGAGGTTGAACTTTTGTTCGAAAGAGTGTTATATTCAACTACCTATAGGTTTCTACGTCTTTGATGTGAATATTTGCGAAATCATTTTGCTAAGAACTCTCTCTCAATGGTAACTAATTAATCATTTTGAGTTATCTATCATATCAAATGACACTTTAGATTAAACTGATCAAGTTCATACCAATACGAACTAAATAAATGAAGACACAAGAACAAGTGCTATAATACCATTGCAAACAGTATTCCATGAAGTGGGTGTCCAGTGTAACCCAAATCGTCGAGGGATCAGAAACGGCTGGTGGTTGCAGGAAGCGATAGGATTGTGTGTATCGCTTGTTCAATAATAGCACCATACGCCATGTTATATTGCCCTAACACTCTGGTGCAGAAAGTTTTTTTTGGAACAATACATCAGATTGCTTTGATGATGTATTTGAAATATTAGTCAGTCGGGATTATATTTAAAAAACCGAAGAGTTCTTGGAAATTTATAGTAGTCATGAGGTATGGGCTTGCCAACGACTTGGAACTTTTATCATTGTGATATGTTCGCCATATAGATTTTATTATTATTATTATTATTAGCATGTGTCGTACATCAACTAAGTCATAATGGCATGAAGTGCACAAATGACTACAGACCTCCGTTTGTATGACCGATAGTGCGAGTGACATAAGACCAAGAATCAAACCAGGAGCCAATACTATAAAAGGTTTACAGTTGTATTTTCTAGAATTGTATTTTCTACCAATTAATATGACTGACTAAAATGAATCATTAGCATTTTAAAAAATATGACAATTTGCCAACTGGCAAATTGCCACATCTTTGAAAATGCTATTGGTTTACTTCAACCCATTTAAAGACATAACTAGAAAATACAATTCTAGAGAATACAACTGTAAAAGTTTTATGGTACTGGTCCCAGGTCTCGAAAGAAAGGACACGATTACTAGCAAGAGCGAATCGAGAGAGAGAGAGAGAGAGAGAGAGAGAGAGAGAGAGAGAGAGGAGAGAGAGAGAGAGAGAGAGAGAGAGAGAGAGAGGGAGGGAGGGAGGGAGGGAAAGAGCGCACCCCACCCCCAAGACACTACACACCAGCAAAATACTTGATGATGCTCGCGTGTACTCCTCAGACAATTATGAAACTATTCGAGGGTGCGTGCGCCGGACGGTTTCAGACATTGGTCCTTCGTGGTCAACTCTGAGCTCCATTGTCTGAAACTTTGCATGAGCGTCTTATGCTTTTTTCACAGAATACCAATTAGCGACTGGATGGAAAAATCCACGCCGCGGTTGTTTTAGACACAATCCACCTACCGCGCACTGTGTTTTTTAAGTCATTTTTCTTAATACAGAACGGCCGCCGTGGACTGGTCACTTTCCATGTGTGGACAATATTTCCACGGACACAATCATATTAGATTCCAAACACTAATTATAGGAATAATAATCAAATATTTAATTAACGAAGCACCGGGTTCAACCCGGTGCTTCATTAATTAAAATTTTGCTGATGATTAATTTTATTACCTAGTAAGCTCATGCGTAGACACTACTGTCCACGCGTGGATTACGACCAGTCCACGGCGACTGTACTGCACTTTATCCTGAAGTACTGAAAGAAGTGGTAAGAAGCTTTCTGTTTACTAACCAATCATAAGGCAGACGTGATCTTGATTCGCAGTGGTTGAGGGCATGTGTGCTGCCACACCGTGATTCAAGAGATGGTGTTTGCGCTGCTGATATTGACATTCATCAATTGAAACGCACTGTCATTGGCTTCCTACCTCCAGCGCTTCTACCATTTTTCATTTTAAGAAACGAGGGCAATGAGAACTTCACTTTTGTCGTGTTTTCTCAGAATATCACGTTCAAGTCAGGATACTACAAAGTTCTAAAGACACAGGAGAACACTCCAATCTTCAGGTCAACCAAAGAGAAACAAAATATCGAAAACTATATGACAGAGACAGTGGAGCGGAGCAATGGGTAGCGGGTGGGGGCTAGAGGGATTTCAACCCCTCGCTTCTTTGGCCAACAGTGTTCAAAATATTTGGAAATACAAGTGAAAGAGTGTCGACAACGCTCACAAAATCATCACAGCTGTTGTGTATACATACTTAATTGATTGTTGAACCACTTGCCATCCTTAATTACCAAACAACATATTTTGCTAGTAGGCGGTTATCTGAGTTAAGCAGGGGGCACACGATCACCTAGTCGGTGCTAGTAATCCACTGATACCCTAAACTCGACAAGATAGCTTCACGGGTCACATTTGTCAGGGTTTCAAAGCCCCGGCATACACTTCAGCCCCTTCCTTCCACACACGCTTTGAAAGGCGCTCCGCGGCCCATGCGTATGGGGAATGTTCAAGGTTTCATATCCACAAAATACACTTACCGTTTATCCATCACTTCTGGAATCAGTTAAATTAATTCATGGGTAAAACGTTCTTCAGATGAAAACTCTTTAAAATGGCCCACTAACAACAGTACCGTTAATCTCCATCGCGTTGTTTATGTATGTATTTTGGTGTTTACCGTGGTGTAACTCAGTCTGTAGTTTGTGACGATAGTATAGAATTGTATCACATAACGTGAGGCAGAAAAAAGCTCTGCGATAAAGTTAACATTATTCTGATAACTCGAAGATGTAAATCCTGAATATCAAAAAGAGAGGTCAAAAGTTAAACTGATTTCTGTCTTATGTTCTACAATAGATATGACCCAAGTCAGAATATATGAGGCCCCGGGGTGACAGAACTGATACTGGTGCGTCATATCGCAACTTCGAACGTTAAAATTATGTTTTGCAGGTGATCGAAAGCAGACACCGACACTAGCGGTAGAACACCTCGGGCGTGTTATTAGAGTAATTGTTACTGCAAACATGCAATCAGTTCATTTAAGCAATAATTGGATATAAAATTGACAAAAAACGATTGTTTATTAGCTAATTGTTGTGAGAAAATTGAACTGCGGGCGAAGTAAGTAATTTAAAAGATGCACGTTAACTATGAGTGTCAGCAATATAAACGTCAGTGAAATGGAGTTTACCGACGCCCACAATCTTATTTACAAAGACGTGTATTCGAGAATAAAAACTCAACAAAATTTTAACCTTCATTAACAAAACTTCAATTTCGCCCATTACTTCGTCTTATCATTTAAAAAGACTATTTTGTTTTCAAAACCTAGTTTATGACCTAGCTCATTGGAACAGTCTCGAAATGTGTGCGTGGGTGCGTATATGTGTACGTGCACAGCCCCAACAACTGGCCCTCACTTATCGTGCGTCAGTTCGATCCCCGTCCAGGACGATCCACTTTGTGTCCTTGAGCAAGGCACTTTGTACCGGTTGCCTACATTGGGGCACGATGACGCTGTGTACTAAGGCTACTGCATATCGAAGATACACATATCTTCAACCGCTGTAACCCTGCTTGAGCGGAGCTTAAACAGAGTTAGAATGCTGAGGAGCTGACAGTTGCACGTTGATGCTCTGTGGTTCTCTCCGGGTACTGCGGCTTCCTCCACCCGTAAAAACTCTCACGGTCACGGTTAACCATCGTGCATAAGTATGTGACCTTAAACACCAATAAATAAATAAATAAATATCGTGCGTCAGCATTTCTATCTATTCGGCTTTCCAATGTCCGTGCGCCACACTTGACTAATATCCTAAAAGCATTACTGCTTAGAAAAATACAAGTACTAATAGCAGAGAAGTAAATCAGATTAAGCAACATGGGGATTTTTTCACCAGTGCCGAATGAAAATACATATTTCGCAAATATAATATGTAGTAATTGTAAAAATATTGTGACGTTTCTTGGTGCAGTACTGTGACGGTTAACTCTTTAAAGCCTGATGGTATATCCCAATCCAGTTTAGAGCCATCGTCTAGTAGAGTCTATATTCATTACTTGGGGAACGCCCAATCAATATTTTCAACGAAAATCTTGATTGGTCTATCACACATATTCACTGAGCAACTATCTGATTTATCAATTCTGACTGAACCGAAAAAACAGCCCTTCCGGTTCAAAGCGGACAGAAAAAAGATTTGATCGGATGAGGACCGCGTCGTGATCCGGTCTAAATTCTCTATCCGCTTTTCTTCACACAAACATTAGAATCTCACCTGCCGAAAACTGAATGTGCAACATCGAAGTTCAAATCGAATTTTCGTCTGTTTTTATCGATAAGGTCTTCATTTTGTAACATTTTATTAACAAAATCTCCATTGATGTAAACATTGTTTTCAAAGCAAAAATGTTTTTGTTATTTATAAAAAATGTGGTTGTAAATGCACCTGATGGAATTTCGGCAGGATCGCAATCTGCATCTCAGATACCTTCCTTTTGCATCATTTTATCTCTCCATTCACCCTTGCAAATATATAGTGACAAGATGATGATCCGACCGAGAAAGGGTCCGCCTTTGCGCTCACTGTTTCTCTATCTCGTAATATTCCCGAACCATCTGTTTAATCTGTTGAGAAATTTCTTTCGCGAGTTGAACCGAGAGGGTCATTTTTCTCAATCTTATTCAATGCCGATGGCAGCAGCAAAATATTCCCATCTACTTCATTTCATCTCATGCTGGATTAAGAGACTTATTCCCCATAGATGAAGGACCATGGTCTTCTTTGAGGGAAAGTAATTTGTTATGCCCAACTGAAACACCCGAATACCCTTTGAAGCTTTAGTACCCAGAAAGTGAAGGAACAGCCATAGTAAAATAACCCCCAAAACACCAGGGTGTGAGTACGTGAATCGGAATTTCAAGCATTAATGTATATTAACCATTTGAACCCTAGTGGTATCTTCCATATCAGTTCAATGGCAGCAAACGGAAGAGTCCATAGTCTTTATTTGGGGGTAGACCAATTAATATTTTCAACGTGCAGCCTTAGGGCTGCACGTTGAAAATATTGATTGGTCAACACCACACCTTCACTCAAAAGTCAACCTACTTAATGAAATTATGAAGTATCATGTTACTGGGCCGGAAAAAACGGCCTCTGAGGTTCAAAGGGTTAAGTTGAAATGTTTTAACAAAAGTGGACAGGGAATACCGAGGCATACCCCCCCCCCCCCCCCCCCACACACACACACACACACACCCGTGGCAACGTTGCTGCACTTATTGACAAGCATTGTATTTGGAGAACACATTTTTGAAAAGCAGGAAACAAATAGTTCCCAATATAATTTTGTTCTTGATTTCAAAGCATCTACAAAAAGTTTGTTGAGTGGAATATATTTTGTTGCACTTCTTGCGTCTGATGACCCACACGTTAGCCCATTTTGGAAATCTGGAATGAATTCACGCCTTTCGCAAGAGCTGTACATATGTAAAGATGGAGGAGATCGTTTTCGAATTTCAATATTCAAACAAGTCGATAACTGAACAAAGTGGAATAGATTTTTAGCTTCTTAATGAGATGCCGTGAAGTCACACAAGAATTTCAGGTAACTCAAGGCTTGGATAATTACAGGCCAAGAAAAGCCCGAAGCAACTAGTCGCAGATAAACTAACAAACGCACTACAATTATTGTTCCACGCAAGAGTAAGCTGATTGGTGCTTATGAGGAAAGTTAAACACATAAATTATTTAAAGATTACAAATTAGTGTGATGTACATGTCCGTTCTGGTGGGCGATACAAAAGATTTTGAATTTGTTACTATGTTTGAATTTGCTAGCTCCCTACTTCTGCGTCGAATCGAGAATGGATTACCACGAATAAACACGGAATGATATTTCTCGATACAACAGCCATGGAAACAATACACCTCCGAAATAATTTCGACTTCATATGCTTTTTGCACTGAGTGATATCCTAGCGAAAATCAATGAGGTCCGCTCTCGGCTTCTCGCACACAATCTTATGATTAACGATAGTAAAACAGAGTTTTCTCATCCCTTGCCTTCACCATCAACTTCAAAGATTGAAAAAATGGAATTCGGTACTGCAACCCATCCACGCAGTACAAAATTGTAAAGGTTTGGGTTTTCAGATTGATGAAGACTTGTCAATGGACTTCCACGATGTCAATGTTTGTAAAAAAGGAAACTCTTCAAACTTAACTCTTTGAACACTGGTGGTATCTTCAATGCCAGTTACATGGCAGAAATTGGAAGAGTCCATATCCATTAGTTGGGCGTATAGCAATTAATATTTTCAACGTGAAGCCTTCAGGCTGCACGTTGAAAATATTAATTGTTCGACCACACACGTTCACTTAGTAGCCATCCTACTTAACGAAATTATGACCATCGTGTTCTTGGAAAAGAAAAAGCGGCCTCTCGTGTTGAAAGGGTTAATTAAATCAGGAAAACTTTGAATGAAACTAGTACCCAAACCCAAGTTCATTCTCACATTTCCTCTAATTTAGATTATTGGAACTCTTTGCTGTATGGGATTACAGAGAAGAATCTTGAGAAGTTGATAGGAGTTCAAAACATGACAGTGCATGTTGTCCGGTAGCTTCCCCAAACTTGTTACATCAGTTCTGTGCTGCAATCACTGAATTAGCTACCTGTCAGGTCAAGAATACAATATGAGATCTTACTACTAAGGTTGAAAAGTCTCAATAATATGACACCTTTCTATATCTTCAGAATGCTGCCACCCTGAAAAATAGGTCATTCACTGAGATCGAATGACGGTTTCTGACCCCAAACCAAACGGCGTGAAGTATGGTGGTAGGATGTTCCCATGGATAGCGCCGCAGTTTTGGAATAAGCTGCATGTTACCTGTTATAATCTCATTACCCTTAAAAAATTGCCAAAGACTCATCTTTTGAACTTGCAAACAAAAATGGTCAATTTTGGTATCCCATTTACCATACTTGGGTTGAATTTTGTTATCACTTCGGATTCTGTTTATTGTGAAGCGCAGCTGTGTACAGTACGTCCGCAGTGGACTGGTAATTTTCCACGGGTGGACAATATTTCCACGGACGCAATAATATTAGATTCCAAACACTAATTATAGGAATAATCATCAAAAATTCAATTAATGAAGCACCAGGTACAACTCGGCGCTTCATTGATTAAAATTTTGTTGATGATCATTTTTATGACCTGGTAAACGCATGCGTGGACATCACAGCCCACGCGTGAATTATGACCAGTCCACGGCGACTGTACTATATATACGTTGCGCTATATAAGTTACTAAATTATTATTAATTACTAAGATATAGCCGAATATGCCCTTGTTTCATTCGACTCTACTATAGCCTTTCAAAGTCGATAAAAACTACATTGTTTCGACCCGATGAGGAAATTTGTTAAATGTGAAGCCACAAATGTGCTTTTTTTCTCAGTGCACGGGTGCGTGCCCGAGCCCCGAACATAGTTTTCTGTATGCATTTTATTCCAATCATACCGCTAAGGGAGTCTTTGTATGACCGTATCCCTCCAAGATCAAAATGCTTCCTACATCCCCGATAAAAATACAAGTTATCTGGGTGTCATGGCGTAAATACACGTTTCCTCGATTATAATTGCTACAGTACAGTCGCCGTGGACTGGTCGTAATCCGCGCGTGGGCTGTAATATCCACGCATGCATTTATCAGGTAATAAATAGAGGATATCTAGTGTTTTTGAGTGGATACCGAAATTATCTCATGGGTGACCGAGACAAATGTTTATTTTTCGCGAGCACTTGCCCGAGCGAAAATATCCGTTTATCTCGGTCACGAGTGAGATAATTTTCGGTATCCACTGAAAACACTAAATATCCTCTATTTATTACCTGGTAAACACTAGATTTTCTTTTTTTGTACGCTTTTTGTAAGAATCTGACCATTCCTATCGACAATTCTACTCGTTTCAACCTTGAATTGATGGTTGAAAGTAAACAGCTGATGCGCATTGATACGCGGAAGTGATTTGATCGATACTCGGAACAGGAAGCGTCTTGCGATCTGATTCAACTGGCGGGTTTCATACAACAATGCAAGGTGAATACGTGTTGAATTATTGCTGGAAATGATCTACATCCCCACAAAAACACTAGAGTTTATTTTCATTATACGTTTTAGAACAAATTGATCATGTCTAGTGATAATGTGACTCGTGTTCACCTTGAATTGATGCATTGAAAGCCACCATTTTGATTGATACCGTGAAAGTGAAAATTTCTATATCTTCACAGCGGGGGGATACGATTTCTATCTTTCCGTATTTGTTTCGATAATCATTCGTTTTGCGTATAATAAAAAAATTAATTAATGAAGCACCGGGTTGTGACCAGTCTACGGCGCACCGTACTGTACATTACATTTGCAAGGCATTTTGCCAGTAATGGGCAATTTAACACCACGTCTTGATGAGTTTTATTGTTCAGCCATAGAATACCCTTAGGTGGAATTTAAGTTTAACAATTATTTGTTATTATTTATTACTTTTATGATCATGGTTACTATCTATTGAGTTTCTGCCTGCAGTATACTTTTAAAGTTTCTCAGCTGCATTTTATCAGAGCCAATTAGGCCCCGAGTTCCCGATATTTCGTTTACATGTAATGGACAATAGGGAGAAGAAACTACTTTATCAATCAAAATATTCTACAGGGAAAGGTGGGGGGGGGGGGGTATATCAAGTCCTCATCGGTTCGCGAGACAAGCGCGGATCTGACGTGGCATACTCCTCACCAAAAGTCCAAGACCAGCTTGATTGATGTTATTCAATTCTTCCTGGTATGGGGCTGTTGGCGTTGTCGTAGGCGCCTGCTAAGCATATCCTAGACGTGCTCGATTGGTAAAAGGCCTGGACTTAGTGCTGGCCAAGACAGTGTAGTGATATTCTGCACCTGGGGGGGGGGGGGGGGGGGGGACACGGGCCCTGCGTGCTCTTGCATTGTCATCTTGGAAAATGAATTGATGGCCGTGACGTCGTTCAAATAACACCACATGAGCTGCTAACATGTTGTCACGATAGTACTGCCCTGTGGCACGCCGTTGGATGGCATGTAATGGTGTTCTGCTTATTATGGTTATGCCTCCCCACACCATAACCGACCCACCACCAAAACGATCGTGATGCCTAACGCTTACGTCAGTATCGATCGTTCCGCCGCCGCCACTCTCTGTTTCGCCTGTCGTGGAAGTCGAGAGTGAACTTCAAGTCATCGGAAAACATGACTTTGCTCCACCGACGATTGTCCCAGCGCTGTCGTGCTCCACACCAATTACGCCTTGTTGCAATGTGACGTTCAGTCAAACGTGGAATTATTCGAGGTCGTCGAGCGTACAAATTCCAACTGTGTAGGCGATTTCGGATAGTCTGACCACTGAATCGCACACCTGTCGCTCGGTGCTGTTGTCCAATTTCTGTCTGAGGCACTTGGATGGCGGTTACATAAGCTGTGGTTCGGATGGAACGATCCTTGTTAGCAGTTGTCGCCCTTGGACGACCTGAACGACGTCTGTCATCAACATTGTCTGTCTGACGGTAGCATGACCACAACCTGCTTATCACCGACTGAGTAACGTTGAGAATTTGAACCACTGCTGTCTGTCTGTTTCCAGCTTCCAACATGCCAACGGCACGTAAATGTTCGTCATACCTCAAAAGTTACGTTTCGACCAGAAAACGAGTTTATACAAGAAAAGAACGACGAGACATCCGAAAAAGCCCGTCCAGTACAAATGAAAATTTCAAAATGTACCCCACAGACATTAACGAAGTTTTCGTGGGCCGGTGACATTCATGATCCACATTAAACTTGGTAACATATTGATGTGTCCAATCACACGTATCCCATACCATTTTCCGAAAACATCAACATCTGTTTGGCTATCCCCTCCTTTTTTGAATAGTGTAGTAGTTTCTGTCGACCATTTTCTTTATGGGAGTCTACCATCTTGGTTTTGTTTGATGCCATGCGGTTACTATGTAATCGGAAGTCCTACAATATGGTAGGGTGTGCTCGGAGGGCACGTTCTATCCAAGGGGCGTATATCGAAATACCGAAGACGGCCCAACAACTATTTATTTGGCTCGGATTGTCGGGGAATTTTTTTGAATTCCCATCTTGGGTTTATAAAAGCCGCACAGCTCTTAACCCTTTACCCAACGCAGACGATATCAAAATTTATTATTTTAAATATCATTTTTTGAAATGTTTCAAAAAATTGCAACAAAACCATATCATTTGACCCCTCGTTGGAACGAGCTCGACGAGCTCGTTCCAACGAGGGGTCACATGATATGGTTTTGTTGAAATTTTTTGACAAATAATGTTTTTTTAACGGCTGAATTTGCATATTACGCTGGCGGATGCGGCCGATTCGTTGGGTAAAGGGTTAATATGGTTTTAAGGCAAATTATGCACTATCACATAATCATCAGATTGGACGGACTTATTTATTAATATATTATTTTGCAAGTATAGCAGAACACTATAGAACTCGATGAAGATAATGGAAGTTGATCATACGACAAACAACAATGAACAAGTATAAATCGGTAGTTGTGATCTGGGTCCTAGAGAGGCCAAAAGATGGACCCAAGAGTCAAGTGCAAACGAGAAGTCACAACTATACTAAGATAGCTATCCTTAAATAGCTTTCTTCCAAAATATACCCTTCAGTAATACATCACCAGGTATTAAGTATCCTCAAATATCCGTACCTGCGCGAGCTTTATATGCCTTTTGTGCACAGAGTGCACGCTCAGATAAGCATATCTCGGCACATCCGACATTTGCTTGTGTGCTATTGCACAATGTGATCTATTACATAAGAAAACCTCAGTACTTCTAGCATGTGTATGTATACTGCATGTGTATGGACTTGGAAACCGTTACATATTTCCAATTCCTTATTCGACACTTGCTATCGGTTGATAGCGAATGTCGAATAAGGAACTGGGAATGAGTAACACGTTGTTACATCACCTACATGTGTGCCACGAAGAAAAGACATTATTCAGTTTTTTTATGGAGAATTGTTTTCGAAGGAATAGTAGACAACATTGTTTAGTGAATATAAAGCTTATGTTGCCTGGGACTGTATTTGTCTCCGGATAAATCTAGGGAAGGGTGTACTCCTCTTCTAGCTGGGGGCTGTTTTGAACTTTTGAAGATCTGAGTGTAGTTATTAGCCTCTCTAATCTTTATTTCGACTATGAAGGGAAAGAGACACCTTCAATTTGCTCTCCTGGGCTTCCCATCGCTACGTCACGGGCTAAAACAACTCTCTCTGAGAGAAAACGTTAAAATGCTTTCTTTTGTTGTCAGTTATAAGGGCTGCGTGGATCTGTTACCTTTGTCCGATGACACTGGCATGCAATGTATACTTGTCACAAACACGCACCACTCGCAGTTGGAACGAGGAAGTGATTTGAGTGCGACTAACGAACGTACCTTTGGCCAAGTACTGTTCACTTGTCGGATTATTTGCAAGGCACCAGTGGCCAGAAGCGCTGGAGGGAAAGTTATTTTAATATACTACTCAAAGTTTGCTAAGCACCAAATATATCAAACTACCTGTTTTACGTTTCAGTTGAAATATTGTAATAAAAAGTGTATATATTTTTTATTTAATTATATCTTTAATGATTTAAGTACAAAAATTAAGATTTTATTTGTGGGTGACATTATTTTTCAGCGTTTGAATACGATAACCATGGAAAATGGATATTACTGGTACAAAAGGAAATCTTTTTACCAGCGAACTGGTATGGGTTCAATATCGAGTATGGGACCCATTACTGTTAATTACAGCTTGACAACGCATTCTCATGCTCCCAATCAGGTTCCTGGTGGCCCTTTCAGGGATGTTGTTCCATTCTTGGACCAGCATGGCACCAAGCTCCTGGACACTTCTTGGCTGGACTAGACGGCCTGAAATTGCAAGCTACAACTCATTCCAGACATGTTCGATTGGATTGAGGTCAGGGCATCATGCTCGCTAGTCAATACGCTCAATCCCCTCCCTCTGTCGGTACTCCCCGACAGCATGGGCAACATGAGGACGGGCATTATCGTCCATCAGAATGAATCTATCACCCACTGCACCTGCATACAATCTGACGTGGACATACAGGATCTCATCAATATACTACTGTGCAGTCAATTCGCCACGTCCAAGGACTCAGAGCTCTGTACCTCCATCCCTGCTGATGCTGTCCAGACCATGATTGACACTGCACCATAGCGGTCATGCTCAGCAATGTTGACTGCATGGAATCGCTCTCCTGGTCTTCTCCATACCCTAGAACGCCCATTTGTGTGGTCTAGGCAGAGCCTTGACTCATCTGTAAAAAGGACAGGTCGCCAATCTTCTCTGGTCCATCCAACGTGGTCCATGGCCCATTCATATCGTACATGGCTGTGGTTCTGGGACAGCCGAATGCGAATACATGGTCGTCTCGATTGGAGACCACCTTCGTGCAACCTTGTCCGGATAGTCTGCGTCGAAACATTTTCCCCGGATGCATTCTGAAGGTCACTGCGAAGCTGGGTTGCTGTGGCAAAGCGGTTCCTATGGGCCTGAATGATCAAAAACCGGTCTTCAGCTGCAGATGTTGCCATGTCTCTGCCACCACCATGCCGTCATACTGGTGTGCCATACTGCTGTAATCTTGCCCAGGCTCTGGTGATCACTGTACGATTCGCACCAAGGGCTTCGCCAACCTGACGATGGGTAGCCCCTAGCTTTGCATTTGCCATATTCAATCATTAAATCACAAGGGTTTGTGCTGAAATGAAGATTGAATACCCTACACATGTCATGCACATGTAAAAAGTACACAAAAACATCATGAAAGCGAGGGGTAATTGCTTTCCATGGCTGTCACGAAACGTCTGCCTGTCAAGAGAGCTAATAAAAACACTGGGGACCATCTCAATACATTCCTCAATTATATCCACCGAAAATATCGCAAATATGCCACAGGCAAATTTCACAATGATGTGTCAAATTGTCGGTGCTCAGCAAACTTTGAGTAGTATATTTCCAGTCAGAAAAAAAACTTCCTCGATAAATTTGTGCTTATTCTTAGGACTGTCACGATTTTTGAATTTAGGAATCGATTAATAGTCGCAAATAATAGATAATAATCGATCAATCGTACCTAGATGACCCCCACCCCTCTCCCTCTCTTTGAAGTCGTTAAAAATGAAGTTCAAGTCAATTGACCTACCTCAAGTGAACAACGAAGACGATCCTCTTTTAGGTGCATTCAAAGCTTTTATGTTCTGAACCGTCAGTATAATAATCAAGACCGGTCGGCAGTTGCGAACTTCGCAACTGCCGACCAGTCTTGAATATTACACTGACGGTTCAAAAGTTCAGAACACCAAAGCTTTGAATGCACCTAAAAGACAAATTCTCCTAACGGCTTCTTGAGGTTTAACCTCTACGTTCTTGACCTTTTACCTTTAGAAACAATTGTTTTTTCATCATTTTTTTGTTATTAAACGTCTAAACCGGGGTAAAATTTACCGATTCTTCGACGACGAAAAATACTAATCGATTTCGGCATGACTGATCGACAATCGATTAATCGTGACAGCCCTACTTATTCTTGCGGAGAAAAACTGTCTTCGTGCTGAAGTGGGCAGAATTGTACAAACACACATAATCTTTTTTGTAATCAATCGAAGGATTGCAATACTCATCGAAGAAATGAATTTTACTGCGCGATCAATAGACATTCTTCAGTGAAATGTTACATCATACGCATGAGTTATCTCTCTTTGGGCGTCATCTGGCGAGATAGCATTTTTTTCCAGCTGATAAAACGTAATGGCGGCGGACTGGTTTGGGGTATTCAGTACAGTCGTCGTGGACTGGTCGTAACCCAGGCTTGGGTAGTGATGTCCACGCATGCATTTACCAGGTAATAAAAATAATCATGAGCAAAATTTTAATTAATTAAATTTTTGATCATTATTCATATACATAGTTTGGACTCTAATATTATTGTGTCTGGAACTTTTGCTCACCCGTGGAAAGTGACTAGTCCAGGACTATCGTATTGTACATTGTGCAACGATGTTTTCGTTCTAGCGACCTAAATATTTTACGGCTACGGTGTTAAGGTCCCCCCCCCCCCCCCGACAGCTCACTAAGGCGATTTAAAATCAAAACATACAAAAATGGTGCAATGACCATAAAGCCGATCTCTCCATGAAACTGATCACTACCGCTCACATCAGAAATTTCGAAAATAAAATATTGCGACATAATACTCCGAATCACAAAAAACAAATGAAAAAGCATATGCGATTCAAATATCTCCCATTTCTTTTTCGACAGACGAGATTCTATAGTGTTATGGAGAGAAAAGGTGGTGGTGGGGGTGGAGGGGGAGGGGGTCCGCGATCCGGTCGTAATTCTCGATCCGCTTTTGTAATCACAGTACAATATATGCAGAGCAAATCATCTTACTATAAATACAACGCAAAACAAGGGGTTGCAGTGGGAGACTTTGTTTTAAACTTTTATTCATTGCACCCAGCGTCTGGAGAGCAGTAAATGTACCCAAGTATTTGTTTCACCTTCAATTTTTCGTACACATTTGTGTACAGCACAATCGTACTCGTTATAATTTTTACTGATACTTGCACGGGGACGCGGTGGCTATGTGGTTACGGAATTGGACTTCAAACCGAAAGGTCCACGTTTCGATCCCCGCCAGAGGTAACTATAATTGTGTTCTTGGGTAAGGCACTTAATCCCGATTGCCCAAGTGGGGATACGGTAGTCATGTGTACTAAGGCATACTGTACGTCGATGATGGCCTTCAACCAATTCTAACCCTGCTTGTGTGGAGTTAGTACGTTGGAGAGTCTGGCAGCTGCTCGCCGTTGCTCTGTGGTTCTCTCCGGCTTCCTCCACCCATAAAACGGTTCGACATGAGGTGAGCCTTGCTGTAGAAAGTGTCGTTAAATCTCAGTAAATAAATAAATAAATACTGATATTTGCATGCACATTCCCTGTACATTTAATCATTCGTCTGCTGGGGTGTTTTGTGCTAAACACAACTTCAGTGACTATGTGAACTAAGTTTAAAACAAATTATCACGCCACCAGTCTAATTGAGGCGCGGTGGCGTTGCGGTAACCGGTTCTCGTCAGATCGCCGAAGTTAAGCCCGATTAACCCTTGATGGGTGACCATCTGAGCGATCGAAATGGACTCCCGCGTTGTGTCCTTGGGCAAGGCACTTCACCCCGATTGTCCACATGGGGGCACGATGACGCCGGGTACACGGGCGTACTGCACGTCGACGATGCGCATGTCTTCAGCCTGTCTAACCCTACCTCTGCTGCGGCGCAGAGTTACGATGTTGGAGAGCTTGCAGCTGCTCGTCGTTGCTCGGGGGTTCTCTCTGGGTACTCCGGCTTCCTCCATCCGTAAAACTGTCACCGATACGATATGCCCTAGGCTGCTAATATGTCGTTAAACCCTAATAAATACTTACATAACCAATCTAATTCTGTGTAGAATTCGACACTCTGATGAGCTGTTTGTTTACCCACTATTCGTGGACATTTGCTCGCAAATACCTTTGATGATATAGAATAGGGCCGCCGTGAACTCGTCACTTTCCACGGGGTGAGCAATATTTCCACAGTCGCAATAACATTAGATTGCAAACACTAATTCTAGAAATAATCATCAACAATTTAATTAATGAAACACCGGGTACTACCCGATGCTTTATTAATTTAAATTTTGCTGATGATGATTGTTTTTATTACCTGGAAAGCGAACGCGTGATCATCACTATCCACGCGTGGATTACGACCAGTCCACGGCGACTGTACTGTATGATGGCCTTTTACCTAAAGAGATATACAGATTTCGTACTCCTGTTATAGATATTCCAATCAATAAGTATTTAATTTGCTTTGAAAACACCAAGATATTATAAACGTAATTAATAATAATAATAATTGATTTTCTAGAGCGTAAAACCACAAATAGGGCTCTAAAACGCTTGACAGAAATAAATACACTTTTCTGAATTAAAGAGTCACATCTGTTTTGGTTGCCTCTTGGAGAGGTTCAGGAGAATACTTCAGTAAGTAGGAAAGTTTTAAGATTTCTTTTGAAAACATCGAGAGTTTCTGAAATTCTGACACTAATTGGCAGGGAGTTCCACAATCTGGGACCCACGATGGAGAACACACCTTCATTAGCCAGATTGGATCTGCTAAAAGGTATAACTAGTTGAATTTGGTTTTTTGATCTGAGACTGTGTGATGGTTTATATACAGTGACTAGCTCTTGCAGGTATACCGGAGCCAGTTTGTGGATACATTTGAATACTAAGATCATAATTTTGAAATCAATTCTCTGTTTAACTGGATGCCAATGTAGTTGTCTTAAAACAGGTGTTATGTGTTCAGAGCGTTTGGTACCAGTAATTATCCTAGCAGCAGTAATCTGAACTTTTTGAAGCTTCTGAATCAGGCACTGGGACATCCCCACTAACACTAAATTACAATAGTCTAGTTATGAGGTGACGAAGGAGTGCACACGTTTTTCAAGTGCTGCTGGTTAAGATAAGGCCGCAGTCTTCCAAAATTACGAAACTGCCAGTAGCATTTTTGATATATTTTATTGATATGGATGACTAGTTTTAAATTTGAGTCCACAATCAGTCCAATATTCCTGGCCGATTCACTTTTCATAGTGATGTTGTTTGTATGAGGACTAGAAAGGCTCTAAAAGATAATTATCATGCAGATGATTTTTGACTTGTAAACCAACAACCCTTTCCAACAATTTAAACAGGAAAGAGAGGTTCGATACTGGTCGATAATTCTTCAGGTTGTTAGGATCAAGAGATGGTTTCTTTACGAGTGGAGTAACAAGTGCTTTTCTCAATGGGTTTGGAACAAACCCCTCGTGTAGGGATGCAGATATAATAGATGTTATAGCTGGCAGAAGATAATCAATTGTCTCTTTCAAAAGGAATGTTGGAATTTGATCTACATGATTGGACTCCTTGGATGCTGATAAAATCATTTTTCGAATATCTTCTTGAGACAGAGTGAAAATTAGAAAAATCTCTTTTATGTCAAGATGATCAAACTCTGGTGGTTCACATGATGGTATACTATCCAGGATTACTTGAATTTTAGTTATGAAATAATCGCTAAATTTGTCCAGAATTCCTTCAGTATTTAGATGATCTGGGAGAATGACTTTTTGTTCTTTACCAAGGAGACTATAGGTTACCGAGAACAGCACCCTTGTATAAGATGACCCCTCTATCAGAGAATTGTAGCACTCCCTCTGCGCCTTTTTGATGATCTTATTAGTTGTATTTCTTTGGTGGCAGAGATCTGCCTGGTGAACCTCAAGCTTATTGTAAAGACGCTCAAGTCTGCGACGATGTAGTTTAGCAGCTCTAACATCTTAGGAAAACCACTCCACTTTTTCCCTGTGAGTTATAATTTTTGAATTAGTAAAACTAGGGCGGTCGTGAGTCTTCATTTCTAATGGTAATGTAATGAAACATTCGATAAAATCAAGTGTCGATTTAGAAACATTTCGAGCGTTGATTCAAAGAAAATGAATCTTTATGGTAATTTTTAGATTCATTTATCTGAAATATATCAGTTGGTCGCAAAAGCGAACCATGGGTTCGCTTTTTCAACCAACTGACATATTCCAGACGCGTGAATCTAACCATAGGCGGTGACCTATTTAAGCGCAAGACTGGTTCCCGACTATAACAGCGTCGAATTCTATACAGAATTTGACGGGTGGCTTGAGAGCGTGGCTTCAAAAGTAACTTCTTTGTGTCCTTGGGCAATGAATTTAATCCCGATTGCCCACTAAGGCACGGTGGCGCTATGTACTGCATGCTGATGAAGCACTTGCCTTCAACGGTTGCTAACGTTGGGGAGTCGGACAGTTGCTCTCCTCAGGTCGGTATAACTCTCCCGCTTCTTTTACCCGTAAAACTGCCCTACACGATATAACTCTGGCTGTTGAAAGTGTAGTTACACCCCCAGTAAGCAACAAACAAACATATGTATTGAACATAACCACCCCTGTTTTCTGTTGGTTTTCATATTTCTCCACTCACATAATCATTCTCAATTCAAAGGTTTCAGGTGTCATAGTTACCTCTAGACATCAGATTGTTGAGCATCTTCAAGGATCAAATTACTTAACGTGAAAAACGTTCTGCACAAAATTTGAACTCTTTCATTCTGATGCGCAAGTAAACTGGAATACAGTAATAACACTTTGGCAGGCCACTGATTTGTCGCGGTTCTCGGGTAAGAAGGCCTTGCTAACCCCTGTGCTCCCAACTGCCTCCGTACTCCCACGGTTCTTCTCTCCTCCCAACACTCAGAGACGAACTGCTTGAAGACATCCCTTGCCCCATTCTTCCCAATCTCTCCGATTACCATATTAACCCTCTCCTTTGAATCACCCATTAACCACATGCCCTTCCTCCTCCCATCACACTTCCCCGTTACACTCCTAGTGAATCTTGTTCTTTTAGACTGATATTCTAGAAAGTGTTCCAGGGTCTCTACCCCGCCTAAATTACACATCTGGCACTCCATGTCACCACGACCTCAGCTTGAACAACAGTGACCCCCCCTCCCCCATCCAAAGGTGCCACCAAGGTACTCTTCAAAACCGGGATTCTCTTTATCACACAGACCACCCAAAGATCTCTTTGACTTGATCCCCTCTCCTCAATTACTGTTACCATCCTCCATGACCGTTTCTCTGACGATTGTTTCACCCTCAGCTGCCCCAACGTCTAGGTCCGTAGTTCTCTATTAACTCCCTCACTTGGACCATCCACCCTATCTTGGTATTTGTGTTGAAAATACTCTGGGACATTACTTTACAGCATCGGCTGTAGGGGAGATTTACCAATTAATTAAGATATAACAGAGTTTCAGTAAGTCTATCCTGTCATTGATCCTCATGAATTCCAAGCTCCCCCGATTGCTTCCAGTGCTGCGGCATTACTCGACCTAGTTATCCATCGGCCTGCAGGGTTTCCAAGCTCTTTATAGCCGTTTGGTTTAGGGATATCATTTCCGTACCATATGTTATACTTGGCAGACCCACCATTTCCCAAATGGTTTTCGCCACGAAAGCCTTATTGAAACTGTTTCGCCCTATAAGTTCCATTTGATTAAGGATTCGCCTCCCTTTCAGAATCAATTTATTCGTCTTGTTTCGGTAAATGCCTCTTCCTGTGATGCTTTTGTTTACCCTCATATACTCGTAGTCACCTGTCTCTCCTACATTAAGTTTGCTGCTACCCTCTGAAATACAGAACTCCACCACTGTCCACCTTCGAGTAGGATCCACTTTGAGGCCCACATGTATAACTTTGCTTTCATTTAGTTTGAGTGTCCATTTGTTCCCATATTTCCCAACAATTTCCAGCATTTTCGCTAGCCCGTTTTCGCTTTCTCTCTTTGTTTAGAAAGTGATCCGCAAGAAGACCCAAAATGATACTTCTGTTTTATTTTCAGAAAAATAGGTTCTGAAATTGTGGTTGCTATTTGGGGAGTTATAGGGAGGCAATATCAATTAAATAGGGCTATGTGCAATAAGCACAAATAGGCTACTTTATTCAAGAAGTGCGAACAGTTTGAATTATTCAACGAAATCGAGCTCATTAAACTCTTTGTTCAGGGCAAACTGAAAACGCCTATATTAATATTTCATGATTATTTCAGCGTGAGTCTATATAGGTTATTACCATCATGCGGGTTTCCGAGATGTTGTATTGAAGTCTAGACCTCGTCTCTGGGCATATATCGATGAGTCCGTTTGAACGAGTCGATATCTGACCCAGATGCGAGGTCTCGACTTCAATACACCATCTCGGAAACCCATTTGGTGGTAATAACCAATTTATCTTACAATATTCCTCGTTTTCATAACTTATTCGCATACATTTTGACAATCGTTCAGCGTCTATGAGTTGATTTTTTATGAATGAAAATCATGACGTCATGCTATTGCGTTCTTGCGCTATGCATGACGGTGGCTCAGTGGTAGACTGTTGGACTTCTATGCTGAAGGATCCGATTTCGATCCCCGTCCGCAACGACCCGCGTTGTGTTCTTGGGCAAGGCACTTTATCTCGGTTGCCTACATGGTGCACGATGCCGCCGTGTGCTAAGGCGTACTGCACGTCGATGGTGCACATGTCTTCAACCGCTGTAACCCTTCTTGAACGGAGCTTGAACAGAGTTAGAATTTTGAGGAGCTGACAGTTGCTCGTCGATGCTCGGTGGTTCTCTCCGGGTACTCCGCCTTCCTCCACCCGTAAATCTGGCACGGGCAAAATTAGCCATTGTGTATAAGTATATGATCTTAACCCTTTACCCAACATAACGGCCAAAACCTGCCAGCGCTATTCTCAAAAATCGCCAATTAATTTTCATTATTTTTTTCATTTTTTGTCTCAAAAACATAGGTTATGACCCCTCGTTGGAACGAGCTCGTTCCAACGAGGGGTCATAACCTATGTTTTTGTGACAAAAAATGAAAAAAAAAGTTATTCAAGAATTATTTTTGCAAGTGTCGTCTGCTTTTCAGGTTAGGTAAAGGGTTAAACACCATTAAATAAATTAACAAATAAATCCCCATTCATTATTCCACTTGTACTATAGCCGCTAAAGTTTATAGCAGTGTTTCAGCTGTGTTTCTTTGTTTTATCAGGTTTATCACATGATAGGGTGATAAAAAATATCCAGAATTTTCATTGTGATCCACAGAACGAATATTTAAATGATTCTTAGATGAATATATTTGTTTGTTTTCCTAACTATAAATGATAAAATCGTATGCGAGCACGGTGGCGCTGTGTTCTAAGGCGTCCAGGGCACGGCGATAGTACATTTGCGCGCAAACCTTGCTCGTCCTCCGAGTGCAGGGTCAGTAAATTGGAGAGTCCGACAATTGCTCGCCGCTGCTCGATGATTTGTTTAAGCTTCCCGCACCGCAATACTGTCCGACAAGATATGATTATGCCTGTTGAACGTTCCGTCAACCCCAATAAAGAAAGTAACCATTTTCGTTCAAAGTTGGAGAAATCGGACAGTACAAAGAGGTGACTATTTTCCGTTTTGTGTGGTCGCTAGTTCCTATTTGTTAAATACTATGTAAACGCTGCGTTACGTATAGTGTTTAAAATTTAGTCTACGAGTAGGATTAAGAATGAAACTGACGAGCCTCTGGCGAGTCGGTTTCATTCTTAATTCTACGAGTAGAATAATTGTTTTACTTGAAAACACTATACGTTTATTTTGTTTATCCCATACATTTTTTATAGGGCAGTCGCGGCGAAATCGTGCTGTTACTCGCTACAAAACACAGCGAGAAGTGGGGAGCAAATAGGTCCAATTCGATGACAAGCAAAATTGCCAAAAATAAAAAGGCGCAGTGATACATTTCTGTCTAAAAATTCCCCTACAAACTTGAGCTAAACTTGCAAAAATAATTTATTAAATGAACAATGTGCAGTGTTTTCTACTGCATTGTGTAATACTTTCAAAAATGTTTAAAGAAAACAACAATTGAACTGTCAATTTTTTATACTACACGAATGCGGTAGAGGTCAGAGGTCGACAAGTCCGTCTCTACTCTAGGAATAAATTCTTTCAGTGTTAAACCTATGGGGAAATTTTATCACCCTAAGTAAAAGTTTACCCAAGGCTTTTATTGTTCGAATAAACAGCCATTTATGGGATAAATACGTACTTCGCTGTAGTTACATAGGTGACAAAAAATTTCGACCGGACCACGACTAGGTCGTGATCCAGTCGAAGTTTTCTGTACGCGTTCCTCTCGGTAACACTCTGGAATCTCACGTTTCGAAAGAAAGGGATGCACATTGAATCGCAGATACAGTTTTTATTTCTTTTTCGTGTTTCGGTCTTGGTTTCGCGATATGTGTTTGTGAAATCTTGACCCATCGTGTATCAATCGGATCACTGTCTGTCCGTAGACCACTGTTGTAATTATAGTACTGAGCTGTGCCAGGGAACCCGATCAAATTTGTCGAAGCGTTTCATGTCTAAATAAGAAAACTGGTAAAGTGTGTTTTACACTGTCGTTGATGCCGAATGCCAAAGTGATTTTGTGTTACGACACTTTGGTCATGGCTGAAACAAATAATTGAGATCCCCTCTATGTAACATGTAGATGTAGAATTACAAACACAAACCGGTCCAAGGCAACTCTTTGGTTTAAAATAAGTAATGGTCAAGTTACAGGTCCTCCAATTTTACTGAGCTAATGTGCGCAAACTATGTGATAGCGTGAAAGTGTAAACAGCAAAGATTAAAAGCAAGTGTACGTCTTGGCCTGAGGGTGTCTTTCTTCTCTATTTAAAATGACAATTTATCACATGTCAAAGGTCCATTACGGAACTATCGTTTGCACAAATCACTATCACTGCACTGCGTTCTCGTAGCACTTCTACCTTTCTACAAAACACAACACCATTACGACCACTATAATAACCGCACGAGAACCCTGGGAAGCCGAGCATTGTGTGTTTACATAGAGTAGTTCTTTACTGGTATAAAAGGGTCCGGTAACCAACAACTGAAGCAACCATCCCCACAAAATGATTTGGGTGATTGATTAAAATAGAGATGATTGTAACTATTTGGACGAATTGCCCAAATATGAGGAGAAAGTTGACCGACAGTAAGGCAAATTGACTGAAAGGTGAATGATTTGTTTAAGATTCTGGAGAGAAGTGTCTAAAATTCTGTTGCAAATGGACCAATAGTTAGGGCGAGCTGACTAAAATTTGGAGACCGAATAACTGGAAAATTGGGGTTGCTGATCAGTACCCGGTCTTCGTAATCAGAAAATCTACATCTTAAGAGATCAATCTCAAATAAAGATTATTTGCATCGCAGTTACTCAGCAAAATAGGAATAGTTTGTCAAAAGTTTAATCAACATTCACCTTGTTTTATTCTTTTAATTGTTATGGTTGTTTGGCGGCAATACTTCTGTTGGATAAAGGATCCGAAATCTAAAGGCTTAGATTGTTCAGTTGCAATGGCGTCACAACGAAGGCACCTGTGACAGTGAAATCGAAGAACCTACCCATCCTCTTCAACTGAATCGAAGCTACCCGGCGTTACCAAAATGAAAGTTTTCGATGTGTTGACATTTTAATGGTGTATCAGAAAATAGTTGATGACAAAAAGGGCTCTGATTTAACCACATACGGTTTGTGATATGTGGATTACAAATGGACTTTCAAAATGTGGACTTCCTTCCCAGGCAATTATTTCGTATTCTTTGAAAGCGCGCGAAAGAAACACGCACACGGATGTCATGGCAGTTGGCACGGTGACTCATTGAAACAATCCTTTTGATTCTCATTCATAGTCATAATATTGTCAGACGCGAAATCGTCTCTGTGCGTGTCACTTGTAATCCACACTCCACGTACTGTTATGGAACTCGGGGTCTCAGGATAAAAATAGAGGATAACTAGTGTTTTTAAGTGGATACCAAACATTATTTCATGAGTGAACGAGACAAATGTTCATTTTTCGCACGTGAAAATAACTATTTGTCTCGATCACGAGTGACATAATTTTCGGTATCCACTGAAAAACACCAGATTTTTTTTTTATTGTACGATTTTTATAAGAACTGATCATTCCTGTTGATAAGTCCACTCGTTTCAACCTTGAATTGATGCATGAAAATAAACAGCTGATGCGCATTGATACGCGGAAGTGATTTGATCGATACTCGGAACAGGTTGCGTCTTGCGATCTGATTCAGCTGGCGGGTTTCATGCATCAATCCAAAGTGAATGCGTGTTGAAGTATTGCTGGAATGATCGGTATCCACTCAAAAATACTAGATTTTCTTTTCATTACACGTTTTTAGAACAAACTGATCATTTCCAGTGATAATTTTACGAGTATTCACCTTGAAGTGATGCCTCGAAAGCCGCCATTTTGATTGATACTGTGAAAGTGAAAATTTCTATATCTTCACAGTAGGGGATACGATTTCTATCTTTCCGTATATTTTCGATAATCTATCATTTAGCGTATAATAAGAAGTATTATTGAATATTGAGTGAATGAAATCTCGTAACTTGACTGGCTGAAAGATACTGAGTAAATAATGTTACCACCCTCTTGGACCTTTGGTCTAGCTAGCAGTGAAACATGAATATACAGACAATGCAGACAATGGGATTACATTTTTAAATACTTCACAAAAATAGTATATGATTATGGTGTATGCTGTAAATTTAATAATGCTAATCTTTGATAAAATGATAATCAAAATTCCCCTTTTAGTTTTGTATTATTAATAACCCAAAATAGGTTAGTAGTGAAACTCATTGTCACATGGACTATTCAGTTATGTTCTTTTTTTCGATATGCCATTTGGACAGCCTCCGAGCATCCATTTTTATGCCAAGAATATATATGTACTCATTTATTATTACAATATTGCAAAGGAACTACTGCTAACCATCACATTTATCTTTCATACGCCTGATCATCGTACTATCGATATACCAGTAGCCAATTTTATATTCTTTGGCCACGCTCTGTCCCCTGCAATATTTATCTAAGAATTTAATGGAACTGGTGAGGAATTACATTCGCTATCCGTATATGAACAATTATACTGCTGTGAGAATTCATCAAAGACGACGCGAAAATGACCGATTGGGGGATGATCGGCCGGTGGAAAACCTGATTTGTCCAGACTGTGATGACTGAAGACCTGACTGACTAATATTCCATCTACGTCACCAAGGCAAGCCTTTATTAAAGGCATGCCTTGATGATGTAGTTTGAGTGTTAGTAAGTCCGTATTATAGTTAAAAACTTCGATACTTCTTGGGAATGTATTAATGAATAAATAAAATACGACTGCCGTAGTCGTGAAGCAACGTTTTATTTAATTACCACGTATCGTATCTGTACTCCTGATGATCATGCTGGGCCATCAACAGCCCGGACCGGGTACTACAGTCCTCTGTTTGTATGTCCAACTGTGCGTGTGATCCAAGTCCAAGTATCAGCTCTAGTCCTTCAATAAAATACACGATTAGGCCACACAAAATAAATTAATTGATTCTCAGGCATTTTTTTTTAAATCAGTGAGGGAGGGAGGGTTTTATTTTTAATTTTTCTTTTGCAAAATGTGAGCAAACATGGAGAGGATTTCGACTGTCTTTTTGCACACAGAAATATAGAAAGTGCATTTTTATACAAATAAATTCATTAATAATTTTTAAAAAATACCTTTCCTCCAAAAACAAACTGTAGGTACTGCAATTCAAAGGGTTCATATTTTTTCGACGCTCTTCATATTGTCTTTGAAGTAAAAGTATTTAATCTGCGGGGATTTGCCTCGTAACAATTTTTGGGAGTCATAAATAGTAACATGGCAAACATATTGGAGACGCAACTTAATAAATATGCATCAATCAAAAAATGTCAATAGTTTGTACTAATATTGGAAGACGCCGAAAGACAATAAAACTGTCCAATGGGGGTGAGGGGAAGGGGGGGGGGGGGAGGGTTGGGGGGGGGGGGTCAAATTCAATGCGGGGTTGCCTGAGATTAGCCTTACTAGCAAGAACGAATTGATATCTTGGACACCAACTAAGCGACACCCCCGAAATTGATGCACACCTCGGCTGCGCCTCAGGTTCTTTGACGTTTTATACCTGTATAAAAGTTCATTTCTCCTTGCTATGTACAAGGATAACTAAACTATTCATGAGTAAATTTATGTTCGTATTGAGACGAGAAATAATTTGTCGTCGTGCGTGGCGTGTGTGTGTGGTGAATATACAATTTTTGTCGGCAGACGGATAAAATAATGTTGAGTTCATTCAAAGATTTAAGTTACAAAATGGATGAAGAGGACACATTTCATTATATATTTAGCGAGATGTTTTCTTGCCAGTTATACTTCCTGTAGTTTTTTTTAAAAATCTCACTTTTAATAAAAAAAGCTCTCCTAACCTAACTGTTACGGACGTACTTTTTCACAATCTCCTCTGAGCTGGAGGAGATGGGACTGCTCGACCCAATTCACGCTTTTCTCTCCATTTTTATTTCTTTGACTTTCTTTGACTTTCGTACCAAATGAGCAGGGCTGTCCTCAGCGAGTCATGCTGGGGTTGGTGGATCCACAAGAAGTTCTTTTAAACCGAGCGCAAAGCAACTGTGCGCACTTTTCACATACTTCAACAACATCGTCACAATCTTGACACAAGAAAGAATGGGCAACATCAAGAGAACAGATAGCGTTTCGGAGAAACACAGTCCCGCCAACAAGAGCGTCTGCGCAGCCATGAAAAGGAATACAGGGAAACGATTTAGAGAATATACCGCTAAGGGGGACTGACAGGTAGCCACACCCTGTGGCCGCTTGTCCTTCCCCAGGTGCCCGCGGCGCTTCCGAACCAATATACATTCTTATTCCTGCCAGTTATATCCACTTAGGTTTCAAAACGAAATTAGTAGTGGAATCGCTGTCTGTGTTGAGAGGTTGCCGATTAAATGAGGGCAAGTGTGAAGTATGATGCAAAATCAAGAGTTTTCGTCTGGCAAATAAATTCTTTGGAATGTACGCATGTAATGTGTATCATTTACACTATTCAGACTGGAAAGAACAGAGTGCAGACACCATGAATAAATTTCTTTAACCCTTTACCCAACGTAACGGCCAAAACCGGCCAGCACTATTCTCAAAAATCGTCAATTAATTTTCAAAATATTTTCATTTTTTGTCTCAAAAACATAGGTTATGACCCCTCGTTGGAACGAGCTCGTCGAGCTCGTTCCAACGAGGGGTCATAACCTATGTTTTTGAGACAAAAAATGAAAAAAATTAGTTATTCAAGAATTTTTTTTGCAAGTGTCGTCTGCTTTTCATGTTAGGTAAAGGGTTAAAAAATGCTCAATCTACAAAATAAGACAATTAGATCAAGTAACTTCGATTTCCGTTATCCTACATCCTTCAGTTTTATATGGGATTGTTTGTGAGGGGAAATTACTAAAGAAACAGAACTACATGTTACTAGTATGGGGCTGGGCTATTACAGAGAGAACATGAAAACATGAATGTATGCGACAAATTGGAATCCTGTGGTTCTGAATTTGAGATGACAATGAATTGTTTTCCGTTTATAGTTAATCTTCTACTTTAGAAGAGATGAACTGTAATTGGTGACACAACTACATTGAACAACTGGGGTATTTGATATATTTTATTTCACCAGTATACAGAAAATAAAACACAATTTACATATAATGTACAAATCACAACACAGAACTAAAACCAATAAGTTTGAGACCAACAAGTTACTTAAGTATACCAGCAGGGAGAGGCATAGCCAGATTGGCTGTCTTTCTGGGGTATAGTCAGTTAAAATATGCACATGTGAAAATGTACCCAATAGAAGACAGTACTCTCACCGGAAAAGGGGACGGGGGATTTCGCTTTCCTGCCCAAAACACTGTTAAGTCTCGCCTGTCAAAATGAAAAGCGAAAACATCGAATCCCTTGATTCAATCATGATTGTGCTAGAATTCTACTAAGGAAATTTCTGCTCACTGGAAAAATGCTACCAGATAGCAATCGTATTGCGATCGAAAGTGAAAGAGCCCGCTTTTGATTACATTAATGTAAAAACTGAAAAATGTAAAATCATGTTGTTGAAAACCATTAGTAAATAATTCTGTATGTCTTTGAAACACGTATACGACATACAATTATGTCTTCTCTAAATTAGACCAGGTACATGAAGCACAATCCGCGGTTGTGTCAGAGACAGAGGCAACAAACAGAATAAATCGTCTGTCGCAAATTCTATTATAATGATTGACCCAGAGCACAATTTATTAATTGATCTGGCTCCCTGTTCGACCACGAAACTCATACCTTAACCCTTTGAACTCCAAAGGCCGTTTTTCCGACAGGGTCACAAGCTACGTCATAATGTCATTAAGGGGGATGACTGCAAGGTAAATGTGTGGTGTAGACCAATCAATATTTTCAACGTGCAGCCCTAAGGCTGCACGTTGAAAATATTAATTGGTCTACTCCCAAATAATAAATATGGACTCTTCCTATTGCTACCATGGAACTGACATGGGAGATACCACCAGGGTTCAAAGGGTTAAAAACGTCAAAGCGTGATCATTGTTTAACATTCCGGAAGTAAGCACACGTGTGCTTCAACTATACGATTACAATAGGGTGTGCGATTCCATCTGTACTTAAACGCTGCTGTACAGAAACAAAATTGCTTGCTAAGTCTAAAACCAAGTTTGTAGACAAACGTTGAACGAATAATAGAGTTTGATTGTTGATTTTTGTGAAGGGCGCTGGTCGGATATGGTCGTTACATATGTTAAAGCTTAACTAATAACCAGTTGAATATCTATGTCAAATCGAAAATTATATTCTTTTCCTCAGTTTTGTGCGAATAAATGGTATCGATTTTTGGACGACATAAATAATATTTTTGGACACGACACAGAAACAAGTGATTTATTTTGTAACTATACAATATCAGGGTTAAATCTGAGTTTGGACGTTTCCAATTTGGTCGTATTTTCCCGCCATAAATGTCATAGCAGGCCAAATGAACTGTTTTTGACTTTCTACATAAAGCTTATGACTTCTCAACGCAACGAACTCTTCGATCTCATTCCAATGAAGGGTCATAAGCTTTATTTTAGGGGCAAAACATTAAAACATTTAGTTATTCACGCATTTTTTGCAAGTGTCGTCTGCTAGTCGTGTTAAATGAATATTTAAAAGTCATATAAACACATCGAAACAAGAAATTTCAAACACGTTGGCCTCCACATTTTCGAAACATTCGTCGTCTGAAAATTGTAATCCAGAATTTATCAAAATTAAAAACCAGCAAGAAAAACAAAAGATCAAATTTACCTCCAACAACCTGGAGGATTACAATGAACCTTTCTCTATGGAAGAGTTACGTAACTCTTTGCATAGGGCAAAGAATTCTGCCACTGGTCCCGATGAAATTCACTACCAGATTTTAAAGCATCTGCCTCAATCTTCACTTGAGCTTTTATTATCAATTTTTAATGGTATTTGGGTGACTGGCCAGTTTCCACCATCCTGGCGTAAAGCAACAATAATTCCTATTCCTAAGCCTGATAAAGATCACTCTGACCCAAGCAATTACAAGCCTATTGCCTTAACCAATTGTCTGTGCAAAACCATGGAGAGGATGATCAATGACCGACTTGTCTGGTTTCTGGAATCGAACAATCTGCTTGCGGATGTTCAGTGTGGTTTCAGAGGCCAGAGGAGCACTGCAGATCATTTGGCCAGACTTGAAAAGTTTATTAGAAATGCCTTCGCCAGAAAAGAACATGTGGTCGCCATCTTCTTTGATCTGGAGAAGGCATATGATACAACGTGGACGTATTGGATTTTAAAAGATCTTTTTAACATGGGGTTGAGAGGGCGTATGCCCTTTTTATTGAAAACTTTTTAAAGGACCGCCAATTTCAGGTTCGTGTTGGGTCAACGTTGTCTGATCCACACGAGCAGGAATTGGGGGTTCCTCAGGGTAGTACTTTGTCAGTTACCCTGTTTTCTATAACAATTAATAGTATCATCGATGCAATTGAGAATATGGTAGATTCTTCATTGTATGCTGATGATTTTTTAATCTGCTATAGCAGCAAAAAAATGAATGCTATAGCGCCCAAACTTTAGCTGTGTTTAAACAGAATCCAGAGAAGGGCTACAGAAAACGGTTTTAAGTTTTCAAAGACCAAAACTAATTGTGTTCATTTTTGTAAGCTCCGGAAGCATCATCTTGATCTAGATTTGAAAATGGATGGAAACACCATTAAAGTTGTAAAGGAAGTGAAATTCTTAGGTTTGTTGTTTGACAGCAAACTGAATTTCACTTCCCACATAAAACAACTAAACGTTAAATGTAAAAGAGCACTGAACCTACTGAAGGTCATTGGTAGCACTGATTTGGGTGCTGACCAAAAAACTTTGCTCCATCTGTATAGATCACTCGTTCGATCTAAATTAGATTACGGTTCTATAGTTTACGGTTCTGCAAGGAAGTCATGCCTAAAACCACTTGATGCCATTCACAATAGTGGTATTAGAATTAGTCTGGGGGCTTTTCGAACATCCCCAATAGACTCGATGCTTGTCGAAGCAGAGGAGCCTTCTCTTTAAAAGCGCAGAATTAAATTGTCTCTCCAATATGTGTCCAAATTTTTGGCCAATCCTTCAAATCCTGCTTATAATTGTATTTCAGAACCTCAAAATGTTGACTTTTTTAACCGACATCAGAAACATATTCCTCCATTGGGAATTAGAGTTAAACCCCACATGGAGTCTGCAAAAATTGATTCTGAATCTATAAAAGAAAACAGTAAATCACACATTCCTCCTTGGCATCTTAAAAAACCTACAGTTATTTTGGACCTTTTCTACCAAAAAATATGATACCAATTCCTTGCAGTTCAAACAAAAATATGCCGAAATAAAGTCCAAGTCTTGTACATATACAAGAATCTATACGGATGGATCTAAAGATGGTGACAAAGTATCATCAGCTGCTGTTACTGGTGATCATATCACCTCAATCAGAATACCGAATCAGAATTCTGTTTTCACAGCTGAAGTTAAAGCTATACAACTCGCGCTTGAACACATCGAGAATGTGCAGGAAAAGAAGTCGATTATTCTTTCCGACTTTCTTTCCTCTCTACTTGCTTTACTCAACCCCAAGTTGAAGAACCCTCTCATTTTGAAACTTCCTGAGCAGTTAACAACTCTCGTGTCTGACCAATATGATATCGTGTTTTGCTGGTTACCCGGACATGTGGGTATCACAGGTAACACCAGAGTACCAGTGCAGCAAAACAGGCTTTATCCAAACCTCTCGCTGATTGTAAGATTCCGTTTAGTGATTTCAAGCCTCATACCAGCAGTTACATCAAATCTATGTGGCAAGCGGAATGGGATGGAGCGACAAATAACAAGCTTCATCGCTTTCGACCAACTATTTCAGATCACTACCCGTCTAGTAACCTTTGTAGAAAGGATCTTGCAATTTTGACACAGTCTCATATTGGTCATACATGACTAACACATTCTTTCTTGTTGGAGGGTACTGTGCAACCAGAATGTGTTCCCTGCCAGCAGGTGTTGTCAGTGGAACACATTCTTTTTCATTGTACTGATTTTAATTTTAGTAGACGACAGTATTTTAATGTAGTGTCTCTTCGAGACCTATTTTACAGAACAAATCCATACAGTTCTGTCGTTCTTGAAGGAAATCAACCTTTTTAATAAACTTTAAAATTATTTTTAATCTTTTAATCAAGATTCTTCAAGCCTTCACTTCTCTTCTTTCATTACCCTCTGTTGTTTTAAACACTTTGGTCTTTGACAGATCTCTTGTAGTTATTTTCTATTTTTATTTAATCTTTTTACTTCATAACTGAAAATGAGTTTTTACTTTCCACTGTTTTCTCGCCACGACATAGCCTTAGCTGCTGATTTGGCGTTAAACACCAATAAATAAATAATAATAAATAATGCATTCGATCGTGATTTATGCTTCATAAGTTATTTAATGACAACATCGTGCCACATCTCGAAGAACTTACAAATGGATGCCAAAGCTTGCTGAGAAGAGTCTCTCCCCAGACAATGACCGCGTGGTTATGAAATCACTTCTGTATTACATTTTAACCCTTTACCCAACGAATCGCCACATCCGCTCGCGCAATATGCAAATTTAGCAGCTGAAAAAATATTAATTTTCAAAAAAGTTCAACAGAACTATATCACGAGACCCCTCTTTGGAACGACCTCGTCGAGGGGTCACATGATATGGTTTTGTTGACATTTTTTTTTTATAAATTGTGATCTCCGCTGCGTTGGTTGAAGGGTGAAATTAGGTGTGAAAACAATGTCCACATGTACATTTACACATCAATTTTCAAACCATCTTTGATATTATCACTGTATTTTTTATCAAGGTGGTATTTCTAACATAGGAAAATAGAAAGGATCAGTTTTCGAAAGATAAACGTCACATTGATGTACCTTTGAAAGGGGATCGGTACGTTCAGAGCCGGAAGGACACCATATACGTAACAATGGCTGAAGGCTTTCTAGGTGCCTCAAACGGTAAACCATACCACCGAGCATAATTTTCGTTTCAAAATAACCTTATTATAATGACTGAAAACATGCAATCATGCTTCACCTTTCAACTAAAAATAGTAGATTTCTTTACGCCTTGCGCAAGAAGGTTTTCGACCACTCCAAAAATTAAATATAATGATGAAGCAATTATTTCAATCCCACACGGGGAGAAGACGGCGTAACGATTAGTCCAAACATCAATCAGGTAATTAACAGGTAATTGCAGGGGACATCTTTTTCTCAACTTCTCTGTAGTTATTTCTTTGTTTAACTACCAGTAAAGGATCAATGGAGCAGTTACACAAACGGTCTGTAATCGATGACATGAGACCTACCCGTCTACCGGAATACGATAAGAAAATTCCAAATAGTTTTTCACGGCAGTTGAGAAACGCACCATCTGTCGTGCACAATTTGGGTACAACAGGAACGTAAACTTCAACGAGTGCATTTTACTCCGAGGACGTCGTTTTTCTGAATCTTGTGTTTATGTGGACGTTCTTGTATTTCATCAACATAATAAGGTAATATATAATACCTATTCGTCAAACTTTAGCCAACAAATCTACCAAACCTAACACATTTGTTAACCCTCTATCCAGCGTATCGATTATACCCGACCAGCGAGCGATATTACAACAATCGCCAATCAAATTTAATTATTTTTTGAATTATTGTCTGAAAATAAAGTTTATGTCCTTTCATTGGAACAAGCTTTTTGGGGCCATAAGCTTTATTGTAGGCACACATAAAAAATTCTGTTGTATGTATAGGTGTATAACGACACTCATGAGCTAAAGATATATCGTGGCGAGAAAACGATACTAGTACATAGTAAAGCATGCCATTGTCAACTCTGAAGTAAAATGATTGAACAAAAATAGGAAACATTACAATTGAAATGTCAAAGGCAGGAGTAGTTTGAAGAGTAATGAGCGATGATACCAGTGTATTGCATACCTTATAAATCAAACCGACGATGTGAGACTTCCCCCGCGGGTACCCCTGGAAGTGAAGCAGTGCTTGTTTACAGTGGTAAACAAACTCTGTTTCACTTGTAAAATAGGACCCAGTCACTAATGCTTGGGGTGCGAGTCTTCTAAAATAGGCAACATGGGGTATAATCGATTGACTGACCTTGACTTTATCTCCATGTTGTGGTCATGATTAGCCATTGTTCAGAATTATGTGACCTTAAACACCAAAAAATAAACAAATAAATTTGAGACTTGAATAGTCATGTTTAAAAGGACTAAAAGTATTTTACAATTTATTAAAAAAGTTGATTACATTTAGAACTGCTAAAATCATGTGCGGGCTCATATGATAAAACATGTATCTTTGAGATCCTACAGTGAAATACTGCCCACTGACATGATTAAAAGTCAGTGTAATGTGAGTTTCTAGCCAGTCTATGTGAAACACACAGACTATTGTTTTTGTATTGTTTCTTTTTCTTTTTAGTTTGTGTGCAACACACAGACTATTGTTTTTGTATGGTTTCTTTTTCATTTTTTCTTCTTCTTCTTATTCTCCTGTCTTCTCCTCGCGTACTTGTCCGCACGATAACTCGAAAACGAATTGTCCTATCTCGCTGATTCTTGGCATACTGGCGTACAGTCACAAGTTCTCGGCACCCTATGTTTTCAGGTCGCAAGGGCCCTTGACTATGGCCCAGTCGGCCACATGGTTTTCACAGCCTCTAATTTTCTGTAACAGTAAATTCTCCTGAAGCAATACTATGTTGTATTTATTCACACTGGAGATAAGTGGAGGTAGCTGTCAAACATTAAAAGTTTGACAGTGAAAAGAAGTGCCAGATGTGTAATTTGGGCGTGGTGGAGACCCTGGAACACTTTCTTCTAGAATGCCAAAAATACCAGTTCAAAAGAATAAGATTTACTGGGAATATAATGGGGAAGTGGGAATGAAGGACATGTGGTTAGTGAGAGACTCAAAGGTGATGGTTAATATGCTAATCGGAGAGATTGAGAAGAATAGGGCAAGGGATGTCATCAAGCAGTTCGTCTCCGAGTGTTGGGAGGAGAGAAGAAGCTTGGGTATAGAGAGGCAGTAGGCAATACAGGGGTAACCAAGGCCTTCTCACCAAGAACCGCGACAAATCAGCGGCCGGCAAAGTGTTATTATTATTATCTGCTGTTTCAATCAGATGTCAGTTCCTCAAATCAAGTTGAGAGAAACCCTTTGCGCTACAAGGAAATAAAGTATAAATTATTCAGTTCAATGCTTTTAACCCTCTCAAGATGCCAATGTGGATTCCAAAAATTTTCATGCAATGTGAGAATAATCATAAACTGTTCCGTACTTTCATTACTGCTCTGAACATCATTCAAAGAAATGTCAGAGCAAAAAATGTCTATTTTTGATTCCTTGCTCGAACCCTTTGAATGCTGTACAGATATATGCTTTTTCTGGTTTCTTGAAAAAAAATATCCGATTCCTGTTTGAATATCGTTAAACACTATTAACGAAAACCTATTTCTGATTTCTTTAAAAATATTTCATCCCCAAAAATAAGCCTCCATATATTCTCTTTCTACTTAGTTTATTTCTGATGCTTTAACCCCTTTCAAAAAGTCTTGAATTTACTGGATGCAGTAAATTCTATTTCTCTAGTTTTTTTCTTATTCTCCTGATTTCTGTCTTCCCCTCACGTCCTTTTACACACGATAACTCAAAACCAGATTGCCCTATCTCGCTGATTGTTGGCGTACTGATAGACAGTCACAAATACTTTGTCACTTGCGACTTTCGAGGGATTATGGGTGTCCTTAGGAGTGTTTGGAAGGTGGGTTATACCCATATCTCAGGATTTGTATGATCTGTGATCTATGGACCTGAGACCAACACCAAATGAGTCGACACTCGATAGAGGTTCACAATATGGGTCAAGGTCACTGAGGTCACCAGGGTCATTGAGTACATTTTTCAGAATTGCTGGAAATCACATTTTTTTCTTACCCCCTAATGCATTCCCAAAGTCCATACATGCATTTTTACGTTAAAAAAAATGGGCTTTACCAAAAGTTTGCAAGTGGGTCATCTCATATCTCAAGCAAGGTATGACCTATGGACCTGGGTCCAATACTAAATGAGTCGAAACTCAATAGAGGTTCAAAATATGGGTCAAAGTCACTAAACATCATTCAAATAAGTGACAGAGCCAATCATGTTCATTTCTGATTCCTTGATCAAACCCTTTGAATGCTGTGCACATATATGCTTTTTCTGGTTTCTTGGAAAAATTTATCTGATTCCTGTATGAATATCCTTAAATACTGTTATCGAAAACCTATTTTTGATTTCTTTATAAATATTTTACCCCCCCCCCCCCACTTCCCCAAAGAAAAAATAAGCCTTCATACATTAGTAGGTATAAAAGGCGGATTCTGTATCACTTGTACATTTTTTTGTACATGTACACGTACATCGATGTACACCTCCATAGGATTTAGTGTTAAAATCGTGTACAAGTACACGAAATGTCGTTTTTTGGTGGTGATACAGAATCCGCAAGCGGATTCTTTATCACTGGATTCTATATACACGTCGCTCAAGAGTGAAAAAATGTATGAAATTTTAAGAAAAATGAGGTCGATTGTCTGATTTAGAATCCGCAAATGGGTTTCCCCCATAGGATTCAGTGTTAAAATCGCGAGCAAAAAACGTGTTGCGGATTCTGTATCAGCATCAAAAAGTGGTATGCAGATTCTGTATCATGTGTATGTGTACACGATTTTAACACTGAATCCTATGGAGGTGTACAGGGAAACCCATTTGCGGATTCTACATCAAAAACGACTTATGTATGGTACATGGAAAAAAGGTGATACTGAACCCGCAAACCACTGCCACGTTTCCCGATCGTAAGTGGGGGAATACCCATAGTGGATTTTTCCAAACTTAACAGACTACTATTGGGCACTCCCATTTCTGATGTAAGTGGGGGGAATACCCATAGTGGGATTTTCCAAACTCAACAGAAAAAAACTAAGTTTTTTGGAAAATCCCTACTGTACAAACCTTACTGAGAACGCCATTTGTCACGCTCGAAATGTATTATGGTTTTTTTATTCAAACGAGTGTCAATTGTCAGTTAAATAGTTTAACTGAAAAACTATTCTATGGATGAAAGCGGAAACAGTTCAAAAGATTAATTGATATGATTTAAATGCATTTTTTTTGAAAGCGTTACATTACTGATGTGTTTACTTGTGATTTTGATTATCAGATGTAATTATTTTCAAACATGTTAAATCAGAAACCGGTTTCTTATGTACTAAAACTTTCAAACTTTTCAAAGTTCTCCAGTTCGCCCTTGAGCGAATAATCTGTGATGCAATTTTAACGCGTTCAGAGGCAAAACGCATTTATAGAGGTTTATCATGTAAAATGTTTTTCCTCAACTGGTTTTTTTAGTTATTATATTAAAGACAGAAGATTTCATTTACTTAAAACATAAAAAATAATTATACATTTAATTTTGAAAATAATAAATAACTCACATTAGCATACTCAAAGGAAATATTAATAATTTAAAAAACGAAAAAAAATGTTTTTACAAATGGATGCTAAACGCCGAGATCAGCTTTTAAATGAATATGAACGTGCCAAGAAGGGCATTCAATCGGCTGAAGAAGCAGACGTCTTGGAGAGATCGAACTCAAACGCGAGACCACAAAAATATTTAAACCTGTGATGGAGGTTCAAGAGCGAAGCAGGAAGGAGATCGTTGACGAATTGAGGCCCTTAAAAGAAAGTTCTTTGAGAATGGGTTCGTTGCCTGGTGGTAGTTTTACAAACCAGTATTCGTTTCAATCTACACCGGATTATGTTCCTATGAGCATCGAAACCGACGTGAGTGAGAGCGATGATAGAGCTTCGACTATCACCACTGATAGCGTCGCGTTGTCCGAGGATGGTGATAAGAGAGATCTGTTGTATGATTTTATAAGGATTCGGACGGTAGAACTTTTGTGGGCGACACAGAAGTGGAAATAGATGATGAGGAATTAACCGTCGGCCCGAATAGGTACGAATTAACTTCCGGACTTTGCAAATTGCTCTTTTACGACAAGCCTAGTGATTGGCAGGAATCGCTGCAAAAGCATTACCCTTTGCCGCAAAAGCATTACCCTTTCTCGGAAAGACTCTCGGCGTGGGAGCTCTCACGGGACTCGCGAGTTCGGCAGTTGAGAAATTAATGGGTGGCAGCGGACTGTTTTTGAAGAAGGGAGGAGCCATGTGTCGCGTCCACGTAGATGACAGCGGTGAAGGATTGTATCTAGAACCCATTAGAGGTGACAACTCTTTGAGTGGAAATGGTCTCTATCTAAAGAGTGGTCGGAACGTTGAGTGACTCAGCAAGGGTTTGTTGTTTGGTGAGAATTCACCATTTAAGAATATACCGATTTTGAGTATGTTATTATAATGTAAAAAAAAATTATATAAATATAAAATATAAATCATAGAAAGTATAAAATAATATATAAAATGGATAAAAAGGTGGAAAAACAATTAGACGATAATGCTGAATATCGTGAGATAGAGTGTGAAAAAGATGTGGAAAAACGATTAGACGCTAATGATGGATATCTTAGAAAAGAACTGATAAAAGAGTTAAATAAAGATCGGGATAGGCGGTTGAAATTTAAAAGAATGAGACATTTTCCACCATCACCACTACCTTCTGAAGAGAATGGTAATGATGCGAGTGTTATCGAGAGATGCACAACATTCGTTCATAATTATGATTCGGATAAACAAATGTGTTCTTATAAAAACGTAACATATCGCAAAAAAAAAAGAAAAGAAGAATCGACGCTGAAATTTGAGAAAAAAGGAAACGTTATTATAATATATGGGCAATAGTGAAGAAGGAAAACAAAAAAAAACCAAAAAAAAGTAATGAGATCCGAAGATGATCTCATTACTTTTTTTTTCCTTCTTCGCTAAAAATCAATCTCTCTATTGTTTATATTTCCAAGTCCGTTATTAGCATGTTGACACTCGTGTTTTCTCCTTTTTCAAAAATGTGTTGAATGTTTATCTTTACTTTTTTAAGTTTTTTAACATCAGTGAACGCGCTCTCATCACCCGATTTGTCCACGAGTTCGAGTGAGATTTTTGGATATATGTAACTTCCATAGAACAACGACAAATCGTCCTTGGCGAATTCTCTGTCTTTGGCGATGATGATATTCTGCAGATCGCTTTGATACTCGTAAAACAAATCAAGCATGGTTTCGTCCAATTTAAAAGGCATGCTATATTTGTCATGTTGATGCTCTAAGCCCTTCGTCTTGACCTCATTCAATTTGATGGAGTCATGTCGTTGTAATCTATAGATTTTATAACCAAATTTCTTATGCGTTTCGACTCGTTTCAATTTCAATTCACATCTTTTAGATGTTGTTGTCATGATCGATTATTTGTTTTTTTGTTTTATGAATTCTTGCAAATAATATATTTTAAATTTTGTATTTAAATAATAATTTGTTAAAAAAGTGTTTTTTTTTACTCTTTATATATATATAAAAAAAAGTTTTTTTAATTTTAATTTTCTTTAATGTGAAAAATTTTTTTTTTTGTAAAAGTGTTTTTCTCTTTATATAAATAAAAGTTTAAATTTAACGTCCTTTTTTTCTCGTATTAATTCAATTTTTTTCACGTTAAGGAACATAAAAAATTGATTAATTTCATCAAAAAAAAATTTTTACATTAAAGAAAATTAAAAAAACTTTTTTTTATATATATAAAGAGTAAAAAACAAACTTTTTTAACAAATTATTTAAATACAAAATTCGAAAACAAAAAAAATATTCTTACAAATGGAACAAACAAATAAAAAAATGGAAAATTTAAATGAGAAAACCATACCTCAGTTAAACAAGATTTGTAAACTATTAAAAATTCCACATTTCAGAAATCATAGAACTAAATAAAAAAAAAATGAAGTCATACAGGAATATTTGTGAAACGATGGAAAGGCAAACGAAATGTCGATAGCAACGACGTCAAAAAATGCATCGGTTGTGAAAATGAGAAGAAGAAAAAGATAGTAAAAGGAATCGAAATGCCGACATCGAAAAAAAACAAAAACGTTTCAGTTGTGAAAAATAAGAAGACAACTAAACGAAAAGCCGTTGAAGAACTTCAAGTTTCAAAAGAAAAGAAAAAAAAAACTAAAACGAAAACGAGTGATGTACTTCAAATTCTAGATAAACGGGATATATTGAGCAAAATTCGACAAGCAATCAACGAAGGGAAAGGAGAAGAATATGTAGCATGACTCGTCGCGGAAATATTCCAATCGAAGCCCGTAGAATGGGAGAGTGTGATCAAAGGCATTTTTAAAACTTTCGACGTGGTTCCCTCGTTCAAGAAAATCGATGCGAAATTATTCATGGAGCGGGTGAAGAAAAAAATATTGGATTTGTTTCGTAAACACATGAACGTGGGACGAAAAATTAAGATGATACTCCATTGCGTGATGAATAAAATCGACGTGAAGTCCGGCGAGAGCATCGTGAAAAATGCATATTTCAGATCTAACATCGAACCCATATTTCGAGGTTCAGATTTATCAGACGTTTTCGAAAAGATGAAAGACAAGATGTTGACGTCTCTCACGAATTATCAACATGAAGGTAGTAATTGGACGTTCGATGAGGTGTTAAAACTCAAAATTCATATAACCGAAAACGATTCGTTGAAAGGGTCTTCCTACATGGGATTACCGTATTTCCTAGCTAAAAACAATGCTGTGGTCAACGTGAGAAACAAAGATGATCAGTGTTTTAAATGGGCAGTCACCCCCACTTTATACCCTGTCAAAATGAACTCCGATAGAGTTTCTCGTTACGAGGAGACTTCTAAAAATCTCGATTGGACTGGAGTGACTTTTCCAACGCAGTTAAAACACATCAAACGTTTCGAGGTTCAAAATCCCACCGTAGTGGTGAACGTCTTGGGATACGACGATGAAAAACGAACGATCTATCCTCTCAGAAAGACTTCGAATCTCGAAAGAGAAAAGACGATTATTTTATTATTGATTTCGAATGGTGACTATCGTCATTATTGTTGGGTAAAAAATCCAAGCCGATTACTGTTGAGACAAAATAATAAACATAAAGGAAAGATATGTTTATGTAAAAACTGCATGAACATGTTTCAGAGCGAAAAATCATTAGCGAAACATCAGGAATATTGCAATGAAAATCAAGGTGTCACCATTGAAATGCCCAAACCCAACACCATCGTGAAGTTTGAAAATCGCAATAGAAAGTTAAAAGTACCATTCGTCGTGTATGCTGATTTCAAATGCTTCACCATGAAAATGAGTTCCTGCCAACCCAACGCTCTTCAAAGTTACGTCCAAAGATATCAAAAACACACACCTTCAGGTTATTGCATTTACATGAAATGCGCTTTCGACTCGCAACACGCCATGGGTCCCTTCACCTGCACCTGCTCAAAGGTTCGTGGAAGAGTTAGAATCGAAAATTCAAATGTTATACGATAAATTCAAAAACTCCGGCGAAAATGATCATCACGCGAGAGCAGCAGGACGAAAATAACAGAGCCACTGAATGTCACATATGCAGACAATCGTTCAACGAGAATTCAGAGGAAAATAAGAAGGTCAGAGATCATGATCATTACACGGGTCTGTATCGCGGTCCGGCTTACAGCAAGTGTAATTTAAAATATCGAGATGCCGTTTTCTATCCGGTGATATTTCACAATCTCTCAGGTTACGATAGTCATCTGTTCGTGAAAAATCTCGGCACCTCCCACAAAGAATTAAATTGCATTGTGAACAGCGAAGAAAGATACATTTCCTTTACGAAATGGAAGCTCATGTAGAAGAAAAGAGTAATTGATGGAGAGACATTGAAAGAAAAAATGAAATTCATTTGTAGAAGCATACGTTTCATCGACAGTTTTAAATTCATGTCGACCGCTCTGGAAAAATTAGTCGATAACATGAGCAAGGATGAATTTAAAATCATGAGCGAACATTTTGGAGAATGAGTAGACGTTATGTTGAGGGAAGGAGTCTATCCTTACGATTACATGAACGATCTAAAGAGATTCGCCGACACCACACTACCTTCGAAAGAAGATTTTTATTCGAAATTATACGAATCCAACATTTCCGACGAGAATTATGAACACGCTAAAAACGTGTGGAAATCATTCGATATGAAAACCATGAGAGATTATCATGATCTCTATCTAAAGACTGACGTTCTACTCTTGGCAGACGTGTTCGAAAATTTTCGAGACGTTTGTCGGCGAAATTATGATCTGGATCCCGCTTGGTATTTCACCGCACCCAGTCTGGCGTGGGACGCTCTGTTGAAGACCACCAAAGTCCAATTGGAATTATTATCCGACGTGGACATGTTGCTCATGTTCGAAAGGGCTGCAAGAGGTGGCATCTCGATGATCTCCCACAGATATTCTGAAGCTAACAATCCCTACATGAAAGAAGGTTTTCGATTCGAAACGATCGAATAAATACATACAGTACTGGGATGCTAATAATCTGTACGGTTGAGCTATGAGTCATCCTTTACCAATCGGAAATTTCGAATGGGTAACGGAACAGGAAGAGATGCAAAAATGGAGAGACTATCCTTGCATTTTGGAAGTCGATTTGAACTATCCAGAAGAATTACATGATCTACACAACGATTATCCGCTGGCTCCCGAATGAATGGAAACGAATGAAGGAGTCGAGGAAAAACTCATTCCCAATTTATCTAACAAACGTAACTACGTTGTCTACAGTGAGAATTTGAAACAATACGTCGATTATGGGATAAAATTAGTCAACATACATTGCATCATTCGATTCAACGAAGAGCCTTGGATGAAAAAATACATCGATCTCAACACGAATCTCATAATTTGAGCCAAGAACGATTTTGAAAAAGATTTCTTCAAACTCATGAACAACTGCGTGTACGGTAAATCGATGGAAAACATCAGGAAGAGAACCGACGTTCGACTCGTCACGTCTGAGAAAAGAGCAAAAAAATTAGTGACGAAACCCAATTACAAACACCGAACCATATTCAACGAAAAGCTAGTGGCCGTTCACATGCAAAAGACGCACCTGAAGTTCGACAAACCATATTATCTCGGACCGATCATCTTAGATATCAGCAAGCGATTGATGTATGAGTTTCACTACGATTACGTTAAACGAAAATTTGGTGATAAAGCCAAACTACTGTTCACCGACACGGACAGTTTAGTTTACGAGATAGAGACAAAAGATGCCTACCAAGATATATCTCCGGACGTGGCCGCGTGGTTCTACATGAGCAGTTATCCCATCGATCACCCGTCGAACATTCAATCGAACGACAACAAGAAGGTGTTAGGTAAATTTAAGGACGAGAGCAGTGGTAAACAAATCCTCGAATTCGTGGGCTTGAGACCCAAACTGTATGCTTATCGCCTAGAAGATGAAGAGATCAAGAAGTGTAAAGGGGTTAAAGCGTGCGTGGTGAAGAAAAACATCTCTTTCCAAGAGTATAAAGATTGTCTTTTAGGAAGTGGTCCGGTGTATAAGACTATGAAATCGATTCGAAGCGAAAATCACGACTTGTATTCCGAAATAGTCAACAAGATTTCGCTGATGGCCGACAACGATAAAAGATTCATGCTAGATGATAAAATAAGCACTTTGGCATGCGGACATTGGATTTTGGATCTAATTTTAGACGATAGGATTTCAGATATGATTGTGGATGATAGGATTCCAGATATGATTAAGGATGATAGGATTCCAGAAAATCAAGAGGAATTAGACAGATTCAAGATTATGGAAATCGATAGAGACATCGAGAGAGTAAGTTTAAAAAGAAAAATAAAAAATAAAAAATAACGTCATTTTAGTGAATTATAATAAAATAAATAAATTTAAAAAAAAAATATACGCATTTATGAATAAGAATATAGAGATATCTGTAGAAGGTGTTGTCTTACCTAACGAACCCCTATCCAACATCGATCTGTCGAATGCGGCGAAGGATTTGAAAATCAAAAATTTTCTAGGTGTGTTTTCTAGAGATACCTTGCTGAAGAGAAGACCTCGACAATCGGAATGCGGAATTTTAAATCTAGACGATTTATCAGGTGAAGGCACTCGCTGTGTGGTGTGGTTCAAGAATGGGAAGAAGAAGAATTATTATTTCGACAGCTACGGAATCTCACCGCCGAAAGAAATAAAAGAACTATTTCAACAAATCAATGGTTCGTTACAACACAGAACGAGTGCAATCACGAGATCAAGTGTTTTGCGGTCACTTATGTCTCTACGTTCTCAAGAGATGGTCTGAAGGAGATCGGTTTCAAGACATTCTCAATGATTTACATTAGAGAGAGATTTTTTTTATAGTATATAAAGATAAAAAATTATTTAAAAAAATTTTAATCGAATAAAAACGAAAAATAAAAATAAGTGAAATAATTCATTTTTAATAAACTGCGTTTGAAATATATTTTAAAAACAAAAATCTCAAAACAACATGCCAGTCGATAAATTTGGTAGAAGTGACAATGAAAAAGTCAACCTAAAAAAGAAGAGGAAGATGCTCAAAGTAGGTGATGGTTACTACGTTGCCAACTTGGACGAACATTACGTTCGGAGATACGAACCTCGAGAGGAACCTTTGAACATGAACGATAAGAAGCTCTACAATCTTCCCGAGCCGATAGATCTCGCAGATGCTGCGACTAAAAAATACGTCGACAGGGGGAATGCAGATTTTGAACGAATCATGCTAGATAATTACGTGGATAAAGCCGTCACCGACGATCTCGATCTGAAATCCAAATGTTTGGTGAACATCGCAAATCCCCTAGATACCACCAATACCTCGACCAAGAAATACGCTGATGACTCTCATGCGCGATTCAGCGAACATCTGAGAAATAGATACGTTCAGAAAACGATGCACTCGGAATTGAACGCCAATTCTAACAAGATAACGAACATGGCCACTCCCACGAATCCTAAGGACGTGGCGACCAAACGTAGATTTGGAACAGAGAAAGTCTGATGGACGAGCAATGAAATCGGATCTGAATGCGGGATTCAACAAGATATTGAATCTGTCGAAGGTCGACGACACGGATGCGGACTCAACCGTGGTCAACGAGGGCTATGTAGATTCTGCCGTGATACAAGAATATGTAGAATTGCAAGTGGATGATCTCTACCTGAACAAACAATCTGGCGGAACCATGGAGTCTGGTATCAACATGAATGGTGAGAATTCAATCACGATCCCGAATTCGATTCCAGCACGGTCAGCAGGAAGTACATGGACGACAACTCGGTCTGGAGAAAGGGCGACATCATGAAAGGTAGACTAGACATGGGTGGACACGCGCTGACGAATCTACCGGATCCCGTGAACATGACGGACGCCTGCACCCTGATTTCGGTGGTGGAAAGACTCAAATACGCTAGAAAATTGATCACCGTGTGGGCCGAGGAGGCTGGCACGTTAAAGGAGGGAAAAACCGAGTGGTCTTTCGGAAACGGAGGTAGCAGATCGAAACATGGTCAGGTGGGATATCCCATGCCGTTGGGAGGTGAAATCATTCGAATGGCTCTGGCTTCCTCGGATTTGAATAACAGAGTGGTCGTCAAACTCGTGGTGAATGGAGTAGAGAGCAATAAGAAATACAGCATAGAAAAGACTGAGAATCAACACACGAATGTTAGCACGTTCGGCACGCCTCTCAAAGTGAATGCCGGTGACAGGATTAATTTCGTTACGAAAACCAATAATCCTGAAGCCGCCACTTCCGTGGTGAGTCTACTGATTGAACTAGATCCTTTGAACAAACAGTGAATGCATGGAAATAATTAATTAAAAAAAATAATGTATGATTATTAAAAACAAAAAAAAAGTAAAGAGATTTAGAAAGATGTTCAATCTCTCTAGATCTCATTACTTTATTTTTTTTTTGGTTTTGTTTTAATACGTTATTTCTCGTAATGTTTCATCTCGTGAAATTGGATCACCTGTCTCGAAACACGCGTCGACATCTATTTTAGCATTTTGAAGAGCTTTTATAAATTCTTGAAAAGCAGTCGGTCCTCTATACGTCAACGTGTCTAAAAGTTTTCTGGTCTTATCTTCTATCAAGATTTTACTTTCGATAACATGTCTCATATAATTGGTCAAAATCAAAGGTTCTGTTTCGAATAAAGTGTTTAGAATTATTGCTAACGAATCTTGTGAAATATTTTTAATCAAAACATGTCTGTTTCTTCTTAAGTATTCTCTTTCTTTATCATTCATTTTTATAATAATTTTTTTTAATTTTTCATTTATATATTTTTTTTTTTCACACACGTCTCTCATCGAACGATCGACATCTTATTTCCCTCCGATTCGAATTGTAATTCTCTGTCCGACAGGACCAGGGCGAAGGTTTCAGTTTTTCTCGGCACATTCCTGTCGAATTGCATCTTGATCTGAATATCTAAGACGCTACTCTTGAGTCGTTCACTCTGTTTACTAACTTCGAATACGAACATGGGATACATCGACTTGTATTCGCCGGGAGATATGTTAGGGTTGCTCATCAATTCATCTAGGCCGTGATACTTCTTTCTAAAATCAGCGGCGTCGCCGTACAGTCTGCAGAAATCGTTCTTGTCAAACGATGTGTTGTAATCGATTGCTGGATATCTCGTGGCATTCAGAAACACTTGCATGTTTCTCAAATGGCAGTGATCAAACAGCGATGCATTCTTTTCCCGAGACCCATCCTTATCAGTCTGAAACGCAATCACGATGAAACATGGTCTCTCAGAAGCGGATTTCACCATCAATCTCCAATCGAAGTGATTTGTGGAGGGTGGAATGCTAGCCGTGTAGCACTGTCTCATTCTAAATTGCACAGGTAATTTACTCTTGGATTCTATGATCTTGTAGAGACGTGTTTTTTCTGCGACTGAAGGCTCCACATGCAGAACTAACCACGATATCTTCTGCAGAGTTATCTTACCCGCATCGGTCGCAGTGAGTCTCACTATCGCGTCGTCATTTCCTTTTCGAGTCAACATCAGATTGTGTTTGAATCCGTACATGATCTTGTTGTAATCGTCCGCGAATCCGAAGATGTGTTTCAAAGGTATCCTAAATGAAAACGTTCCTTTAGGTCTGGACGTCTTGACGAATATCGCGGCGGCGCCGGCACTAGCAGGGCCGACGGTGTCTTTCATCCACAACTGATTAAATCCTCTGGATTTCGAAAAATCATCAGGATACGTTAAGAGTCCGAACATCGTGGTGGCCTGACCGGGATGAAACACAGATTCTATCTCTTGTCCAGATACCATGTATTTAATATTACTGAATAGATGCATGATTCCATTATTGGCTAAAGTAACCGTGTCGTCGTCGGCGTAGTCGCTCCCATCTTCCTTGGTGAGACGTCCCTGTACCACTATGTAACTCTCGCTAGGACGGACGAATAGATCTTGAGTTTTGACGTTGATTCTTATCTCTCCCGCATTGTTCAAACTCGTTCTGGTTACCGGTTCGTATTCGTGAACCTCATATTCTTGAATACTTTCATCTTTCACTATGCTTTGTCCTATATCTAGTATATTTGCCATTTTAAAGGTTTTTTTTTTTTGTTTGTTTATTAATTAGCTTGCTTTTTTTATCTAAAAATAGTTTTAATTATTTTTTATTATTATTTTTCTCTCCTATATATATATGTGTAAACAAGAAAATGTTAAAGAGAGTAAATAAAAGAAATTTGTTTTTCTTTATCAAAACTTTGTCTTCTGTAATTGTTGTTCGTAAAACTTTCCGATGATCTCTTCTCTGTCCATAGCTTCGATTTTGTAAGTCACCAGATCAGTGTGGAATATTTTGATTATCATGAAGATTTCCGAGGTCCATCGAGGAGTATAACCCTTTTTGAAGTGCTTCTTATAAGCGTAGATTCTCACTCGATCACCGACTGCAAAATTCGGCGTTCTAGACTTCTTCCTAATCTTAGATCTCTCAGGATATAGATTCGCGTAGACCCGTTTTTCATTTCGAGGATCGCTAGCTTCCACAGGAGTCATCTTGATCGATCTGTGTCGCGTATTGTTGTAATCTTTAACTAGACCGTTCAGAGCGTATATGTATTTCTTTGTCGAATTCTCCGTGAAGTGTCTATGCATCTTTTCCTTCATCATTCGGTTCCAACGTTCCACCACGCTGGCTTTCTCTTCGTTTTCGATCGAGTAGAGGTTGACCAATCGATGAACGTGCTTGTTGTAGAATTCCTTTCCCTTATCCACCCACAATTTATTCAGTTTTCGAGAAGACGAGTCGAACACGCTCTTCAGAGCCTCGGCGACGCAAGGTCCCGATTTATTCTTCAAAGCTCTGATCCAACCGTATTTGGAAAACACGTCGATGACCATCAATAGATATTTGACACCCTCGTTCCACCTCGAAAACAATCTCATGTCGACCAAGTCAGCAGACCAAATATCATCCAAACCCTTCACGAACACCCTTCTCTTTCGAAATTTACGCACGATGGGTTTGTGTAACTCCTCGGCCAATTTGCTCGTCAATAATCATTTTTTTTTTGAACGCCCCATCCGAATCGACGTTTCGCACCGATCAAATTGCCAACCAGCGAACGTTCTATCTTTTCTCTCCTGGTCAGATTCGATATACCTCTCAATTTCCCCAACATGTTTTTATCGCAGACATCGTTGCGAGTCTTGGTGTCAGGATGTCCGGCGTAGCACAGATCGTGATCATACGCGGCCGTGTCCACCCTATTCATAGGTTTGCTCCAAGATTTAGGAGTCAGATCAGCGTTGAGTCTCTTGTTCAATTTCGTTCCAGATCCCGTGAAACTGTGACCAGGCAGATGCATTTCGAAAGGTAGATTATTGATCATTTTATTCACGATGCCTTTACCTTTGCTCGCGTTCTTTTTTTTGACGAATCGAGTCTTGCTAGAACCACACACGTCGCAAATTCCGCGAAGCATCTGTCTGTCGTTTTTAGTTCATACTTCTTGAGAATTACTCGTCTCGGTAACTCTCTTACACTTTACGCAATACATTTTTTGAGAGTTATTTAAATTAATTTCGTTTTTATTTTATATATAAATTTAGTATTTTTTTTTTAAAAAATACTGTTTTTATTATATATATATTTTTTTCAATCGCTGCTCTTGAGTTCTATCATCCTACTGAATTCCTCCCTAGCCTCTTTCCTCCCTTTTTCCACGAGAGAATCCTTCAAATCTTCCTTGATGATCTGACGAGTCTTGATTCTCATGGCTTCTTTCATGGCTTCATATTTCGTTTTCTCGCCCAATATCGTGAAGTATTCTCCGTCCGATATCCTACTGTCTTTTAACGCCATTAAGATCTTTTCGGATATCGTGTCAATCTTGGAGTCGGCCAAGACTCGAATCTTGTCGTGTTTCCTCGCCTTCAGATATAATTTCCTACTCAAAAAGTTTCCGAGCGTGGTAAACAATCCAGCGGCGAGAGCCACTCCTTCTACGGTCAACACGATCAGAATACCGACCGCGATCGACAACAATCCGATGCCGGCCGCGTGTAAACCCATGAAAATCGTGATGAGTGTCGTGTCGACCACGTTGACGAATTTCAAGAAACGCGAATACTTCTTCTTGAGAGAACGGCGAGAATCTCTCTCTCGAGTTAGATACGCTTTGATTCTACTGATTTGATCGATGCGATACCTCTCTCCTCTTTCTTTTTCTTCTAGCGACGGTGCCGTCGGTAAAACGCCGTTCGGCTTCTCGTCCTCGTCGTCATCTAACGTCGGATATAAATTATTTCTGATTCTCATTTTTTGTGTTTTTTTTTTCTAATATTAGATAAAAAATTTATGTGTGTATTTATTTTTATTTTCTGTTCTCTCTTATTTTATATCAACGAGAAAACTTAGATGTATGCTTCATTGAACAATAATTTCATGATGCATCCCTTGTCTTCTAAAGTCAGACTTCTACGCGCCAATTTCAGTTCTTCCGAAACTGTGGGCTTGTCTCGATCCTTACAGAAGAGTAATCTCTTCCAAAACGCGATCACTTCGTCGATTTGAACGCGTTCGAATGCTGCTTCGAAATACTTGACGACCATATCTTCCCTTTCCATCGTTAGACACGAATGATTCTCGTGATCGAAGTCTAGGTGATCCGACATCCGACGCATCGTTCTAACAAGAGGCGACCTAGTTGTTCGTTCACGCAGAATGTGTAGACTCTCATCAGCATTTTTAAAAGAAACCTTGCTCTAATAGTCTGGGAAGCGCTCATGATTTACGTATTTTTTTATTATCTATTCAATTTGATATATTTATTTTTTTTAATAACTATTTATTTATATTTTTTTTCTCTCCTATATATATATCAATCACTTTTTTTATTTCCTCGCCTCAAAACCGATTCCAGTTGAGAAAAAAAACATTTACAAAATAAACCTCTCAAAATGAGTTTTGCTCTCAAAAGTATTAAATCGCAACCGCGCTTATTCTCACCATAAGGAAAACTCGAATAATCAAAAATCACAAATAAACACATCAGTAATGTAACGCTTTCAAAAACGCGTTTAAATCATATCAATTAATCTTTTGAGCTGTTTCCGCTTTCATCCATTTAACTGACAATTGACACTCATTTGAATAAAAACCCATAATACATTTCGAGCGTGACAAATGGCGTTCTCAGTAAGTTTATACAGTAGGGATTTTCAAAAAAACTTAGTTTTTTTTTTCTTTTGAGTTTGGAAAACCCCACTATGGGTATTCCCCCCACTTACGTCAGAAACGGGAGTGCCCAATAGTAGTCTGTTAAGTTTGGAAAAATCCACTATGGGTATTCCCCCCACTTACGATCGGGAAACGTGGCAGTGGTTTGCAGGTTCAGTATCACCCTTTTTCCATGTACCGTACATAAGTCGATTTCTGATGTAGAATCCGCAAATGGGTTTCCCTGTACACCTCCATAGGATTCAGTGTTAAAATCGTGTACAGATACAGATGATACAGAATCCGCAAACCACTTTTTGATGCTGATACAGAATCCGCAACACGTTTTTTGCTCACGATTTTAACACTAAATCCTATGGGGGAAACCCATTTGCGGATTCTAGATCTGACAATCGACCTCATTTTTCTTAAAATTTCATACATTTTTTTCACTCTTGAGCGACGTGTATATAGAATCCAGTGATATAGAATCCGCTTGCGGATTCTGTATCACCACCAAAAAACGACATTTTGTGTACTTGTAAACGATTTTAACACTAAATCATATGGAGGTGTACATCGATGTACGTGTACATGTACAAAATCCTGTACAAGTGATACAGAATCCGCCTTTTATACCTACTTACATTCTCTGTCTATATTGTGTATTTCTGAAGCTTTGACCATTTTCACACAGGCTTGAGTTTACTGAATGCAGTAAATTCTGTTTCTCTAGTTCAAGACTTTTTTGCAAGCGCAATCTCCTGATCGTGTTTGGTGAAATGTTAATCCCTTGTTATTACCACGTTCAAGGGCGTTACTATTGTCCTATTAGAAGTGCCATGTGACGTTCAACTAATAACGTGTCAGGCGTAAGGCTAATAATGAAATTAATGGCCAAGCGGCATGCCACTATAATTTCTTACGCGTCCCAAGTTTCATAGAACGTGACGAAACGCGGAACTGAGCTACTTGTTTTTCCGACCGATATTGCCACGGATTATGCAAAAAGTAATTTTTTAAAAATTATGGTCAGGTTCAGTGTGTATTAACATAGCTCAAACTTGGACGGTATGACGTAATTCAAGTTTGCCCGAGAGGGCCAGCTTTATTTATAAACGTGACCAATGGCTGAAACGTAGTCCATTGCAAATCAAGAGAGAGAAACAAAGAGACTTCAAGAAGCAAATTACGTGTTTTCTCCTATTCCAACCCTCTTGGCCGTTCCCTATGGACCCCCACTCCCCCCTGGGCCGAGGTGTGTACACAAACCAGGTGTGATTCGATGGATGGTGTAAGTGAGGTTAGGAGAACAAACAGAATACAGACATTTTTGACCACATTCCACCCTATTGGTCGTTTTTAGCACCTATCTACCTACCTTCTGTTCAACAGCGTGCCGAACCGCGGGCCGATAATGAAAATCGAACTCATTATTGGCAAGCCACTTTACGGCACTTCACCGTAATTTCAGGCCTTACCATATCCCATAAATTATCGCGCTGCTCATTAGTGCCATTATAACACAATGCCACATTCACGGATGTTTCTTCATTTAAGGGTACAAATTGGCTGTTTGGACATCGAAATGCACGTAGACATTATTATGCTGTAATAGTGTTGATATTAGCAAATCTATACTATATTTTAGAATGTCTGTCTGTCTGTCTGTCTGTCTGTCTGTCTGTCTGTCTGCTATAGAAATGAATATGGGGCCACCCCGAGTGTCCAAAATGGGTTACTAGGAGTACTTTTTATGGCGGAGGTCATCGTCAGGTTTAAAAAAGTGTGTGGGGTGGGGGTGGGGTGTAGGGGGGCACCAACAGTTATGGCCAAATTTTTTTTACCGATAGATGTCTTCAAAGGGGTCTACTAGGGGTACGTTTTTATCAGGAATCTAATGGTGAGGTTTAAAAAAGTATCGGGGTGGGGGTGGGGGTGGAGAGGGCACCAAAAGTTATCACCAAAATATTTCTCACAGATATAGGTCTTCGAAGGGGTCTACTAGGGGTAATTATTTACCAGGAATCTAATGGTGAGGTTTAAAAAAGTGCCGGGGTGAGGTGGGGGTGGGAGTGGGGGGGGGGGGGGGTAGAGGGGCATCAACAGTTATGACCAGCATGTTTTTCACCGATATAGGTCTTCATATAGGTCTTCAAAGGGGTCTACTAGGGATACGTTTTTATCAGGGATCTAATGGTGGGGTTTAAAAAAGTATCGGGTGGGGGTGTAGAGGGGCACTAAAAGTTATGACCAAAATTTTTCTCACCGATATAGGTCTTCAAAGGGGTCTACTAGGGGTACCTTTATACCAGGATTAATGGTGCGTTTAAGGATATAGTTCTCAGTTATCCAGTATATTAAGGGAGAATACTCTCCTCAGCCCGAGCAACGCCGGGTAACCCTGCTAGTAACACATAAAAGTTATAAGATGTGAAACGGAACAGATATGTTACGCTGTTGTATGATAAAATGAGCTAACTTAAATCCTCTATATCCTGATGTCCGATTACATAAAAAACCAAAAAACCGCTGCAAGTATTTACCGCAATGCAACAAGGTATTTAAGCGATTCTCTCTTGTTTGACAAATCTCAATTCTGTCAAACATCGTTAAACATATTCGGAAAAAACTCAGGTTGAAATTTAAATATTTCGACATCAGTGTTCAGAGTTTTAACTCAAGAATATTATGTTCCAATAAGAGTTAAATACTCGCCCTCTGACTGGATGAGAGCTGACGTAGTTTCTTTTATGTTTACGGCCCCAGTAGCAAATGTTACCGTCTGATGTCACAACGCGAAATATTTGAAATGATGTCGCCCGTTTCGTAATTGCTTCATTAACTAGCAAGTCCCTTCATTTGTTCTGGATTTTTCACACGTACAGCATACGATGTACCGGATAAAGTGTTACTTAAATTACAAATCGGTTTACGATTTGAACTAAGATGGAATGAGTTTATCTGGTTTATTGACTATTTATCCAGTGCCGTCGTGGGTACACGAAAGGTTTATTTACTAAACCTGTAATCGTTAAAACAAGGCAACTTTTTAACGATCACAAGTTTATTAAATAAGCCTCTCGTATTTCACGATGGAGGTTTTGGCCTATGGGTAGTGTCTTATTGGAACATAAACGTTATTGTGATGAATTGACAATAACTTGGTCTGATGTTTGCGGTTTGGAGCGTATATTCAACCTCGACGCTTTGCGTCTCGGTTCAACATAAGCTTCGAGCCGCAAACCTCAAACCATGTTACCGTCATTTCATCACAATAACTTATAATGTTAACTCATGACTGGGCTAAATTGTCATGTGATAGGTGAATACGGAGCACTACAATTGGCAATACGGAATTTGAATATGGGGAGGGAAAAGCTCTGTTCGGGGAACTCAAAAATTACAGAGCAAATAGAGAGAATTCAATTTATTGGATCCGTTCTAGTATAAAATAGTTTGTTATGGTGTGAACAGAGAATTGTATATGTATATATGTATATACATCATATTGAGTAGATCGTATTGGTATTTTTCTTTAAATAAAACGGCTGCCGTTACTAATGACATCGCTATATCATAAGCATGGACATGATGTCGTGGAAACATTGCATCGAGTCGTGAGACAGATGGCGACCGGCATGTTAGAAACAAATAGATATTGCCTTGGGGCAGAAGCAATTGCTGACTGCAGTACGGGTTGATGGAACTGACAGGAACAGCTGTTATTGCTTGCAGTACATATTATGCTTAGTAGTGGTGGAACTACCCGTATAAATAGAGAAATTTGATCATAGGACTGGCAGTAGGAGTTATGACAGAAGCTAGTGGTAGTGCTACACAGTTGGCGAGTGGTAGAAACAGGTGGTTGAAGACCGTGGTGCTGACCGAAGACGGTACTACAAAACATAAGAAGAGATATTGTTGCTGATTCCTATCCCAGTGGATTAGCTAGCAGTGAAGTGATATGATGCCATAGCATTAACCCTTTACCCAACGTAACAGCCAAAACCGGCCAGCGCTATTCTCAAAAATCGCCAATTAATTTTCATTATTTTTTCATTTTTTGTCTCAAAAACATAGGTTATAACCCCTCGTTGGAACGAGCTCGTCGAGCTCGTTCCAACGAGGGGTCATAACCTATGTTTTTAGACAAAAAATGAAAAACATTAGTTATTCAAGAATTTTGTTTGCAAGTATCGTCTGCTTTTCATGTTAGGTAAAGAGTTAAGAGCCGAGCAAGGAGCATATAGTGTTAGTAATGACACAAATCTGTCAGACGAAGTGGCCAAGGGGTACAAACCACGAACCCTTATAATTCTCGGTTATCTCGGAGTTAGTCGCCAAAACGATATGATCTTGATGAACCAAGGGGACATAATCCAGAAGCTTTGGTGTAGCCATGTCTTTGCAAATATTGTGCGTACATTGTACTGGTACACAATCATATCGCGGTACCCCTGGCGTGAGACTATGTGCTGTGCTGACATTAAGTAAGCAGAATCTGAGATCACACCTCTCGAATCAACTTGATCATAGGACTATTTCGGAAGATAATGGGCAAAGGAAATGGATTGACTAAGTCTTAGCGGGTCCATAAGATCGCCGACAACTATACTGTCATAATAGACAACCAAGCATATCCCACGAGACCGCATGACCTAGTATTGTGTTCTACCCGTATACTAAACGCCAACAATATACCGATAGGGTTACAGACGGTATACTCTATCCCATCACAATGGACAACCCAGCTTGCTTCCACAACCCTATTTGTCCTCGCATTATGTACTACCCATAGCAAGGTAAGAAGCATTTGTGAGTTTGTAGTACTAAGGGCTAATAGTAGACCAACAGGGTTACAGACGGTCACGTTATTTCCAAAAGAAAAACGCGACGCACGCTGTCCTTATCAGCCTTATGTCCTATTGTACTGTGGACATCGGCAGCGGCCCATCGCCCTATGGCGTTGGTCATATGCGTAACTATGGCGTCACAATGTCACCTGCACTGTCAACTGTTTATCGGGAAGAAAATATGCGAAAACTCTTACATTTCCATACCATTCTCTAAAATATCTCGATTACATACAAAAATATGTGCATGTATAACCATTATTCTACACATACAATTTGATTTTCAAATAAATGCAGGGTCCAATAGGGCAAAACCCTCATTGGACGCAGTTACCCCCCCCCCCACCCCCCCCAAAATTTCTCATCCTCATATTCTACTAAGACGGATAATTGTCAATTGAACATCAAACTTTCGAGGGAGATAAGAAAACTGGAAGGATATATTTAAGGCGAAGAAAACCCCAAAATAAATAGTTTGATTCAGGTAACATGCAGAAAAATAATAGGGTAGTTCGGTCGGGATTTTTTAAATTTTATTTTCATATTTTATTTTCTCCTACAGTCGATTTACCCTTTACCCAACGAAACGGCAAGGACCAGGGATCGCAGTGGCTCAGTGGTCATAGCATTGAACGTCAAAACCAACAGGTCGGCGGTTCGATCCTGACCAGCGGTAATTGCTCTGTGTCCTTGGGATTAATCTATATTTTGAATATGTATACTTTTTTATCAAATGTCGCTTGGTCTTCGAATTAGGCGGAGGGTTAAACTGTATTTTCGCTGTATAAATGTATTTGACGCCAGACCCGTAAGTATCTTCAGATATCGTTTTAAATCAATATAACCTTTTTTTGCCAAGAACTCACAAAAAGATTTGCGTCCGGCATAAAAATGATGATCAGTCTAAAAACCTGAACCATTTCATTTTTTCCTCAGCTCAAAGGACACTTCAAAATAATAGGAGCGGTATTCAAACTTTGTTCGACAGATTTTGAGAATGAAACAGGTCGGAGTAAATCTTTTATGGCTTTGTATGGAATCTAAAGCAAAACATTGTATACGGACATGGGAGAGAAAATACTCTTCTAAGTGTGCCATGACGGCAATACATCTATATGAACGTGGCGCAAAATAATTATTCATTTGGAAGAAAACTGATGCTGTTCAAATCTATAAGGGCCACATGTTAATGAAAGCAAGAAGATAGTGACATCATTCATGACATAAAACAATGAAAGCGTAAAAAAGCAGAACATTTTGATGCCACATTGAAAACGGAGAAGTGAACTGATGTAAATACGAATTCAGGTTACATTCAAAAAGGGGAGTTAGTTTTGAGTGTAAGAATTTGGAAATTTTTTATGCTCTAAACGATAGATTATCGAAGAAATTGCGGAAAGATAGAAATCGTATCCTCCACTGTGAAGATATAGAAATTTTCACTTTCACGGTGTCAATCAAAATGGCGGCTTTCAAACCATCACTTCAAGGTGAATACGAGCCAAATTATCACTGAAAATGATCAATATATTCTAGAAACGTATAATGGAAAGAAAATCTGGTGTCATTGAGTGGATACCGATCATTTCCAGCAATGATTCAACACGTATTCACCTTGAATTGCTGCATGAAACCCGCTAGTCCAAACATGACCTGAACGTCCGTAATATAAGTTTGTGGTATATTACGGACTTTCAGGCCATGTTTGGACTAGAAACCCGCCAACTGAATCAGATCGCAAGATGCTATCTGTTCCGATTAACGATCAAATCACTTCCGCGTATCAATGATTCAATGCGTTGTGTATTTCCATGCATCAATTCATAGCTGAACGAGTGGAATTATCAGATTCTTATAAAAAGCGTATAATAAAAACAAAATCTAGTGTTTTTGAGTGGATACCGAAAATTATCTCACTTGTGACCGAGACAAATGGATATTTTCGCTCGCGCAAAATAAAATTTGACTCGGTCACCCATGAGATAATTCTCGGCATCCACACAAAAACACTAGATATCCTCTATATGTTGATGTCAAACCTATCTCTTGTGATTATTCTGAAATATTACCTGCCATATTGAAAGGAAAAAAAAATGAAATGGGTAAATATTGCAAATAAAACTCCATGAGGATTATTTCCATTATAGCGTAAGTACATACAATATATGACGTTTTTGTCGTTAACTTCTGTTCTCTATCAACTTTTTAAGACAAACATTGTGAATTCGCGCACCATCTCCTGAAAACACCCAAACTTGCAGGTGGTAAAAGTGGGAAAGATGGAGGGAGAAGGGAAGTAGTAGGAGATGTCACTGAACGGGCCCTATTGTCCGGAGGAAAGATGGAAGTAGAAGGGACGTAGTAAGAGTTGTGGATACCCGGATGTAGTTACCACAGGTTTTCACAACAACTATCCTCCAGTAGTATACTTCCACACCATAGATATACTCCAATAGTCCTCACCAGTCCTCAATAGAACCCAAATCACCCAAAATCACTTATTTTGTTCGGATTTCTGGAGAGTTGCACATAAGCAAGTCTCGATACGACCATAGGCAGTTTCTTACATTTATGGCTTATGACCGTGCATTGGGTTAAGGAAGTGTATTATTAGTTACACAGTTTGTTGGTGGCCTAATATGGTATATATTAACTCGAGCTCGAGTCCAATATGGAATTAATTGACACCATATATACCATATTAGGTCACCACCAAACTGTGTAACGAATATATCTTACCGACTGCTGCATCGATGCACAGAACTACAACTGCGATCAAAATTAAATGAGAGAATTCTCACAATGTGTTCACGTGTCTTTGCCTTGTTACAATTTATGGGAGAGTGCCTATAGGCACTCTCCCATAAATTGTAACAAGGCAATTTCATACATACCAAACAGTTTCATTCGAAGGTAACATGACACACATCCTCAGAATATGAAGCCTTTTAAGTTGCCTAAATGCATTTCAGACCAAATATGGGCTTCCAAAACTCAATGTTTCAACTTGAAGCATTTATCGGCTGCCGTCATTTTGAATAATCAACGAACAAAGGGAAGATTACCCATAGCTTTCAGCGTATATTGATGTTGACAGGCAGTATATGGTTTTATATGCAGTCTGCATGTGATGTCTTTGAACCAATAAAATTCCTAGATACTTGCAGGAGGTAAGATATAGACTGATACGGGCTTAGATAAATGGATTGGTCGACGAAAGGATCAATAGGTTCGAGGTTAGCAAGTAATCGTGTAGTAGAGCTACAAGTCAATAGTAATGATACAAGACTGCAATGTTGGTAGAACACTATAGTCATGGTGAATACAATAGAGGCCAATCATAGGGTAGACAGCTGAAGGCGTGGTAGAAGCCGATAGTAAGACTACCATGAGCTGTATAGGAGCTAGGAATCCCATTTACGAAATCCCACTTATGGAATCTCTTTTACAGAAACCATATAGAAGCCCTTTTTGGAAAACGTCTGTCGTCAAAGAATCCCTTTTCCAGAAGGATGAAGATAAGGGGGGGGGGGAGTAGATTATACCTCATTCGGGGATTTCCTCGTGCCATTCATGGCCTCATAAGATAGAAAAGGGGTGCCGAAGACCAGTCGTTTGTTAGTTAGGGGTGCTGGAAGTGGGGCACCACAGGTCATGGCCGTTCAATACCCAGATGTGGATAAGAGGGATGGCAGATTATATATCATTCTGGGATTTCCCCAAGTCCCCATACGACAGAAAATGGGTGTCGAAGGCCAGTCGTTTGTTAGGTAGGGGTTCTGGATGTGTAGTGCCGGGAAACGTGGTTGTTCAATTACCCAGATAAGAGGGACGGCGGATTATACCTCATTGAGGAATTTCCTCATTGCACTCACGACGGTGTATGATAAAAATGGGTGCCGAAGGCCAGTCGTTTGTTAGGGGTGATGGTAGTTAGGGGTGCTGAAAGTGGGGTGCCACGATACGATGTCGTCCGATACCCATTTGAGGATACGAGAGATGGCCGATTATACTTCACTGAGGGATTTCTTCATGGCCCTCATGTCCTTTTACAATAAAAAGGAGTGTCGGAGGCCAGTCGTTTGTTAGTTAGGGGTGCTGGAAACGGGGCGCCACGGGACGTGGCCGGTCCATACCCAGATGAGGATAAGAGGAATGATAGATTACACATTAATGAGGGATTTCCTCATGCCCCTCATGACCTCCTACGATAGAAAAGGGGCACAGAAGACAGACCAGTGGTTTGATAGCTAGGGGTGCTGGAAGGGGAACGGGGACGTGGCCTTTCGATACCCAGGCGAGGGTAAGGGGACAGTAGATAATACCTCATTCATGGATTTCGTCATATCCCTCAAGGCCCCATACGACGAAAAGGGCGCTGAACGTCAGTAGTGTGTTAGGGGACTGAAAGTGGGGTGCCTCAGTACGTGGTGGTAACGTGAAGTGATCTGATTGGATGATCTGGCTAGATGAAAGGTGTATTAGGGTGTTAGGGTTCGGGTTAAGGAGTAACCAGAGCAGACAAGAAAAAGCTAAAAATAGTAACCAATATGCTAAAACAGTTCCAGCTAAAAGGCTCTTCTGTGCTACTGGAGTAGACCCCGAAACAACCGAATGCACCCCCAGGAGACCTCTTGGCCAGGTAGCACTATGCTGTACTCTTATAAGTGGGACTCATCAGAAATCCCACCTGAAATAAACAGGTAGACACCGAGAATGTAGAGAGAAATACGAGCAAATGAACAGATAGAAGCAGAGGATTCCGAAGGAATCCAAACTAGATAAATAGGAAGTCGCTCTCCTACTACTTCCCTTCCTAGGTACCCTGCGAGGTCCATCCGAAAGTTCCAAACAATCGCTCTCCTGGTACTTCCCTTCCTAGGTCCCAGGGAATAAGCTCCGTTTAGCACGTCTACTACTTCCCTTCTTCCTAGGTTCCCTGAGGGGTTCATCCAATGAACCCCGTTTACCAGATCTCCTACTAACTATTTCTCTATACAGTCTGGAACGACCCGTCCCTTTCCTAGTTCGTCTCTTCCTAGGTCCACTGCGGGATCCGTCCAATGAGCCCCGTTTACCACATCTTCAATCACTTCCCTTCTCTTTCCAGCAGCTTTTCCTATATCCCATCTGGGACGATCAGCCCTTTTACTACTAATACCCTTCCTAGGTCCCCTGCGGGGTCCATCCAAAAAAAGCCCGGTCCATCACTCTCCTACTACTTCCCTTCTCCCTCCACCTTTCCCTCCGGCCACTGAGGTCCGTTCGGGTACATCTCATTCTAATTCCTCCCCCCCCCCCCCCACCTTTGCCTCCGGCCAATGAGACTCGTTCGGGTATATCCCCTACTGCTTTTCTTCTCCGTCCACCTTTCCCTCTATCCAATCTGGGACAATCCTTCCCTTTTATACTAATTCCCTTCTTTGGTCCCCTGCAGGGTTCATCCGATGAGCTCCGTTTACCACATCTCCTACTACTACTGTCTGCCCGAGAATTAGTGGAGGTAGGACTTCAGTGTAATAAATCACAAAACGTTCTGATAATCCTGTAATACACAACTACACAGTATTTAACCATGTCAACACCGAATTCCTGAATGGGATTGCCACGTACAACACTGGATTCAGTAATAATTTAATCCATCAGCCCTATTGTTCACAACACTGGGCATACCGAGTGGTGAATGCATTTTGTATTGGGAGGGAGGTAGGGAGGGGGGTTAGTAATAAATTAAATTAGTCCAGTAGCCCTATTGGTCACGACACTGGTTATGGCGAGTAAGTGAATCCATTTGTAGGTTGAAAGCTTCAGAGATATTTTACATCCGTTCTATTTGGCTGTTGCACTATAACACTGGGTCTATATAGAGGATGCGTGAATCCTTTCTGTATTTGTCGGGGATTCAGCATTAACTTAATCCAACAGCGGGCGTGTAAATCGCTTTTCTATTCGTCGGGGGGGGGGGGGGGGGGGTTGGCTGTCAGTAATAATTTAATCCAACAGCTCTATTGGTTACAACACTGGGTATAACGAGTGCATGAATCAATTTTGTATTGCTCGGGAGTTCAGTAATAATTTAATCCAACGACCCTATTGGTTAAAACAATGTGTATAGCGAGTTGATGAATCGATTTAAATTTGGTCGAGTGCTTCAGTGATATTTTAAATCCGTTCTATTAGGCTGTTGGATTATAACACTGGGTCTGCAAAGAGAATGCGTGAATCTGTTCTGTATTTATCGGGGATTCAGCATTAATTTAATCCAACAGCCCTGGATTAAATTAGTAATGACCCTCTTTAACTATTTACTTCCATTATGTTGTTTGCCAACAGACTAGCGAATTTAAGTTTCTTTTATATACAATATGTATGTGCACCGTATGGAGAGGGCTTTTGGGATTTTATATTGTAACTTCTTGTAAGAATAGATTACTTTTATTTGGTTTCGATTTGTCAGAGTTATAATTTACAATTCAGGTATATGGTAATACCGACGGCACATTTCATCTTTACTTTTTAAAAGATATTGTTTTAAACCCTGAAATTGTGAAAGCTTACAGACAAATGATCAGTTTCGTTTGAAATGTTTTATTCGTTGTGATAAAACAAAAATACTGATATCAGTGCTTTTTTCATCACAAGCGAATGTCGTTGTTGCAAGTCTGTTGAACTTACAGTACGTGGAGAGTGGATTGTAACTAAATAACCCGCGGAGTGGAGTTATCACCCAAGCTATAACTTTCAAATTGTGTACATATCGACAAAAAACACAAGCTGTGTTTCAGCCAATGGACCTCCGGGTTTAACCCGGAGGTCCATTGGTTGAAACTTTGCTTGTACTGGTTATGCTTTGCAACAAATTTCCAATTATTGCTTGGGTGGAATCTCCACTCTGCGGGTGATTTAGTGATAATACACTCTCCACGTACTGTATGACTGGGAGCGCGGTGGCTCAGTAGGTAGAGGTGCAGGCTGCAAGCCGAGAGGTCCTCGGTTCGAATCCCACCTGCGGCAACCGCGTTGTGTCCTTGGGCAAGACACTTCATCTACATTGCCCGAGTGGGGGCACGATGACGCCGTGTTCTAAGGCGTACTGCACGTCGATGGTACACATGTCTTCAACCTATCTAACCCTGCCTGTGCTGCAGTGCGGAGTTACGATGTTGGGGAGCTGGCAGCTGCTCGTCGTTGCTCGGTGGTTCTCCCCGGGTACTCCGGCTTCCTCCACCCGTAAAACTGCCACGGTCATGATTAGCCATTGTGTATACATATGTGACCTTAAATACCAATAAATAAATATACTGTATGACTTTCGGTGTACTTACCGTCTTCTCCAAGATTGCGTTTCAAAATCTGGCGGAAGTTTCCTAACTGGCGACATCTTTGAAACATGGACCCGAGTAATCAACACTACGAAGGTGGGGAACGTCGGGGGATAGACGAAAATTGTAGGCGGCCTGGCAATCACAAGACCACCCTAGAATGCTAACACCCACACTGACCAAACTTTGAACATACAATATTCCTCTTCGTGAAATATTTATTCATTTATTTATTGGGGTTTAACGACACTTTCGCCAGCCAGGGTCACATCGCGTCGGACAGTTTTATGGGTGGAGGAAGCCGGAGAACCCGGAAGGAACCACCGAGCAACGGCGCGCAACTGTCATGTCAGACTCCCCAACGTACTCAAGCAGGGTTAGACAAGTGCGCCATCGACGTGCAGTACGCCTTAGTACCCAACGCCACCGTGCCCCCACGTGGGCAATTGGAATTAAGTGTCTTACCCAAGAACACAACGCGGTTTCCGCATGTGGAATTCGAACCGAGGACCTCTCGGCTTGCATCTCTATCTACTGAGACACTGTACAGGTTCTCATGTTGGTTACTATCTGTGCCAAGTTAATGCAATGACCGAAAAATGAAAGAATACACGCGTTGACAAAGTTGTGTCCATGGACGACAAAATCGAAATCAAAAAGGGCATTAACTCCGCAACGACATATCTGATCAACATTAAAATAGCAGGTACACAGGTTCCCATGGTGGATATGTGCCAAGTTTAAATAATATTGATTCACAAAAAAAAGAAAAAAACCTCTGGACGAAATTATGTCCACGGGAGGATGGACAGGCGGACGGACAAGAAGATTCCGGAGTTTCCCCAACAATTGTGTTGCGGGGGTGGCGTGGGGGGCGGGGGGTTAAAAAACATTGGCAAAAGTAAGTACATGTGTGTGTGGTTGGGGAGGATGATTCGATAAATATCTACTTCACCTTCGAGACAGCTGACGACGCTTTTTCGTGTTGCGCCATCATAATTAACTTTGCGAAAGGTTTCTTTGAGTTTTTGTTCCCCAGCCCTCTCAGGCGGACCGCAGATTCACCACCCTGTCATTTGAACCCAAAGAGTGGGGTCACTGGGGGGGGGGGGGGGGGGGGGGTACTGGTGGTGCAAATGGGTGGAATGAAATGAAAAGATAACAAATAACTTGAAAAGAGGTAAAATTAACTTCTTTCCGAAGTAAATGTAAGAATACACGCGAGTTGTTCTGTCTTTGCTCTGCATGCTTCCCATGGTCGCATTATAGCTCGGTCCATTTCTACTTCAACATCTTCCAACCAGATGAAGTCCAGCTGAGAATATAGCCCTGTAAAGCTTTGAAGATTCAATTCGATGTCGACATTGATCGCCTGATTCTGGATCAACATGGACTCCCGTTACTTTATTCATATATTTTCGAACCTAATAACATGATTTTTCCCAAAGGAACAATGGCATGCCACAGAAATGAAAGATTACTTGCCTCTTGCATTTTCGGTTCAGTTGGCTTATTGGCAGGCTTGTCTGCCGAACAAGTAACATTGTTATACAAGAAGAGTGGAGATTGGGAAATTCCCGCGCTCCACTTCATAAGTACACAGTTGAAGTAATGTAACTTGTGACCTCTGGACTTGGGTCCTAATGTTACCAGTGGTACGCGCAAAGAAATGCACTGTAATTAGGTAAACAGTAAGTGATCTCGCTGTGTTCCGCCCAATTTCTGATTCGATTCGTATTCGAGGTAGACATAGGATCCCTGATACGATTCGACTAACAAGAAAGTCAGATTCTCAAGGCCCTAGTTGAGAAATGATTGAAGTAGAAGAAATAGATCGCCATCTACTTCATTCAACCCCTTCAGATTGGAAGAAGGTTGAAGAAGACGAAACAGATCCCGCTAGAAGTAGAATTTACTGAACACATGCCATCTCGATTATTTGGCTTTGCAAATAAATAACATATCATAGGACCGCTTGTATGTTGATACATTTGCATACACTGAAAACAATTCAACCTCATTGTATTATCAAGTGGAGGGGGGGGGGGGGGGGGGGGAGCTGGTGAACGTGCACCTTGTGCCCCCACCTGACTACGCTGTGCCATCTATCGCAATGTCCTTGTGTTTAACCCTTTACCCAACACAGACGATATCAAAATTTATTATTTTCAAAATTATTTTTTATTTTTTTTAAAAAAAATTATCAACAAAACCATATCATGTGACCCCTCATTGGAACGAGCTTGACGAGCTCGTTCCAAAGAGGGGTCACATGATATAGTTTTGTTTAAATTTTTTGAACAATAGTACTTTTTCAGCTGCTGAATTTGCATATTTTGCGGGCGGGTGTGGCCGATTCGTTGGGTAAAACCTGATGTTAAAAAGAGCGTTGTTATTATCCTTTCGTTTTTGCACATCAAGAAATTTAATTATCTCAAATGTTCCAAATGTAAAGTTTAGGAATGTAGTAGCTACACATTTCACTCTCGTACTGCTCGATACACAATAACTAAACGCTCTTTATTCTGATTTCCAAATTTACAAATGAATGCCACATGTCTCAGATACTCAAATAAACATTCCGAAAGTTGAGTGATTTGTGGCATTGCTTCATAAAGTATTTTTTCACAAAATCCTCTCTTTGTACACAACATGTACGCAGAAAATAGCAGGATACGCAGAAAATAGCAGGATACGCAGAAAATAGCAGGATACATTCAATTTGGTCATAAAGAATTGATCTTGCGAGTCGATGGGGTATTGTTTTTTATGTTGGGTGTGAGGGACATCAAGCAAAACTTACTTCGTTAATGGACGTTTAAATTCAACTTTTTATTGCGAGATGGAATAAAAATATTAACGTTTCTCTCGCAATGTCTATGAAAGTGTAGCCGGCACGGCTGTGAATCCTGCATAGGGTATGCTGTGTCTGTCGCTATCGATTCAAAACGGTCAGTTTTAAGTTTTAGTCCTTTCCCTCAAAACAACCCCTTATTATAATATACAAAAGGCATTGTGACATGACAAAATCAGACTAAGGAATGCCGTATTAAAACATTAGACAGCATACCGTGCAGATGATTCACAATATGAAAGAATTCAAAGAAGAAAAATATTGAAAATTTGCTTTATTTTCTTTCAAGCAAAACATTAAGCTGTAACATTTCTGTCCCACAACTCAAAATGTTTTTGATTGATGGCCCCTTGAAAAGTCTGAACATGGTAACACATTTCAAATCGTGTCCTTATGAAGTTCATATATTTTGGCTGCACCATTGAACCGGAAGCTTTCTCGATCAGGGACCAATTCTATAAAACTTTTACAATCGAATTTTCCAGAATTATATTTTCTACTTTTTATTTATTTGTTGGTGTTTAAGGTTACATACTTATGCACAATGGCTAATCATGACCGTGACAGTTTTACGAGTGGAGGAAGCCGGAGTGCCCGGAGAGAACTACCGAGCAACGGCGAGCAGCTGCCAGCTCTCCAACATCATAATCTACGTATTAATGGAATTGTCTGAAATGAATCGTTAGCATTTTAAGATATGGGAATTTGCTAGCTGGTGAATTGCCACATCTTTGAAAATGCTAATGATTCATTTCAACCCATTTAAAGTCGTAACTAGAAAATACAATTCTAGAAATTACAATTGTAAAAGTTTTATAGTACTAGACCTTGAACGCATTCTTTAATAAAACGGTTGGGTCATGGTGTTCTGTAGGGGACATCGAAAAAATGCTGAGTCCGCACATTGACAAAAATTAAAAAAATTTCTCCAGAAGCACTGATCAGAATATTTTGACATACAACATCCAAGGGGGAGTGTGTGTGTGTGTGTGGGGGGGGGGGGGGGGGGGGGGGGTGTTTGTTAAAATGAAGCCCTTTGGTTCATATTTGGGCTCAATACAGGAGCCCAAATTTTTAACTTTGGGCACCATGAGGAATAATCTTTAAAAACCGTCTTCTTCAGACCCACCTTCAGAATCCTATAATGTTTGGTATATATCATTCTCATGAGGGTGAGATTCAAGCTTGTTCAAATCAAGTCCCTTGGTTAATATTTGGGCTTCCTATGGAAGCCCGAATTTTAACTTAGTGCAATATGAGGGAAGTTCCTTAATTATCTCCTTCAGATTCACCAGTCAGAATCCTTTCTTATTGGGTATACAACTTCTCTAGGGGTGTCGGATTCAAGTTTGTTCAAATCTGGGCCCTGGGTTAATATTTTAAAATTTTTAAAAACCTTCTTCAGATCCACCAGTCAGAATGCTTTAATATTTGGTATACAACATCTCGGGGAGGGGGGAGGGGGGGGGGGGTCAGAATTGATCAAATCAAGTGCCGGAGTTAATACTTAGGCTCTCTGTTGGAGTCCAAAGTTTAACTAAGTGCAATGTGAGGAAATGTCTTTAAAAATTGTCTTCTTCAGATCCACCAGTCAGAATCCTTTCATATTTGGTATACAACAACTCTAGGGTGTTCAGATTCAAGTCTGTTCGCATAGAGTGTCTGGGTTAATATTTGAGATCCCTATGGGGGCCCGGATTTTAACTTAGTGTAATATGAGGGAGTTTCTTAAAAAAACATCTTCAGATTCCCCAGACGGAATCCTTTCATATACTGTACTTTGCCATCAGTGCAAAAAGCAAAAGGACGGACCACCCTGAATCCACTTCCAGTACGACATTCAGCGATATAACTGTTATCAAAGTGAAATTTGATTCTGTGTGAATAGGTTACGTAACTATATTATAAAACTTGAAAACCTGTAAATACGTTACTCAGTTTGTTTGTTTTGGTTTAACGGTACGTTCAACAACCAGAATCACATCGTGTCGGACAGTGTTACGAGTGGAAGGAGCCGGAGCACCCGGAGAGAACCACCGAGCAGCGGCAAGCAGCTGTCAGATTCCCCAACATACTCGCTCTACACAAACAGGATTAGCATTGGTTAAAGACAAGTGCTCGATCGATGTGCAGTACGTCTTAGTACATAGCGCCACCCCCCCCCCCCCCCCACGTGGGCAATCAGTTACCTATAGTACTATGATTGTAAAATGAGGGATCCCTCTTGATCTGATCACGATATGATTGTTTTCTGGTCGCAAGACATTTTCTGGGTGGATCCCCATGTCAAAGATGACATTCTGCCAAATCAAGACCGAACAGAGAAAAACAAATGGCACATCTGAGGTGTAACGTTCTCGCGTCATGGTTTTGGCTGTGGGTGATTTGGAGACAAGGTTTAGACTCATAAGCATCTCGCTCGAAATGTTCCCGACGATTTTGCTACGACAGTACTGTACAATGTTCTGACCATAAAAACGGACAGAGAATTTCGACCTGATCTCCACTGGGTTGTGATCAGGCCGAAGTGCTCTGTTTGCTTTACTCAACACAATACTGTGGTATATGGCCTGTCCACAAAGAAATGCGAGGCCATTGAATCGAAGTTGTTCTTTTCTGATTCTTCGATTAAGTCCCGATTTCTCAATGCTTTAGTTGAGAAATCTCTACCCAATAATGGTGTAGAGATGTCGTGACCTGATCTCGGTCTTATCAAGGGAGAGACACCTGTGATCACAGATTTGTACCTAATTTTTTTTATTAATTGCTGGTTATTGTATCTGTAGCCTTGGTCACAACTGGCCGTGCGTGTTTGGAGATCGTGCGTCCTCTGCGATTTTTGACTGCCGTGGTTGCCGTGGGTGGTCGTAGGGCTCGAGAACATTTGAGAAGGAGCTGCAAGTGGATCGTAAGACAGGAGTAAGTCTGGCGTGCGAGTCGCAGGGACCAAGTGCGATGTTCTTAGGAACGGGCACTCTACTTGCAACGTGCGATACCCGTGGGATTCGTACTCACTTCTTACGATTCTCTTGCAACCAGCGTTCGTTGGTCGTGCGAATTGTACGATTAACGTATGGGTCGTGCGTCACTTGCAAGACATGCGTACCGACGTCCTATGTCGGTTTTACGAAGGTCGCGCGAAAGTCGCACGAGCTATCGTCAATTTCCCGCTGGGTATATATAATGATGAAGTGAAGGCCTCGTCATCATTGGACGTCATATCGGTCAAACAGGGAATTCAAAGTCATCATCAACTCCGCTCTTTAATGTGAATAATGAATTTAATTTGAATACTTAAAGAAAAAAAAACGCAAAGAAAAACTTTCAAAACTGAATCTCTTAACTTGTCGAAATACAAGAACAAACTGATAACTTTGTACGTCGCGCGTACTCTTTTAAAAGTCGGCGGTGCAAGCGAAATCCGTGCGACGCAAGTGTCACGCACTTACGCAGTGTGTGAGCCGTACATGCGCCGTGTGTGCTCTGTTCGTTCGATTACATTCGTGAGCGGCAAGTACGAGCAACTTGCGGGCAACATACGTCGGACGCAAGGGATAAGTGCCCTCTCCTTGCGTTCTTCTTACGTTTTAGACCCGCGATTTTCTTCTCACTTGCTTTTCAAATCATACGGTTAACCTGCAGACTCCTTGCTTGGTGCGCACGTCAAACGTGCGTTATCAGATTACGCAAGGAAATCGCAGAGTTTGTTATGCATGTCCAACAGACTCCTTGTGTGCTTACGGGCGGCGTACGACCCCCATAAATCGCAAGATGTCCTTGCGTGCCGCGCACGATTTTCACAAAAAATGCCCGCAGACCATCCGCAGAAGCACGTACGGCCAGTTGTAACCAAGGCTTGTGTCTACATCAGGAGTTGTACCTGCAGTTAGTTATTCATGCTTAACCTTATAAAACCGTATTACGTTTATTAATTTAGATAATAAGAGCAGATAAGAAAGTGCATCTCGGTGTACTTCCACTGCATTGAACATCCATTCAAGTTTAACACAGAACTAAGAAAAATCGAAGTTTCATTTTCGGTGTTGTGAACTTCCTGCCGATCATATCACTGCGTTCTATTGTACCTCATAATGCACTGTCAGGAAGAAATCGTTAACGGACAAGTTGACATTTCAGTCACATTTTCACAGCCCTTGTCCAAAATTAGAGGTTATAAATGTGGACTTTTTTCCAAATTTCGTACATATTCTGGCCTGTCGTTATGAAACTTTGAAAATCTGCAAAAATTCGCGACTGTCAAACAGAAAGAAAAACGTTCGGTCATCAAATAATAATCTTCAGAGCACTCAAAATATGAGAGTGCTTTCTGGGTGCATTAGTTCTCAACAGAAATTGTGCTTAGTGCTGTGATCACAAAATATTTACGACCAGCTCCCGACTCTCTGTTCGCGTTCCAACTCTGTAGAATTTCTGTAGAATTTCACCAGCACAAAAGGGAAAACTAGAACAACGAATCTCGGTTGCCATTTCCGTTTGTTGTTCTAGATTTGGTCTTGATTTCACAATATTTCATTTAGGAAATCTTGACGCACTGGTATATAAATGTTGCGACCAGGAGCTAATACTATAACACTTTTACAATTGTATTTTCTAGAACTGTATTTTCTACCTATTAACGCAACTGACTAAAATGAATCCTGAGCATTTTGAAAGATTTGACAATTTGCTAACTGACAAATTGCCAATTCTTTGAAAACGCGAATGGTTCATTTCAACCCATTTAAAGTCATAGCTAGAAAATACAATTCTTCAAAATACAATAGTAAAAGTTTTATAATTTTGGCCCCAGATCGCGATATGGTCGAAGGGAACGCTTACTGTACCCGTTCGAACTGTTAGCTTTCTCGCTTTATTTATGAGCGATCAACAAACCCACAAGGCACTCCCTCCCAACGTCGTGGCACAGTTTGATATCAGAAATGTGTTTTGTGAGACACAGATTAACACAGAGAGCACTCGGGTGTAGTGGACAAACTAAATAAAAAAAAATCCCCAACCGTTATTTGCCACAACGATTCGCACAATGAGAGCAATCGGGTGTTGTGGACAAACTGAATCCAAAAGTCACCGATAATGATTTGATACAATGATTCTTTGCTTGGATCGTAAGAAAAATACCACATACTTGTACTCATCGTGTCATTTAAGACATTAAATTGGACACAGTCTTGTTAACCCTTTACCCAACGTAACGGCCAAAACCGGCCAGCGCTATTCTCAAAAATCGCCAATTAATTTTCATTATTTTTTCATTTTTTTGTCTCAAAAACATAGGTTATGACCCCTCGTTGGAACGAGCTCGTCGAGGTCGTTCCAACGAGGGGTCATAACCTATGTTTTTGAGACAAAAAATGAAAAAAAATAGTTATTCAAGAATTATTTTTGCAAGTGTCGTCTGCTTTTCAGGTTAGGTAAAGGGTTAACTCCTAACCCAGCACAACTGGAACATTTGCAAAACATACTGAATAACTAAACATTTCCTTTTTTACCTTAACACAGAATTTATGGTCATCTTTTTGGAACGACCCCGAAGTGAGGTCATAAGCTATATGAGGTAAAATTGAGAAAAATAAACCTTAAATGGCGAGTTTTGTTAATAGCGCTAACAGGATACGTCTGTAACGTGAGGTTAACCCTCCTCACACCGATGTTGAAATATCCAAATTTCAATATGAAAATTCCTCCCGTAGTGCAACTAGGAACTTAAACAATTCAATCTTGTTTAACAGTGCTCACTGAACTGTCAAACAAGATTGAGTTTAAATTTCTAAAAGCATTATGGGAAACATTTCTGCATGAGATTTTGGTATTTGGACATCAAAGTAGATAGGGTTAAGAAATGGATGAGATAATCATCTTAGTTCTGTAGTAGACGGGAGGGAATAGAAACATCACATTGTGTCCGAAATGTCAATTGGAATTTTTAACTATTTCTCCGCCTCATCGTTCAAAATGCGTCAGGTGTCTGTATTGAGGAACCCACTACCCTGATTCTCTGGTGGTGATATTATACCAATAACATGATTTTGGAGGGCGTTACGGTTTATTAACGGCCCGACAGGAATGAGTAACAGCCAGAGGGTCCATTAACAACCCGAGACGAAGTCGAGGGCTGTTTACGGCCCGAGGGCTGTTAATCATTCCTGGAGGACCGTTAATAAACAGGGACGCCCAACAAAATCTTGTTATTACTATTATTACCACTTCTAAAATGGTTAAATCCAAAGATTCTTCATCAAGTTCACTTGATTGTGACATCTCGAGTTTTCACAATGACATTTAGCCAAAATACATGTGTCGTCTGTTTCTAGATAAAAAAAACGTCACGTGGTCAATCACATGATAGCTTAATTTAAATATTTTGTATGCCACCTGAACTCTTCCAAATCTATTAATTCATGACCAAATGATGAAAGTTCATAAATGTGTGATATTCATTATATTTATACGCGCGTTTGAAACTTCCATCGGAGCCGATGTGTTTTCGAAATATTTATCTGCAGGCGGGCTGTTAACCAGGTTAACACACCACTTCCGGTTTGAGACTGCGCATTATACACTTTTACCGTAAAGGTAAAATCGTTTTAATCTGCTAGAGAACGTCCTGGGAAGGGGTAATAATATGGTGTAAAAATACATTGGTAACGATAATGTTTGCTTAATCTTTCTCTCTCATCTCTGGAGTTATTATTTTTTTTCTGGGGTGGTGGGGGATGTCCCATGTTCCCCCCACCCGATTCTACTACCCTGATTGCATCAAATCAAGCTCAACTGAAAAAATGCTGACTCTGTTGAATTGTTCGTATGCGTGTCAACGGCGAGCACGTTGTTTGCTTCACTAACTTGCTTTGTCAAAAAAGTGTTTCACCACGCGGTGGGTGGTTTGGCATGGTGTATCTCAGTCTTTTATATGGACTTATTCTATCATGAAAAATAGGCTATAGAATAGGTCGGCATATACGTATCGTTAGCATGACCAGTATTCCTCGTCCACAGAAAAGTAGTTTTTTAACCCTTTCCTAACACGAAAAGCAGACGACACTTGCAAAAAAACATTCTTGAATAACTAAATTTTTTTCATTTTCTGTCTCAGAAATATGGGTTATGACCCATCGTTGGAACGAGCTCGATGAGCTCGTTCCAACGAGGGGGTCATAATCTATGTTTTTGAGACAAAAAAATGAAAAAATAATGAAAAATAATGGGCGGTTTTTGAGAATAGCGCTGGTCGATTTTGGCGGTTACGTTGGGTAAAGGTTACGAATGGCAATCATTTATAGAGGAGAATCCAATTATAAAGCTACATTTTCCTTTGATGCAGTTCCATCGGAATGTCATTTATTCCAGACGTCCCAATGTAATAATCGAAAAACGAATTTGTATAAATTTAGTGACACTTATACGATAAAGGATAAGTGGATCGATAAATCAATGCTATTCTTTATAAATAAAACCTTCCAGCCACCCGTAAACAGATAATTATTTCAAGCATAAGAACACCACATTTATAAGATCTCAGAACAGACATGTCTGGAATGCATTCGATTTATTATTACATTACATTCCAAATGTACTCTGTGTCACTCCCGATTCTTCAGTTACTGCAACAAATTCGTATTTAAATTAACAAAGTCACTTATTAATAAGACATTGCAATTTGATGAACTTGAGAAGCAGCAATCGATAATTAAGTTGTTACCTAATACGTCTGGAGGACGCCACTTGAAGCACAATTCCAAGTTCTCGCGCCACCAGTCGGATTATGTGAGGAATTGGACGCTATTATGGCTCGGAATCAAGCTAGCCCTTAATTAGTACATCGCCGCGTTTAGATACACTCGTCTGGAATATTTCAGTTCGTCGGAAAAGCAAACTATTCCATACGATTGAATTTGAAAAATACCACAGACATTCATTTTATTTGAATCAACACAAGAAATGTTTCTAAACCGACACATGTTTTGATCGACTTTTTAACCCTTTACCCAACGTAACGGCCAAAACCAGCCAGTGCTATTCTCAAAAATCGTCAAGTAATTTTCACTATGTTTGTCTCAAAAACATAGGTTATAACCCCTCATTGGAACGAGCTCGTTCCAATGAGCGGTCATAACCTATGTTTTGAGACAAAAAATGAAAAGAATTAGTTATTCAAGAATTTTTTGCAAGTGTCGTCTGCTTTTCATGTTGGGTAAAGGATTAATGATATTATCAATATTATCAGACATGTTTGCTTACTACGTAATTATGAATGAAGACTCACCACAGCTGTAGTTTTATGATTAGTTCAACAAATTGTATGCATATGCATATTAAATCACAGGTAGTCCGCGAATACTGTGTAAAAACAGCCCTTAACAGCGCTAAATTCTTTGTAGAATTTGACTGGGGGCCTCAGAACTTGAAATAATTCTTGAATTATTTAACATATTCATTGTGTACCTCAGAAGCATTGCTTATAACTCCTGACTGGATCGACGGGTGCATTCCAATGGAGGATCCCAGGCTATGTTTGGAAGGTAAACGTTGAAAAAAATAATTGACAGGTGTTTTTCATGGTGAATTACGGTTACTTCGAGAAAGGGCTAATGAATTAGCAGCTACTTTACGGCTGATACTTTTTCGTTGGTACCTTTATCCCTCTCCACATTGATGTCAAAAGGAGGAGCGGTGGCTCAGTAGGTAGAGGTGCAGGCTGCAAGCCGAGAGGTCATCGGTTCGAATTCCACCTGCGGCAACCGCGTTGTGCCCTTAGGCAAGACACTTCACCCCATTGCCAACATGGGGGCACGGTGACGCCGTGACTAAGATGTATTGTACGTCGATGGTGCACTTGTCTTCAACCAATGCTAACCCTGCTTCTGTGGAGTTAGTATGTTGGGAGCTGGCAGATGCTCGCCGTTGCTCGGTGGTTCTCTCCGGTTACTCCGGCTTCCTCCACCCGTAAAACTGTCGTGGTCATGATTAGCCATTGTGCAGAAATATGTGACCTTAACCCTTTACCCAACGAATCGCCCGCATCCGTCCGCGTAATTTGCAAATTCAGCAGCTGAAAAAATATTATTTTTCGAAAAATTTCAACAAAACCATATCATGTGACCCCTCTTTGGGACGAGCTCGTCGAGCTCGTTCCAAAGAGGGGTCACATGATATGGTTTTGTTGAAAATTAAAAAATTATATTTAAAATATAAAATTTTGAAATCGTCTGCGTTGGGTAAAGGGTTAAACACCAATAAATAAATAAATAAATTGATGTCAAAAATTCAAGAAGAAAATCTTTTCCCATGATGTAACATTCTTGTTTGACAGAGATCATTGAGTGATGTCAAACAGAACTGAGTCGATTGAATTTCTAGTTGCATTATATGGCAAAAAATTGCTGCTTGCAATTTCTGTATTTTGACATCATTGTGAAAGGGTTAAGGTCGTTAGTTTATTCATTAAGTGTTTGTTGTCATTGAACGACACTCGATAGGCAAGGTCGCATCGTGTCTAGACTGTTTACAGGTGCAGAAAACGAAGACAACACCAATCGATCGATCACATGTAACCTTCAGAGTTCCTTGTTAACTAAAGATCACAAGCGGGACTTGCTACAGAGTCGCATTTGCTCGGGAATTCTGTACCACCAACGTGCCACCCCCCCCCCCCCCCCCCCGGACGATAAGATTAGAACTAGCGAGCCATTGTAACACATGTTCGTGAATCAAAATTTGAAGAGGCTTCTCACGCTGGTTAATTCTCTCACATTGTAGGTATTATTAAAGCTCTAATACACTCTTCTGGGCTGATATGAATCAGGTTTGTTATTTACTTTGGAACATTGTACCAAAATTAATTCAGATGATAAATATACTAGCGGAAAAAGAAGTACCAGGTACTGACTTTGAGGCCTCCAAGACTTCCATCTGTGGCACTAGTTGTTGTTCTAATAAACCAGATTTGTTTCATTTGTTGTCCATAACTCCATATCTTTACCACAATACCGATCGAAATTACGAATCGCCCTTATAAATCATGAACGTTACTGGAAAAGCTTCATATGATATAGGATATATAGCAGGGGGGGGGGGGGGGGGGTTCTTAACTTTTTTTGTACAGTATATATAATCTTCACCATGTTTATGTACAAAATGAGGTATTAGAGTCTAGTTGTTGTTTCTAAAGGCATATCGCGATAAGTTGGAGACGAGTCAACATAAATCCATAGAAACAAGATTTATCTTACAATTCCCAACTATAATAACTTCATGAATCCTCCCACGTAATTTACAAACTGAGCAGTTGAAAAATATTATTTTTCCAAAACGTTCAACCAAAACCATATCCTGTGACCCTCATTGGGACGAGTTCGACGAGCCCGTTTCAATGAAGGGCAACACGATATGGTTTTATTAAAATGTTTGGATTTTTGTTTACAGCAATGGAAACACTATATTGTGATATCGTGTGCGTTGAGTTAGTAGTAACTGGGAATTTAATTTCTGAGTCCATCTCCAGACACATAAAAATACTTGTTTCGTTTGAAACTGCATACGGTGGCCTTGAACTTTTGCGATCCACAGATTCACTTATTGAGCGCGTATATGATCAACAATCCAATACGAATGTGGGCTTTGAAAGTATAACTGCATGTTGTTCCAGCTTTCATCCTCCCCGTGTTCAGATACAAAAGCAATATGGTTCCACAATTTAATTATTATATTTTTGAGAAATGCTTTTTCTTCTTTTCATATATAGAAACGTGTACAGATAGCAACGTAAATAATCGTAACTAAGCACTCGCTTGTATTATACAGTTACGAGATACAGACACACTGCATTAGGGTATATTGACTCAATACACAAAGTTTTAGCCACCCCCTCCCCTTTCTGATGCTATCAACGGCTTTTTCTTCTCAAAAACCAGAGAATATATTTTTCTTTTGATATTTGGAAATCTAAATAAGTGTTTGTGCGATACAATATTATATGATGTTGAATTATTAGCCCTGAATCTTCTTAGATTTCCATTCAATTCAGTTATTTTAAAGGAAAAATCGGTTGGTTGTTTATGTTTATATTTCTTCAGCTGTTACAAGTCAGTTGAAGTAAACGTGATATTTAGTGGATATTACAACACTTAAATCCTTATATTTGTAAAACGAATGTTTAGAAAAGAAACGTCAATTAAAGCAGCATTAATTTATTGAACAAGACAAACCGCGAAAAGCTTAAAGTAAAGCAGGTGCTTCTAGTCAAGTTTCGTCTGCCAATTCGGGCAGACGACACTTGACTAGAAGCACCTGCTCGGTGTTTAATCCTCCCCAGCCCAACGATAGCCGAACCGTCAAAGCCAGATTACCTGTCGTATTACATCACAGGCAAGAAAACTCGACTCCCGGCTTCTAAGAGTTAAATTAAAAAAGAGTAATCTAATGATGTCGGTGTTTCATTTATCTGCAGTAATGTTTCGTAATTAGTCTCAAACTAAAATGCCAGTTACGAATGCAACAGAAGTTGACAGATAATTTCGACCGGATCGCGAGTGGTCAGCGATATGGACGCAATCGTCACTTGATTGGAACAATGCGCCATCTGCAATGCTGAAACACAACATTACAGATTGCACACTGTTCCACTCGTGTCTAAACTCTCTGTCCGTTTTTGCGAATAACACTGTCAAATCTAGCCTATCGAAAAAGGAACACAAAACCATTTCATCTCTGACACTAATGACTTTAGTTGTTCTTGAAACAATTTTGATTTCGCAATATTTTATCTATGTAATCACATTTTACACGTATAATTGTGTCGCGACCAGGGGCCAATACTATAAAACTTTTACAATTGTATTTTCTAGTCATTACTTTAAATTGGTTGAAATGAACCATTAGCATTTTAAAAGATATGGCAATTTGCCAACTGGCAAATTGCCATATCTTTGAAAATGCTAGTGATTAAGTTTAGTCAGTTATGTTAATAGGTAGAAAATACAATTCTAAAAAATGCAGTTGTAAAAGTTTTATACTATTGGCTCCAGATAACAACCCTATCACAATCCGACTGAGAAAGGATCCGTTTGCAATCACAATACTCTATGCATATCCAGTTTCTGCCAGTTTAATTCGTTAAATGTCTCTGCAGAAAAATGCATTCCCCAACGCCTCACTCTCTGTACTCATTGTTTTTAAGTCGTTCAGTTTGTATTTATTTCATAAGTCTTGTACTGTTTTTTTTCTTCTATTTATTACATGCCATTAATGAATAAAACATTTAAAATATGAGTCTGGTCTATCACTTTGACAACTGTAAGCATTTTCAAATATGCGGCAATTTGCCGGTCAGTTATATTAATTGGTAGAAAATTTATTTATTTATTTATTTATTTATTTATTTATTTATTGGCGTTTAAGGTCACATATTTCTGCACAATGGCTAATCATGACCACGACAGTTTTACGGGTGGAGGAGGCCGGCGTACCCGCAGAGAACACCGAGCAACGGCGAGCAACTGTCATCTCCCCAACATACTAACTCCACAAAGCAGGGTTAGCATTGGTTGAAGACAAGTGCACCATCGACGTCCAGTACGCCTTAGTACACAACGCCACCCTGTCCCAACGTGGGCAATGGTGGGGCGGGGGGGGGGGGGGGGGGGGTGAAGTGTCTTGCCCAAGGACACAATACGGTTACCACTGGTGGGATTCGAACCGATGACCTCTCGGCTTGCAGCCTGCACCTCTACCTTCTGAGCGACCGCCCCCTGTAGAAAATACAATTCCAGAAAGTACAGTTACATACGTTTCATGGTATTATTTCCATGAGCCATGTCCAAATCCAATAAAGTGAGTAAACTGTCAGGGCAATCACATGCCAATGTCCAAAGATTGCCCTGTTAGGAAAAAAGAAAAAGATGTACAAAAAAGTAAATATGGAAACCAAATAAGTTTCAAAACGTCCTGAGAAATCGTAACATCAATGTCTGGTATGAGTACATCATCGCCATCATATGCTACAAAATTATCACATACATGCTGTAGCAATGACAGACACAATACACATGACCCAAAGGAACACCTCTGTCCCTAGTACAATAGAACAAACTAACCCAAAGTCATCGTAAACAAACTGAACTGCATCATCAACTTTCAACTCCATATATTTTCTTGGGTACATGCCCGGTCTGTCGGCCTGAATATTTTTCTTCTATTTGTTCCTCTCGTCTTTGAACAGAACTTCAGATTTGGGGAAATTTTTGTTACTCTTGAATACTCGCCAGATCTGATTTTCATGGTGTATGGACATGCAACATTTCATGGATAAATCCTTATATTTTGTTAAATTTGTATGACATCGGCGTGACCTTGAAATTCTAGATCATCCATGCAAGTGGACCGAACAATTTGCCACAAAGATATTTAAAGTAACTGCACGAGGAGCAATGGTGACTGCTTAATGACTTGCTATTTCTGTGTTGAATAAAGTCTTTATTCAAGATATGTTTCGTTTTTATGACACACCCAAAGAAAAATGTGGAAATGGCAGGAACAAGAGAAATCCAGATCGATGTCAAAATGTCAGTCAGGTCACCCCGTGAATCTTCAGCGTGTCAGAATTTCGTGTCTGACAAAATTTTTAATCCATGCAGGCCAACACATGCAGTATCTAATAAGGGGCAGGTTCACTTCATAATTTTTAATAAAGTGGGACAGATCGCCCTTCATTAAAGGCAAGTAGCTAACATTCTGGGAAACTTGCCTCTGGTGATGACGAGTTGTCATGCGTTCTCTTTTGATAGACAAACTTGTTTTTATCCAATTTGATTACAGCCTCCCGTTTGAGTTTTAATTTATTTGTTATATTTTTTTAGATGATCGCGTCTGGCATGTCTATTCATTATTAAATAAACAATAGGAGTTTGAAATTAAAATTTTGATTTGTCGCAAATGAACTCAAACCAAACAGAAAATACCCATATTTTCTGTACCAGCCTGCCGATCACGCGCTTGTTTTCCATCGGATAAATTCGGCAAAAATCGGATGAATGATACAACGTTCGTTCAGAAATCTTGAACATTTGAACGAGATTCACCACGGAATTTCGTAAATTTATGAAGGCTGCGGACCAAAAAACGAAGCGTATGCATTTGGGTACTATAAACGCGAATCAGCTATTGGGGAGGGAGATTATCCATTGGAACTTTTTATATATATATCATTCGTCGAATAATTATTTCAAAACTATCCAGTGGTGGCCTGATGTATCTGGGGGCCTGTGCCCCTCCATTCGACACCCATGCCGAGGAACATTGATTTTCTATACAAATATGGTGCCACGGAACCCCAAATGTTCCTGTTAAGGGCTCTACACTTACTACAATCAGTGGTAGCAACGAGAGTCGCCCCCTCCCCGCCCCCCCCCCCCCCCAGCTCATGAATCCAGAATTCAAGACACAATCTCTACTTGCAACTGCGGATGTTGGTAGCAACCACATTTAGTACTCATACTAGCAGCTCCGAAGTGTCTATTAATGAGCTTGTTGTGGGGTTCCGATCTATTCTGTCGGAAGCCTCTGCATATTTGTCGATGAATGTTTCGTTGATGCTCTTCTCTCTCTCTCTCATACATCTTTTGGAGTCTGTGAGACTAAACGCCCACTGTGTCAGACTCTCTCTCATACATCTTTTGGGGTCTATGAGACTAAATCCCACCTGAGCAGAGTGTCTCTAAGGATAGGGCCCTCTGACCCATAAGACGAGCCGCCCCTGATACTAGCCCTCATATAATTTTTGTACCCCCTTGATAGCTTTCTTCGTAATTGATATTAAGTACTTGTTGGGATGATTGTATACCATGTTCAACTTACAGCCCAAGAATGTATGTCACACTAGGTATGTTATTATAAACACAACTCACACTCATGTTAATATACAACATGTATTTAATGACCGAATAAAAACAGTTGGGCCAAATGAATGGGTCCGCTGTATTGCAAGAAAGTCAGGTTACAGCTTATATATATGACACGCCTTTTGGCCCCAAAAGATATTAATCGAGAAAATCTCAGGCTTGCATTAACCCGCTGATGGTGCCCACGTATATTTTCAAAACATATCAGATCGGGGAAGAGGTTGCAGCATGAAACCAAGACTCAATTTGCCATCTGACTTGTGCGTCAGTGTGAGGAAAGTAGGCTCTCTCGGGAATACAACACGGACATTAGTCGCACACTGTACTCCCGAAACAATTAACCGTTTTAACCTTTCCTGTGCAACAGCAATTCACGCGCAAGATATTCACTGCCAAAAGACTGAATGGCAACTGCGCCGGCTTATATAAAAGGAACTTTATTGGCAAATGAATACGCAAAAGGTAAGCCTAAATTGCTGTTTGCCTTGTCAGACGCTTCATTCACTAGTTGGAAAGGTGTCATTCAATTTTAAACGTAGGTACAAAATTCAGTCAATGAGGGAGGGACGAGTTGGGGTGTTGAATGGGATTGATAGAATAACACACAGAAAGAACATGGAAATCCCGGTATTCATTTTTCATGGTAGAAATACACGAAGACGGAAGTGTTCGAATTATATGTATTAATGAACATACGAAATATCGAGATTTCAGTTTGCGACAGAAATTTGGGAATGACCCATCCAGATCAACTATAAAAACAGACAAAAAAGCCGGCGAAAAATGAACGAGAGATTTGTTTTTATAATTTTATAAACACAGGAGCCAGAGATCGAGAAATACTTTTCAAGGTTTGAAAGATCTCTGGAATGTTGGGGATAATCCCTTTTTGAGACACTCCGCACAAATAGGAAGAACTGTTTTAAATTTGTGTTTCTTTTCAAACGAGCCCTCTGTATTCTTTGTTCTGAAGAAGCAGAATGTGTCGAGACATCCAAGCCGCGCACTGCAGTACGAGATTTCTACAGGGCTTTCACATGTGATATTCCGTTTCACACAGATCTTTTTCCGGAGTGTGTGATTTTGGGGGCAAATTGGCTCACCACCGCTGTATTCGAACACTGGTCGCCATCAGTAATGGGGTCCATAATGTGTATTGACTTGTCTGCAGTTTTATTCTTTTAAATCTTCCTCTAATGATCGTTTTTACGGGATAAGATAAGAGCAGACCACTCTTTCAAAAGAGTTTTGTCTTTGGACACAGCCTGTCTTATCTCAGCAGTGCTGCCACAAGACTTATTTTTTTCAACCTCATTGTCGGACGCCGCAGACTGACCCAATGCGCAGTTTTGTAAACCTAAGTTCAAAATATACATGAACCTTTCCACAGATTTCACCCAGCTGTGGCCAGGTACACATCTAGCAAGGACTATCAAATCTAAATCGAGTTCCTTAAAAATACACAGTGTAACGCAGTTAAACTGTTTCTCCGATCTGTTCGACTGTCTGTATTTTATAAGCACCTTGGGATCTTCTGATGTATGTATTTTGCATATAGTGCACCCGTGACGAAAGGGGTCCGACTGCTCTGTGAAAGAGTCTTTGACAAGCGTTGTGACTTTTCCCCTGACAAAGGACTAGACGCTGGGTGATGGAACTTGTATTGAAGGTACACAGGAGGAGTCAAAATACAGTTTGTCGTAGCGTGATTACAGACGACCGACGTGGTTTTTGTAGGGAGGTCAATGCTTTTTTATCCCTCACAACAGTCGACACACAATCAGTACCCACGAGGGGACATTCGCCTGACACGGATACACAGAACATTTGTTGCCGAGTTCTACCGCCATTTGTTTCAAGTATTTAAACTGCGCGGCACGATAATGGTCGTCCGGGTGAGCAACTCTTAGTTGGCGTCTTTGGATTTTATACAGAACATAAAGCTTAGAGATGAACCTCAGAGCAGCCCTGGTGTAAGGGTTTGTGTGTGTGTAGGGGTGGGGTGGGGTGGGGTGAATTGGAACCTAACTAACGCATTGGACGGAATTGGTGTGTACGGCGGACATTTATCCTGTCTGATTTATTAGTTCAGGTAGTGAAATTCATTCAGAGGAAGGAGCCTGATTGTGAGGTCTTCCATTAGCGGCATTGACACTCTCGACGATTTTGCCAAGTTCTTCAAAGAAACCATATTCGGCACTAGGTCGGCCAGTGTTAAGTTTACACAGGTCAACAAGCAGGTCGTCTTCTCCCATAAATATAGCATGTAAGAGTTGCTGTATCTCGGGATGCGTGGCTGTGGTCGCGTCAATGGTAGGCTCTTCATAGACGAGATCCCGAACTGAAGGCTGAATAGAAGCAACGTTTTGTATCTTACCTTTAAAGCGATTTCGCTGAAATCGAAAACCGTTTTTCAAGTTCAGCAAGAATGAGGATCGGCTGGGTTAACTTATCCTTGTCAGTTTGCTCATCCTCAACGATGTGATAATCGAACCTCCTGGAGAATATCGATAAATATATCGACTGGTACAGATAACAGTAAACCGCTAAAATAACGAAACCGTTGCACACTGTTTTCAAAGGGTGCTTACAAGTGTAGTTCCTCATCAAAAAAGTGGGAGTCCATGTAACACTAATTCAACATTATACTGTCCAATATTTCATATTTACACGTGACGGTCTCAGTTGATACACGGTCAGTTGACACGCGCGGTCTTCAATTGTGACATCGTTTCTTGGCGGGCGCTACACGTTCCCGGTTAGCATGCGAACGTCCGGTGAGCATGCGAACGAGACGACTGACTTTTCAGGTGTTCGTTGAATGCTAATAAACAGACTGCAAGACCTTTTATCTCCCCACCAAAGTTTGTCCAAGCGGGTGTGCGTGACATGATAGGCTTTTGGCAAATAGTATATAAGGCTTATACAAATATACAAAAAGAATTCCAACAATCGAATAAATACAGTGAAACGTGCGTTCATAGAATATAATACTGAGGTAACGATTCGTTTCTTAAAAAATACAATCAGTGAATTTATGTTCTAATTTGCACGTTGGTCTCTGTGCAGTGTGCGTTTTAGTTTGGACATTGTTCTCAATACAGTAAACGTTTGTGTTTAGTTTCCAACAAAACTCACATCAGAGGTATCCAGTGAGTTAAGGTCTCCATGCCCAAGTATTTTCGTCAATAATATTGAGTTTCAAAAAGGTTATCTCCGCCTTGATGTGCTTCATCTGGCAATGACATTGCAGCTGTGAACATTTTGAATATAACCTAACATTTCGAAGGCTTCAAAAATTGAATTCGCAGTTTGCGCTTCGTTTCATGAAATACGGACATTGTCTCCACTCGTGATATAAAAAATGGAAAATGGGTTTCGATATTTGAAAACACGAGGAGGCCAACTGGCGTCCGTACAGGTTATGAACCACTAAATAAGTGAACACATGAGTTGTGAATAGGATTAAATAGGGCTGGTCAGCTGATTGGTTAAATATATTTTGACTTTAAAACCATTAATTAAAATTTTGATTCGTCCACTTTAGAAAGGATTAATAAGTTTGTTTGTAATTTGGTGCCGGTGTAACAGGAATGGAAGTCCGTAGGAAAATTAGTCCCTCTGGACTATTATTCCGCGGAATTATAGTCCTAGGTCTAACATTTCTAGGAATAGTAGTCCGGCGGACTACTATTCCTAGAAATGTTAGACCTAGGACTATAATTCCGCGGAATAATAGTCCAGAGGGACTAACGTTCCTACGGCCTTCCATTCCTTTTACACCGGAATGTGTGAGAATCTCTCAAAAACATAAGGCATGGAAAAAAAAGTGTGAAGGCCATTCAGTGCAAGACCATTTGGTAGTTGTGAAAATTCGAAATTTAAACTGAAATTTCATGTGGCAACATATATTTTTTCCAGTTTAATTTTTTCAAGAGATGATGTACTTTGTAGATGTATAGGTATTTTTTTCAAAACAACTTGGTGTGTTGTACAGAGAGTGAAAGGTTAACACTGTAGTCAATGGGATTTATTTAGGCATCCATAACCCACAATCACTTTTCAAAAAATGAAATGACAACGCCTTCACACCTGTTCAACTGTCAGTATTTTAATTCTCTTTACGAGATGAATGCTAAACTATTTAGGGGCATTCAAAATTGAAACAAGGCAAATCCTAATAGACTAAATAATTTCACTTCAAAGCTAATATGTTGCAAATCCACGGTGTAAGAAGCCTAGTTGCGAGAACTACTTCATAACAAAGCCCAAATATGGGCTTTCAGCACACTGTCAGTTAATTGTATCATTAGTGTGTGTGTGCATCCTGTGACAAAAATATCCTTTCAAGTGAGAGAAAATTGACTAACAGCCTCTTTGAGAATTGTTTTATGTATGAATGATGACATTCACTAATTATTGTGAAAACAGTCGACACCGCAGGTCACATTAGAACGGAATCTTTTCAATGTTCAATGCAATATACATATCATATTTTGATGTGATGATCTTATTGATTCAGGGAATATCTTCTAGATTAAGTTCCGTCAATCGGCTTCTCCTAAAAGTAAAATTCTTGTATTGATTTTCTCATTAAAAACTTTGTTTTGAAGATACAGTCAATTGGTTTTCCTTTCAGCTCGCAATTCCGGTATTAGACAATAAATACAGATAATTCACGATTTAGCGCCACACTGACAATACTTACACTTTTCAAGAGATGCATGCTGAAAAATAATATAGGTTATTACCACCGTGTGGGTCTCTGATATGGCGAATTTAAGTCTAGACCTTGTATCTTGCCATTTTTCGGAAAGTCCGCCAGGACGAGTCGATATATGACCCAGAGACGAGATCGAGACTTCAATACACCATCTCGGAAACCCACTCTGTGGTAATAACCAATTTGTCTTACACTCTTCCTCCCTTTCTTGAAATCGTTCAGCGTCTATGAATTGATTTTTATGACGTCATGGTATTGCGTTCTTGCACTATGCATGACGTAATCCCCATTCATTATTCTACTTTTACTGTAGCCACTGAAGCAGTGTGTCAGCCACTGGGGAGTAACTGCGTTCCATTGAATCGATTCTGGTCCGACTTTTTTTCCAGTTCACTTCCGAAAAATTATTCCAGTGCGCTACCTATCATTGTTTTTAATGTGACGTCGCAAACCTGTTGCTGCTAATACCTATCTCGGAGAAAACCTTTTCCAGCAGCAATCAGCGAAGATGGTAAGTAGATATTTAGCGGATATTAAACTATTCCTGCCCGGGCTACCTATGTACCGAATTCTATGGTCAAATGTCGATGATCACTCCGTTTCCCTTGCAAAAATATCGATTGCTGCTGCAATGTCTTTATTTTATGGTCTACGGAGGAAAACATTTGAGTAAACTTTCGGTAGTTGCTTCACGAATACCTCGGTGTCATATCAAGTCAAATAACAAGGAAAATTGCTATCATAACCCTATAATACGCAATAAAGTGACACCACAAGTAAGCTCCAGTTCACTAAAAGCAGGGTTCGGTTCACTCCACTTTAAAAATCACCGGCTGGAGTTCACTTATCTACAGATCAAGCTGAATCAATCCGTCGTTTTCTAGCGTACTGTGTTGCAAAATTGGCAGTGACGGAGGAAATACCAAGGCGTCGGTGCCTCTATATGTACAGCCAGACTACAAACTTCATGAAAACTCTAAAATGATGTGAAACTAAAGCCTTAAGTTCAAAGGTGTCTATAATTGTTGGCAGTGTGGGCTGCAGCTCCCTCCCGCTCGGCCCCTCCATGAGTTCAAATTTTTGGGGCGGTTTTCATAACTTCTTCTGGAAAATTTGACTGACCGTCGTGTCGTGCCACAACTCCAGTCTACAATGCCGTTTGTATAAGGCCCCAAAAAGTAGCCCTCACCGAATTGTTGCTTAGTGTATTACTTATTGTATTAATTATTGTACTAGTTAACACGTCGTAACCCTTGTCTACTTCGTTGTATAGTGATGGGGACGCTACAGGGGTAACAGTGGTGAATTCTCCACCCAAAGAAGTTTCTACAAGGCCGCTGGAACTGGCGATGGGTTTTCGGCCCGTGGGGTTTGGTCTTATCGGTTCATCGGCGCTTTTTCTATTGTATGTTCGGGGGTGGATATGCCGTCTCGTGCATTGGTAGCATTTCTCTCACAAACCGTTTGCTATCCACCGTAGTATCTTTCCAAAAAGAGGTTCCATCACTAAACTTAATGTACCAACAACACAAACCTTGCTGTCATGAATATTCTTTTCACCAAAAGGGAATGGCAGGAAGACAGCCTTTTTGGCTATGTCATTTCCTTGCAGCATAATCATCTGTAGCCTGTCTTTTTGTTATCTTGTATATTTATATGCTGCAAAATAAAATCAATCAATAAATCAATCTTCTATTTCTCATGTCATTTTTATAAAATTTCACAGGGCAGACGATTTTTTTTTATAATGTTGCTACACTGAAAAACTTTGCTTAGTCAATGTGACTAACTTAGGTTAGTCAAAACCTTGTCCCCCCAGTGACTAAGATAACCTGCTGCATTAGTCAATTTGACTAAGGTGGATTTATGGAAAAGTTAGTCATTTTGACTAAGGAGTTGACTAACCTTCTGGTAACATTAGTCAAAAGTTAGTCACTGATCAAGTGGATCCCCATAGCAACCAGCCAGTGGACTTCAGGACCTGTCACATACCGAACAAAATAATCTTCCTATATTGTTACTTTCTAGACCAATGCTAACTTAAGGGATTCAAACAGAAAATCTATGACTCATGGATTAACCCTTTACCAAATGCAGATGATATCCCAATTTAATATTTTAATTAATATTCTTTAAAATTAAATTTTTTTTCTCAATAAAACCGTATGTGACCCCTCATTGGAACGAGCTCGTTCCAATGAGGGTCACATGATATGATTTTGTTGAAATATTTTGAAAAATTTATTTTCTTTCGACTGTTGAATTTGCAAATTACGCAGGCGGATGCGGGCAATTCGTTAGGTAAAGGGTTAATGAATAAAATATCCAGTAGTTGCTGAACTGAAGATTTAATGGTGCCTTGAATTTTCCCCACCAGCCATAAGAGTCATGTTAAAAATATAGTTGTTTGTGGAACCAGATCACAGAGCTGGTTCCACAAACAACTATATTTGTGCGGTTTCATAGACAAATATTATGGCAAAACAAAGGAATTTTCTTTTCAGACTGTTTCAAAAAAAATATTGTAAAATACCGCAACTGTATAGTTATTTATTTATTGGTGTCAAGATCACATACTTAAGCACAATGGCTAATCTTGTCCACTACATCGAGGTAAAGTCAGGTCCAGCCAATCGTTTATACCCATGCTGCCCATTTTAAAGGACTTCCACCCCAGGCATTAGCGACTGGGTCCTGTTTTATCATCAGTAAAACATTACCACTATCATAACCATACTCCGATAAAAAATATAAACTATTAAACTGTTCAAATTTCTTTTATTACAAGAAGCAAATCAATAGTAAAACAACATACAAAACCATAAAAATGTATAAAAAATATAATAAACATGTGCAAAAAAATTATTTGTCTTGTTTAGTAAGACATTAAGTGCTAACAATAGAGCAATACATTTTAGTGGAATTCAGTAATGTTATATTTATTTATTTGTGCTTAAGGTCACATATTTCTGCACAATGGCTAATCCAGGCCTGAAAATAAGCAGACTGACATCTGCAGAATGAGGTCCCAAGAGAGTGAATTTAGTGATGCTACCCTCAGTGAACTTCAGTGAACCTCAGTCTGTATCAAGGTTGTGGGCCAGAACAGAATGAGGTATCCAGAGGATAAATTGGCTCACTGTATGGGATAGCATCAGCATATTCACCCTCTGGGGACCTCATTCTTCAAATGACAGATTGCTTATTTTCAGGCTGGGTCTAATCATGATCACAGCATGGAGATAAAGCAGAGTTTAGTCAATCGTTTATACCCATGTTACCCATTTTAGAGGATTTCCACCCCTAGTATTAGTGACAGAGAACTATTATACCAGGAAAACAAGGTTTGTTTACCAATTCAGTGATGTTGAAACTTCTGATAAGTCAATCACTCAATTTACACGTTCTCATAAAATGTGCATAGAGCTTTTGGTCCTGAAAGTGATTTGAGTCATCTACAGTGGGCTCATGTGGAAAATTGAAATTCAATTCGAAAATCATTATTTGATTCGATTTGAAATCGGAAATTTGAATATTTTTGAATATACTTCAGCCATAACCGTGAATGTTTACAGATTGTAACTGATCACATGGGGATGCAGCGGCATTGCGGTAACCAGTTCTCGTCAGATCACCGAAGTTAAGCAACGTCGAGCCCAGTTAATCAGTGGATGGGTGACCGTCTAAGCGATAAATTCGGACTCCTGTGTTGTATCCTTGGGTAAGGCACTTAACCCTGATTGTCCACATGGGGGGGGGGGGGGGGGGCACAATAACGTCGTGTACCAAGGCGTACTGCACGTCGATGGTATGTATGTCTTCAACCAATCTAACCCTGCCTGCACAGCAGTGCGGAGTTACGATGTTGGGGAGTTGGCAGCTGCTCGTCGTTACTTGGTGGTTCTCCCTGGGTACTCTGGTTTCCTCCACCCATAAAACTGTCATGGTCATGATTAGCCATTGTGCATAAGTATATGACCTTAAAACACCAATAAATAAATAAACTGATCACATTATTTTATATTGACTATTGTTCTGAGTGAAAACAAAACTGACTAATAGTGGTAACGGTGTTTGTAGCGCTGTAGCTGAAACTGAACAATAGTTGTAACCATATCACCACAAACACTGTTACCACTACAACTGTTCATTTCAACTTATTGTGCATAATGACTAGCGACCATTTATAAAAATTTCAAGTTTCGAACTTTGAAAAGTTATTCAGGTATTCAACAATACCCCTGATTATTGTATAACAGGAGAGCAGGCTTTAATTTACAAGCGGATAGACTCCATTTGGCATTGAATTATCGTTTCGTTTGAGCCATTCCATATTTTTATTTAAAACAAAGGACTTCAAAACCGAATGGATCGCTCCGATTTGAAACAAGTTTTTTTCCAAGAAAACATGATAAAAGGGAGGTATCAGCCCCGTTAGCCAGGTTTAAATAGCAAATGGAATTTATCACGAAAATACTGTGCCAAAGAAAGAGCTTAATTTCATGGGCTGATATAGCAAGTGGCTTATACAGTGGGTCCCACTTAATTGTGCATGTATATCTTTTAACTGAATAATCCTGTTAAATGAATATAATTTCCCAACACAAAACCATTTACCACACCTCCAGTACAAATTTTACCTGTTAAATAAATAAAATAGGTTATAGAGTACCTCCTGTTAATTGAATAAAAAATTTTGTAATCTGTCGCAAAATTAATCGAACTCTCCCCAATTTTCCTTTGTTTATAGACCTATTTGGCCTCGGCACATCCAATACAGGCATTTAATCTATTATATCTTCTTTGACAGATCTCATGTAGGCCTGTCAAACAAGATATGATAGAATGAATGCTAAGTTTATCTCAACAGAATACAGAAAAGTGACACAATCCCTGTTAATTGAATACCTCTGTTAATTTAATAATTTTCACTGGCAAAGTGGCTATTCAATTAACAGGGTTCCACCGCATCGCAAAATTGCATGCCAGGCAATAATCACATATTTGAAATTATTGGGTTTAAAAACCCGTTGCTGACAGATGGACTTCATATCTTTTAACATAGTTTGTGGAATGCAATCTTATTTACTGATCTTTAGTATGGCGTACGAACAGGTTCGAAAATAATTATTGAGGTACATACTATATTATTTGAGGTTCATCCTATATTATTTCAGGTTCATCCTATATTATTTCAGGTTCATCCTATATTATTTCAGGTTCATACTATATTATTTCAGGTTCATCCTAAAATAATATTTATGACCCTCTCGTACGCGATCAATAATTTGTCCGACCCTGGATGGACTATAATTATTGTTTCATGTTGAACCAGGTTCGACATAAATATTTCAGGTTCATCCTATATTAATTGAGGATGAACCTAAAATAATTTGTCCGACTCTGGATCGACCATAATTATTGTTTCATGTTGAACCAGGTTCGACATCAATATTTGAGGTTCATCCTATGTTAATTGAGGATGAACCTGAAATAATTTGTCCGATCCTGGATGGACCATAATTATTGTTTCATGTTCAACCAGGTTCGACATAAATATTTCAGGTTCATCCTATATTAATTGAGGATGAACCTGAAATAATTTGTCCGACCCTGGATGGACCATAATTATTGTTTCATGTTGAACCAGGTTCGACATCAATATTTCAGGTTCATCCTATATTAATTGAGGATGAACCTGAAATAATTTGTCCGACCCTGGATGGACCATAATTATTGCTTCATGTTGAACCAGGTTCGACATAAATATTTGAGGTTCATCCTATATTAATTGAGGATGAACCTAAGATAATTTGTCCGACCCTGGATCGACCATGATTATTCAGGATGATACTAAAATCCCACGATACAATACGGTACACGAGCCAATCAGTTGAGTCGTTACAAACGCGTACAATGGGACATAACTGGGGGGAAAAAGCAAGATAATCTTGATGCAGGCACACAGCTTCAGACAAAGAATCCCGCTGAGAGATTGTTTTGTATGCGTTTCACACGATTTGTTTTCGACCCTTTGTGATCACACAAAATAAATAAGATTTTTTTCCATGAAAATGTCAAATGGGCAATGTTGATTGTTTACTGTACTGTTACAAACAAGTTGTGTTTTAATATTGAAATATGACTCGCTAACCAATAGTGTTGCGGACCGGACCGCAAACAAACGGTCCGGTACCGGTCCAGGCGTGGTCCGCGGTACGGTCCAATGAGGACCGGGCCGACCCTGCTGTACCGGTACTCAGGCACGCTGGACCGGTCCGGGGCGGTCCAATGGACCGGTCCAGGGAGACGCAAAGGTAAGTTTTGCACTCTCCCAATTGATACACAAACTGATAATTTCATCTTGATAGACGGTGAATACATTGAAGTCGAGTAAGTTTGAAGTAACTGTCAACTATATTGAGCCAATCTGTCACCAATCAACCACCTGCATCCTGTGATTCCTGTCACGGGTGTCGGGTGAAGGTATCAGCGATGAGCGGTTCTACAAAAAAGTTCCCAAAATAGCGAACGCTCAAATTCGGTGACAAGAAGCTGTCATTCAATTCCTTTGTCGGATTATGTGCGATGGAAACTATTTAGTTGGTAGTAACTTGGTCCCTGTATTTCATCTGGTAGGTTTGGAGTGGTGACCCTATTAAATTGGACCATGGGCGCAGATCATGGGGGAGGGGGGAGGGGGGGGGGGCGTGTGCCCCACAAAGTTTTTCGGTGGGGGGGCATTACATGTTATGTCCCCCGCGCCCCTCCCACATATATAGGTCCGATAGTAGCTGATATTGTTCGAGCAATGCTGTAATAGGCGAAAATCGCGTATTTTCAGCTGGCTTTTTCAAAAAAATTTGCTCCCGCAGGGCCAAACCATGCTTGGCCCTGCACGTTGTGTGTCCGAGCAATACGCGGAAATTGTGTATTTACTGCTTACATTTTCAAATTTTCCGCCCGCAGGACAAAAACATGGTTGGCCCTGCGCATTGTGTAGCCCCCCCGCCACCCTGCCCCCCCCCCCCACAAACACACACTCTAAAGAGAGAGAGAGAGACCTGTGCCCCTGAATTCGACCGCCTTCGACCGGTCCATCTAGAAAAAACGGACCGCCTGCCCGAATATCGGACCGCTATTTCTTGGACCGGACCGGACCGGAACATCATTGGCGGTCCGGTAGGGTTCGCATTACTGCTAACCAACATATCGGGAAAACGTCTCGTGAAGTTTAAAAATTTAATTGAGGAGTTCAAAAAAGTGCCTCTGTGGGGTAGGGTGGGGAAGGGCAAGGGAAATGAAGCAGTGTTTCTGTACTGTGCTGAACAAGTTCTATATTAATGGTAAAATGGGACCCAGTAATCAATGCCTGGAATGGATGGAATTCTCTAAATTGTGCAGCTTTGGTATAAACGATTGGCTAAAACTTGCAGAACATATAATAATTCTCCATAGTTTTTCAAAGGTTATTGGACAGAAATCGAAATTTTCAAAAGATGAATTTTGTTATTTGATCAGAAAAAACAAACTTTTCGGGGTATGTTGAAATGGGAATTGATCCTCCAGAAGAAAGGAAATTGTTCCTTTGAATGCCAAATTTAACAATTTTCTCACGTCGGGCCGAACCATGGTCGGCCTGGCGCGACCGTGCTCGCCGAATTAGGAAGATCTACAGTTCTAATAGTTTGTCAAGTACGCGCCCACTACCCAGTTGGAATTTCGAGGGCTCTCAAACCCCACCCCCCATTTAAAGGCTCTAGCGACGGCCCTACAGCTGAGGCATTATCGCGTGATTTGTTCAAAACAGTCACCTGCTTCCATGAACATAACACCGTGACATGCCCCGCAATGACACCGAAAACATGCTGACCCAGGAGCCGAAGAGCAATTTGAAATTCTGTAGGGGGAAGATGAGGTGGGCATGCATATCGATCATTCTGGCATATTAAACCGCTTCCCAACATTGTTACCTGTGTGAAAATGATGAGTCAAAACAGGTTTTAACAAATACGGGGGATGGGGGGTGGGGGGGTGGGGGGTGGGGGGGGGGGGATGGGGTTTACACAATGCGCAGGGGCAACCATGTTTTGGTCCTGCGGGGGGAAAATTTGAAAATTTAAGCTGAAAATACACGATTTCCGCCTATTGCAGCATTGCTCGGACACACAACGCGCAGGGCCAAGCATGGTTTGGCCCTGCGGGAGGACATTTTGAAAAAACAAGCTGAAAATCCGCAACTTTCGCCTATTGCAGCATTGCTCGAACAATATCAGCTGCTATCGGACCTATATATGTGGGAGAAGCGCAGGGACATAACATGTAATGCCCCCCCCCCCCGAAAAACTTTGTGGGGCACGCCCCCCCCCCCCCCCCATGATCTGCGCTCATGGTCCAATTTAATAGGGTCACCACACCAAACCTACCAGATGAAATACAGGGACCAAGTTACTACCAACTAAATAGTTTCCATGTGCCCATAATCCAGATCGGGGTTTATAGAAATAGATACACAATACACATTGAAATTCTTTGCCGACAAAGGGATTGAATGACAGCTTCTTGTCACCGAATTTGAGCGTTCGCTATTTTGGGAACTTTTTTGTAGAACCGCTCATCGCTGATACCTTCACCCGGCACCCGTGACAGGAATCATAGGATGCAGGTGGTTGATTGGTGACAGATTGGCTCAATATAGTTGACAGTTACTTCAAACTTACTCGACTTCAATGTATTCACCGTCTATCAAGATGAAATTATCAGTTTGTGTATCAATTGGGAGAGAACAAAACTTCCCTTTGCGTCTCCCTGGACCGGTCCCTTAGACCACCCCGGACCGGTCCAGCATGTCTGTGTACCAGTACAGCAGGGTCGGCCCGGTCCTCATCGGACCGCACCGCGGACCACGCCTGGACCGGTACCGGACCGTTTGTTTGCGGTCCGGTCCGCAACACTATTGGTTAGCGAGTCATATTTCAATATTAAAACACAACTTGTTTGTAACAGTACAGTAAACAATCAACACTGCCCATCTGACATTTTCATGGGAAAAAATCTTATTTATTTTGCGTGATAACAAAGGGTCGAAAAAAAAATCGTGTGAAGCGCATACAAAACACTCTCTCAGCGGGAATCGTTGTCCGAAGCTGTGTGCCTGCATCAAGTTTATCTTGCTTTTTCCCCAAGTTATGTCCCATTGTTCGCGTTTGTAACGACTCAACTGATTGGCTCGTGGAGCGTATTGCATCGTGGGATTTTAGTATCATCCTGAATAATTATGGTCGATCCAGGGTCGGACAAATTATTTTAGGTTCATCCTCAATTAATATAGGATGAACCTCAAATATTTATGTTGAACCTGGTTCAACATCAAGCAATAATTATGGTCCATCCAGGGTCGGACAAATTATTTCAGGTTCATCCTCAATTAATATAGGATGAACCTGAAATATTGATGTCGAACCTGGTTCAACATGAAACAACAATTATGGTCGATCCAGGGTCTGACAAATTATTTTAGGTTCATCCTCAATTAATATAGGATGAACCTGAAATATTTATGTCGAACCTGGTTCAACATGAAACAATAATTATGGTCCATCCAGTATCGGACAAATTATTTCAGGTTCATCCTCAATTAATATAGGATGAACCTGAAATATTTATGTCGAACCTGGTTCAACATGAAACAATAATTATGGTCGATCCAGGGTCGGACAAATTATTTTAGGTTCATCCTCAATTAATATAGGATGAACCTGAAATATTTATGTCGAACCTGGTTCAACATGAAACAATAATTATAGTCCATCCAGGGTCGGACAAATTATTGATCGCGTACGAGAGGGTCATAAATTTTATTTTAGGATGAACCTGAAATAATATAGGATGAAACTGAAATAATATAGGATGAACCTGAAATAATATAGGATGAACCTCAAATAATATAGGATGAACCTCAAATAATATAGTATGTACCTCAATAATTATTTTCGAACCTGTTCGTACGCCATACTTTAGCCACTTATGTGGGCAGGTGTTATTCAGGGGATTTTGTCTGGAGTTTTTTTTAATACAGTTTTGTGTTTGCATAGGGATTAAACAGAAGTGGCATTCAATTTCCTGGCCAGTTCAACTACCAATCTTGGAGTTTTCACTCTGTCTTGTACGTTCATCACAATTTTCTGAAAGAATGTTAATGTCCGAACAACTTTCGTTGGATAGGCAATATTGAAGATGTAGTAAGCTGCTATGAGACATGCCAGTCCTTCAGAAATGTCATCGCAGCAACAAAGTTTTTCACCTTCTGCTGCAACAGTAATGTCGATCATATCTTCTACATCATTTTTGTAAAGAATAACTGGATGTGTCGTACTGGCTACCTGAAGAGAGATAATGGTAACAGATTAATAATAAAAGGCTATTAAATGGCATGGCCAAATGAGCTAATGAATAAAATGACTTGGTTAAAATTATAAACATTCGTGCAATCACAATGAATTTATTAAATCATTCAGTGACAGTTTGGAATTTTAGAAAATAATAATTGAAAACAACACTTTTGCAATGTTCATGTACATAAATAAATGCATGGAAAGAATCGAATAAATTTTCAACTATAGCTAATCAATTTCACATGAGAAAAACATATAAATAATGGGAAATGCTCATCAAAATTTATCCAAGTTTGTACACTGCTATACAATGTTTAAAAATTAAATCAACCCATGCACATGTTCATCTTTTCCGTGTGCACTCCCCACAAGAATTTTCTTTGTTTTCGTTATGTACTCACAAAGAAAGCCTGTGAGTGTGTGCATGTGTGTGTGCTGTGTGTGTGTGTGTGTGTGTGTGTGTGTGTGTGTGTGAGGGTGTGTGTATACACGTGCATGCATGTGTGAGTGCGTGTATGCCTGCATGCATGTAAATAGATACATACCTCTTGTTCATTTGCTAGAACTGAAGCTGTATTTTCTTTCAATTCTTGTGATACCAGCATTAGCACAACAGCTGTCATTTCTGAAAGAAAGATGAATTTTAAACTTTGATAAAATATTCCAAAGTGTGTGCTAACTTTTTCCAAAACTGCAGTAACATGTCCTTACTAACATCTTCACTATCAAAAAGAGAATAAATATGCTACACGTACCAGAAATGAACAAAAACAACAAAAATTTAACAGTACAAGGCACAATAGCTCACAATATAACAATATATTTAACAATAAAAACTGGATTAGTTTTTAACTGCAGAACCAAAAATACACCACGCAAAAATTATTTATAATTGTTAACAGCACAAGATAAACTTTCATCACATAGACCACCAAGTGCAACCCAGTAATCGATGTGATGGAAGTTTTAAAGTGCTTCTCGAGTTTTGTCTTCAACTCGGGCACAACTGCAAGGTTACAAATATTCAAATTGAAAATCAAATTGAAAATCAAAGCTTGTTTGACATGCCCTACTCTACTGGCTTCCAGCACTTAAACAGTTAAACATGTATAAGGTGTTTTTTAGTTTGTTTTATCTTACATATACTCACGTGAGATGGAATCTAGATCCTTCAATCCTTTCAGTTTCTCCGCAATATTATTTTTTAATGTTGTGGGCCTTACTACTTTATAAACTACCTCAGCATATTTTTCCATGCCATCACTTATCTCCACCTCAACATTTATATTTGACAATCTGCTGAATTCTCTTTTAATCTAGAAATGGAGAAAAATGACAAAAATGAGTATTGATTTCAGCAAAACAGCAAACTATGAAGCAATGACAAAGTAAAATTCTGATCTGATAAATCAGAAAAAATCCCTCTCTTCAGTTATCCACAATTGAAGTGATTGTAAGTAATGGACCCCCCCCCCCCCTCCCCCTTAATTACATGCATCTCAACTGTTTTGAGGTTTTTAACATCAATCAAGCTGCCAAAATATGGCTGCAATGAAAAATAGATTGCATGCATTATTTCAAACAGCCCCTGAAATTTGGAATATTTTAACATGACACATAACTTCTGTTGCAATGTTCATTTACCATGACACTGCCACAGCAAGTTCAGACAAGATCAGCTGTTACTTGTTAAACACAATCAATTTGACAATTTTTGCTGTGTGAATAACTACTGGTAACTGAGTAGCAGTATAGTAAAAGCACTTGCCCTTAAATGGCATACCTGATTGCTAATATCAAGGCGTGTGAACATATAACCGTCTCAAAATCCTGGGCTCAGTATGGAAGCATAACCACAAAAATATAAAGCATTTCAGGTGTGTGTATGTGTGCTGCATATTATATACCATGGTGTTATGTGTGAGTGGAAGTTGAATCTTTTACCCAAACACCTTTCCTACAAAATTAAATTTCTAATGTGTAAAAAATATATATCTTAACCCTTTGCCTAACATGAAAAGCAGACGACACTTGTACAAAAAAAAATTATTGAATAACTAATTTTTTTCATTTTTTGTCTCAAAAACATAGCTTATGACCCCTCATTGGAACGAGCTCGTCATAACCTATGTTTTTGAGACAAAAAATAATGAAAATTAATTTGCAATTTTTTAGAATAGCGCTGGCCGCTTAATTATATTACATTCCATAAATTAAAAATTAATATTACAAATAAATGTACCTCATCAGCTGTAAAGAGAAATTGGTATTTTTCTCGAATGAGTGGGATATTTGTAATCACTGTAATTATCAATTTCCTCCTATCTGCATAAGTCTGTCGCATCGGCAGCTGGACGGTGTCTCTATCTTGACATCCTCTGAGTCGTTTAGACTGGTCCTTCATCCAGCTGATGTGCCGCAGTATGCTTGTGTCATCTTCTTCTTTTGGTCTATCAGGGAGGAAATTTGGGACTCCCCACTGGTTTTGTGTGCCACGACTGGTGCATTTGGCCTGCGTTCCTTTCAAACTTTCCCCAGGAATACATATTCTCTTCCTGGGTTTCATTATATCCCTATCTTTTCTCTTCCTGTTGTTTCGGAATCTGTGAGCAATAGCATGTTTCCAGGTTGACTAGAAAGATAAGATTGAAACATGATTGAGTGGACTTTACAACTCTGGGCATAAAATTCATATGTGAATTCAAATTGATGCGCAAGAAAAACAAAAAGAATCAATTTTGATTCATGCAAAATATTCATTTGAGTCCTGTAGATTCTAAAAATGTTTGCCCATTCTCAATAAGGTAACAAGACTTAGAGGCAGCCAAGACTTCACTAGGTGCCACTGCCAAGATACAGTAAGTTCCATCAGCAAGACCACTAATAGCATGATACAAGTAATAATAATAAGTTGTAGGAAAACGACTATAAATAACATATCTTGGTCGAGCTGTCCACCTTGCTAATATGAATATACCATTATGAGGGCACATAAGCACTGATGCCAAAAATGCTATCAAATATCATTTTTCATTATTTCTCAGCTTGTGCCGAGAACCTGTGATTCAGTCTTTTCACTGTACTTCATGGAATCAGCGTGAACTTCTCTTTTTCAAATCTGCGTGTATGGCGGGCATGGAACCCATGCCGACAGGGAGTTTCTTTGGCACAACCGCCTTGCAAAACTATACCGAACCACACAAAGCACTGGGCCACCGACAGACCCTAGTTTTCTAATAGTATCATAATAGTTTTCTGTCACATTATTTTGAGCATAGATAATTATACTTACTACTGCATCACCTCCTGGAACATCTTGTGCTAAATATGGATACTCTTGTATCAGTGTCTCAGCCATTTCCTGATATTGTGCAGTTGTTGGGTAACTGAAATAAGATAATTTTGCAATAATTGTGAAATTAAAATAAGACATCATTTCAGAATTCAGAAGAGTGATTTTAACCCCATACCAACTATGACAGTTCAAAGTGGCGCCAGCGCTATAACACAAAAATTACGATACAAATTTTTTTTTTTTTCATTTTTGCTCTAAAAATATAGCTGATGGCCCCACATTGAGCTTGTTCCAGTGAAGTGTCATAAGCTGTGGTTTAAGCAAAAAATGCAAGTTTTCAGTTATGCGAGATAATATTTTGCAACTATCGTCTCCTGTTTGGGTCATGTAATTGGTGATTGGTATACAACATATAACTTTGTTCAGACATAATTTCTGCATACATCATGAAGGCGAGTTATTAATTGCTCCCCTAGCGAAAAGTTTAGGAGAGTGATGACGAGTGAGAGTGATCACTCTCCTTTCCCGTCAGTCCCTGCATTCATGCAGAAATTCTATTGTGGCGCTGAAAGAAATTATAAACCTGGTGAACATTGTGGTGCTGAAAGAAATTATAAACCTGGTGAACACTACACAAGGAATAAACAATACTCACAATGTGCATTTTATGACCTCCTCATAAATTGCTTCTGTTAATTTTGTCAACAGGCCTCCAGTAATGGTTCTCCGTGCTTGTAAACATCTTGTAAGGCTCTCACCGAAGTTTTTCTTTGGAACAATGAACTTGGCTGGCCATGGATTTTGATTCACTAGTTGCTTGGTGTGACTGTAAAAATAAATTTATGATTACAATGTTATTAGTCCCCTACCGGCATCGCCGGAGGGGACTATAGGTTTGCACTCTGTCCATCCGTCAGTCTGTCAGTCTGTAGGTCTGTCAGTCTGTCAGTCACACTTTAGTTTTCCAGAGTTTTTTTGGAAACTCCTCAACGGAATGATTTCATTTTTGGTAAACTACTTTGCAGATCAAGTTTGAGTTTCATGCTGATTGCGTTATTCTTGTGTGGGTTACGGCCTTTGGAAATATGGGAAAAAGCACCAAAATATCAGTTTTCCGGAGTTTTTTTGGAAACGCTTCAACGGAATGATTTCATTTTTGGTAAACTACTATAGAACGATGACTTACAGATCAAGTTTGAGTTTCATGCTGATTGCATTATTCTTGTGTGAGTTACGGCCCTTGGAAATATGGAAAAGCACCAAAATATCAGTTTTCCGGAGCTTTTTGGAAACGCTTCAACGGAATGATTTCATTTTTGGTAAACTACTATAGAACGATGACTTACAGATCAAGTTTGAGTTTCATGCTGATTGCAGTATTCTTTTGTGAGTTATGGCCCTTGGAAATATGGAAAAGCGCCAAAATATCAGTTTTCCGGAGTTTTTTTTGGAAACGCTTCAACAGAATGATTTCAGTTTTGGTAACCTACTATAGAACGACGACTTACAGATCGAGTTTGAATTTCATGCTGATTGCCTTATTCTTGTGTGAGTTATAGCCCCTGGAAATATGGAAAACCGCCAAAATATCAGTTTTCCGGACTTTTTCTGGAAACGCTTCAACGGAATGATTTCATTTTTGGTAACCTACTATAGAACAATGACTTACAGATCAAGTTTCATTTACACTCTGTCCATCCATCCGTCAATCTGTCAGTCAGTCTGTCGGTCATACTTTAGTTTTCCGGACTTTTTTTGGAAACGCTTCAACGGAATGATTTCATTTTTGGTAAGCTACTATAGAACTATGACTTACAGATGAAGTTTGAGTTTCATGCTGAGTGCATTATTCTTGTGTGAGTTATGGCCCTTGGAAATATGGAAAAGCGCCAACATGTCAGTTTTCTGGACTTTTTTTTGGAAATGCTTCAACGGAATTCACGCTGATCACATCTAGGTTATAACATTTGTATAATTATTAATGCTCATTAGTCCGGTAGGGGACATTGTATTGCTTCAGCGATACGTGCGCTCTTGTTTATTGATATATTGGTGCTTAACACCACATCAGCAGATGAGGCTAAATCGTGGCGAGGATCAAATATCAGCACAGTATGACAGATTATGACCTGTCCATGGCAGCTGTACTCTGCTGATCAAATATTAGCACCGTACAGTCACCATGGACTGGTCATAATCCATGCATGGATAGTGAAGAGTTAAATTTTGATTGAGATGCATGGTTGTACTGCACATCCCAATGCATGTTCAATTAGTACAAAACAAAGCTCAAAATTTTCAATGACATGTGGAAAACACATCACAAACGCAACAGCAGCGCACAAATTATTTCTCTCCAGGACAATTCTAAAGAATTGAATTTAGTGTAATCAGATTACTGCTGTAGATCTAATCAACATTATCTAATAAAAAATAAATCTGATTTGGATTATACCCCTGGCCCTCCCCTGCACACCTTGACCCCCATAGAAAAAGAAAAATGTTAATTGTAATAATACAAACTTTCATATTTTGCCCTTTATTATTAGGGGCAGCTCTGGCATAGTTTCTTAAAAAGATCTTACGAGAGCTTTCCATTAAAACCTATCAGTGTCTGGACTAGCAATAAATGATAAATAATGAAAACATTTCATTTCATTTACAAATATACTACAAGTCTACAAGTTATTTTCAGCAATGCTGTCTATGTACAGTAGTCGCCATGGACTGGTCGTATTCCACACTTGAGCAGTGATGCCCACACATGCGTTTACCAGGTTATAAGAATCATCAGCAAAATTTTAATCAGCGAAGCACTGGGTTGTCCCCGGTGTTCCATTAATTAAATTTTTGATGATTATTCCTGTAATTAGGGTTTGGAATATACAATGTATTATTGCGTCCGTGGAAATACTGTCCACTCGTGGAACGTGACCAGTCCACGGTGGCCGTACAGTATAAACATTAACTTACTTTTGATCTGAATCTGTTGAGCTAGTTTCATCCCAATCATCAACTGTGGATCTGTCCGATGACACAGAGGCCACATCTTCCGACGTTTCAGATCCAATATCATTATCTGGAGATTTACCATCTACGACAAACAAACGAATCTTTGCTTTGTCTGGAATATAATCCATATTCCCAATGTTCTCTAGCTCATCCCACTCAGTATTCCAATACTGAATCACTAAACTTGATTCCTCACAGTCAAGGTTGAACTTTTCTATCAGCATCCTTTTTAGAATGTTTTTATCATTCACTTCAATTGAACATTTCTTATGTTCTGAGAGAGTGGCATGATATCTGAAGGCCATCGTTACACCTGAACAAATTATGAGTTCACAATACTAATAATTTCCAACACTTCAATATGAATATTGAGCCGGTTCCAATGGCATCCAAATTATTTGTAAGTTTTATTGATAGATATTGTTTTTTTTTAATTATTAAGTTCAGTTTGTTTTTAAAAAATATAAATATAATAAATATATAATAAGTATTTGATAAGGGTCCAACCTGTGTTGTCAGTATACAGTATGGGTTCAACCAGGGTGCCCTAATAGAATCCTGGGACACTCATAGCAGGTACATGTATGGATTCTCAAAACCATTTTTGCGAGAATGCAAATGGATTCTGCTAAATTTCGATGAAATACAACCCGGAACCTGTAGGAAGAACCGACCTTCCAACAGACTTGTTGTATTTCATCTAAATTTGGGAGAATCAATTTGGATTCTCGCAAAAATGATTTTGAGAAAACATACCTGCTACAGTTAAAACTAGAAGTCCTGTCACGAACTGTGCGCTTATCTAGGCTGAATTGCGCGTGTGAATTGCGCACAATTGCCATATCGAATGGCATCCAAAGCACGACAGGTTCTCCTGGTTACTCAAAGCAGGCACGGGCAATGTTTCTGCCCATGGACCTCCGGGTAACCCGGAGGTCCATTGGCTGAAACATTGCTTATGCACAGGCCATATCTACAGAATTTGATAACCTTACTATGGTCATATCGCGTAGATTAACGCGCATATCGACGTGCTATTTGTGCGTATTTCGGGATAGGACTTTTAGTTTTAACTATATGAGTGTCCCAAAATTCTGTTTTCAATAACATTGGCAAATTAATGAATTACCCCCTTTGTCTCCCTGCATGCTGCTGGCAGATATTCCTGCCGACGATACAAAATTTTCTGCCACTGGCCTGCACTATGTATATTTTGGGCATATTTAACCAAAGTTTGGCCCTCTGAGGTGAAGACATTTTGAACAATGACTTCTTGCATTAAATTTAGATGAATGTTTATTGTTTCAAAAAGTGTAGTTATGGCTGCTTTTAGAGATATGCACAGTGTTGGAATTTTGAGTTCGATGTCAGTTTCGGTATTCTTAGGGGGTGTACCTTGATTTTCGGTTGAATATGAGTATTCGCTCAGAGCATTGGCAGTCACAAATGGCCACTTCTCTGGTGATTTCAATTCCGGGTTGTTTCGCATCTGGTAGAAGTATAAAGTAGAGCCTCTTCTTCCCATACTCTTATGGGCTGTTGAACTACAGGTGTTGCGAGTTTGCTGCAAATCAACATCATTTACCAGGTTTTGTGTATCTTCGCGAAACGGTAATACAACTGACAGGTTTACAAAATTAATGGTAGTTGATGTGTTTTGTTTTTTTTTGAGTTGTGGCAGATTGATAATGCTAATTGTAAATTGCCTACTTCAAATTTATGGAAAAGTCTATGGCATCTAACTGATGTGGAGAAATTCATATCCCAGAGCGATCCCCACTGCATTTGCTGATTGCCGTGGCTAATTTCAAGGGCTGTATCACAGTATCAGCCATAACTAGATAAGATGAAAAATATTTTGAAAATATTCAGCGTGTGTAAGACTTATACAGTACGTGGAGAGTGGATTGTAACTAACTCACCCGTGGAGTGGAGTTACCACCCAAAGTATCACTTTCGAATTCTGTACATATGGACAAAAAACACAAGCAATGTTTCATCCAATGGACCTCCGGGTTCACCCCGGAGGTCCATTGGCTGGAACTGTGCTTGTGACTGTTACGCTTTGCAACAAATTTGCAATTATTGCGTGGGTGGAATCTCGACTCTGTGGGTGATTTAGTGATAATACACTCTCCACGTACTGTATATTAATCTACATATTACGGAATGAAAATTCTGTATTTCAGTACTATGTAGATATCATTTCCGTGCTCATAAACAGCTAATGAGTGATAGTCCATCAACTCAGATAACTTCATTTATGACTTTTCAGCTGTTTTCTCAACTCTGTATGCATGCAAATGTTTACAGAAGTCCTTAGTAATCAGTTTCTCAACTAAATGATGAGCAATACCTCCAATCAGAAAAATAGCTTCTATCTGACCAAACTGATAGTAATCATCTAAAAACTCTATTGCAACAGCTGCACCCAACCTGTATTTTACACACCTCTCTGAATTAATGAAACCTGGTAGACATTTTTCATTTCACTGTCAATCTCATTCAATAAATTTTGAACGGGACTAGGAAGCAATCTTACTGGCATAGTGGTGCCCTTGATATTTTCGAATTTATTGTCGTCACCGAGGAAATTATCTTTTGCATAAAATAAGCACTGGAAAAACTGATGCCGCTCTTCCAAAGTTTTGCACACATTTTTTTCCGATTCTTACTGCTGGCAAATACTTCTTTAAAATAGCTGTGCTTTCCTTCAAAGCGCAAAGTCCAGCAATGCACTAAAGGTCCAAAATGTAATATTTGTGAGGCATAATGTATCATGTGGTGTGCTTTGGGTTTAACATGACAGTGATTGTTTGACTTGAAATATTCATCAAGAAATCCAGTTATTAATAAACTCAAAAACCCAACTTCACCTCTGCTCAGCTTGGGAGCACAACAATAGTCAACAATATCCAGGAACTGTAGACACAAGATCCATTCCATATCGTCAATAGGTACATAACTGCCAAATATGAGAGATAAAAGCCTTAGTAAACACCACATCTGCGACGCAGTTTGTCTGACTTTGAACTTTGATAATTCACAAGACATGGGAATAGGCTGATTAATTTTATCTGAATCCAGGTAAGGAAACTCACCAACAAGACGGTTGAATTCTGATAAAGGAAAATATCCAGAATGAACACAATGAACAATTAGATTTTCAACTATATCGGAACCAACACCTTCAAAAATAGCATGTGCAATATCCGATGGAAATTCAAATATAACATGAAAGTTAGGAAGTTCATTTAGACAAGAATTTTTTTTCAGACCATAGGTGGATGACAAATGTGGATGTGAGTTTATCATACTTATTTGGTTATCATATGATTCCTTGTTTCGCAAAACAAATGAACGCTCATCAAAATGTTCTTGGATTCCTTCCCTGGTAGCCATGCAAAACCGACATGACCTATGCGATGAAAAGCTCTCCATAAAACCTCCCACACTGTGTGCAGCCAAATTATCTGTTACAACAAACGAAAGAGTTGCAAAAAATGTTTGTTTGTGACCACTAGTTGTGACAACCTTAAATCCTTCCGTTTCAAGTTTTTTCATTTCATCTAGAAAAGGGCGCAAAACTTCAGAAAATATATATATTTTAATTAAAGCAGATTTTGCCAAAAAGAATGAGCTGTGTATTTATAAATTATTTATTTATTGGTGTTTAAGGTCACATATTTATGCACTATGGCTAATCGTGACCGTGACAGTTTTACGGGTGGAGGAAGCCGGAGTACCCGGAGAGAACCACCGAGCAACGACGAGCAGCTGTCAGCTCTCCAACATCGTAACTCTGAACTCTGCACTACAGCACAGGCAGGGTTAGATTGGTTGAAGACATGCGCACCATCGACGTGCAGTACGCCTCAGTACACAGCGTCATCGTGCCCCCATGTAGGCAATCGGGCTGAAGTGTCTTGCCCAAGGACACAACGCGGTTGCCACAGCTGGGATTCGAACCGAGGACCTCTCGGCTTGCAGCCTGCACCTCTACCAACTGAGCCACCGTGCCCCCTAATGAGCTGTATAACATGAAGCTTTAATCTAAACTGTGGAGATAAATTTCCTAAAACAAAGTACACACCAGTAATTTTGTATTTTCTTATTCGATTTCCTAAAGGATTGACTATCTGAAACTCATCAGTGTATAACTGCACCTGTAAAGTTAATGGATCACAAGAAAACACAGGATGCATTTTGTAGGCATTTCCCGAGGAAAAATCACTGAGAATGTCACACTTTAGTTTAGGCTTAAAAATTTCACTTAAAACATCATCATGCCTCAAAAGTGATTTTAGAGTTTCCGATACTGAAATATATTGGTAAGTATCTTTCGGTTCCCCACCAAGAAAGTACTCAGTCGGTTTGACTAATCCAAAATTGTCTGCAATATATCTGTCTAACCTTTTTACGGATCCAAGTGACTCACAAGCTTTATACATAGACAGTAAAGGTGTTGGTGTCTCTTGTAAAATGTTATTTTCAGGCTGATTTTCCTCATCTAGAGACTTATTTCTGGTCTCTGAAAAACAAACATTAATGAGAAATGTAATTTCATTTATTATACCTTCAACGGCGCTTTTCGATATTTTTTTTATTTTCTCTTAGAGATAAACAGAAAAGAGCAATGTGATGCTTATAATCGAACGATGTCGATGGATGCAAATTTGATCTTATACCAATCTGATTAAGAGAATCATCTGGCTGGGGTTGATCTGGAACAATTCTCTCAGGCTCACTTGCATCATGTTTATCCCTCGGACTCGCACATTCTAAACCATTAAAAGATGACAATTCACTTTCATCCAAATGTCCACCCACAACCAAATGCTGAGATATATTCTCCCAGTTTTCGTAATAAAAATGTGTATGTTTTCGTCTAATGTGTTTTGTGTATGAAGAAACAAGTCTATGTGGCCTGATTATCTTCTATATTACATGTTACACTGAAATGAGGCATCATTTCATGCACACATCTGTAATGCTCCAAGAAGGACCGAAAATGTTTTGTTTTGTAAAAATTGCATTTACTGCAATTGAACATTTTAAAGTTATTTGGTAAAGGATTTTGGTTCAGTAAATTTTCAGTAGCTTAAAACTGAGGTGCACGGTGGCCGGGCGTCTACATAGTACATATCATGTACTTTGAAAATGATTTCCCACTGAAACTTCAATTGTTCAAAACTTCCAGTTCCACAACGTTCAGTTCATACACCGACACAACGCAACACGTCAGCGGAGAAAAAAATTCTTGGTGATCTGTATACCGTGGTTTCAAATTTGAATTAAATCGACCTGTGGAAGCTATGAGTTCTCTCACGTACTCACACAATATTCTAATCATTGGCCCCGCCTCTGCGTTTGATTGGTTGAAAGCATACAGCGTGAAAGTCGTCAAAATCGTATAAACCAAATCACGTCATGATTTGGAATGTCGCTACACGTTCGCACATCCGATCCAACTTTGAAGACTCATGAAGTCCCGCCCATTCAATCCAATTATCACCGTGAGGGCGTGACGGCAGACTGATAGATGGATAACAAGCTTGTAAACAAAGATCAATGATCGATTTATCATCGCCTCCAGTCAGCGAGAATATAATGATAATTTCTTGGGAACAATTGAATTTAATAAAATATACCGAAGTGGGAGACGAATAAAAGATCATACACCCAAACATGATTTTGGGGGAACTTGAAAAAAATGTTTTTAATGATATTGTTACGTGACTTGCTAAATATCGGTCGTCTGCGATCGAAAATCAAAACAACAAACAATTTGACAATGATTGACGTGACCTGTTTGTGGCACACTTTCTTGAGTTTGACTGTTGTTTTTGCGAAAATTATTTAAGTTTTTCGTTCACGTACACATAGTTTTTATATTTTAATATTACAGCCGGATTAAATTATAAGAAATAACTGTTGTTTTCCTTCGGTTTATGCGATATAAACCGAAAATTTTCAGCACAAGCTTAATCATAACTCGCTGCGCGAGTTATGAAGCTTGTGCTAAAAATTTTCGGTTTATATCGCATAAACCGAAGGAAAACAACAGTTATTTCTTAAATATGTTTTCGGATGATCCGCAAACAAAACAATATATATATCTTTCTGGCAAAAACAAAAAACAAACTTTCGTCAACAGTGCAAATTTGAAAATGGCAGAATTATCCCAGAATTCCTTGTTCTCGCAGGAGAGATAATCCTGCAAATTTCTGAATTCTATTCGCAGAATAAACTATGGACGCGAACCCCGGATTTCACGCCGTTGATTTAAACCACGCAGCGTCTGGGTTATTTTATATAATATCAGTGATTATTTATCTGTCCCTTCTATTTCTTTGATAATAGGCATTAAAATATCCACATACAGTAGTTTTTTAGCACTAAAGCACCCGAATAACGATCTTCTTTTACGAATGGGTAGCACGACATTTTAGGTTAGTCATTTTGACTAACCACTTTTTTGACTAAGCTGCTCAGACGTTTGTCAATGTGACTAAAAAAGGCTCTGACTAACTCTTGTTAGTCACTTTGACTAAGAAAAGTTTTTCAGTGTAGAAATTTGAAGGGAATAATGCAATATCAGATACGCTCCAACTTATTGTTATATTAGCGTTTTCGTGATACGAGGCAGTCAGATGTTAAACCAACCCATGTAACTTATTTAAGAAAAGATCTTTGTTTCATCTTTGTTACATCACTATAGGTGGTAAAGGTCCTTGTTTCAGTGAAATGAGAACCCAGAATAGCGCTGTGCTGCGGGGCCTCACAAAGGTGACCTATGAGGGGGGGGGGGGGGCATAAACCTGATGTGTCCCTACTGAGGTGGTTCAAATCCCGACAAACAAAATATTCCAACACCACCATCAAGGCTTGCCTTCATCGAGGACATTCTTTGATGATATAGTTGGAATATTATTCAGCCATTGATTATAGTTCTTGGAAACGTATTTATGGATAAATACAGTACGTGGAGAGTGTATTATCATTAAATCACCCACAGAGTGGAGATTCCACCCGAGCAATAATTGCAAATGTGTTGCAACGCATAACCATCACAAGCAAAGTTCCAGCCAATGGAGGGCCATTGGCTGAAACATTGCTTGTGTTTTATGTCCATATGTACAGAATTTGAAAGTGATACTTTTGGTGATAACTCCACTCCGCTGTTTTTTTAGTTACAATCCACTCGCCACGTACTGTACATGTCGCAGTCGTGATGCATGGTCTTCCCAACTTCTTGTTTGATTAGTGCGTACCGTATTCCAAATTGATTATGTTAGACTCCCAACAGCCGGAATAAAAACTTACTGTTTGTAGAAGGCCTCACAAAGTAGATCTTCTATTTCCCATGTCGTTTTGTTGTAAATTGCACCCATAAATTTTTTCAAAAAATCAAAAAAACTCTTCTTCAGATCCACCAGTCAGAATCTTTTCATATTTGTTATACAACATCTCTAGGGGGGGGGGGGGGGGGGGGGGGAGGGGGGTCAGATTCAAGTTTGTTCAAATCGAGTCCCTGGGTTAAGATTTGGGCTCTCTATTGGAGCCCAAAGTTTAACTTGGTGCAATTTGAGGAAATTTCTTTAAAAATCTTCTTCTTCAGATCCATCAGTCAGAATCCTTTCATGTTTGGTATAAAACATCTGTAGGGGGTCAGATTCTAGTTTGTTCAAACCCAGTCCCTGGATTAATAATTGGGCTCCCTGTAGGAGCCCAATTTTTAACTTACTGAAATATGAGGAAATTTCTTTAAAATCTTCTTCTTCAGATCCACCAGTCAGAATGCTTTCATATTTGGTATACAACATCTCTAGGGGGGTCAGATTCAAGTTTGTTCAAATCGAGTTTCTCGGTTAATATTTGGGTTCCCTATGGGAGCCTGAATTGTAACTTAGTGCAATATGAGAAAATTTCTTTAAAAATCTTCTAAAGATCCACCTGTCAGAATGCTTTCATATTTGGTATACAACATCTCTAGGGGGGGGGGGGGGGGGGGGGGTCAGATTCAAGTTTGTTCAAATCGAGTTTCTCGGTTAATATTTGGGTTCCCTATGGGAGCCTGAATTGTAACTTAGTGCAATATGAGAAAATTTCTTTAAAAATCTTCTAAAGATCCACCTGTCAGAATCCTTTAACATTTGGTATACATCATCTCTAGGAGGGGGCAGATTCTAGTTTGTTCAAATCGGGTTCCTGAGTTAGTATTTGGGCTCTCTATTGGAGCCCAAAGTTTAACTTGCTGCAATTTGAGGAAATTTCTTTAAAAATCTTCTTCTTCAGATCCACCAGTTAAAATCCGTTAACATTTATAGGGGGTCAGATTCAAGTTTGTTCAAATCGAGTCGCTGGGTAAATATTTGGGCTGCCCAGATTTTAACATTTGTGCAATGCGTGGAATATTCTTTAAAAATCTTCAGATTCACCAGTCAGAATCCTCTCATATTTGGTATACATCATCTCTAGGGGGGCCAGATTCAAGTTTGTTGAAATCGAGTTTCTTTGTTAATATTTGGGTTCCCTATGGGAGCCTGAATTTTAACTTACTGCAATATGAGAAAATGTCTTTAAAAATTTTCTTCTTCAGATCCACCAGTCAGAATCCTTTAACATTTGGTATACATCATCTCTAGGATGGGGCAGATTCAAGTTTGTTCAAATCGGGTCCCTGGGTTGAAAATTTTGTGTCTGTTTCGGATTTAGAAATTTTTGACCAAAATTCGAGAAAAAAAAATTATTTTGGATTTTTTATGCGTTTTGTTCAATTTTGAGACAACCGCCCCCCCCCCCCCCCCTAAAGTTTTAGCCTGAAAATTTTGGGTCTGGCCCAAATTTATCATTTTTTTTAATTTGGGTAAAATATCAGACATAAGCCATTTCATTATTATTTTTTTAAGTTTGCATTGGTTATAAAAAGAGAGCAAGCGGTAGCCAAAAGGACCATACGGTAGTGCCTGAAAAACAGATTTTTAATTTCTTTTAAGCCTTTTAAGCCTGACCGGCTATATTTGCGGCATAAGGATAAGAATTAAATCAAGTGTCGTAAGAAAGTACATGATTCCCTAAAAGAGCGAATCGGTATCTTCGACTGCAATCCATACGGAAGTGTCCCGACTGGAAAAATAATGTCAATTGAGACATATCCACTTCAATGACGGTTTGAGAAATACGCTAGACTGGACCGTGATGAAACCTGTCCCAGACTTTGCAAGTCACAGTTTGCTGACAACAACATGGTGTGTTGTTGCTAAATAACTTAGATTTTTCCAGAATATAAGTTAAGGTGGTCCACTCAATTCAACAGGCTCACAAACTTCTGAGCTATGAAAAAACATGACTTTCGAGAAAAAGATAAAATGAAAGTGACGTACGTTCTAATGTGGATTCATTTTAAGGAAAAGCTATTATGCTTTTCATCATATGGCGAGAAAAAACTCACTGGATCGCGATCCGATCGTAATTCTCAGTCCCCCGCTTTCCTGCCCTTATCACTGCTGAATCTTTTCTATAGAAATGAAATTCGAGAACTTTGAAACTCAAATTCTATTTTCGTTTGTTTTTCTTGATTCGGTCTTGATTTCGCAATATTTTATTTATGAACTCTTGATCCACTGGAGAAACTTTGTCGCGACCTGAATACGATCTGATTGAAGAAGATCACAGCACTGCAAGCTCTTGACGAATAATCCTTCCTGGAGGCTATTCTGTCACTCCAATGATTTCAGTAAGTATTGTACAACATTTGGCAACAACACTCGTAAAATTTAGGGTTAAAAATCACCGTTTTCCAATAGAAGCTGATAGCTGGACATCCCAAGACCTGTAGCAAAGAAAATATAAGTTTTGTAATTCAGATACAGGCTACGAATTCCATTATATTCTTGTTTGTAATCAACTCAAAAATTTACGCCACAAATATTTAAAACCCTATTTCGAACAACACCCAAAAATGCTCCAACTTCACAAACTTCACTTCACATATGTCAACACTAAATCCACTATGAACCTGGCCAAATATATAAAGGAAATTCAAAAAATCATAAACTCTTCTCACAGCTAATTGCCTACCTGAATTTTCTTAAACCATGAGTTTGTCATCTAGTTGCCCAGTTTGCACCATGATGGCGACTAATGACAATGCCTAAACGAGCAACATGCATTTTCGGGGTAAGGGCTAATTTAGTCCATTACCATTTGAAAGTACACACTGAAACTCGGGAAGAAACTCAGTTGAATGCTACATGTGGTTCGTTCTCGAGAACACATACTGCATACTGATCCTAACAGTATAAAAGTCTATATCTCAAATCATGGGCATACCATGAGTATGTTTTATTGTGTTCTGTTACAATGCACTTGGGCATTGATCCTAAATGATGGACAATAGCGGAGACGAGGGGTGGGGGGAGAGAGCGATCAAGTAGAGCTGATGATGAAATTATCTTGTGTGGATACACCACCCCCAGCATGCTTCTAAGTTTTTACGTGGTTTGAAAGACATTTATTACTTTACCCCATATTACATGGGAATAAGTTCGGAAATAAACAATTACTGTGAACTGTGGACATCAAATTAGCTTAACAGTCTGCTTCTACACTTCATACCATGTTTTCGACACGATACAGACAGAGATGCCGATATGGCGTTAAAGCACCAATAAATAAATAATTAGCTCAGCACTGAATTTTCAGGAGATACGGAAGAATAATTCACACATAGATGTTTTTAGTTGTCAACAGCGGCTGCCGTCATTGTTTTTAGAAGAAGTATCCCCCTGGGCCAACTAGAACTCTAGAAAACCGAAAAAATCCTCGAATCATAATACTGTACTTCAAGGGTTTCCCAAAATCATCTACATCACTCCTTGACATTTAATAATTAATGACTGGTCACAACACTGATCACAGAGTGGGAGGTTTATTGTAGTATGTTGGACAACTTGTGAGCAATATTATCACGTTTTTGAGCAAGTGGAAATATGGTGATCAAAGTACACGATCTTTATATATAAATAATAGTCATTTATTTTCAACAATCTTTCCTATGTATTCTAGGAGATTTGTTCTGTCTAGTTTCATGCACACTTACATGTACTTACATTGGCTGAATTGCAACGTTTTTGTTTTCATGTAGCAGCCGTGTTTAACGTAGGTTGTTCTACTACCACCAAGTCAGGCTTTCAAGCCCCAGTCATATTTATAAATGAATCAGTTGCTGTTATGGCCTAGCACCAGTAAAACTTTCAAATAGTCCATCGCCGATTTTTAGATTCGATCGGATGGAATATTTAAGTTCGAACTCTTCGCTTTTACGACCAACTGAAATATTCCATCCGATTGAATTTAAAAATACCAGAAACATTAAATTGTATTGAATAAACGCAGTAAATGATTGTTAATTCGAGACTTCGTTCGACCGAATCTTTTATTTATTATTTATTTATTATTTATTTATTAGGGTTTAACGACACATTAACAGCCAGGGTCACATCATGTCGGTGACAGTTTTACGGGTGGAGGAAGCCGGAGTACACGGAGGGTACCACCGAGCAACGACGAGCAGCTGTCATCTCTCCAGCATCGTAACTTTGAACTCTACACCGCGGCACAGGCAGGGTTAGATTGGTTGAAGACATGCGCACCATCAACGTGCAGTACGCCTTAGTACACAGCGCCATCGTGCCCCCATGTAGACAATCGGGGTTAAGTGACTTGCCCAAGGACACAACGCGGGAGTGCGAATCAGTCGCTGAACTTGTCACCCATCCAACTACTAACCGCGATCGACGTTGCTTAACTTCGGTGATCTGACGAGAACTGGTTACCGCGACGCCACCGAGCCCCCTTTTATGACATTAACATTACTATCAGTCACGTACCATACATTCTTGATATATATTTTATTCACCAGTAAACAAAACCAGGGTCCAATACTATAAAACTTTTACAATAGTATTATTTAGAATTGTTTTTTCTAGTTATGACTTTAAATGGGTTGAAAGGAACCGTTATAACTTTCAAAGATGGCAGTTGTCAAATTGCCATATCTTTTAAAATAATAATAATTTACACATTTATCTAGCCCCCAAAATATAGTTCAACGGATAAAGAACCATATTCTAAGGCGCTGTACATGTTACCGATCTCGTGCAAATATACAAGCAGAATATATGCAGTATTTTACAGTACAGAACATCACTTTTGAAATAGATATGTTTTGAGATCTTTCTTGAAGGTGTTGACATTAGACAGTCTTTTTAGACGATCAGGTAAATTATTATGCCCCCGAAAAATTTTCGAGGGGGTATATAGTCGTATATCCGTCGGTCCGGGCCACCGCAGATGGCCTTGCGAGGTGACCGTCCGTGTACAGTCATTACTTGTGAGGTTGGGGGATAAAACCGTTAGCACACCAACCACTTGTGAGGTTTTTTCAACTTGTGAGGTGCGAAAAACCCACTTGTGAGTTGCGCAATTTTCCCCATACCTAACACTAAAATCACCTCACAAGTACATCTGCGGTAGAACGTCCGTCCGTACGAACAATTTGTATTATAACTCGAGCATCAGTTGTCGGATTTCAGTGTTCTTTGGTATGGTGATAGGGCAGCTTGGGGAAACGGATGCCGTCGTACCTAGCGTTTCGTCCATTCATGTTTGGTAGAGTTATGGCCCCTGTTTCTTTTTGGCCTCTGTTTCTGACTAAGGTAAATTGTACCATAGCCTATAGGGCAAAGTGCTGCTCAATTTTTTTTAGTTCATTATTTTTCTGCGGCCCAGTGCTTGCAGGGGAGGTTGCATGACATTTTAACCTCTACATATCAATATATCCATATAAATATGGATGACACAAGAATTATAGTGATTTTGGTTCCAGACCATTTAAAATTGTATCACCGCACCAATCGATTTCAAATTTTATTTGCTTATTACTAATGTCGAAATACAGGTCAAGTTCGATTTGGAGGTTCACTCCGACCATTCTTGCAAGAGTTATGCCTCTTTTTGAATTAAAAAATCACAAATTTCCCAATTTGTACGACTGTACACGGACGGTCTTACTGTTCAGTGCCTATAGGGAAAGGGCTGCCCGAATTCTTTAGTCCACTATTTCTGTATTGCCCAATGCTTGTAGGGAAGGTTGCATGTCATTTTAAACTACATATCAATACAACCATATAAATATGGATGCCAATTTCAGCTTTATTCTTACTGGCCAGTGCCTATGCGGGAAGTGCTGCCCATCTTTTTTTAGTCCACTATTTCTGTGCTGCCCAGTGCTTGGTGGGGAGGTTGAATGTCGTTTTAACCTACTACATATCGATATAACCATATAAATATGGATGCCAATTTCAGCTTTATTCTTACTGGCCAGTGTCTTATAGGGGAAGTGCTGCCCAATTTTTTTTTTAGTCCACTATCCCTATTTTTTCTAGTCCACTATTTCTGTACTGCCCAGTGTTTACAGGGCAGGTTTGCATGTCATTTTAACCTACTACATATCGATATATTCATATAAATATGGATGAAACAAGAATCCATAGTGTTTTTTAATTCGGTTCATTCAAAGTTGTTTGGATGAACCAATTCTCTTCAAACATACAGAAGTTATTTATTTACATGCAAGTCCGACTTTGCTACTTCGGGGGCATCAGCACACGAGTTAGCGTTGCTCTTGTTCCCCAAGTGAGGACCAGCAAATGAGAATGACCTATCTCCAAATGTCTTACACTTATTTGTGGAACATGTAGTAGCATTTTATCATCAGCCCTTATGTTGTATTGACACACATTCTTGGTAGTGATGAGTTCTTTTAAGTAGGTTGTTAACATGTTATTTTGTGCCTTGAAAACTAATAATAAAGTTTTGAAAATTGTTCTTTATTTTACTGGCGGCCAGTGCAGATCCATCAAAACCGGAGTGATGTGTTGAGATCGTGAAAATCTACATTGTTTATTCCGGTCATGTGATTACAATGTGGTTCTTGCAGGAATAATCATTTTGGGCGATCGTAAGAATGAAAGGACATGATCACGCCCTTTATTTGTTCGAGACAATGTATGGGCGGATTTGCAAACAGGTTACAGCAAATACTTGAGCTGTTAATGGCATAACTGCAAAATATGGTTTGAAATTCCCTCCAGTGACATGCAGTGTTTACAGCCCGTCTGAACTTTTTTGTTGACAAAAAATCTGAATTATTGCGCACTAGAAAGACAACATGAACCACTTGTAAAAAAATAACCGAGTGTATAAAATCGGGACGATACACATAAAATAAGGTAATATTCATAAAAAAGTAAGCTGAATGCTTCAGAAATCACTTTTTTCTCGAAGTATATCCCAAGTGACCTAGAACTATATTAAGCGTGTTGATTTCCCCCGATGTTGTGAAGTTATTTACTTCCTAGTAACCATGGGTCTTTGCTGCGACCGTGTTGATGTCCGCAAAAGACCGATTGAAGATGGGTTGAAAATGATGCATTCGCGCTTTTAAATAAGGTGCGATTGGATGATGCTGTGAATTTAGTTTTTTTCTTGCAATCAACCATACCAACACAAGCGTCGATCAATGTCTTTTGTCATCGTTTTACACTGACAAATGTGACAAATCTCCTTTACCGGAAACTATCTCCCAATTTGCATATCATAATAAACATAATCGCTGTCAGCGTCACCGTGATGGTCAAAACCCAATCGAATTTACGAATCCACGGTCAAAATTAGCCGCAATTGGCATTTAAACAAATGAAATACACGAAATATTCGCAATTTCTTCATTATCCGTGCCGAGTTACTTTTTAATCTAACAGTGACACACCAGACCACATGCGTTCAGTTTCGTTTGTCAGCATCATACTGCCTGCAGATGTTTGTGGTAATAGTACTAGAAGGCGAAAGAATCCAAATATTTTCCCATCATCTATAAATTAATTAAAATTGATAATTCTGTTTATTTTACTGAAATTATGAATTGATAAGGTGGGCGTGTTGTGATTATTATGCCCCGGACTTGGAAGTTGGAAAGTCAAAGGCGCATCTAGTGCCGTGGACACCTCTGTCCTCTAAACCATACCAACATTCTCCCTTTTATCTTAACCACTGCTACTCCAATTTGAAGGATATTTGGTGTTGTAATCGAGCATCATGGGGAAACAATGCCTGTGTAGCAGCTATAGCATGTGTTTCTTCCAAACAGTTTTCCAGAGTTATGGTCCTTTTTCACTCGATCGAGTTAGAAAATTTTGTTCATAACTACTTGATTTGTTACAGTTTGTTGGAAAGTGCCTGCTTGCACCCTCAAATTAATTGCAACAAAATATGTTTTGTGAATATTTTGTTCCTATTACTTAACAAGCTAATGAATATTCTGTAAAGACACCAATCTGATTTTGACACTTTTATCGGAGCTGTTATGGAGGCTTCTGGAACTCAACATGCTGATTATGGCAGGGTTTTTCTATTCACGCATTAATCAATACATTAAGTGTTATAGTTGGAAGTAAGAAGCACGAAAGGTCCAGAACTTAAAGTCTAAAAAGAATGTTTTGCAATGTAATATGATTTTTGCAGATACACTTATTTGGAGGGTTACCTGTCTGATAGTGTTTGGAACATGTGTGTCGCCAGGATCTTCAAAAAGAAAAAAGAGTTAAACTTTGATGAAAAAGGCATATGCCATGAGTGCCGGAGGTAGAGACATACAAGGAAGGGAGCACCCCCCCCCCTCCCCCCGGGAAATTTTTTATCAAATGGAGCTCACTTGTCACCTTTTGGGGATTACTTTGCGTACTGCGTTCTTGAAAAAATATGTGAACACCTATGAATGTGAGACCTACTGGATGTGCCCACCTGATATGCCAATAAGCCTCTTTTGGAAAAGTATATGCAAAAATGTTTATGTAGGGTTGATTTGATGTGTTTTGAATAACAATGTACTTTTATGTACATTTGATGGTTTATTACAGTGGCAGGTTATAGTTACTCTTATTTCTTCTCCAACAGATATCATGAGTGTATTGGTGTTCAAGAGTAAACGAAGCTATGTTACTTATTGATAAACCAGACAAATTTAACAATTTAATCACTATCAAAGTGATGCATGGGATAAAAGGGGTTACAGTGCAATACATATATTTATTCAACTACAATGTATGACTTTGCAGTGCATTCTACTTTGGAGAATATCACAGTTTCTTTCCAAACCACCACAGTGACACATACATCTTTATATTGGGAGACACTCTTTTGTCATTCCAAACTTCCTCTAGTGGACTCCTTCAAGTTGACCTTTGTTGAACTCCCCAAATCAAAACATAAACAAAAGAAAATGTCTGCCTTCAATCAGTGAGCACTCCACTTATAACATTGGGTCTCAATCTTTATTACTTTCATGAATTAAGAAAAGATTTCTTCGAGTATGTACTTCAATGTTTATAGAATGCAGCTGTTATTTTATTTTGAGGTATTGTATTGTAAAAAGTTTGTTCTCTTACTTATGCCATAGCAGACTTTCAGGCGCTGCTATCTACACATGGCAGCAGTTCCATGGCAAATGCCAGTTTCCACATGTTCTATGTTTCATTCCAAGTATTTTAGTATATAATTTATTGGGGTTATTCATTTTGGGTCTTTTTTAAACTTGGAAAAAAATTACAGGAAATTTGACCAAAGTTAGGTTGGACGTCCCATTAAATCCGAACGGGTCAGCCGATCACCCACAGAAACTTCCGGCAAAGTACAAATTGCAATATAATTTTCCAAATTCGGCGGTGTTTGTTTTTGCTTTTGTACATAGCTGTTCTATTTATAGCGTATGCGTTGATCAGGATTTTTGTAGTCGATAATTGTGGTATGAGTTTTATTGGAAGTATACGTGTGCTTTATTAAAATAATACAACGGTATTGATCTAATAATGCCAATTTTTGCTAAGATAATGCACAGTTGTTCGTAGAAGTCACTCATTTGGACAACATCGAAGTAAAAATTAGAAACCACGTGTATTTAGAAGTTATATCGCAATCTTCTTTATTACGATGGCTTTCGCAATATCGTATCTTTGGAAAATTCGACTGCGTTATAGTTTGTTTTAACCCTTTGAACTGGGTGGTATCTTCCATGCCAGTTCAATGGCAGCAATTAGAAGAGTCCATATTCATTATTTGGGGTAGACCAAGCAATATTGTCAACGTGTAGCCTCTGGTCTGCACGTTAAAAATATTGATTAGTCTACCCCACACATTTACTGAACAGCCATCCTATTTAATGAAGTTATGGCGTATCATGTTCCTGGCCGGAAAAGCTGCCGCTAGGGTTCAAAGGGTTAATTGCAGGTTTGAGTAATTTCGCATTGCTGGTGATGTCTCACAATTTGCATACAGTGATTTTTTCATGCCCTTTCACAAGAAATCAGCCGTCCTCAGAACTCTCTCTCTTTTACGCTGTGGCGTTTCTATAATTATTCGATTACCCCTTATTTCTTAAACCGTTGTCTTTATTATCCATATATGCAAGGTCAGTGCCCCACAGTGGAGTCAGTGTCACAACAAATCCTACGGTTTGCGTGGAATCTCCAATTTAAATCAATTTCTTACACTTCAAAAACGCCCCAGAAACACAGATAAACTGCTGAGAAGTCGTTTCGAACACAACCGACAATGAGAAGATAGAATCATTCAAAACCACAAACTTGAACAGTTCCTATAAAATACAGATAATTCAAGTCAAATCAGTAAATAAGATAAAACACCTTCATAATTACGAGATGAATCTGAATCGAGACACCCCGTTTTTGCAAAGATTGATCCTACAAATCGGAAATATTTTATTACGGAGAATTGTTAGAGATGAAGTTCTAAATCGGTGTCAGAGTGCATGGTTCCTCCACTCCATAACATTATTGCACAAGAAACGAAACACGGACTTTCCTTGGGTGCCACACTACAGCAGTATTCGAGCATACAGTTAAAACTAGAAGTCGTGTCATGAACTGTGCGCTTATCTGGGCTTAATTGCGCGTAGGAATTGCGCGCAGTTGCCATATCGAATAGCATCTAAAGCACGGCAAGTTCTCCTGGTTACTCATAGCAAACACAGCCAATGTTTCTGTCAATGGACCTCCGGGTTATCCGGGCTGAAACATTGCTTTTGTACAGGCGATATGTACAGAACCCCCCGCGGGAACACCGGGAAGTGAAGCAGTGCCTGTTCACTGCGGTAAACAAGCTCTGTTTTACTGGTAAAATAGGACCCAGTCACCAATGCTTGGGCGGTACAAACCTACTCTAAAATGGGCAACATGGCTTATTAACGCTCACCCCTGGTCTTAAGTTGATACTCGTCTTGTGGTCATGATTAGCCATTGTGCAAACATATGTGACCTTAAATACCAATAAATAAATAGATGTACAGAATTTGATAGCCTTACTATGGTCCTAACGCGTAGATTAACGCGCAGATCGACGTGCTATTTGTGCGCATTTCATGACAGGACTTCTTGTTTTAACTGAGCCTTACTATGGTCCTAACACGTAGATTAACGCACAGATCGACCCGCCTTTTGGGCGCATTTCATGACAGGACTTCTAGTTTTAACTGTACGTGGTACAGATGGTACCTTGCACGGAATAGGCAAAGCAGGCCAACATCTCTGAAATCAGTATTCAAGGACAGATTTATATCCAAACTAAACATCTCCCGCTGTACACTCCGATAAAATATCGGCTTCATACCTTTTCAAACTCCACAGTCGCCGGTTGGAAGAGTATAGTACTGATTGTGGTTTTGTAGTGTAAAAGAGAACTTATGGAGCTAAAATATACCATAAGTTAAACTTTGTATGCTCTACTTTTTCCCATTCATAATATCACTTTTAACACGAAGTGTAATCTTAAATCCCTGGCTTGCTGCTTTGTTTACCAAAACTTTTTTCCAACAAAGTTCGGTCCGGAAACAGAACTTGCTGCAGATATTTTCTATCGACGCGAATGGCAATTATAATGTTATCACACTGTGAAGGTGTTCACTAGGGCGTATATTGTTCCTTGCCCCATCCGTATTAAAGCATTACCCTACAGGTCAAAATCCTATACTGACATGACTAAAGCTTTGTACGCCTGGCAGACTCTCAAACAAACCTTTATTACTAAGTATAAATGACAACGTTTGTAGAGGTAAAAAATGATATTTCCCAGTCGAAGTCCTAAAACAGAAAAAAATATCAGGGAGTGAATGATGAAAGAATATAGTTGTATTCGAAGATCTTTTGGAGTATTATTGCATCAACTATCGCCAAGATGAAATGGGTCTAAAACGCACTCTACATCTGGGAGGAATAACATCCGATTATATTTTAGTCGATTGCCTTTCAACATTTGTCGACACAAATTGGAGGTAAAACGAATGTTGAAGCGCATCTCCTAACACTGATTATTTGGTCTTGATATTCCTAACGTTGTGTTATACAGTATAGATGGTTCGCAACCACTTTCTTACCATCCCATAAGTCTACCATTTTAATATGATTTGACGTTCTGTAAGACAGTTTGAAAATAATCCAGTCATTGAGAGTATAGATTGGTTGAAATAAACTTTATGGTAATTACAAAACATCTTCCGTGTATTTCTTCTTCAGCGATCAGTCGAGTACTAAGGATATAACAGAACCAAATGCCAACCATCGTGTTTGAGTGAAAGACGAAATATGATCGCATCATTTTAGTTTTGGCATTCAAATCTCTTTGTCAAGTACACTGCAAAAAATATAGGTTCTCTTTAGAACCAAAACTGGTTCTAATCTTGTCCCTGAGATGGAACCAGTTCTGTTTAAACAGTATTTATTTCAAATCAAATAAATTTACCAAGATTAGCATTCAATTTTAACAGAATATTACATGAACTGAAGTAGATTCTGCACTAAACTTGGAGCTTATTCAACGCAGTCGCCTAACATTTTGAAACAAAGGAGATATGACCAGTTGGCATATCGAACCAGTTTTGGTTCTGTATAGAACCAAAACTGGTTCGATATGCCAACTGTTCATATCTCCTTTGCTTAATAATGATTTGAGACAACCTCGTATAAGCTCTAAACTTACGGCTGAACCCCCTCAATTTATGTTTAATTTTGTTAATATTTAATGTTAATCTTTATAAATTTATTTGATTTGAAATAAATAATGTTTAAACAGAACTGGTTCCATCTCAGGGACAAGATTAGAACCAGTTTTGGTTCTAAAGAGAACACATAAGTTTTTCTTTTTTACAAACTGAAGATGGGGATTCAAATAAGAGAGAAACCTTTCCAGAATGCAACGTTTTAGTTAGACAGAGGTCCAAAATAGTTACGGGGAGTTCCCAATAAATAACACACCAAAGTCAATTCCGTTTTAGTTGACATCAAACCGCTCTCGTCTAATCCTGTGGAATATTCAGCAGTGATGCTTAAACTGAACAAATGGCTTCAATAGCATTTTTGCAACTCCTACGTATTTTCTAAGGTTGTTTAGGAGATCACAACACATTAATTAATTAATTAACATTTTCTTTTACAATAATTTAGTACTGTTATACCGACACAGTTCTCTCTGGATATGGTGTTGACTCACGCACACATTGTTATCGACAGAAAACCAAATTATTTCAAGTTGCCAGAGTGCAGATCAATAGAATTAAGCTTTACGGCGAGTATGAAATTATTGCCGCTTTATTTCACATTTCAGAGTACTGACACAGACCACAACACACAAGATGTTTTAACACTTGCGCACCACAAGACTACTCACTACACGCGACGTGAGCGTAGTACACGGAGAGACAAAGTAATAATTATATTTTCTTATTTGGAAATGTTTGCAACTGCGTGATGCCTGAGATTCGAACCTTGATGTAGATCAAGGACAGTCTGACAAAATTGACGCTAATGTCCAAAGTGAAACAAACATTGATTATAATTTTGCTGAAAAGATATGTGGTATTAACCCTTTGTACATAAATATTAATAACACAAAGACCAATGTGGTAATTGAAACTGTAAATCGTTGACTATATCGTGCTCTGCACACTGATGTAAAAATAGGTCTTTTCGTTTGCAACTAGGTATTAACCCTTTACTTACATTAAAAGAAGACGACACTTGCAAAAAAAAAACAATCTTGAACAACTAGTTTTTTTCATTTTTTGTCTCAAAATCATAGGTTATGGCCCTCATTGGAACGAGCTCGACGAGCTCGTTCCAATGAGGGGTCATAACCTATGTTTTTGAGACAAAAAAGGAAAAAATAATGATTTTTGAGAATAGCGCTGGCCGGTTTTGGCCGTTACGTTGGGAAAAGATGTTTTTTTTTCACCGCTAAGCGAATTTCTAGATTTCATTTAACGAGGCACGGCCATCGCTGAGAGGGCAGCCCATGTCGTTTGGTCTTCAAACCTTGCCTTGATTATATTTTCCAAATTTCGAAGGGCAAATGTTAAAAACAAGATTGAAAAGAGAAGATAAATACGAACAAAGTAAGATTGGTCCCCAAGCGTTGAGCAGGAGACTATATATGACCTCTGATTTGTTGTTTCAACTTTGTATTTTGGACCACGATTTCGACTTTCTGCAGTCAAATTTAATTTTGACGTTTTCCGACCCTCGGTATGTATTTAGTCATAGCTTTAACATTTTTCAGGTAATGTGGATAAAACGTAGCAATGCTCGCATTCAATTAGTCTTCTAGTGGTCTGTTATATCAAATTAGTGTTGTTTTACAGTTGTTTTTTGTTTTTGTTTTGTTTTTTTTTGTTTTTTTTTTTGGGGGGGGGGGGGGTAGTAAGGCTGTGAGAAAATGAAAGGGGTCGCGTTTCTCGCACCGCCATCGTATTTGACGTCATAGCATTCTCTGCTTTGTGCATGCATGCCCATACAACTGTGTGTAGGGAACCTGGCAATTGAAAATTGACTTGTATGTAATATATTATTCACAAAAGTAGGGGATATCCAAATTGATGTTGATATTTTCGGAGGTGGCTCAGTTGGTAGAGGTGCAGGCTGCAAGCCGAGAGGTCCTCGGTTCGAATCCCACATGCGGCAACTGCGTTGTCCATGGGCAAGACACTTCACCCCCATTGTCCACGTGGGGGCACGGTGACGCTGTGTACTACGGCGTACTGCACGTCGATGGTGCACCTCTCTTCAACCAATGCTAACCCTGCTTGTGTGGAGTTGGTATGTTGGGGAGCTGACAGTTGCTCGCCGTTGCTCGGTGGTTCTCTCCGGGTACTCCGGCTTCCTCCACCCGTAAAACTCACGGTCATGGTCAACCGTTGTGCAGAAATATGTGACCTTAAACACCAATAAATAAATTGATATTTTCGGAAAATGGTACTGGACACGCGTGATTAGACACATCAAAATGTTACCCAGTTTTAGTGTGGATCATGAATGTCACCGGCCCATTAAAACTTCGTGCAGGTTTTTTCGCACGAGCGCCGCGTTAATGTCTGTGGGGTACGTTTTGAAATTTTCATTTATTCTGGACGGGCTTTGTCAGAGGTCACATCGTTCTTTTCTTGGTATAAACTCGTTCATCAATAGTTTCTGGTCGAAACGTAACTTTTGAGGTATGCGAAGATTGACACGTGACGAACGTTTACGCGCCGTTTGCATGTTGGAAGCTGGCAACAGGCAGACTGCGGTGGCTCAGATTCTCAACGTTACTCAATCGGTGATTAACAGTTTGTGGTCACGCTACCGTCAGACAGGCAATGTTGATGACAGACGTCGGTCAGTTGTCCAAGGGCGACAAACTGCTAACCAGGATCGTTTCATCCGAACCACAGCATTACGTAACCGCCATCAATGTGCCTCAGAAATTGGACAGCAGCTGCACTGAGTGACAGATGTGCGAGTCAGTAGTGAAACTATCCGAAATCGCCTGCACAGCCGGGATTTGTACGCTCGACGACCTCGAATAATTCCCCGTTTGACTGAACATCATATCACTGCAAGGCTTAATTGGTGTGTAGCACGACAGCTCTGGAACAATCGTCGGTGGAGCAAATTCATGTTTTCCGATGAATCGAAGTTCACTCTCGACTTATGTTGAAAATATTAAGTGGACTTAGTCCTAACAATGAATATAAACTCTTTTAATTGATGATATTGAATTGACATGGAAGAAAACATCAGCGTTCAAGGGGTTCAATTATTATTGTACCTTCCTACAAATGCAGATGTGTTTGCCAATTTCGCTGCTGCGGCTCAGTATACGACATTACCATAGACGATGTTAGGCTTGATATGGTGTCAGTTTCCTGGAATGCGTTGGTGTTGTGCAGTAATGCATCTTACCGGAAACTCTCCTTTTAAATATAAGTTACATGTAACAATATTTGCACAAGGGTAATCTCATCGCTCTAGACTGGAATAACAGTCAACGGAGAACATGAATCTAATACGGGGCCAGTGTTTAATCGCAACCCAGACGAGTTCTGAATGACGCATTTTTGATGCCATAAGGGACTTTTGTAGGATACAGATTTCCTATTCGTACACATCACATTGATTCATTGTAAATGCAGTTGTGTGTGTTTTTCAGATTAAGCCTTTGGTTTGTTGCTGAGTTCAGGGACTATTAATGGAGGATTATCAAAAACATGGCATGCTTAAGATAACTGTCAATATTGAACGAATCAAGTGCGAATAAAGGCATACCATCCCAGTGGTGAGTGTGCTGCAATATTCCACACGTTTTAAGCGTTGCATTCTGCCTTTGTTAGAACGGTTGTCTTACTTATGTGTATTTTACTCCACCCCATCAGTTCGATAGCATATTTTTTCAGAAATGTGCGCTTCAGTTGAAAAGCTACGAGACATGATTACAAAATCGGACTAAGAATTTCGACCGAATCGCCACTGACCTGGTCCTAAGTACTGAATATCTAGTTGCGAATATGTTTTGTGGGTGATCCCTCTTGGTAGATATAGTACAGTCGCCGTGGACTGGTCGTAATCCACGCGTGGGCAGTGATGTTCACGCTTGCCTTTACCAGGTTATAAAAAATCATCAGAAAAATGTTAAGTAATGAAGCATCGGGTTGTATCCGGTGCTTCATTAATTAATTTTTTGATGATTTTTCCTATAATTAGTATTTGGAATCTAATATTTTTGCCGCCGTGTAAATATTGCCCATCCGTGGATAGTGGCCAGTCCACGACGACCGTATTGTACTGAACTGAGACCACAAAAACGGATGTATAATTTCTACCAGATCGAGCACTGGGCGCGATCCGGTCGAAATTCTTTGCCTACATCCCTCCCAACACTCATGTAGTATCTCGCATGGGAAATAAGAAATGCAACAACACTGAATAGTAGAAGCTATTTTATTTTGTTTTTCTTGATTCTGTCTTGAATTTCACAATATTTTATTGAAAAAAGCCTCCAATCACTGATGTAACTGTATTGCGAGCAAATCGCGATCTGACCGACAAAGATACCACTTTTTGATCACGGCGCTATAATGCCGAGGTCGATGAGATGTGTCGCGTTCAATAGCCGAGTCGGTGCATTCAAGGTCGCATACATATCTGGGTCAAGCCGTGCCTCAAGTTTAACTTGTGAACTACTGAAGCCAAAGCTATTACACTTAACTAAAATGTTGAGTACAGACATGAAAGTATTGCACACAAATTTTTAAGCTTCCAACTTTAAATAAAAACGACGGCCTTCTTGGACATGAAGTGAAGATCATAAACCATGTCTTCACTAAAGGTAATACAAATATGACCTGAGGTGACATAACGAACGAGGCTGAAAGTTCAGTATCGCGTTCTACAGAAGGGTTAATCTTTCTCTAAGTGTGTCTCATTTTTCACTGCTGCGGTACCGATCTGGATATACACATGCAGTCATCAGCAGACAAGGCGGAAGCAGATTGGAATTTGGGCTGTAGCATCCTGGGCTCCAAAAACTACGTATCCATGATTGCCCAGTGTACTCTTAATTTATTTTTTTGACGTCATAAAGTGGTATATCAAGCCTTAACCCTTCATATAAAATGACCTTGACTCATCCTGTTTGACCCTGAACGGAGTACATAAAGACTACATAAAGCGTGATGTCGGATTAAGAAGTATAAGAATTTGAAAAGCGCAAGCTGCTCAGAGAATCAAGAGAAGCACCAGTTAGCATGTTCGTGGGAATTAATGCTGGGCGACTACTCCTGTCTGACCAGAACGGAATACTGGAAGAGGTCCGTGGTCAATTACAGTCTCTCAAATAACCTCCAAACAGCCATTCTCTTTGTTGAACTCTTTTACGATTTGCACCACGTTACTACGGCAACAGTCAATCTACATATGGCTATTTATTCTGTTCGCACATAGATCCCCACTGTTTTGAGTTGGTGCCAGAATTATCTGATGAGTAGATACAAGGAAATAAAAGTTTTCAGCCGTTCGTGAAAACTAGTATTTTTCTTTCTAGTCGCGAAATGGATTATTCTGGCACCTACTCAAAAAGCCGTAGGTAACCTTCTTACTATATGCATTGTTTAAGTATAACTGGCCCTGAAAGGCCGCTTTTTCTGCCTAGGATGCTGATATGATCGGAATTCATAAAGTGTATAGTTGCTCAGTGAATAATATGTGTGGTAGACCAATCGTGATTTTCAACGTGCAGCCCTAAGGCAGCATGTTGAAAATATTATCCCTCCCCCAAGTAACAAATATAGACTCTTCTAACCGGGGACAACGAACTGGCGTGGAAGATACCATCAGGGTTCAAAGGGTTAAATGTGTTTAAACACCCAAAAGCCGAAAATGCACAGTGACATAAATCTAAACTTCTTGCGTAATGCACGCCACTTCCGGGGAGAATTCTCTTAATCTGTCATGAAGATAGAAACTCAGGAAGTGAAGCAGGGTTTGTTTACTGTGGTAAACAAGCTCTCTTTACTGCTAAAATAGGACCAGGTCACATTGACTTGGGGAAGTCCTCTAAAACGGGCAACATGGGTATAAACGATTGGCCGGACATTATATCCATGTTGGGTCATAATTAGCCACTGTGAAGAAATATGTGACCTTAAATACCAATAAATAAATAAATAAATTTACATGAAACATCTCTTAATTGGGAAATAGAAGAGTATAAAGACCATCGATTTTTAGCTTTTCTCACACTTGCTTTTAGACTATCAAGAGGTTAAGACTGAATTTCATACTGCTCCAAGACAAAGATGTATAAAGTTACAGATCCAAGATTAGGGAAAACAAGTTATCCAACCCTAAATACACGACAAGAAGAAAGAACAGTTATCACTGAACTTTATGAGTTGACGAAAGAGTGTTATATTTGTAACGGAGGGGGCATCTGGCTAATACATGCCCACGTAAAGGACCATGTTATTAGAAAATGCAATCTGAAAGAACATTGCATTAATGAATGTGCTTTAAAAATATTATCTTAATTGTTATTACAGACCTCGCCGATCACTTCGGAAAATTCTACTTAGAAACAAGTTTTAAAACAAATATTGACAGAGAAACAATTAAAATAATAAATATATTCTAGGAAGATATGAACACTTTTGATGGGAAACTTTTGGAACTTGACCTTCAATAATGTGTTAAACGCTCATTGTCCTGACGAAGCATATAATAACTTCATAAATCTATTCCTACATGCCTTCAATAAGAGTTTTCCCCTAAAAGAACGACAGCAAAAAATCGATATGTCAAAAAAACAACCTTGAATGGACAATGGCTTAATAACCTCTTCAGTAAACAAACTTGAACTCTACCATTAACAACTGAAAAATCCTACCGATGAAAATAAAAAGTTCTTATAAACAGTTCCGACAGGTCTTCAACAAAATAAAACGGAAAGGCAAAGCCTCTTATTATAACTCTATAATCCGAGAAAATCAACATATCCTAAAGAAAACATGGCAAATATTAAATGAAGCAATCCAGAAAACCCATTCAAAAATTAAATTTTCTGCAAGTTTCAAAGTTAATGTTACAGGAATCTCCAATTGCGTTGAGATCGTGCGAGAATTCAATAACTTTTTCATTATTGTGGGACAATCTACATCCACACAGATAGCTCCTTCGAATAAATATTTCTCAAGTTACGTTCAAGGCAACAGTCACCCAAACATCGTTTGTCTTGAACCCACAACTTCTGACGAAGTTGTCAACTAACAAAGAAATCTAAGACAAGCAAGGTTTGTAACGGGCTGACCTCTAGACTCATCGACGGAATTATTAATTCTGTATCGACCTCCCCACCCCCCCCCCCCCCCCCCACCATCACATATAATAAACCTATCTTCCGAAAACGGTTTTAAATCAGATGACGCGAGTGTTGTGAATAATTATAGATCAATTAACATACTTCCTATTTTCTCCAGACTCTCAAAATGGATTATGCAGACTCGCCTTGACTCATTCCTTGTGAATAATAACATCATTTACCAACACCGGAACGGATTTAGAAAGGACATTCAACAGTGCAACCGATACTGCACCTTCTGGATCATATAGCAAAGGAAAATAACAAACCCACCAAGGGTAGTACAATCTCTGTTTTTAGACCTGTCAAAAACATTTGACACAATAAACCATGATATTCTCCTAAAAAAATTAATGTTTTATGGTTTCAGAGTAATCTCAGTTACAGAAAGCAATATGTAGAGTATCTGAACAAAAAAGCATCACACACCAGAATTACCCACGGAGTTCCACAGGCTTCAATTTTAGGGCCTGTTTTATTTTTTATTTACATTAATGACACGTCAAACGGTACTAACTTGAATCTCTTATCGTTCGCTGATGACACAATGGGCTATGCATCCCATCATAATCAAGAAATCTTATATCAATCTGTCAACACAGAGCTAGAAAAAATTAAATATGTGAAGCAGAGCTGATAACCTACTCCTAAACTCCAAAAAATCGAAATATGTCATAATCAACTCGTCACATATCAAACCTAAAAATAGCAATAATATAATTAGCATCGATAATAATCCTATAACCAGGTTGGGTATTAAAGAAATAGAATCCCTACTAGAGTTGAAAGAATTCTATCACATAGAGCGTTAGTCACCCTGTATTATACGTTAATTCATAATCACTCTCTGTTTGGTATCCAAATTTGGGGACGCTCCAAACATATAAACAAACACTATCTCCTACAAAGAAGAGCAATCCGAATAATAAATAACAAAGCTTATAACTGTCACACAGATCGCCTGTTTTTAAAAGATAAAATACTTAAAATCCAAGACCTTTATACATTATATACATTATTATTGGTGTATGACTGGCATAACAATGTACTACCTACCACCTTTACTTACTTCATCACTATTAGAAACGTAGATGGAGTTGTAACTTGACAGAAACGTAGATGGAGTTGTAACTAGACAATCAGGATTATTAAAAGCAAACACGTCGAGAACCAAATTTATTGAATGGCTACCCGCGACCACCTTTCCGGCGTTATGGAACAAACTGAACAAAGAAATACGGAACACATACGATAAAAATGTTTTTAAATTGACCTTAACCAACTTACTAACAGGCTCCTATTCCACTTCTGTCTCCCGCACAAATCCTTATTGCCAAGATTGTAACGTTTGATTAAAGACTCGCTTGATATGGATTTATTTGGCCAAGTTCCCATTTTATAGAACAAATAGTAATATTTACTAAAATGAGACAAATTATTTTTTGTGGTTTGAGGATCTCCAAGAGATGAAGCCGACTTACATTAAGGAGATCGCAGGTAGACAGCCAATCTGGCTATGCCCTTTCCTTGTAATATTTGTACCACAGAATCAAAACATTTTGTTCATTATTTGTATCATTATTTGTAATTCCCATGTGCTTTCCAATTTATTGCACACTATTATGGTACGTTTATTGCAAAATAAATATTGAGTTGGGAGCCACCAGCAATGAAAGTTTCAAGAAAACGTAAATCTAAGGCAGTAAATTAAAAATGTCAAAACTGGCTAAGAAACTTTCATGAACAACTGAAAAGTGACATTCAAAAAATGACATTCAGAAGGTGAAACATAACTGAGTTGTATTACAAAATATTCATGGAATAAAATTCAGAAAGGGTAATGATTTTATGTTTTCTGTTCATATATTTCTTGGTTAGGTTTTGTTTTTCATACTTGTCTGACAATTAGTTTTCAAATAAACTATTTGTCAGGAAAGTACAAAAACGACTTTTTCAGAATATTCTTAGAAAAAGGTTTTACAAAAAAAAAGTTTTATAAATATAATTTGCAAACAGAAAAAAATAATTTTGTTTGTATTTAAGTTTCAAAATATGAAACATAAAAACATTTTGTCAAAAGATTTGTTGTTAAATGTTTTTATGTTTTACACAAAAAACAAATTTTCTGAAAACGTAAGTTGCGTGCAAATAAAAATACTTTCATGTTAAAAATAATTTCATGTACAGTGCAAAACACATGTGTTACACATAAGTTTTTGTTTTCAGAATTTATGTATTGCACAAATTCTGAAAAAAACAAAACAAATACTTATGCGCAACATAATTACGTTTTGCACTACCCATATTGAATTCCTTACTTAGTAATTAAAATCACATTAGGATGAGATGTTTACAAACTTTGTCACTGCATGGGAATACATCTAAGCCCTTTCTTCGCAATGAAAAGCTTAAATTGTCAAAACATATGGGAACTGTGAGGTTTACACCTCTTAAACTGAATGACTAATAGCCTTGACGCCAAGACTCAAGTGCTAAACTGCCAAGCGGGCGTCTCAAGAGTTTTCTTGTTTTTACAAAAATGTGATGGCGCCCAAAAGGTCCGTTGCTTGTTTCTCTTTAATCTCTTTCCCAGCATAATTATTCCATTCTTCTTATATCCTCTGCTAACATCATTTCTAGTAACAATAGCTCGTTCGCCTCATCTTCATCTTGTGTATAGGGTGGTATACCAGCTGACATTCCGTAGAAATCGTTGAAAATCTTCTTGAATTTCGTCAAATACTAATGGGAAAATTCTCTTGACTCGAGCTCTTGCAAATCGTCGTAAATTATTTCCTGAAATAGTTCATTCAACCTCTTTCAGTTCCGTTACTTACCTTCGATATCTTCATGTCTACGAATGGCTATATTCTCATGGTTGGTCAGTGTCAAGAAATGACTTTTTTTCTAGTTGACAATCTTATACTTACTCCAACGACGTGATAGTAAATGTCGTAAATGATTGATTTTTCCCACCTAAAAATCAAAATAGCAAATGAGCATTCTTTGGATCGACTTAGATCCGAATGACATTTTGCATTGCCTATAAATAGTACGTAAGAATAAAAAGTGATGATTATGCTAAACAAAATTAAATAATTGATTATCAGGCTTTTTTAAAACGAATGAGGGAGGGCAGTTTTGATTTTTAGGTTTTTATTCCTGATGGAATGGTTGCCGATGTCTGAAATCTAATTGTGAGAGCCTAAAATCAAATACTTGAGCTTCCATATTGATTTCTCTGATAGTTTTGTTTTGTAATAGCGCTCACACAACACAAAAATCAATATAGAACAACTAAAATGGAGATAAAAAATAATAAGGAGTTTTTTAACTGGTTAAGTGGTGGCTCAGTAGGTAGAGATGCAGTTTGCAAACCGAGAGGTCCTCGGTTCGAATCCCACCTGCGGCAACCGCGTTGTGTCCTTGGGCAAGACACTTCATCTCCATTGCCCACATGGGGACACGGTGGCGTTGTGTACCAAGGCGTACTGCACGTCGATGGTGCACTTGTCTTCAACCAATGCTAACCCTGCTTGTGTGGAGTTAGTATGTTGGGGAGCTGACAGTTGCCCGCCGTTGTTCGGCGGTTCTCTCCGGGTACTCCGGCTTCCACCACTCGTAAAACTGTCACGGTCATGATTAGCCATTGTGCATAAATATGTGACCTTAAACACCAATAAATAAATAAATAACTGGTTGAGTGCTAGAAGCCACAATCAGGCCGTCTCAAAAATGAGGGTACCAGTGCAAAAGTAAAATTTTCCCAACTCATGTTTTGTATTCATTTAAGCGTAAATAATAGCTTGTTTATACAAATTTGTTCTATTGCCTGTCGGCACTCTCCAATAATTTGTAATGGAACGATTTTCGATGAACAAATTCAGACCACCAAAAATAATCTAATCATCAACCACTTGAATAAATACTTATTTTGTATACATATGAAAATCGTATCGCATTTCGCGAAGAGAATAACAATACTGTATCAATGTATACGACATAGTGCATCGCAAATCGCGATATGATTCCACTAAAATCACATGGTAGTTTTGTACATTTTGAATTTTGTCTCCAAAATAAAAATGACGAACGCAGGCTGAAAAAACGAACGTTCCGTTACCTGAGAATCAAAAGATTAATTTTCTTTAGTCTTATACTTGTTTAGTCAACAGAATATGGTAGAGCTCAATTTGTTTTATCAGACTTTGATGATTTAATAAGCATTGATCCTGCAATACAAACATCAGGAGATAGAAAAGATAAATCTATAACAGCATAATCGACATCAACCACTGTTTAGCATCAAAACATCGTAATAAATGTTTAAAGAAGGATATTTCTAAATCTATACAAGAAATGAAATCTTGGCACAACCAAATAGTCTCTTCAACGGAGAAACTAACAGTACCGGTTGAATTCAAGACAATAGAAGATAATCCAATACAAATACCTCAACGGCAAAAACCTGGAAGAAAATCACGTAAACGCCTTATTACCACTGCTGCAGGAGGAATCAGATCAAAACGTCACTCATTCCTCTATATAACATAAAATGTGTGCATTTCAAATGAATTGGAAGATATTCGAAGAAAATAGATAACTGATTCCATCGAACATGATAGAAAAAACAGCCCTTTTCAGGGCTACCTCAAATTATTAGACAGAAATACCTGATCACATTTTATATTGAATAAAAACCGTGTCTAAAAGAGAGACACACACTCGAAAAGTTGCCTTCATGTAAAGTTGTGAATCATGCGAAGTAAACCAAATTAGTTTTCCTCCTCATATACACAGTGTCACTCTTTATGAGAAATAAAGGAATACGTACTGATTTGTTTGTCTTTTTAGAATTTCTTTTAACCCTTTACCTAACATGAAAAGCAGACGACACTTGCAAAAAAAATTATTGAATAACTAAATTTTTTCATTTTTTGTCTCAAAAACATAGGTTATGACCCCTCGTTGGAACGAGCTCGACGAGCTCGTTCCAACGAGGGGTCATAACCTATGTTTTTGAGACAAAAAATGAAAATATTTTGAAAATTAATTGGCGATTTTTGAGAATAGCGCTGGCCGGTTTTGGCCGTTACGTTGGGTAAAGGGTTAAGAATGTGTGAGACCCTGAAAAGGGCCGACACAAATCCATAATGGTGTTCCGCAACCCGCATCTCCGCCTCTGTGAAGCACCCTTCTTCCCAGTTGTCTGTTTTTCCCACTATCACTTCTTCTTGAATCCCGACGGGGAGTTCGAACCACTGTTTAATCCTGTTGAGATACTGCATCTCCCCGAATGGTCTTCTGGCCTCCTTGATAGTGGGGAATTTGTTCATCATATCTTGATGTTCCTTTTTCGTTAGAGTTGCTGTCCACCATTCTCTTTAGAGCGAGGACAAACTTCTTCATCAGCCCTCCTCTTCACAGTATCCAGTTGTGTCTGCCGTAGTTTAATCAATATGTGTTGGCTCCATGATCTCTGTAGTGAAAAATAAAATAGGCTGATATTGTTGACGAAATAACCCAGCTTCAGTTGGTAATCTTTTACTTACTCCAACTACGTGATAGTAAACGTCCTTAAACGATTGATTTTGTATCGCGTTGTAATCAAAATAGCACGTGAACGTTCTTTGGATAGATTTTGATCCGAATGAAACTTACAGTTAAAACTAGAAGTCTTGTCATGAAATGCGCACAAATAGCACGTCGATCTGCGTTAATCTACGCGTTATGACCATAGTATGGCTATCAAAGTCTGTACATATGGCCTGTGTACAAGCAATGTTTCAGCCACTTCTCTCGACCATTGCCAATACACTGGTTTTAGTATTCTGTGGCCAAAACTAAGCTGAATAAGTGCATTCAATTTGATTCCCTTCCACCAACCAGTTATGTAGCACACCAGCATGCCTTTGGAACATACCTACAGGTTCATGAGTGGTTAGGGCACTCACTGTCTCCAACAGAGTGGGTCTGCTCAATGACCAGTAGAGTTCTTAGACCGACTGCAACAACACAGCCCTTCGCACCTAAAACTTGAACTTGTTCTGTTGTGGATGTAAAATGGGTGTAGTAAGAGATATGGATGTACGAAAGCAGGCTTGTCGTGCTCCGGATTTTGCAGGTGTAATTTGACTTATTGTATTAATCACTAACTCACAAACCCAACCGACACTTCCGAACTAGTTTAACGACACATGCCCCGTAATAGACGGGTACTGGTGAAGATTGAGTTCCTTTTTAGTCTACAAATGACTGCTTTCGCATGATTGTATGGCCTGACGGGATTGCCTCAGAATTTGAACCATTCCGAAAAATCAGGATATCTCAAAAGGCGCAACTCTGATTTTCGAGGAATTTTGATATGTTGTTCACCCACATGTTCTTATTAATCCCCGAAAGCTTTCTACGATTTTGTCTCTGCTGAACCCAAATGTGCCCGGACTATCGTGTATATATAATGAGTCAAAAAGGAAAGTATAATAAACTTCGAGGAGCGATTTTTTTTTAGTATTATCGACTTTAATCCCAAACAAATTATTGTAAGTAAATTCATATTTCAGGTCTAGCTGTATGAATTTGCATACTTTCATGTTCTTATTGTGTTGCAAGCGTCGCCTCAGGACGTCGCAATTCAGACATGGGGTGAAATGAAAAGTTCACACATGCAGTCAATAGCGTGTATGTCCACCGTTTGGCTCTTGGATGGCATGACATCGACGGCGCATGGACCTAATAAGTCTCTGGATGTCACTCAGTGGTATTGAGTTCCACTCCAGCCTTAGAACATTGCGTAAATCGCCTAACGTCTGAAGATCATGAAGTCGTGCCCGACGGACCAATTGATCCCAAAGATGCTCGATTGACGACAAATCTGGCGAAAGTTGGGGCCAGGTAAGAAGTTGATGCTCTGCTTCTCAAAGTCACGATAGATACGTGACACTGGGCATTGTCTGGCTGGAACAACAACGGGACAACAACAGCGTTAAAAATTTCGTCCCTATATCGCTGTCCATTCAGATTGCCATCGATGACGATCAACTGCGTTCCATGGTGCAAGGAAATTCCTGCCCAAACCTTTACACTACCCGTTCCGAAACGGTCGCATTCCCGCACGCAAGCATCAGAAAACCGTTTTCCTCGTCGGCGATACACTCTTGCCCTACCGCCAGCGCGCCGTAGACAAAGTCGTGATTCATCACTAAAAAGAACTGTGTTCCAACGCTTCTGAGTCAAGCGAACACGCTGACGTACCCATTCCATTTTGACGGTACGATGACGTTGGATAAGAATTGGTCCGTGGTATGGACGTCTACTTCGGATGCCGTGTTCAGCGAGTCAGTTGCGGACAGTTTGTGCACTGATTCTATTGTTAGTTCTACCAGGAGTAATTGCTGCTCTCCTCGTCGCCGGAAAGACGCGATCCTGCAAGTGAGACGTCCTGATGTGTCGGTCTTGTGCAGGGGTCGTAACTCTTGACTGACCTGAACGCGGTCGGCCGGCAGTAGATCGAGTGGTTCTATACCTTCCAATGAGACGGTAAATAGTGGCCACGGTGACTCCGAACTCAGCAGCGAACTCATCTGGAGGTATCCCAGTTTCATGCATACCAATGGCACGCAACCTCTGATTTTCGGTTAACCTTGGCATTTTTTAAAATGTCGGAAGACAAAAACTAGCGTGTTTTCACAATAACCCAGGCTCTCTAGTACGACATAACACAAAGAAAATCGTCGGTAACCCATTCAAATTGACATTCTCGGGTAGCACGTGCTATTTTGAAATCCGTAACAAAATTGTATCTGGTTGGGGGTGGACAACTACAACATGTCATTAAATTCTTTGCACGACTTCTTGTCCACATACACGAAACATTTAATTTAGAACTATTATATTTGGACCTTCATTCTATTTTTCATATTTGTTTCTATTATACTTTCTTTTTTGACTCAGTATAGAATAAATAGGTACTAGGGCCGGTAATTAGATTTAAACCACGAGTAGGATAAGGGTTTTAACCACTCGGCACTTTCTGCCGCAAACACAGCGGTTTGTTTTGTTTACATCTGCGCCGGGGGCATTACTACCGACAGCACGCACGTCAATGCCTGATTGACAGCTAGAAACATTGTCAAAGTTGATTGAATGTAGCTTTCTTTTTAAATATACAATTGTAAGTATTTTAAACTTAATACGTCATTGCACGTAGGAGGTTAGTACTGCAAAACATCGTATGAAGTGTGAATGTATCGAAATTGGCAAATTACGTGATGTCCCGTCATGGATTAACTTCCAACTGAAGGTGTATGTTTTTTAACCCCAGTAAACGCTTTACACCGGTAGTGGGGTCAAAAACTGGAATATAACATACAGGTTTTTCACAGGTAGTAACATGGTATAAAAAAGGATACACGCAGACTATAAATCCCGAGCGCTGTGAGATAAAATGGGAAGCACAAGTCCCTTTTTTTAAAATGAAACTTCGGGTCCACTGGCTGCCAGCAAGCGCTATTCATTCCAGCAAATTATCTTACTGCAGCAGGGGCACTGAAAGAAAATTTAGTTGAGAGGAAAGAAATATAAACGGGCCACGGGTCAACAATTGGGTCCACGATGCATGCCACGTTCCCTTTCCCGAAAGTCTTTAATTGAAATAGACATCCCTTTACCCAACGCTACGATATAATATTTGATATTTCAATTATTTTTCTCCCGATTAATCAAAGAGTTTAACAAAACCACATCATGCGACCCCCTCATTGGAATGATGAGTGGTCACATCGTATGGTTTTGTTGAAATTTTTCGAAAAATATTTTTTTAACTGCTCAGTTTGTAAATTGCGCGGGCAGCTGCAGCTGATTCGTTAGGTAAAGGATTGAAGTTGAGCTATATCTGGGGACTTAGGAACCGGTTCTCGTCAGATCACCAAAATTAAGCAATGTCGAGCCCGGTTAGTCCTTGAATGGGTGACCGTCTCGGCGATTGATTCGGGCTTCCGAGTTGTGTCCTTGGGCAAGGCACTTAACCCCGATTGTCAACATGGAGGCACGATGATGCCGTGTACTAAGGCGTTCTGCACGTCGATAGTGCGCATGTCATTAACCAATCAAACCCTGCCTGTGCTGCAGTGCGGAGTTACGATGTTGGGGAGCTGGCAGCTGCTCGTCGTTGTTCGTTGGTTCTCTCCGGCTTCCTCCACCCGCAAAAATGTCAACGACTCGATATGACCTTGGCTGTTAAAGTGTCGTTAAACCTTAATAAATAAATATATGGGGACTTCCTTGAATTCACTTGCGTCTGTCTGCCTTTCCTCGTCAGTTATCCTTTTATAGTTTGCGTAAAAGAAACCTCGGTGATCGGTGTGCAAAAAAACAACAATGAATTACAACGGAAAGAAGGGAAAAGTAATAATTTAGCCCATTACCCAACGTATAGGATATCAAAATTTATTATTTTAAGCATTGTTTTTCTAAATGTAACCATATCATGTGACTCCCTCATTGGAACGAGCTCAGTGAGCTCGTTCCAATGAAGGGTCATATGATATGATTTTGTTTGAACTTTTTGAACAATAATTTATTTTCAATAGCTAAATTTGAATATTACGCGGGCGGATGCGGCCGATTCGTTAGGTAACGGGTTCTGCCCCATTGAGATGTTGGATAGCAATAGCACTGTGTTCCGGTACACAGGAAACGTGTCTATTTCAGGACCGCGAAGTGCAAATGGTTATTCCACAGATTAAGTGCTCAGATGCGGCCAGGAATTTATTGGCATTGGTCCGATTCCTAATGTTGAGATATTGGTTACAAAACAGCTATATGATGCGTCTGGACAACTCTACACATCAGGAGCATGGAGGACGAGGCTATCATTGGGAACGAGCACACCTGGCACAGACGCACAAGAAATGTGGTTAAAACAGAGACATAAAGAATTGCACGTCTCCCATACTTCGCCAAAATATATTTTTCGAAAGTTGTGAATGTTCTCGGCGCATTAAGTCTACTACATCGTAATTCGATGAGACACAATCAATACGTATTTATTTTCTAAAATATAATATTTTTAACAATGTGAAATACAATAATTATTGTAAGGTCGATAACTGGTTCGTAATGTTGGTCTAGTGAAGACGAGACGTGTGGGGTTGGTCTGTAGAAATAGAACAGAATTTGTGATTAGATTCAGGAAGAAAGTACGAGGATATGAGTGACCACTAAGTTCTTATTTGCTGTCCTTTTCCCCGTAGAAGTTTTTAAAACGTCGAAATTGCGACTTTGTATCTAGGAATTTCGATATTTTAAGCCGAAATTTTGACGTTACATCTCGAAATTTCGAGATAAAAGTCGAAATTACGACACATAATTTCGATTTAAAATCTAGAAATTTCTAGATAAATAGTTCAAATTTCGACTTAAAATCTCGAAATTTTTAGAGGTAAAGTTCGACTTTTAAAATATTACTACATTCTTATACGCTTTCGTAGTACCATTACACCACCCCCCTCCCACCCACCCCCAATTAGAAAGCATTACTTTCTTTCAAACATTAGCTTGTGGTTCCCTTAGAAGTGCAACTATCAGCCTTATTTGAATCTGCAATTGTAAATTCTGAAACCATGTTTCCGTTGTTTTTTTATGAACCCTCAAACCAAATTTCAAAGACTAAAAAGGAAAAAGGTTATTGTCCGATCGACATTCAGATTGTACAACTCCCTGAGCACACCCATGGGTTCAGAATCGTACCTAACCATTGTCTATACAATCTAACACCTCTATTAACCATTTTTGCATAGCGTCACCTTACATATGGGATTCGATATGCTTGTCTAAACCAGCTAATCAGGGTTTATTACTAAACATTGCACCCACGTGTGCTGCGTAGCACTGATCGCCGCATTCATATCGTTTGTTTCCTCTTTTTCCAGTGCTGTCGTTCTTTTTGTGAAACAAAATTCAATCGTATCAGCTGTCAATTCAGAATCTTCAAAGGTATGAAAGGGTCTACGGCACATAAAAACAATATTTACTAAAAAGTCATGGAGTAGTATTTTCCCTCGTGCAATAACTCAGGTTCCACAGAATGCATAATTACTGTTATCGCCAATGGACAGCCAAGCTGAATCAAGGACAATATTTTGAGCTTGATCACAGAATTGAGAGTTGTTGTGGTTGTTCCAAAGGTGCCAGTATGAGTTAGTACTTGGTCACCAAATAGATGGACCTCTGTTCTTACCCAAACTGGTAGAGTGCTAAATTATTTTTGATCATCAACATTTTCCCGGTTACTTGGATATAGTTTTCAAACACAAAACTATTTACCATATCTCGAGGTATTACCTTGACATTCACCAAATTCCTTTTCCTGGTAGACTTGTGTGCTCTCAGTGCATCCAGTACAGGCATTTAATCTATTATATCTTGTTTGACAGAGCAAAGGAAAGTAAGCAAATCCCTGTCAACTGAATATATCATTGTTCTGTAATCCAATCTCCACATATTGTAATTTCATAAGAGATTAAAGCCATTAAGTATTAGGTGGACTGAGACCAATAGTACCAATTGCAATAACTCAAAAACATGTGTCGGAGCATTTAGTATTGCAATGAGTTTTTTTTCAAATTACTTACTGCAATTTATGTCCATTCCTACTGAAAAAATAGGGAACAACGGTTGCAGAATATTAACAGATCACCACTCTTCTTTAAAGTAACTAAACACACAAGAATTTGTGAAAGACATTTTGCTGATGGAAAACAAACTTTCCAAAAAATCAATAACCAACTGGATAACAGAGAAAAACTATTTTGGCATTGAAAAAGTGACAAATGACGATAAACTTTTGCAATTTTATACCTGTCTTGTGAACTACCCTTGGGCAAGGTGCCCGTGTGAGGGCACAGTGGCGCTGTGTTCCAAGGCGCACTGCACGTCGATGGTGCACTTGTCTTCAAACAAATGCGAACCCCGCTTGTGCGTAGTTAGTACGTCGTGGAGTCTAATGGTTGCTCAGTGGTTCTCTCCGGGTGCTCCGGTTTCCTTCGCCCGTAAAACTGCCCGACACGAGGTGACCCTGGCAGTCGAAAGTGTCGTTATACCCCAATAAATAAATACCTTTAAGAACTACAAACTGTTCAGATGCTTGTTTTTGCAAGTGCAACAAGATGCAAAAATGGTGTACTCGCCTTACCATAAACGTAAAACAAAAGTGCATTGGTACAAGCGAAAGTATCCTTATAGTTAGATAAAACAAGCCTTGCAGGGCTCGTTTAATAAAATCTTGAAGATGAATGTTTCTTTGTAATTGTAAAATTAATACTTAATTTACTTTTTTAAAAGATCTGGCTTTCAGATTTGAAGTAAGTGTTTCTATTGCTTTGGTAATTCTGAATGCATGGTTACCATTGTTAGAAAAAAATGAAATCTTTAATATTCATGCCAGAAAGAGATATGATAATAGAAAACATGACAAAATGTTTTCGAGACTATCCAAAAACACCGATGATTATTGATTGTTCTGAAACGTTTGTTGAAACACCATCTTCATTCAGAACAATTTCTACTCTCTTGAGCCATTATAAAAATAACTATGCCATTAAATACCTAAAAGGAATGACTCCCACTGGAATGATTAGCTGTATCTCAAACAGTGCACATTTCTTCAACCGCTGTAACCCTACTTCAGTGGAGGAACTTTAACAGAGTTAGAATGACGAGGAGGTGACAGTTGCTCGTCGATGCTTGGAGGTTCTCTCCGGGTACCCCGGCTTCCTCCACCCATAAAACTGTCACGGTCACGATTAGCCATTGTGCACAAGTATGTGACCTTAAACACCAATAAATAAATACATTGATCAAAGTTTTCCACATTTTAAAGGACTCTTTACCTTTAACACTAATCAGACACGCTGATAGTATTTTAACAGTATGCTCTGTCTTGTGCAATCTGCAAGAGAGATTTGTGGAATAAATGTGTTACTCCATACATCAAACAGAACACATTTGTCCTTAACACGTTACCCAGTGTGAATGGCAGACGACATTTGCCAAACTTGAATAACTCAAAATTTTTATTTTGTCTGAAAAAAAAACAGTTTATGTGACCCCACTGGAATGAGCTCAACAAGCCGCTGACGTGTCAGCCGATGTGTTGACTTTGCTGTGTGAAAGGAAGTATTGTTATTGGGTGAGAATTATTTAATGGTCTGAATATCCCATTACTTAATGAAGAAAATAATCCACCATAATCTTTGGTGAAAAAATCCCCACCCCCGACCAACCCTAATACTTACTCGAGGAATGAGCATTTTCACTTTCCCCCTTAATCTAATTAGGGCCAACACCTGTAATTTTTTCATACTTACAATAGGTGGAGAGTGGATTACCACTAAATCACCCATGGAGTGGAGTTATCACCAAAAGTAATACTCCTGAATTCTGTACATATGATCAAGAAGTCCAGACACCAGACAATGTTTGTGTCAATGGCCTACCAGGTTTAAGCTGAAGGTCCCGTGCTTGTGCTTGTTATGATTTGCAACAAATTAACAATTATTGCTTGGGTAGAAGCTCCACTCTATGGGTGACAGTGACAATAAACACGCTGCATCCTGTAACAGAAAAAATCTTTTTTGTGGGAGTTCAAAACAAAGGCCATGACCCTTACTGGATCATGGCCAATGAGCCCATTCCACTGAGAGGTCATGACCTAAGTTTTAGAAGCGAAAGCTGAAAACTTCTTATGTTGAGCACAAGGAAGATTTGCTCGATATGTTTTTAAGAGGTTGCACTTAGCATGCAGTTTCCATCCCCAAAACAATGTTCTAACACTTTTTGTTCAAAAGTGGGTATACCATTTCAAAGATTTCTATGTTGAGAAGGTGGACAACCATGAAGTTGTACAGTGGCATTGTTTGTGAAGATGAAGATAGGTTAAAGTATTAATAAAAGTGTTTCACAGTTTGCTTCGATTGATACTGTACTGCAGGTGCATTGTCTCTCTCTGTATTAATAATGAACATAATGCAGACAAAATTCAAAATAACCTCGTCCTTTTCTACGTGTAGGAAACCATTTTCTAAGTACTGTGCTGTACATGCAGCATATGTTACCAATTAAATTCAGGTTTTTTAGAACTTATCTTTATAGATTACAGTTGATACAGAACCACTTACTTTTGGTACCCGAGTTAGCATAACACATTTAAAATAAAACCATTTATATTTTCATGTCCTGTTATCACATGTGATCATTTTTATTCCAGTATCAGTTTTTTGACAAAAACACCACAGTTTAATTGGTGGTGGTGATGCAGAAGGCGTGCTGGTGGGTGAGGGTTGGTTTCCAAAACTATGGATCACGAACTATCTGTTTGTTTTTGAGGCTTTTGGTGGTGAAGAGGATGATAAAACGTCAAGAGTAGAACCAGAAACTAAAACCTTTTTCAAACTTTGAAGAAGCAGCTTTGGAATAATCTTTTCAAAGAAAAGCGCGTCATGTTTTGCCTTAAGAGATTCCCAATAGCCTTTATCAAATGAAACACAATCAATAAAAATTCCTCTCTGTGTCCTAACTACAAAATCACATTGTTCAGTGTCACAGATTGTCATTTGTACTTTTACTTGAGCGTAATACTTACTATTCCTACTAAGGTGGATTGATCCTCGTTCACGTTTTGTCAAGTACTGAAGTGTAGCTTGAGCGGGATCTTGATCTCTTACACTACATGGACATTTTAATTCTACTACCCTTTAGCAATGGCATTCACATGTAACCAATCTGTCAACACTAACATCTAGATATGGTGCATTTGACCAAACTCGCAACACAGCCTCCTTCATTTCAATTTTTTTGTGATATTCCATTTGTATTTAACAATACACATTGGCAGCTAGAACTTATTTTGCCTCCCCCATTTTAATGCTTTAGGCATTTGAAGTTCTTCTGTTACTTTAAATCCCATTGCTTCATCTAGGAGTGATGGTGAATTTCTTTCATGAGCAATTCGATGAAAATTGGAAGCTGCTAGTTTGCCTACTTTGAATATTTTCCATTCAGTATTATCATGCGGTCCTTGAGTCTCATAAAATATCAAGTCTGATTGCTTCTTACTTATTTCTAATTCTTTCATATAATTGTCAACAGCATTTTTATAATTTTCATCCATCGAGTCAAAAATGTTTTTTATCTATTATAAAATTGGGTAATTCAACATATTCTGAAGATTCATCTTCTTCATGAATGACATTAAATGAATCAGAGATATCTTCCTGCACTTGGATTGCTGGTTTAACCCTTTGAACCATGATCGTATATTCCACAAGAGTTCATAGCCTTCACCTGGTAGAGTCCATATTCGTTAATTGGGGGAAGACCAATTAATATTTTCGACATCATTTCAACGTGGTGAAATCTTGATTAGTCTACCACACAAATTCACTGAGCGACTATCTACTTTATGAATTCAGGTGGTATCATAATCCTAGGCCGGAAAAAATGGCCTTTCAGGTTCAAAAGGAAAAAGTATTATAGCAGAGAGAAGGGACACACTTCGGTTAATATCACATAATGTCTGAGAGAATTCAGAAACATTTATAGGGTAAAACTCTGTCTCTTGTTGATCAGCACTGTGGTCAGTTATGGATCTTTTTTACCAGGTTTAACCCTTTACCCAACGCAGACGATATCAAAATTTATTATTTTAAATAACATTTTTTCAAATTTTTAAAAAAATTTCAACAAAACCATATCATGTGACCCCTCGTTGGAACGAGCTCGGCGAGCTCGTTCCAATGAGCGGTCACGCGATATGGTTTTGTTGAACTATTTTGAAAAAAAATATTTTTTCAACTGCTGAATTTTCATATTACGCATATGTAACATGGATCTTTTTTACCAGGTTCAATCCTTTACTCAACGCAGACGATATCAAAATTTATTATTTTAAATAACATTTTTTCAAAGTTTTAAAAAAATTTCAACAAAACCATATCACGTGACCCCTCTTTGGAATTCCAACGAGGGGTCACGTGATATGGTTTTGTTGAACTTTTTTGAAAAATAATATTTTTTCAACTGCTGAATTTTCATATTACGCGGGCGGATGCGGGCGATTCGTTGGGTAAAGGGTTAAATAAGTTTATTTCCATTACAAGTTTGAGGTTATTGTCTGTAGAAAAAGTTCTGTTCCACACACAGCTCTCTGTGGAGTAAACGATGTTTAACCAAGGGTTACTGCAGCATCCAGTTTGAAAAAAATGGAAGCAACATGATTGCATGCTTCATCTAGTCTGAAAGCAGATTTTTAATTCAGAGATAACCAATAAAAGCATAATGTCATCATAGCGGTTAACTTATATAGTACTAGAAGTCCATATAAATGGATGAATGAATAAATAATTCATTTGCAGTATAATACATGACTGTACAGCATGAAATAGTGAGGCAGAAAGCATGGTACTGCAGGGTAATAGCATATCAATGAGGCTGTCTTCCTGCCACACCCAAATAATAGTTTGAAAACACTTTCCAGACAGCAGACTTATTTACAATTATTTGTTCTATTAAACAATTAATTTTCCCCAGTTATCGATGTTATGAAGATGAGCTCATTCCAATGTGGGGTCATAGGCTATGTGTTTGTGGCATAAACGCAACAAATATTAAAAATATGAGCTCCAGATTTTGAAAGTAATGTTGACCATTTATTGCCTGCCGTTGTGTTTGGGAATTGGTGAGATAGTCGAAATTTCAGTATAAAATTGAAAACTCTTTCCAGTCAGTAGACTTATTTACAGTTGTTTGTTCTATTAAACAGTCAGTGTTTCCTGAAGATAAGCTCATTCCAATGTAGGGTCATAGGCTATGTTTTGTAGCATAAGCTCAAAAAATATTAAAAATATGAGATGCAAATTTTGAAAATTATTCTGATCATCTATTGCCGTTGTGTTTGGGAAAGGGTTAGAGAGTCCAAATCTCATAAATTTTAGCATGTGGCTCGTAGTCAGTTAACCCAAGTGGGATTGGGATCGAATGGTATTGTTTTATCACAAATTATTAGACAGTGCATTCGCATCACTTTTAAGTAAATTGTAACAAAGTAATTAATGATAAATTCTCACCACAATAGCTCATACAAACCATGTCTTGTAATTTTTTTTCTTATACAGCACAACCATATTAAGTGAATAGCCAATTGGTGAGTTGAAGAATTCAAATAACAGAATTATTCAGTTAACCAGAATTTGGTCATCTTTATACGTTCTGCTGATACAGTAGGCATTTATCCCAACATATCAGAGCTCTGATAACCAAAATGAAGTAAAATAAATATTTTCCAAAATAAATGATCAATTTATCATCAGAATACGAATATATATACTCGCCCCAAAAAGAAAGTGTGCATTGCAGAAATTGATCAAACTCCAAAAAAATAATTTCGTAGGTGTAAAGAGTGTTAACCTGTTCATGAATAAGTTATATTGAACACAAAAACAGCTTTCCCCGTTAAAATTGCATTAACGTTAAATGACGTGCTGCACGTTTGTGAAAAGGCATGTTTTGCACGTGGAGAGTCTGAAAATTCATGCAGCAGTGTGAATCCTTGGGTATTTAAACACTAAAGTAAGGCCTTCCTATCGTTCACATTCAAACTTGCGCTGCTGTTAAAACGACTCCACATTAGCATGCCAAGATTGACAATGAATCAACGTCTCCTTGCCCTGGGTATGATTAGAGCTGGCAGAACACACAGAGAGGTTGCCCAGCATTTGAAATGCCACCGTAACACTGTAGACAGGCTAGTCCCTCGACATGCACAACATGATGACCTTCGAGATCGACCCCGCTCCGGAATACCCCGAGTTACCACCCCTGCACAAGATCGGTATATCCGTGTCGTCCATCTCCGGAACCGGCAACAAACGGCAACGACGACAGCCAGGAACACCCCTAACCTGAGACGGATACATCCTCAAACAGTAATCAACCGGCTGAGAGAATACGGCTTACGTCCTCGAAGACCTGCAATTCGTCCGATTTTGACGTTACGTCATCGTCGTGCTCGACTGCAGTGGTGTGGTCATCAGATGGCCGCCAGAGAGTTTACAGACGTCGAAACGAACGCTACGCAGATCCATGTGTCGTGGAGCGAAACCGTTATTGGGGAGGGTCTCTCATGGTGTGGGGTGGCATCACTGCCCGTAACAGAATTGAGCTGGTCATTATTGATGGCAATCTCAATGCAGCCAGATATCGTGATGAAGTGCTTACACCTGTTGTTGTCCCATTTCTGCAACGTCGCGGCCCCGGCGTCATTCTACAGCAAGACAACGCCCGACCCCACACAGCTTCAACAGTATCTGCAGCAACAACAAGTGGATGTTCTTCCCTGGCCCGCAAATTCGCCCGATATCTCACCCACTGAGCACGTATGGGACGAAATGAAACGTCAGCTATGCCGGCTTCCCCATGCACCTTCAACGCTTGTGGAACTCCAAAGACAGCTTATCAGAATATGGGACAACATCCCACAACACTTCCATGCTAACTTGTTCGCTTCCATGAGGCGTAGATGCACAGCAGTAGTCGATGCAGACGGAGGTCATACCAGATATTGAGTGTGTGACTTTTGTGTTTGACCCTTAGTGTCTTTGACTCTCCATGGCACCAAGAATATTCATCGTAGCGTAATGAAATTTCTCGTGTTGATCACAAATTGATTCATCTGTGATTGAATAAAATTTCCATGAATGAAAATGATATATATCTTTTTTTTAGTCTTATTTTTTAGCATGCACATTTTCTTTTTTGGGAGAGTATATGAACACAATCTAGATGTTCACAAGTACATAAAAAAAAATAATTCATTGGGAAAGTGACTATTCAGTTAACCCATTATATAGCCTGAATGGGACGCGGTGGCGTCGGTTCCCGTCAGATCACCGAAGTTAAGCAACGTCGGATGGATGGGTGACCATTTCAGCGACTGATTCGTGCTCCCGCGTTGTGTCCTTGGGCAAGGCACTTAACCCTGATTGCCTATATGGGGGCGCGATGACGCTGTGTACTAAGGCGGACTGCACGTCGATGGTGCGCATGTCTTCAACCAATCTAACACTGCCTGTCCCGCGATGCAGAGTTCAGAGTTACGATGGTGGAGAGCTGACGGCTGCTCGTCGTTAGTCGGTGGTTCTCTCCGAGTACTCCGGCTTCCTCCACCCGTAAAACTGTCACCAACATGATGTGACCCTGGCTGTTAATGTGACGTTAAACCCTAATAAAAAAAATATAGCCTGAATAGAAAATGATTTGGACAAACAAATACCTGACTACATTTTTGCTTTAAAAACATACCTTATGATCCCTCACTGGAGCGAGCTCTATGAGCTCGTTCCAATGAGGGATCATAAGCTACGATTTTGAAGCAAAAAATGAATATAACTAAGTATGAGTGGTGGATTTTACGTATAGTGCTGTCCGTTTTCAACAGTAACGATAGGTAAAGTGTTACATGGGAAACACAGCACAGTTGCATATGTTTGTATACGGTAATTGTATTCATGTAAAAAAAAAAAAATATATATTGACTGTCATTAAAATTTGAAATTCAAAAATAGATCAGGTATTGGGATATTTTATCTCGTCCTAAAACACAATTCTTCATCTTGTATTTATTGCAGTTGAAATATCTCATGGTGACTGGTGTTTTATCATGGAAAGGGTGACCCATATTACTTACCCTTCCACAGCCCATTTCGGACCTCTGCAGAAGGCTGGGGAGGTGGGGGAGAGTGGCAACCTGTAAATGCATTGTTTTTCCAGCTGAACATTCCTGTTACTCATTTACCCAACTAGAATATCTGACGGCATTTGCAAAACATTCTTCATTACCGTAGCTGGAAATTTTAACTTTTGACCTGAAGATATAGCTTTTTATTACTCACCGGAATGATCTTGATGAGCTGATTCCAGTAAAGGCTCATAAAGTATAGTTATTAGGCAAAAATGCATGGCCATTTTCAGGAATACGTCTGGCATTATGTTACTTTATGCTAGGTAAAGGCTTGAAGAGTTTCCATCTCCCTCTCTACTATTTGAGTTTCTTAGCTAGTATTTAAAATTATTTACTATTAATAATGTCTGTACGTTTTTAAGTCAGAAAATACAAGTAAATTTAATATTCTAAGATTTGTTTAAACAATCCATGATACATATAGATTTTCATGAACTTATATTGTCTCGGAGTGAGTAATGTTATACTGATTACGCATATACTGAGGTTATGGTCACTAGAGGGCCACATTTTAAACCAGTTTCTTTCTTGTAACCAAACCAGTTTTTACATGTATGTTGGATACATGTATAAAAAATGTTATTTCCTCACATCACACTTCCTTGTCATTTATTTGGGTTTAATGGCATTAATTTTGCAACAGCCAGAGGCATTTTGTTTTGGATAATCACACTTGTATTTGTGTTGCAATAGTTCACTTCAAAATTGTATTGTTGATGAATGGGGAAACCTTTTTCAATAGAATGCCCAAATATAATGATTAGCAAGGCATCAAAACTGATTAGTATTTGCCGAAACAAAACATTTTTTTACATGATGGTCCTCGATTTCGGTGTTTGAAGAAATTATAGTCTCAAAGTACACTTGATTTGTTCAAGCTGGAAGTAATAAATTTAAGTTAGTAAGTTGGAGAGTCTCAGTTATTCGCCACTACTTGATGGTTCTCTCCTGTATTCTGGCTTCCTCTTGTCAAACAGTCTGTTACAATATGACACTAGCTGCTGAAAGAGTCCTTAAACCGCAATTAAGACTTGATTTAAAAAAAAATGCATTCTGTATTAATTTTTGATTGTGCACCAATATGCAGCAACGAGGGGGGTATTATATTGAATATGGATTGCAAACTGATTTACCCAGCAGTACAGGAGCAATGAGCAGATTTTATCCAAGTGTCAGTTTTAGGAATGAGGATCCAGGCATCGTGTGGCATTTCGTAGAATTTTTGTGAAGGTCTCACTTTTACCTTAACGAAAACAAAGTCCTCATATGCAGGTGCAGTAAACAGAGTTTGAACCCATCCATCTTTGCAATAATACGTCATAGCCTTCACAAAGGTGTTTTACATTTTATTTTTTCATTATTGAACTTCCCTGGTGAATTTATCAAATGCATATAAATGTTTGAAAAGTCGATTTCTGGCATATATCTCATTTCATCAGACCATTTATCAAGACTTATTTAACTGGATGAGACACAATCACACCATTTTCTAAAGTTAATGTTTCTTTCACCTTTAAAGCAATCTGTGCCGCTTCTTCAGCAGAAGTCTGGTTATCTGGTAAATTTAGTTTTGCCACACAATAGCACCTTTTAATCAACTCTCCCCTTGTTCCACTGAGAGGGGAACCTCTTTCTTTAAAAAACTGCTGCAAATTTGCTGCTGTCCAACCTGAATAAATGCTTGAAGTTTCCATTTTTATGTAACAGATGATTTCAATACAATGGAATCGTTCAGTCAACAAAAATCATATCTCGAAACAACACAAAAAATATCTTCATTTCAACAGCCTATATAATTTTACTCCTTCAGAAAACAAAACCCACAGACACGTGCACACTGAAAAACTGACAAAAATATATGAAAACAGCGCTTAAAATACAAAATGTGACAGAGACATATTTCATGCAAATAGCGCAGTTTATTTAACGTGAAAACTGTCAAGAATCAAAATTAAAATGTAAAGATCAAAAGTGAAAATGGCTCGATTATTCAGCAATTTGTTCATAAAATAATGTTTATGTGGACTTCAAGTTGAGAGTTGTGACAAACGTCGGAACGAACATAAAGGATTGTAACATGCAAATTCTAAATATGAAAATATAACGTCGCAAAATACACAACTTTCTAACACACAACCTTTGTTCTCTTTGGGGGATGAAAACGAACCCAGTCGAATTGCCTTCGTCTACTTTTGGTTCAAAATTTGACACGAGTGACTAAAGCACCACACTTTGCATAAATGTCACTCAGGGTCTGCATAAACATATTTCAGGGAGGTACCCAATTTGTAACTTCTGGGTCATGTTTTCCAAGATGGCTACCGAGACCATGATGGAAATTGATAATTTTTGGGATAACTTTCTTACCGATTGTCACAGATTGTTGTGAATTGTATCTACTCTACAATTTTAAGATCAAATTATACAATTCTCACACCGCAATACGAATTCAATTTATATTAACCATTTTATTTCCCAGTCTAATATATATTTGTGGATTTTGTCCTGTCTATCTATGTATTGCCAATGGGCGCGAAAACGGTTTATAGTAAAATGCAACAGAAAAATTCCAATTGGTTGTCAAATATCAAGGCGAAGGTTGAAAAACAGTTGTCAACTGAACTATCTATGGAAAAATATTCTGAAATCACTATAATGAGAAAAGGAACAGCAGAGTTTCGATTGGTAGACAACTAAGGGTGCTTTGGAGACAATAAAATTAGAATGATTTCGAAGGAAAGTTGAAATATGAAACATGAGGACAGATATTTAGACTGAACAATGATAGAGAGGTAGCGAAGTGACAAAACCAATATTTTAAATAACGTGAACAGTTATTTTGTGATGACTGTAGCTGTTCTTATAAAGAGCGTTGATCTCTGTCAATAACGAAGTTTGCGAACTGACGACAATAAAGAGCGTTGTTGAATGACCCAGCGAGAAGTAAACGTTGTATCCCGGGACATCTTGGATTTTAAGTCCAGTTGAGTTATCCATGTTATATTACTTCATCAGTTGTACTTCATATTCTACTTTGATATTTGTCATATTCGCCTACCAATTCAACTTTTCATTTGATATTTCGTCGTGTGAGAACCATAAGGTTCTCTCTTCCATTGGAAGAGAGAACCTTATGGTTCGTACGCTACGATTCGCCTACCAATTGTAATTTCTTTCTGTTGCATTTCACTCTCACGTAACTGAACTTGCCTGATGTTTGCCAAACGTTATTCATATTAAAGTGCGTCATTTGTTGTACCTCATTTTCTACTTTGATATTTGTCATATTTGCCTACCAATTGAACTTCTTTTCATTTGATATTTGCCTGAAGTTTGCGACAGGTAATTCTACTTGATCATATTAGAGTGCTTCAATAGTTGTACCTCATATTCTAATTTGATATTTGTCATATTTGCTACCAACGTCGGGCAGAACCTGCTAGTGTAGCCACGATGGACTAGAACAAGTGCATAATATGTGGAAATGATGACCAAGACCTCAAGTATCCAGCTGATGGAGAAGGACTTATACTTAAGTACTTGTAAGAAATTTCTACAAAACGTGAAGGAGTTTCGATCTCTTGGTGCTCTTCCAGCCACGTTATGTTTTGAAGACCTCGGTGCAGACGAGCTTCTAGAAAACAAAGCAAAGTGACAAAAAGCTTGTCGCCTTAAGTTTGCAGCTTCTAAGTTGGAAATAACAAAGAAGAGACTATCGAGCAAGAGATGGAGCGGCGATGATCGATGTCCGAGTAAGTCAAAGCAGTCGTCACAGTGCTTTAGTGAAAACTACATTTTCTGTACTGAAGGTAGTGGAGTTCTGCATAGTCGTTGTACCCTTGAATTTGATAAAAGTGTCAGTGAGATGAAAACTAAACTGGGTGACACAGAGTTGTTATCACGAATAGTCGAAGGTGATTTAATTACGATCGAGGCCAAATACCACAATAACTGTCTGCGAAGGTTGAAGAAGCGATACCGAAGACTACTACTGAGTGAAGAGAAGCGAGATGACAACTGCCAGCCATTAAGCGAACGTGATAAAGTAGAGAAGAGAAGAGAGATGACAACTTTCAGCCATTAAGCGAACGTGATAAAGTAGTTCAAGGACGGATGTTTGTTGAACTGGTGTCAGACATACAGGAAAAGGTTGAAGCAGGAACCTTCCTGTTTGAATTATTTAAGCTCCATTCACTTTTTGAACTGTGACTTTCTGCCTAGGGAGTTGAGAAAATTGCAAACAAAACCAGGCTAAAAATTCAGCTGCTCAGTCATTTTGGTACAGAATGCCAAGAGCAGATAGCCGGTAGAAACTCGCTGCTTGTATTCCGCGAAGGCCTTCAACAAATCCTCAAGTCTTCATTAGAGTCTCGTGACTTTTATGAAAAGGCTAGGCCGTGAACCAAGTTGTAAAGACTGTGAGAAAAGAAATGTTTAGTCATAAAGGCTTTAAGTTTCAGGGTTCGTTTCCCGAAGGCTGTCAGGATGCTTCTATTTCGACATGCCTCAATGCTACTGTATGGCAGTAACATAAACGAACGGGACATTATACCAACGCTGGCTTGTTTAACTATCTGTCAGTTGATCGTTTTCAATATAAAACGTTTGGCGCCTTCAAGCTGCAGCAAAGGACATACGCAAGAACGAGAGCCTCCTTTGTGCGTTGGTCTTAATGTTCATAATTACACACGAAGCAAGAAAAGGATGACGTGGCTTTATGAACTTGGTCTGGGTGTCAGTTATAAACGAACATTAGAAGTGGAAGATTGGCTAACTGCTACTGTTTCTCAAAGATTTATGCGTGATCTAATCGGTAAGCCTTGTACAGATGCGGGAAGGAATATTCACCTTTGGAGAGATTGATAATATTGACCAAAACGTGTCTTCTACAACAGCTCAGAGTTCATTTTATGGCACTAGCATCAGTCTACTGCAGTCTCCAACAACAGAAAATTGTGAGCGAAGTGGACAACCCATCTCAGTGCCTCCAGAAACAACAAATTTACTACCACTCCCAGACCATTATCGCTCTGTTCCAGATGTGTGTAAAATTGAAGGTACAGGAGTTCCTGAAGTTGATATTCCTAACAGAGGACAGAACTTAGTCGATGCACTGTGCCTAGAAAGAAACATACTCTTGAAATGAATCAGAAATTTGCTTGGGCGTCTTTCCATGCAGCTGGTCAACCAGAATCAAAAGATCCTCCTGGTATCAGCGCACTATTGCCCCTGTTTTCTGAGAAGGCGGCAACAATATCTATGATAAGACATGACATGAATACCATAAAGCTTGAAACGCGAAAGTTGAATCCTGGACAAATACCTGTGATAGCAGGAGACCGGCTACTCTACGTGTTATGCAAATATGTGCAGTGGACATGGCCTGAGAGTTTTGGCGAAACGTTTTTGTTATGTTTGAGGGCCTCCATCTTGAGATGGCACTGTGGAATGTTCTCAGTAACCTCTTGAAGAACAGTGGCTGGGAAACTGTAATACCTGACTCGGATAATGCTACCACAGGTACAGCAGAATCCCTTCTTCGCGTTTCTCACTCAGCAAGGACAATGTCCGCACATCAGGTAACAACCCTGGCTCTTTTCAAATTACAGAAGGACGCGTGGCCTGTTTTAGATGTCAATGAAAACCCTGAACAATTTGAAGCCTGGCGTAAAGATATACGCACAGAGCCCAACCTATGCATTTTGGGGTCTAACACTGCAATTAGAATTGCTAGTCCTCATCTTCGTTCGGTCACATCGGGAAGGAAACTTTACACTATTCCTTACTGTATTGGAGGAGCTTGCACCTTGATTCTTCGTGTTTGACCACCAGAATTGTGCCCGTTGAGCTCCTGTGCATATCAGAAATATGAAGACGCTTGCCGATGATGCAGAGGGTCAGATAGAACGGTTCTGGGTCTTTCCTAAATCACGTAGGCGTTTTTCGATCATGTCACTCGATCAAGCCCGTGAACAGAATAACGCCAAAGTGAAAGATTCAGGAGGGGCAGCAATTGGGCTCACAGATAATCCCAACGCATTAAGAAGATGGATGGTTTCTGAACCGGAGCAAGCAAAGTTTCTGGCAGAGTTTGTTGAGTACCAGTATTGTCGAATCGACTCTGAAATAATTAACTCACAAAGAGGAATTTGCCACACAACAAACTTGTAAGGAACACCTGTGCATGGAATAGCAGCAGTGGGCAACCCCTTTACGGCCCATTCATCAGAACTAATGACTCTTGACAGACATGAATGTGTTGACGGAACAGTGGTGCAGATATTTCGCACACTTGAGGTCGTGGGGAAGGGGAAGTATCATAAATAAGTAAAAAAAAAGTTTTGGTTGATCGGTCTGTATCGATTCATCACCCTATCAGCAGAAACAATTTCTGAATCTTCAAGAAATCTGCCACAGGAAGCAGTGAAAAAATGACCCAAAAGATGGCAGACATTAAGAGCGACTATAGCCTATTTAGTCGACTCTTCATCTCCAGTCAATTTCGTTGTGGAAACATATGTCAGGGCAAAGCCAGCCTAAGTATAGGGTCAAGGGGCCTCATATTTAAATATATTGTAAGTTCAAAATATATTCCGCATCAAGGCGAAAAACCCACATGAATTTCACTTCTCTGTAAAGCTGGACATGGAAAAAACACACGTGGTGTATATCCAGCTTTAGCGCAGGGACCCAGGGGAGAAACGGTATGTTAGATAAGGTCTAATCTCATTTAATTTATACAGTAGTCGCGAGTCTTACGAGACGTAATCGGTTGGTGGCAAGATATCGTCACGGCCAATTGAGAAACGAGATTCTAAAACGATAGAAATGTCTATCGTATTGTCACCTGATCATTAGGTAGCAATAATGGCAAGAACGAATCGGTTTTCTCGACAAGTGAAATCACCGTTAAGTCACGCGCGAGATGACTTGTATTGATTCTGTCTCGATATACGTCATCTCCCACCGTTTTGACAGATGGACAAATGAGCGTCCGTCCACCTGACAGTTTAGGGTAAAAAGTACATATACCTTGAAGGGCAGAGCATTAGACACACACTTGGGGTCACAAACACGTTGATGAAGTCCAGGACAGGCGGACTGTTTCCTGGCATAGGGGTACCTTCGATCATAGGACCCTGAAACGGCTGGAATCGCCAGAGAGGGCATTCCACGATTGATTTAGCGTAAGGTTGATAGGCGGCAAATTCGTTGAAAAGGAACGCCCCAGGTGGAACGTTAAAGTTTAGATTGTTGAGTAGCAGGTATCAGCCTGCAATAGTCAGAAGTGTAGGTTAATTGTATTGTGCGTATTAACCCTTTGAAGCGTCAGACTGATTGCGTTCTGAGTAGTTTGTTTTGCTGTCGAAGCATCGTAATACCGACTGGAGATCGGTGTGAGTGACAATTTCGCCCTAGCACAAAAAGGGGCATTTGTGAATCGGAATTCAACCAGGAACGGTGAATATTTCAATAGGACTTTCACGGAGGACTTTCAAAAGGCACATAAGGTATGAGTAGACAATATCTGACGCCAAATCAGAAGTACGGTGGCTTTATAGATGACGAACATTGCTGGTCGGAACCCTCCGACAGCCAGAGGTACAGTTACGCGCAGACGTTGACATTTGAGCCTAAGCGGGTGAAGCTCTTATGGCGAGCTCACAGTAATAACATTTCAGATTTGTGAAGCTCTTATGGCGAGCTCACGGTATTAACATTTCCAGTGTGTAGACTATAGTGCCAGTACAGGGCTATAGAACGACTATATGATTGTTGAGAATTATTTAACCCTAGCAACCCATTTTCTGTGAAAAGAATCGAATTGTTGATTGTTGAAATATTGAAACGGATTTATTTTTGTGTGTAAATAAAAGAATTGTTGTTACTTTAAATCATTCTTTCCATTATACAGCCTGAAGTGATTAGGAATCACACCTAACGGAAATCGAACCTATTTCAGGCCAATTTGGCAGAGAAGGAATCACGGCGTCGGTCAAACTCAGCTCCCTGCGCCGAGTTCGCGACACTAGGATTCCGACCCTCCACGTTGGTCTAATTTTCCCGCAACTTCATCAGCGGGACTAAATAACCCCACGCCAGCCCAGGCCTTACGGGGCCTCAGGTGTTCCTGACAACATAGATGGATTCTTCATGCACAAGAACCATCCCTGGCCACCATCCTTAAGCCAACATGGCAAATTCCGCCTTCCAGGCTCCAAATCACAGCTTCTGAATTTACTGGAGAATAGCGTGCCTGAAGTGCCTTCAAAATGTGACTTGAAGGTTTTTGCTGGTCCTGCAGTTCATGGACTGCATTCAGGCAATACGTCTACCTTCAACCAGTACTGTAAGGAAGTTTTAATAACCTGGACCCACCGTGAATTACAGAATTGTCCACGTATTAACATTGTTTGGATTGACTTTAAGAATGAAAGTTTGAAGATAACCACTCGTGGAAAGAAGAGGAAGGGTGTGCGTAAGAAGGTTTGGCCACAGACAAAGCTGCCATCAAATTTTGGGTTATTTCTCTAAGAACAAGGAAGAGCTCTTTGCACGGCAGAAGGTGCTGAAAGAGCAGCCTACCCTCTTGATACACTTTTCGTTTTAACATCAGGTGACTCAGTTGTCTAAAAGGGATGTGTGAACTATTGTAGCAATCCTGTCAGGAAGAAGCAGACAAAAGAGAATGTCTGCATTTTAAGCATCTTCTGGAATTGAGAGCAAACGATGTTGTGGTCAATACAGTCGACACCGATGTTGTTATCCCTGTGGGAGTCTTCTTCACACTCGTCACGACCCAGCCAAATATGCAACTATGGATAGCGTTTGGAAAGGGAAAACATTTCCACCATTTGCATATCAACTCTATATGCCAGGCGCTTAGTGAAGAATGTTCGAGGGTTTTGCCATTTTTTCACTCTTTCGCGGGTTCCGATACAACCTCGCAATTTGCTGGTAAAGGAAAGAAAACATGTTGGGGTGCATGGAGGTACATGCCTTAAGCCACCAAAGCATTCTTGTACCCTGTGTATAATCCTTTTGTCACAATAGGATTAGCGATAGTCGAATTTCAGATCATTGAGCACTATTCCTGCACTCTGTATCACAATGGAACTCACTTTAAAAATGTGAATGATCTGCGAAGAGACTTGTTTCCACGCAAGGTCCAGATGATGCAGAACTTTTCACCAACTCGGAATGCCCTTGTTAAGCATGTGAACCGATGTATTTATCAACCAAGTGTTTGGCTGATATATTTGCAAGCCAATCCAAACATACCAAGTGCAGATGGTTTCGGTTGGACTAGCAAGGGCAGTGAGTGGGAACCTTTCTTGACAGAACTACAAGGTGCCTCAAAACCAGTCGCCAACTTGTGAAATGCAGGTGTAAAACAGAGCCTCTCTGCAACAGAAGATGCACTTGCACAAGTACAAGCTTCAATTGTACAGCTCTTTGTCAGTGTTAGGGACATTGTAGCTAAAGTCGGGAAATGTACTACTTGACTGTAATTCGATGCGTTCCTGCCAACTTCTATTACTGTGTCATGAATGGAAAATATAACATGACATTTCCAGTATATTTTGTGTTGGCGGCCATCTTGTTTTCTTTTATCCTACTCAATCATTTGTTACGGAATATTAATATCAGTAGATTCAACCCGGGAATAATATCATCAAGGTCAACCTTGAAAATGCGGGATTTGGTGTATATTTTACTTCTCTGTAAACGTTTTGACAAAGATGTCATTAAAACAATGTTTTCCGATAAAGGCGGCGGCGGCCATCTTGAAATTTTAATGTCTGCATTATTTACTTGTAATGGGAATGCTACCATTAGAAGGTTCAACCTTGAAAACATGGGGTTAGGTAGTATTTTAGGGGCTCTATACCTATTTGCTACGTCTAGATTGCTAAAATATGGATTTTTGGTCATGTCGGCGACCATCTTGAAAATATGTGAACCAGGTTATGAATGACATAATCAGCGTCTATGCCAAGTTTCAAGCTTTAGTCACTCGTGTCGGATTATTTTGGCTTAGTCACTGGACTATGGCGTATTATCCAAAATGTGGAATCTGGGTTGTTGAGAGCACGAAAACGTTCAGGGAAATCCTCAGCTGCCTCATATTTGTTGAAGTTGGCTTGTTATAGAATCTGTACGTGCAGTTTGTCATCTTCAGACACCAAGATTAGAACATTTGTGTTCTAAATAAATAAAGTTTGTATTATATTTTACTGCATGTCGTATTTTCTGTGATATAATATTACATTGCAAAACTGATAGCCCTTTACCTAACATGACTGGCCGACATTCGCGACAAAGGTTCTTGAATAACTAATTTTGTCGTTTTCATGTGTTGCCTACTCTCTCAATACACCTTGGACTGACACAGAAAACATTACGTAGTAAAATGTAGGGTTAAGCTAAAATACGAATGCTAAATTATTGCTTGGGCTTATTATGCAGTCATCGATTGACCAGCTATTTTTTTTTACCGGCAGTTATTTATCCCACTAGCATCTGTATTGTGTTCATATCAGCGTTTGATATAGTTGCACAGTGGCACGAGTCCCCGAAATGTTTAATTTGCAGCCATGATCCCTCGCGGTAATCCCTGGAAGTGACTCGGTGATTTTTATTGTGGTAAACAAGATCTGTTTTACTAGTAAAATAGGACCCGGTCACCAGTGCATGTGGTGGAAATCCCCTTAAATGGGAGACATGGCTATAACCCAGTGACTGGACTTGACTTTATATCCATGTTGCAGTCACGATTATAAACAAAATAAATACATAAATGTTAAATAAATAGTAGCACTGAATTACGGCCGTCAACCGCATATTTTCAAAATTTTACGTTCTTTTTCTTGGAAACTAGAATTATTTTTAGCATTTGCATCATTGTCTTTTCATCATACATTGCCGATCACAATGCGTTGTATATTAACCCTTTGTGGCTTTAATTATCCTGACGTTCAAAAGTCACTGGGAATTCGGTTTCTTCAATGTTTTTCAAAATGCGACTTTAAGCGTCGGAAAATACAAATCACAAGATATTTTTCAGATTAGTATTAACTGGTTGAGGGCTAGATTATTTTTGGTGGTCTGAATTTGTTATTCAAAACTTGTTTTATTACAAATTATTGGAGTATCCACAGGCCCTATCCAATAATTTGTAATAAAACAAATTTATATAAACGAAATATTATTTGTGTTTGACTGAATATGTAATATAAGCAAGGAAAGTGTTGGCTTTTGTTCTGGTATCCTCATTTTTGAAATATCTGATAGTGGCTTCTAGCACTTAACCAGTTAAGAAGTCTTGACAGCAGGATTATATTCGTATTTTAAGCTGAGATTACATTTGGCTCAACTGTTGTCACTGAGCACTATTCGGGAGAAAATAGGAACTGAGGTTAAAACTTTAAAAAATCGAAAAATAACAAAACAAATGACCACAAAGTATCAACGCGCTGTTTGATTTCCTACGTCATAAGAAGTACAAAGGTATCAAATGGTTAAGTTCCAGTGTCTTCAACTGGCCTTTTTCTAATTATTGACCGTCTACTAATAAAAACTATCATTGTGTTTGGCGGGAGGGGGGGGGGGGGGGGAGGGGGAGGGCAGTTTAGTGTGGAGGGAGATTTATGATAAACGCTTGGCATCAGAGTCTACCGTCAGAACTCTTGTGCGGTCGTATATCTTACAACATTAGCCCAGCCATCCGCGTTTCCATCAAGTGAAGAAGTCCATTATTACCCCTCCCCACCATAATCAAAATTTTCAAACTACGGATTTTAAGACGCAGAATTCTATTTGTACACCCCATTGACTGTACTTTATCCAACTTAGGTTCTCGGTAGTCGGTAGTCACAAATTCCAACTGCAAATCAATATTTGGAAGGATTCTTACTACTTTTTAACCAATATTTGGAGGACTTTCAATATTGTTCAGTCTAAAAACTCAATATTTTGGCCAAGTTCTAAACGTATTTGGAAAACGTACACTTGTGCCCTGTCTAATATTTTCAACTCATTTCTATTCAGGGCTTTGAATTTCAAACTATTGTAAATTCGATAAATGATGGGGTGGGGTTTGTTGTTAATAATTCCTTGGACATCCGCTGGTTTGTCGCAGTTCTCATATGAGAGGGCCTTGATTACCTCTAGGTTCCCAACTCTTGCTCCCCCAGCCCATACTCCCAACACACAGAAACAAATAGCTTTTTGTCACCCTCTTCTGCTTTCTACTCAGTTTAACTTATCCACATACTTGCTCACTCCCTTGTATCACCCAACAACCACCTGCTCTTCACTCTCCAGGCCATTTCCTCATATTCCCAGTGAATTCTGTTCTGTTAGAACGATGTTTTGGACATTCTAAAGCCGCCGAAAGGCCTCTTGCTCTGACCCCTTCTCACTAGATTGGATTACCGTCCTGCATGATTCTCTCACTGACGAGTTTTTGCCTTTGACTGATCCCCCCCCCCTTCCAAGTCAGAATTCACTATTGAGTAGTTTTCCCCTAACTCTCTCACTTACCCAACCCAGCCCGTCTTGATATAAGAATCCCAAATATCACGAAACGTTAGTTCACAGCTCTGGCTGCCATGAAGATTAACCAAATAGTTCAGGTAAAACTGTTGCGTCAAGTCTATCATGTCCTTGATCCTCATCCACCCAAGCTTAACCTGACTGCTTGCAGTGTTGCTGCACTGCCCGACCCTTTTATCCACGAACCACATCGTTCTGCAAAGGTTTCAAACTTTGTACAAACACTTAGTTTAAAAAGTTACATCTGTGCTATTTGCTATACTTGGGACGCCAACCTTCTCCAAAATGTGTTTTCTAAACCTTATTGAAGCTATCCCTTCCAAAGAGTATCATATGTAAAGGGTTCGCTTACCCTTCATAATCAGTTTATTTCTGTGGTGTCGGAAGATGCTTCTTCCCGTTATGTTTATGTTGACCCCCACCTGTTTCTCCTGCACTGAGCAGTTTGGTGTCACCTTCCTGAATAGTAGGCTCCTTTTCACAGTACACGGGTATTACCTTTATTTTGTTTTCGTTGAGTCCGAGCTCCCACTTGTTACCACATCTCCCAATAATTGATATCAGTTTCTCAAGATACACGTCGCTTTCGGACACCAGTACCACACCATTGCCATAAATAGCCCTAGTATTTTCATGCCCCTAACCGTTAGTTTAAACATATTTTATTTGCCATAAATTTGCAAAAAGGATTGGAGTACAATTTATACAACTTATTTTAACTCCTCTCCATAAATACAACAGAAAAAAACAATACATAGATGCGGCTACAAGATATATAGATTGGTTCACAAATGAATAGGGATTTACACTATTTACAATTGAAATGTAAGTTGTTGAAACAGGCAGCCATGTACGTAACAGGGTCTCGAGAAAGGGAATACATACGGTTGGACACTGTTGACTTTCTCTACGAAAGCTCTTGAATGGCAAGATAAAGGGGAAGGGATGTGACGTTTATAGTACGTCTCGACTAGTGCAAAAGAGAGACTAGTCGAGAATATAATGACTCAACTGAAGCGGCCACTAGCTAGGATGAACGCTTGGGTTTTCAGAAAGATATATTCGTTTTGTTTTGTTGACAGTGTTGGTTTACCGTACAAGAGATCGGTTTCGGATCATATATCAAAATCTCGAAGAGAATCGAGTAGTGAAATCCTGGGGTCAGATTATCGAGGGCACACCAGGAGATAGTGATGAGCATTTTCACAGGGATTACCACACATACACTTTGGGTTGGCCAGAATATAGTTTTGTAACTTGTCATTATTTAGGTCGCTGCAGTTATTACGCAATTTTGAGTGTAAAATGTTGGCCTTTCTTTTACCCACACGAAAATAAAGAGGTGGTTTGGGGATCAAGTTCAATTGGGCATGGATTTGTTTGAACTCCGTTAGTGTTGCGGCTCCAGCGAGTACGTCTGGTAAGTTGTTCCAGCTTTTTGTGGTGGACGGGAAAAAGAATTTTTTGAAACGCTCCGTTCTTGCCGGATAATACGTGAATCTGTTGGGGTTGCGAAGATTATACATTGAGATATCGTGCGTTCGAGGCGGTAACAATGCATTGAAATAATTTGGAGTTTCATTGTTGATAATTTTGAAAAGAATGCAGTATTTGTGCATTCCACGTCGCTTCAAAAGGGAAGGCCACCCCTCGTTCAGCCAGAAGTTGATCAGCAGAGACAAATCGCGTTAAGCCAGTAATGATACGCGCAGCATCAAGCGGAAGTCTGTCAAGATTCTGAGTCAAATATTCGGGTGCGCAGTCCCACACTACGTCGCCGTAATCAAGTAGTGGTTGAATGAAAGTGAAATAGATTTGTTCCAAGGTTTTTCTGTTCAGAATGAATTTCAGTTTGCGAAGGAAAGATAGACGGGTGTTGACTTTCTTGCATATTTCAGTTATCTGGGAGTCCCAGTTTAGATTAGATTGGAGAATTAAACCCAGGTGCTTGTGATCTTCAGTGAATGAGACTGGATTACTATCAAAACTTAAGGTGAGATAGTCCGTTCCGTCATTACTGCCATAGTGGAATAGAACTGCATTTGTCTTAGCAGGGTTGAATGAGACAAGCCATTGAAGAGACCAAGTGTTAATTTTCCCAAGGTTTCGATTGAGGGAAACGGTAAGATTTTCAATATTGTTTTTGCAATCAGTTACACATGTATCGTCGGCATACAGTCTAGCAAAGGCGTCGATGATCTCAGCAATGTCATTGATATAGATTAGGAGGAGAAACGGGCCGAGAACCGAGCCTTGGGGCACTCCAACTTGAATGAGTCTTTTGTCGGAAAAGGTAGTTTGGACGAGAACCCTTTGCTGTCTTTCGTGCAGGTAGTCCTGAATCCATTCAATAAGGGTTCCAGAGATGCCATATTGGCGAAGTTTGAAAACAAGGCCTTTATGCCAGACTCTCTCAAACGCTTTTAACATATCGCAGAAAATTGCACAGGTCTGGAGGCGTTTATCACGAGAGAGACAAATGGAATGGTAGAGTTCTAATAACTGGAAAGTTGTGGAGTGGCCTGGAAGAAAGCCGGATTGAAATTCATACAGTAATTTATTTTCTTGGAAATAACTAAATAGATACATCAGAATTAATTTTTCAAATATTTTAGCCAGAGTCGGTAGTAATGAAATAGGCCCATAGTTCGTCACTTCTGTTGGGTTATCTTTCTTAAATATTGGTATAGCATCTGCTTTCTTCCATTCAGATTGGAATTTATGTAAATCCAGAGATTTGCGGAAGAGGATGCTCAGTGGGAGTGCAATCCAATTCGCAGTTCCCTTAAGCATTCTGGCACTAATTCCGTCGTGTCCATGAGCTTTGTTGCTGTTTAGGGACTTGATTATTGAGGTAATATCATCTTCTGTAAACAATATGTTTGAGAGATTGCGAGTGCATTTAGGAATAAATTCGGGAAGGGTATGATTTTAATCATCGACAAATCCATTGCTTATAAAGGTTTCATTCAGTGAGTTAGCTTTGTGTGCGTCGCTGAAGGCCATGTCGGCAGTGGAGTTGGGATAGCGGGTAAGAGGAGGGATTGATTTGGATGAATGATTGCCGAGGACATGTTTGGTGATGTACCAGAATTGTTTGGGGGATGAACAATCAGTTATTTTATCTTGCAATTTTTCTTCGAATTGGGCTTTGAAATACGTCTTCATGTTATTGACCTTGTTACGACAGTGTTTGAATAAAATCCAATCAGTATCGCTCCCGGTTCTCTTGGCTACTTTCCTAAGTTTATCACGTCGACGTAAATGCATACCCCAATCTAAAATACTTATACGTCCTTTGGACGTATAAGTATTTTAGATTGAGGTATGCATTTATCGATGATTTCAAGATAGGTGTTTACAAATCTTCTTTGCATAAGGTTTATGTCATCAGATTCTAGGAATGTATTCAATCCACCTGACCAAGGAGAAAGTTAGCTAAATTAAAATCGGCTTGGTTGTAGTTCCGTACAGAGCGATAAAAAGCCTCATGAGATACACTGTCAAAGGCAACGTGGGTATACACTCCGAGGTGGTCAGACAATTCAAGGTCAATAGTATTAGATTCAGTAGCTCGAACAGAATCGGTTACGAGAATGGGATCAAGTAACGTTTCAGAGTGCGGAGTAATACATCTAGGTTTAGTTATAACATTAATTAGATTAAAATGATTCAGTATATTGTTCAGTTTAGCTTGGGTGTTTAGAAAGTCAGAGTTGAAATAGCCACAAAGGATAAGTGAGCGATTTAAATTCAGAGCTTCTTCAATTGAGCCGTCAAGAAGGTCCCGGTAGTTAGGATCACAGTACTGGGGAGATCGATATGATACCCCGAGGAGATAACGAAATAACTTCCAAGAGATTTCGAACCACATGATAGAATTATCGAATTCCAGATTAGTTAAACGTTTGTAGTGCAACCCATTTCTGAAGTAAACTGCAATGCCACCACCAAAGCTGTCTCTGTCATTACGAACAGGCAGGGAGAAGTCGGCTATTTTAATATCATTTGAATCAAATTCTTCATTTAGGTGGGTTTCGGTGAAGCATAGAACATCGAAATCCTCTAAAATATCAACAATCCGTGCAAGTTTAAAACGTAAACTACGAACATTATAATGGAAGATTGATAGTGTTGATTGATGATTAGAAGTAGAATCATTTGGGCCTGGGTTGGATTCGATATCCCCAGCAACAATAAGTAAGGCAGTTAGGATAATAAAACTGTACGTCAATGTTATTCCCGATAATTGCCAAAACAGAACGGATGACGTCACAAAATTCACAGTGTTGTTGTTGTCGAAGGAGTTTTTGTTTTTTGTACTATCCGCATTCCAACAACCGGCATTGAAAACCCCAACTGAGGTTCTATACTGAGATATTGTTATCGCCATTATGAATGATCGTTTTCAGAAAAGTAGTAAAGAGGTCATCAAAGTCGGGTGATGGAATACTTGGTTTTTGGATAGTAGAAAATCAATGTGCTGACTAGGATATATCTCTGTGATTGTGTTTGTAAGGCTGTGAACTGGACGATTTAGTTTATAAGGGAGATATATGTAGCCATTGGGAGACGATGCAATATAAAGTGTTTTTTTTTTGCTGGCGGTTACCTGTTTCAACAACATATTTACAAGAGAAGGAGCACTGCTCAAACAAAAGACATAAAAAACAGTGAGCAGTGCAAAAATGAACAGTGCACAAGTGCACATAGAGTGGTACGGTAGGTTAAGCAGTTTAAGTTGGCTATAGAGTATATTATTGAGTCTGGGATGGTATAAACTGAGTTGATATAACTATGCTATCAGGGATGGGGGTAAGTCAAGTATAGACATGAGGCCAGTGTAGTGCAGGGGTTGAGGGTACAGCATAAAGTGGGATTCTGCAAGCACATAACAGTGGAAAACAATAAGTGTCTGTAGTTACGGAGTTCATATACTGGGGATTTACATCGTGATTACCATTATTTATCATACTAGTTTTCTATCTTATAAACACTTATCTCGGTTAGTACCAAAATACTATGTCGCCAAAGTATTGCCCGAGTTGGCTATATATATATGAATGCTTTGGGATCTCAGAGATATATTCAGCTCGCTATGTATTTGAACCATAAGTTTTGCAACAAGTGCAATCAAAAACACGTCTAAAAGCTGGTTGAATGAGTCGCAGTTAACATAGAAATGGAATGGCGCTGCCGAGTAGCTACGACCCACAATGGGAACAGGAATAAAGGACTCGTTTGCAAGTTTGAATTGGGCTGGAGGGCATTAATCATTGGGATGTAGTATTGTCATTTTTGGGGGTTAATATCAGAACTGTGTCGTGCCTGGTCACAGACTGTGAGCAGAGAAAAGAAGAGCGGCTCATAAATATTCCGATGATAGGATAGCGAGGTCGAAAACGTTTGGAAACCGATAAATGCGTAGTGTAAGTGTAGTGTAAGTACAAATAAAGGCGATGTAATTCAATATCCAGTTGTAACGTGGCTGCTGCTATGTAGGACTTCATCTCCCAAGTCTTTGATAAACATAGCATAAAGGATCGGTTATAGAATACACCTCTGTTTAAGGCATATGTCCAAGCACCCACTTTATTATAACGCTATCCAGACTGAGTTCACGTTGTACATCTCTATACAGTGCTTTCAAAATTCGAACAAATTTGACCCCTCCCCCCCCCCCCCACTAACCCAAACCCTCCAGCGGATACTAAACTCACCCGTTTCATATGCTTTCTAATATCCAGAGACATCATGCCCCCCCCCCCCCCCCCCCCCATACAAAACAAACATCTTTTCCACCAACTCCTCTAGTCTGCCATATATAACATTACAAAAAACATTCCCAGTACTGCTACAATTTGCGGTTTTCTTTTTCTCGGATTATCGGTCGAATGCATATCACACTTGTTCAGTTTCTTGGGCGTTAGTCAGCATCTGCATGAATAGTTTACACAGAAAACTTTGGTCAGTACCTGACATTCGTACTTAATTTAAGTACATTTTTATTCAGCTTGGTCACGGAAAAACAAGAGGTTTCCAAAGAGTGGACAAAAAGCAAGGTAACGTCTACACACAAAAGAGGGATGAGCAATTACTGGATAATTACTGGGTAATCTTAATCTCAGTCAGTGGCAACACTCTCCTAATGTCGAACTGCTTTCTGATCTTATTGTTGTCTCGCGTGCCATGTCATCACTTGTATTTAGTTATCACTACTTACTTTCAGTCACTCAAAATCAACATTTTGATTAACATATTCAGGTTAACCTTCGTGAGAGCCGGGAATCAATAGGTAATGGAAAAACAGTAGAAAAGACCTCTGGCCTTTGTTCTCCAGCCTACTGACCTACAGAAGGAAACATCCCTTTCCATACTCTTCAGGCTCCGCGAAAAGTCAGGTGGCTGGTCTCTGTAAGACATCCAAGCCTTGTTTGATGTACCCCAGGACTCCCAGGGCACCTAGAACAAGGCAGAGGAGTCTTTCAGAAACTAGCTGTATTTTGCAGGCATATATTATCATATTGACGCACCTCCAGATTTATGCTTTGGTTACCATATTTGAAAACCCTGCCTACGCCCCAACTCTGAAATGTTCTACGTTTTGGTTCCATTACATGCATTGAATCGAATTTTTTTACCAGTTAAAGCAGGCGGGGGTGGGGGTGGGGGGGGGGGGGGGTTCCAGTCAGGAAAAAAAATTTGGACACAAGGCGCAAAAAGTTTTTTTCCGACCCTTGGGTACCCACCCATCCCCTTTTTTAAAGAAATGATTTTTTTTCAATTTTGAGATTGGGTTTCCAACCCTCAGAATTAGAGTAAATGTCTCATAAACTGCTTTGATTGGCAATTCCAATAGGTATTTTTGCTGGAACGTGGTTTGTATTTTTTCAGTTACCATTCCCGACATTTGATCTACCCACAACCATCTAGAGTTAAAACAGAATTCTCCAGAGTTTGCAACTGGAATTTGGTCCCATTTCTTGTCAAGTTTATGAATTTATTCAAACTTTCTCACAGACACTGATAGTCAGTGTATAGATGGGTAATCAGGAGAGTATACAACATATACTGGCATTCTACCCGAACAGTATAAAGACAGGTGTAGCAGGAACAGGTGTGAAATATGTTGAACATTTTGATGTTTTACCTGGTTTCACCACTGTATTTACTGCTATTTCTACTGCTTTCTTTCTGCTTCTACCCATTTCTGCACTCGATTTTAATTTCATCAGTCTAATCTGAATTTATTAAGCATTATCAAGTGCAGAATTAGCAGTTAGCTGAATGTTGCATTGGACATGCCAATAGTCAATGTGATGAGGGGTGATTCTTTGGTATCGGAAATGCATTCCTGATAAACTCTACGCTGTTGCACCTTGGCCGATATGAGTAGTGCTTCATTTGATCGAGCGGTTAGTAAGCTTTAGTCAGACAGTAAGAGAGAACTCCAGGGGGCGCGGTGGCTCAGTTGGTAGAGGTGCAGGCTGCAAGCCGAGAGGTCCTCGGTTCGAATCCCACCTGCGGCAACCGCGTTGTGCCCTTGGGCAAGACATTTCACCCCTATTGCCCACGTGGGGCACGGTGACGTTGTGTATTAAGGCGTACTGCACGTCGATGGTAATCAGGAGAGTCTTCAACCAATGCTAACCCTGCTTGTGTGGAGTTGATATGTTGCGGAGCTGACAGTTGCTCGCCGTTGCTCGGTGGTTCTCTCCGGGTACTCCGGTTTCCTCCACCCGTAAAACTGTCACGGTCATGGTTAGCCATTGTGCAGAAATATGTGACATTAAACACCTATAAATAAAAATAAATAAGAAAGAATTCCAACCATGTGGCACATTTGCTCCTCCCCAAAGGAAAAACGATGGGTAATGTGTGTGACATAAGATGATATTTTAACGCATCGACGTTACCGGTGCTTTTCCCCTTGGCAGTAAATGGGCCACATGCTTGGGTTTCTCTCTTACTGCTTGACCAAAGACAATTGAAGCACTACTAATATCGGCCAAGGTAAAACAGCGCAGAGTTTATGGGGGATGGATTTCAAATTTATCTGTTTTGTGTTACACACGTTACCAAGAATCACCCGAAGTCTCAAACGTAGTCATTCTGGCTTCTCAGTCCGAGAACGTGTTTCATATACTATCAATAATTCCACTAAATTGTTTCATCTCAGTAAGTCAGATGAGAACGTGAGAACAAAATGGTGATCATTTAAGAATTGAATGCAATTTTTATAATCTTTATTGGAGTGTGAACGTGTGGGAATGGGTACATACATAATTTGTATTCATTCCCACACGTTCATACTCCAATAAAGATTATAAAAAAAATTGCATTCAATTCATATAATTACATTCCGTAAATGTTTAAACTACTTTTTACCAAACAACAAAGCAGAAAGACGAAATAAAACATGTACGAACGAACGAGGGGAAAAACCACCCTCACACAAAAGACAAAGCGCACAACTCTGAGTTGAGCGCCGGTTCCGTCTAAATGATATCCCAAAGGCAAATAAGCTTTAATTTTCACAACTTTAGAAATGGAAACGAGTATTTTAGTAACGGGCTTTATGCCACAGTTGCGAAATGTCACCAAAGAAACAGCAGCGGAATTGATCACTGCGAGAGGCGCTAAAAGTTAAAAACCCGCCCAAACACCGCCCGAATTACATTCTGTCAACTGGGCTCTACCGTAAATGCGGGTCAAAGTTCGACCAAATGTTTTCATTCATCAAGGTCACGAAATATTCTCACACCAAGTTGAACATAGTACTGGAAAGTGTCGCTTATCAAAATGAATAAGATAAGTACACTCAAAACATTCACTCTATTTGTTTCCTTAACTTTCTTATGATGAGTTTTCTCCCATTTTATCTCATTAATTTTTTCACTAAAACATTTTCTTGATAGCCGACTGCTGTTATTAAGCCATGATGGAAAATGAAAACAACATTAGTGACGCAATATTACAGCCATGGTTGAATGAGAAGTTATGAATTGTATTATACCTGACTGATATGAAGCCTTTCATCTATCAAGATACCAATAATGGCCCGTCCGACTATGCTTTATTTAAGCGTTCTCTAACTTTAAGTCAAGAAAATAATTCAACACTAGGTTAAATATACTATTCAATTCTCTTGATTATCAAAAGGAATTAGATGAGCACATTCAAAACATTCTTTTTGAATTGATAAACTCGTATAGCTATGATAACTTGTTTTCTCTCATTTTACCTCCGGAATTTTAGAAAAAAAAAACAAAACTTTTTTTTTTTTTATAAATATCTTCATCATACCCGATTATGACTGCTGCTGTGCAGCCATAATGAACCTACTACTTCTTAAAACAACATGACATATATTTCTCATCGCATCCAGGCATGGCTGCTGTGATGTAGCCGTGGCTGGATGTAATGGGAAATTCTTAAAGCAACCTATCCCATAAGGTATTGGTTAACAAGTTAAGTAAAAGATTGAATCGGTCCGATACATACCTCTTATTATCCTTTTAATATAAGTTTACTACCCTCTAGCAGCATTTCTACACCATCACCTGCAAGTCTTACTCACTTTACATCACTTCACCGTCTCTTATTTTCCTTTCTATTCTTTTCTACATTATTTTCTAACTCACAACTAAAAATATACCTTACTCTCAATGCATACCTCACGACAATAAATATGACAATCTTAACACCCATCAAAACTGTGTTCTTGCACATAGTGGAAGATTTTTAATCACATTTATCCATGGCTAACAAAATCACATTAGATGAGATCCAGAACCAGGATATGTACAGTTTTCCGAAGGTCCTTAATGAACATACCTCGAGTGACTCAGAAGACATGTCTGATTCACCTTTTACCGTACATACACTACTATACACCACAAGACTTCAGGAAAATGGTACCACTAAAGCATAAAACGTTCTCAGTCTTTAACTTAAACTGTCGGAGTTTAAATGCAAACTGGGAGCCTCTGAAGGATCTTTTGCATAATCTACAAAACGACTCTAATCACTTTGACGTAATAAGTCTGACAGAAACTTTTACTGTTAAGGAAAACATCACTTATGAGCTAGAGGGATATCACCCCTTACTCCTGCGAACACGACCTGGTAATGACGATGGAAGAGGCGGTGTAGGCTTATTTATCAAAGATAAACCGTTCAATATTCGTAATGATTATCAATTTTCATTCCTCATGTCTTTGAATCTGTTTTCATAGAACTCAACTTGAATAAAAAAAAATCCTAGTTGGTGTAATATACTGTCCAAATACAGCTCCTAAAGCAGACATAGATTCATTTTTGAACAACCTGTCCGATTTATTAGGTAAGGTCAACAGCGAACACAAATCCACTTATCTGATGGGAGACTTTAATCTTGATTTACTTAACTTTTACAATCACCAAAAAACTAACCAATACGTGAACAGTCTATTCAGTGCAGGGTTTCTTCCAGTTATTACCAAGCCAGTCAGAGTAACAGATTATTCAGCCACCCTAATAGATCACATTTTATGCAGTACTACTGGAAAAGTATTGCGATCATGTATCATAATCACAGACGTAAGTGATCAATTTGCAACTTTTTTGTAGATGAAAATAGGAGAATCCACTCCCCATCGTCATCCAATCCCACAAGGTCCTTTAAAACAGTGAATGCTAATCATTTTAAAAGATTGCTTACAGCCTCCGATTTCTCAAGCGTAACGAATGCTACGTCGCCTATTAATGCATATTCAAACTTCCAGGAAATTTACCAAAATGCATTTGAGGAAGGCTTTCCTCTGCGAACTATTAACACAAGCAAGAACAAAATTAAGAGAGAACCTTGGATGACGGCAGGTCTCCTAGAATCCTCCTTTCAGAAACACAAACTCTACATGAAAAAAGTCAGGTCGCCAACAGATTTCAATATCAGAACCTACAAAACTTACTGCCGAGAGTTTAACAAGCTAAAACGGACTAGTAAGGCCAACTATTATAACTCACTTTTAACACAGAACATGTATGATATAAAAAAAACATGGGATATTATTAAACGTGCTATTAACAGTTCAAAACGTGTACTTTATCCACCAGCATCCTTTATTGACGGTAATAATCAGCTAACCGATAATATGTCAATTGCAAATAAATTCAATTCATTTTTTGCCAGCATCGGCAAAATCACGAGTGACCAGATACTTCCTTCAAACAAAAACTTCATGGACTTTCTAAAGAGTAACAACAACAATTTGATAAACAGCAACCACACCCACAACAACAACAACAACAATAACTATAATAACACGAACAATAACAATAACAACAACTCCAACAACACTAATAACAATAATAATAATCATTCGACGTCCTTTTTCATTTACCCTACAAAAATACAGGAAGTAATCCTTTCAGTTAAAACTTTCCATAGTAAAACAAGCATAGACTATACTAATATATCCACAAAACTGCTCAAAGAAACTATAACAGAGATAGCTGGACCCCTAACACATATAATAAACCTTTCATTCTCGTCTGGGATAATACCTGACGAACTGAAGATAGCAAAGGTCGTTCCTGTTCACAAAGCTGGGGATGCCAGAATTTTTAATAATTACAGGCCCATTAGTTTACTTCCGGCATTCTCCAAAGTTCTGGAAAAGATTATGTACAAGCGTTTATCCAATTTCTTATCCGAACATGACATTCTATATCAGTTTCAGTTTGGATTCAGAAAAAAACATTCCACACTACACCCAATAATACAACTTATGCACAATGTTGCCTTAAGCAACGACAAACCTACCACGAACATTGTCAGTTTTCCTTGATTTCTCGAAAGCTTTTGATACTATAGATCACTCTATACTCTTAAGTAAACTGGAATACTATGGTATAACAGGAGTACCCAACTCATGGTTTAGAAATTATTTGTTTGGAAGAAAGCAGTATGTCCAGTACAAAGACATCAACCTCCCAAAACATAACATGTGGGGTTCCGAAAGGTTCAATTCTAGGACCTCTTCTTTTTTTATTATATGTCAATGACATCAGTAAATCGACAACTTTAAACCTCTTGTCTTTTGCCGACGATACTACGACATCCACGGCAAACCATAGCCTGGATGCATTGATAGAAACAATAAATACAGAATTAGGAAAAATTGCAGAGTGGAGCTCAGCGAATAAACTATCACTCAATGCCACCAAATCCAAATACATCTTACTACACCCCCCCCCCCCCCCGAATGATACTTGGAAGTTAGATGATAATCTCATAACTATAAACAATAAACATATAATACAAATAGGAAATAATCACGAAGCCAGAACGGTCAAATTCTTAGGTGCTGATATAGATGAAAATTTAAATTTCAAGCACCACATCTCTAATGTGAGTTCAAAAATAGCTAAGTCTATTTGGGCTATTAATAGGGTAAAAAAAACATTTGCCTCACAATACGCTAAAAATTCTCTATTTTACGTTAGTACAAAGCCATTTCATGTACACAATACACGTATAGGGACACGCGCCAGCAGCAAACAAACTAGGTATCCTACAAAACGTGCTTTTCGAATAATAAACAATAATAAGTACAACATTCACACCGAGCCGTTATTCAAGAAAAATAAAATTATTAAATTCACGGATCTGCACAAGCTAAATATTCTGTTATTTATGCACGACTGGGCCCATAACAAACTACCACAATCTTTAGATAGGCTCTATACAATTAACACAACCGAAACAGACAGACTCACAAGACAAACAGGTCTGATAAAAAGACTTAAGCCCCGAACGCAGTTCACATCAAATCTTCCCCTGCATACATTTCCAAAAATGTGGAATGACATTGACCCAGATATTCAAAGATATCCAAGAAATTCCTTTAAAAAGGTGATGACTAATATGTTTCTAGATATATGAAGCGTCCGTCAGATGCAATAATAGGGCATGTCAGGAATGTGGAGAAGTCGGTCGCACTTCTGCAACAAGAACTGACCCACCGAATTAAGTCCACGACACTTGAATACCTGTACACACCTACATGTACCATACCTGGGTCCGTGCGTTTTGTGAATTGGCGTGCAAGTAACGTGCTGACCTTGCTGTCGGCATTTTTGAATTTGAACAACTGGATAGAGTGCTGTTAGTCACTACACATTGGCAGGTTGTTCAAATTCATGAATGCCTCCAGCTCAGTTAGTAACTATTACGTATCTCTCAAGTTATGTAACTGTCTCGCTTGCTGTCTTCCGAAGAAAGTTCATGGCCCGTTATTGGGATTAGCAGCCTGAGTATGCTCCAATGGGTGCCGTGGGCTATGCTACCGGAAGGTCGGAATCACTTAATTATTTAAATTATGAATGCAGGTCTTGTTTTCTTTCTTTAACTATGGATTTAACCTAGAACATATACTGTCAACAACGTATTTAAGTTTTTAAGCTTCTATATTAAACTGGTTCTGCATAACACCTCACATCTCCCAATATATCCACTGTACACTGTGCAAGAACCTAATTACAGTTTAACTAACATAATCCATGCGCCACCTATTCTGAGTTTAGCAGAAACTTTTCCGAAATGATTTTAATTAATGAGAATATATACTTTTAATTTGTTTTCAGTTGCCTCATCCTCCAGCTAACGCCTCTCTCTGCCACACCCCCCACCCCCCCCCCCCTCTTTCTCACTTTGTTTCTCACGTCTTACTTCTTGCTACTTTCCTCTCTCACACCTTTTTTTCTTTATTAAGGTGGGTGACAATAATACAGACAGTTGGCCAAGTCACCCCCTGCAGAAAACAAGTTTTTAGTATGACATCATTATTCAAACCTGCGGTACAAAATGTAAAATATATTTAATGTTGTACAATTTTATGACCATATACCTGTACTATAATGTTTTTTGCAAATATAGTTATTCACCATTATTCACCATTCATTGGAAAATGAATTACATTTGGTCATGACGTTTTCATCCAGCTGACCAATGGGAATTGAATATTTGGACCCAAAACGTATAACTACATTAACAATGTAATTATATGAGTTTAAACGGTGTTCCATATCTTTCCAAATTTGGTCAGGATGCATTATGGAAGTTTTGGGGCTCTGATATGTCGGGTGGCGCCCCTGTGATTTATATAGTTTTACCTTTTACGCAATGAATGTCAGTATCATCCTACAATATATTGGAGGCCGTTCATTCAACTCAGAGGCTTGAAACCTATTTGCTCAAAATCTGTTACAGGACCAGTGACAGGACAGTCACTTTCCAGGTAGTTTCCTCCAACATTCATCTTGATCTCACTGAAACATAATACACATACATATCCTTTCTGATTCAGATGATCCCAACACACTTTATTCTAAGATTTAATTTTATTCTTTGTTACAGCAGATTGCTATAGTTTTCTATTATAAGATAACCCAACCAGGGTCAAGTTTTAATAAGATAGAGTGTTTCGACAGTCAATAAACCCTTTATCAATAAGATATTATGTCCTGACTATTTGGTGGTTCTGCCTTTTCTGACTGTATATCACAAATTAAAGGGAATTGATGTGAAGGCGCATACACTAAGACCAAGACTTCAATGATCAATAACAACCCTAAGCACATACACTAAGCCCAAGACTTCAATGATCAATAACAACACTACATCTTGGTCATACATGTATCTGACTGAAATTCATAATTACATAATGAGAGTCTGTGAAAATAGTCAGCTGCATTGGGAAATGGCATTATTCTACTGTATGAGATCTGCTATTCATGGTGAGAAGAGTCCTTGTATTGTCAGATCTGGTTAGTTTACGTTTATGTTAGATTACATAAATGATAATTTGCTTAAATTTCTTTAACTGTTTTTCAAAAATCGTGAACCACTGATGTTGTGATGGGGAACGGTGAACGTCTGTCCACATTCCCATGCTACTAGTCCTTATCCTGTACTACTAATTACCCCACCTCTCCCCCATTAACCTGGACTAGAGGAGTTGGAGGAAAAAAGACTACACAAAGTTCCCTGATCAATTTGCATAACTTATTTGAAAGATAAGAGCTATTGGAAAAAAATCAAGGCATGGAAAACACGTATTGTCAGACCCGCTGACCTACACATCCACCCCGGCCTTGTGTTCGGAAAAGAATTGACGACCCCCACCCCCACACACCTGGTTAAAGTCAGAATTAAACTATATGAGTGTGATTTACATGTCTCAAATGAAACGCACTTGTAAACAATACTGGGGATAATATGAGACATGATTGTAGAGTGTTACAAAAACCAAACAAACGTTGTAGAAAACAAAACAGAATCAACTGGAAAGTGTTTTAGCACACTAAAACATATGTCTCCCCTTCCCTTTGAGGTCTGAGGTCAAGGTCACATGCAGTTCATCAAGGTAGCGGACATGCGGTTTCATGGTGACAACCACATGTCAAAAAAAAAATTCTGGTCTGGACAATTACTCCCTATTTAAAGTACATAAATTTGACCTTGAGGTAAAGGTCACATGAAGGTCATGATGACAGGTGGTCTCATTGTGATACATCCACATGTCAATCATCTAAGTCCTAGGTCAAAAAACAAAAAAGTTCTGATCTGGACAATTATTCCCTATTTGAAGTACATAAATTTGACCTTCAGGTCAGAGGTCAAGGTCACATGCAGTTTATCAAGGTAGCGGACATGCCATTTCCTGGTGACACATCCACATGTCCAAAAAAACAAAATCTGGTCTGGACAATTACTCCCTATTTAAAGTACATAAATTTGACCTTGAGGTCAAGGTCACATGAAGGTCATGATTACAAGTGACATGCGGTCTAATTGCGATACATCCACATGTCAAATATCTAAGTCCTAGGTCAAAAAACAAAAAAGTTCTGGTCTGGATAATTATTCCCTATTTGAAGTACATAAATTTGACCTTAAGGTCAGAGGTCAAGGTCACATGTAGGTCATCGAGGTAGACGACATGCGGTCTCATGGTGACACATCCACATGTCAAATAACCAAGTCCTAGGTAAAAAAAAAACAAAAAAATTCTGGTCTGGACAATTACTCCCTATTTCAAGTACATAAATTTGACCTTGAGGTCAAGGTCACATGAAGGTCACGACATGCGGTCTCATGGTGACACATCCACATGTCAAATAACCAAGTCTTAGGTCAAAAAACAAAAAAAAATTGGTCTGGACTATTACACCCTATTTGAAGTACAGAAATTTGACCTTGAGGTCAAGGTCACATGAAGGTCACAATGGTATGCGACACACCGGCTCATGGTGATACATCCACGTGCCAAATATCTAAGGCTTGGCTCAAAAAACAAACAAGTTTTGGTCTGGACAAAGTTTCCTTGAAAAAAGCACAAATCTGACCTTCAGATCAAAGGTCAAGGTCACATGAAGGTCACAATGGTACGCTACACACCAGCTCATGGTGATACATCCACATGCCAAATATCTAAAGCCTGACTCGAAATACAAAAAAGTTCTGGTCCAGACAGTTTCCCTTAAAAAAGCGCATAAATCTGACCTTCAGGTCAAAGGTCAAGGTCACATGAAGGTCACTATGATACACTGCACACCGGCTCATGGTGATACATCCACATGCCAAGTATCTAAGGTGTAGGTCAAAAGACAAAAAAGTTATGGCCCGGACAAAGTTTGTATGAGAAGAAGAAGAAGAAGAAGAAGAAGAAGAATATGCACTAAAACAATGTGTCTCCCCATATACTTCTAAACGAAAATATCCTCATGGCATAGCTGCATTTAAATGACCGTCTCACAGTCTCTGGAAATAAACGTTTTTTTTGATAACGAAACGTATACACAAGGTCCGTTTGAAAAGTCCTTCAGTCGCCTGGCATGCCGATTAAATCTTAAACTTTACGTGCGAAAAAAGATAGTGACTGAATGCAGTGGCGTCGCGAAGATGACAGATTGGGAGGGGGAGTATCAACCCGATTTATCCCGACTGTCACGACTTAAGTCCCTACTGATAAAATATTCCAACACATCGTCAAGGAATGCTTTCAAAGAATGTCTTGGTGATGTATATATTTGTCTAACAAAGGCACCTTTCGTCCCTTGAATGCAACAAGGCGCCATCTGCAATGCAAAAGCGTTGCAGATGGCTCAATGTAGCACTCAAGGGCCGCTTTATTTTATGATGTACATGCACGCTTTTACTAAACACAGACTGCTCGAATCCGATCAAATTTTCCCACGTATATTTTTTAAACATTTAATGAATGAAAATAAATAAATTCATGTTGGAACAAGCGAAAACAAATATCTAGCGATCGTGTTGTGATTGTGAACAGCGTCACATTCCTTTAAGTAGGTCGATACCCGGTCAGTATAGTGTAGTAACTAGGTTATAAGTTACTTCACACCCACATGTAATAATCCGTCGATGTAATGTATTTGATTAGGAATATAATCTTATTCAATATATTCAAAACATTATTTTTTCAGAAATATGACAATCGAAGTCGACTTACTTAACTTCTAAGACCTAAAGTCACATCGTGCTAAGTTTACTTGCCTTGAATGTTGTATGGAGACCTGGCGATCTCAAGGGAGTTAGACTTTGCAACCCATACCCAAATCAGCAATCGCCCAACATTTTAATGTTGAGCGATTGCTGGTTTGGGGTATGGGTTCAGATGATGTTACCAAATGTTATTAGGCTAGTCAATATTGGTATCAAAATGACGAGAAAGGAATCGGAGACACGTTTGTTAAGACAAAAATTACGATCAATTAATGTTTTTGGAGTATTTGTTTATAAATCGATATTTTTGACGTGAAATGTTGTACAAAACCTACATATATTGTCTCTTTTTTCGAAGCGTTCATGAATCTGGTATTTTGAACTGTTCTGTGTATTACACCTGCTCAAGTGAAATATTTAATCTCCAGTCCTCATATTTATTTATCCACGTGGTTGAATACGGTAAGTGTCCATTTGACTGAAAACTGATTGGGCAGTGTTATAAAATGGTCTTAAAAACACACCTGCCTCCCTTTTTCTTATAAAAAACAAATCCATATCCTGTCTTCTTACATAATTTAAAAAATAAACATTTGCAACTTATTCTACCATGGGTAGGGGTATTGCGAAAACGAAAGCCTTTTTTCTATATGGCTGCCGCATTCCTTACTTATTGGCATCACTAATTCCTAACCATGCAAAAAAACTGAGCTTCAAGCTATTCCATTACACCTCGTTACACCTCGTTACAAAGGGGACATAGGACATTCTAGCAGTCAGGCGACGATTTCTCCTAAATTTGAACAATTTCAATGTAAACAAATCGGTTGCGCCCAATAAGGTATCAAGAGGGACAACCCTAGCTGAGATCGGCGTTATAAAAGACAATCAGCCGAGTTTGAGATCATATCTGCCGAGCTTGATAATGAACAATTCAGGGAAAGAAAAACATATTTAATAAAGAAAAGATGATATATAAGTTGATGGTGTCGTTGACATGAATGGATCCAAAGTTATTGGCTATCAGATAGTCTTTCGAGTGATAGGTAGAAACATATTTTTCCCAGTCACATCTGACGGGATACCATTTAATGAACATTTATAAAAAGGTCTGGTTGTACGTCTGTCCTTGCACGTCTGTCCTTGCTGTCGTGTACCATCGATCGTTGGAGAAAAATGCAATTCCGCATAAAAAATATGCATACGTTTTTGATATTGTTATATAAATTGAATCAATTAAATGTACTCTTAATTGTTTCTTAAACGCTGGAAGGACACTATTGGATAACGAATACACAAGTACACTGCATTACTCCAATTTCTGAACGGAAATCGTTGCTTAATTGTAGATACCAGTTGTTGGTACAAGTGGATACATCCCCACGTGCATGTGGGTGTATGTTAATCGGATATTGCAGATAAATTTGATACAATTCGGTTCTGCATTAATCTTTGAAACGGGCCATTATAAATACAAAGGACCCAGACTTTGAATTGCTCCCAAGTAACAGAATCGGTATACTTACCTATGAATTTAGTTTATTGAAAAAAAGCATATTTCCTAAAAAAAACTTAAACTTAAGAAGAAAAGATATTGACAGGGGCGTGATTTTTTTTTATGACTCCAATACAGACCAAAATGTCCCGACTGCAACACTACCTGTGAAACATACAGTACAATCTCCGTGGACTGCAAGTAATCCACGCGTGGGTAGTGATGTCCACGCATGCGTTTACCAGGTAATAAAAATCATAATCAACAAATTTTTTAATTAATGAAGCACCAGATCGTCTTCATTAATTACATTTTTAATGATTATTCCTATAATTTATGTTTGGAATCTAATTAATATTATTGCGTCGGTGGAAATATTGCCCACCCGTGGAAAGTAAACACTCCACAGCGGCCGCACTGTAAGAACAAGTAGCAAATCTAGCCTTGTAAGAAAGCACACACCTACTGGCTAGATCGAATAGATATCAAGCCACCAATCTAGACGAAAATGCCCCGATTTTGAAATTATTGTCACACCTCCAACAGCCACATAGTAACGCCCCTGACTGGATGGGAATAAAATGGTGGATAAGGAAGATTGTCCCTTTTTCCCGATAAATCCTCTCTTTTGATTGGTCAGAAAGCCTTGAACAAATAGCCATGGCAAAGGGTGCACCCAACATCCAAGGTATATGAGAGCATGCAACATCCAATATATATGGGCAAGGGGAACATTGGGAGTTTAAATGAAAGCTTGTCGCTTTCACTCGCCTCGATATAAAAATCGAACCCAAAAACCTGAAAATGTTCACAAATATTATCAGATTTCCGACAATTCGATCATATTTTGCCGTTATAAATTAAATAGTCGAATAATTAAAATGAAACAACTTGAGAAAAATAAAATAAGAGCAAATATCGTCCCCTGAGTACCAATGTGTTCCAGCAGGCACATAGAACACATCGGAACTCAGGGAACGAAATGTCAACTAGATACTGTTTACTCGTTTCCTTAACGACCCCAAGGGATGTAACTCTACCTGTTGCCTTCAGCGTTTATAAAAACAAAACAATTTTTCATGAATTTGGTCCAAGTGATTGCGGAGCGTGAGAAATACGTCCACAACTCCACTGTTTGTATTATGTTTCAAACGGGACAAAAACGTTATCTCCGCCAACATATATGGCATATGGAGATTTAATACATATTGGCGGAGATAACTTATAGTATTCGGGGAAAAAACAAAGGACAGAACTATACTTCTCACATTTTGCTAAAGAGTACCCCCATATTCATCGACATAATTTGTACATGAAAGAAAAAATATCTTCATTTCTTTGTTTGTGTATTTATTGGGGTTCAATAACAATTTTAACAATTTGGGTCTTATCAGGGTGTACAATTTTACGGGTAGAGGAGGCCAGGGTACCCACAGGGAAGCACTGAGCAATGGTGAGTAACCGTCGCACACTCTAGTTTATCATCCTGACACATGCAGGGTTAGCATTGGTTGAAGGTAAGTGAACCGTGGGCACACAGAGGGACGAGGCGACAGGGGGTAGGGGCCAATCCTGGCCAAAATTTCCTGTAGTTGGAAATTCGGAGGGCAAGTCATGAATAGTTGGAAATTTCATCTATCTGGATTTTAGAGCTTCTTTGGTGATGTCTCCTTTACTCCCCAAATTCAACTCGGCTTCAAATCGGCAAAAATTCCAACTGTTTCTATAGTCCGTTTATTTACTGTAATAAAAAAAATCCTCGAAATGCACTTCAAGAAAATCACATCATGTAAAATCGTTATCCTGAGTTAATTCCATCATTCACAGTTACAAAATGATGAAACATCAAAAATTTATCATGCTTGCATAAGATTTGATTTAATGTTAGGACAGTGTGAATTGCTCAAAGTTGTCAGCTTGAGCAGTTGTTTAGCACATATTCAACTCCCAGAAGAGTACCAAATTTTAATAACCTGATAATTCGTGTGGGCGTTTAAGTCACTAGAATCAATTTTATGCACCTTTCATGGCTTCCATGTTCTAGATTTTTCGCGGAAGTGAATTTCCAACTATGGGGAGGCTTCCCCTCGTTGGAAATTCACTACCCTACACCCCCCCCCCCCCCCAATCGGAAACTCTAGCCACGTCCCTGGGTTCACAACGGGTCAACCATAATGAATAACATGTCGAAGTTACACTTACCTTCAACCTGTGCTTTGTGTTTGTGTTAGGATGGTAAATTAGAGAGTCCAAATGTTAATCATTATTGCGCCGAGGTTTCTCCTTGGGTACTTCGACTCCCCGTGGGAACCCTTGGAAGTGAAGCAGCGCCTGTGCACTGGGGTAAACATGCTCTGTTTTACTGGTAAAATAGGACCCAGACATCAATGCTTGGGAGATGCAAACCCTGTCTAAAATGGGCAACATGGCTTACTAACGCTCACCCCTGGTTCTGAATTGATACTCATATTGTGGTCATGATTAGCCATTGTGCAAAAATATGTGACCTTAAACACCAACAAATAAATAAATAAATATGGGTACTTCGACTCACTCCATCAACAGAATTGCCCAACTTGATATGATCCAAGCTGTTGAAAGTTGCTTTAAACCCCAATGAACAACAAATAAACAAACTTGAAACTACAAATATTTGTCCTTTTATGTATCAATATGTAGACGAGTAGGAGTGATCTTTAGCAATACGTGAGTAGTATAACACCAGAATATCAATATAAAAGAAACAACTACAAATTAGTCTTTTCCGGGGATTACACGAGCAAGGTGTGAAAGGTAAGAAAAAGGACTGATAAAAACGGAACGGGAGGGACTGAATGTGCGTTTCCTATTGGAAAATGTATTGACGCTTCAAGAGATAAAATGGGGCGCGGTGGCGCAGTTGGTCCTCGGTTCGAATCCCACCTGCGGCATCTGCGTTGTGTCCTTGGGTAAGACACTTCACCCCCATTTCCCATGTTGGGCACGGTGACGTCGTGTACTAAGGCGTACTGCACGTCGATGGTGCACCTGTCTTCAAGCAATGCTAACCCTGCTTGTGTGGAGTTAGTATTTTGCGAAGATGACAGTTCCTCGCCGTTGCTCGGTAGTTCTCTTCGGGTACTCCGGCTTCCTCCACCCGTAAAACTATCGTGGCCATGATTAGCCATTATGTAGAAATATGTGGCCTTAAAAAACACCAATAATAAATAAATAAATAATAGGTAAAATTATGCCACAAATTCACAGTAAGCGAGTCACTGAATTACATTTTGGTCATATTTATGCCACATTCATTTGCAGCATTCGGCAAGACAGTACCTTGTCATTGTGATTAACTTAACTAACTTTACAAAACCCATGTAGTTATGTGTTTGTATGTGTGTGTTAATCTACCTTCAGGATTTTTAATCAAAACGTAATATATACTATTCAAAAAAGTGGGGGATATTTGATAAAAGTGAGATATATGAAGAAATATATTTATATTTTCATAAAAAAGACAGTTGAGGCATTGCACTGTGACATCTGGTGAATGATTTTAGCGATAGTTGGGTGTCTGACAAGCACACGTTCCACGCACTGAGCTGTAGAAAACATGGACGGTCAGTGCAAGAATTTACCACATTCAGTCCAAGACTTCAGTACCTTGTAAATCCTCCTCGGTTCGCGAGACAAGCGCGGATGCAACGTGGCATACTTCTCACCAAACGTCCAATATCAGCTTGACTGGTGTTATTCCATTCTTCCTGCAGTGCAGCGACGAGTTCCTGGACATTGATAGGGGGCTGTTGGCGTTGTCGTAGGCGCCAGCCAAGCATATCCCAGACGTGCTCGATTGCTGAAAGGTCTAGACTTAGTGCTGGCCTAGGCATTGTAGTGATGTTCTGCTCATGGAGGAACTCTGTAGCGACCCGGGCCCTGTGTGCTCTTGCACTGTCATCTTGGAAAATGAATCGATGGCCATGACGCCGTGCAAATGGCACCACATGAGCTGCTAACATGTTATCACGGTAGTACTGCCCTGTGACACGCCATTGGATGACATGTAATGCTGTTCTGCTTGTCATGGTTACGCCTCTCCATACCATAACCGATCCACCAGCAAAACGATCGTGCTGCCTAACGGTTACGTCATGGTATCGTTCGTTCCGCCGCCGCCACGCTCTGTGTCCCCTGTCGTGGATGTCGAGAGTGAACCTCGATTCATCGGAAAACATGACGTTGCTCCACCGACGATTGTCCCAGCGCTGTCGTGCTCCATACCAATTACACTTTGCTGCGATGTGACGTTCAGTCAAACGTGAAATTATTCGAGGTCGTTGAGCGTACAAATTCCAGCTGTGTGGGCGATTTCGAATAGTCTGACCACTGACTCGCACATCTGGCGCTCGGTGCAGCTGCTGTCCAATTTCTGAGGCACTTTGATGGCGGTTACGTAATGCTGTGGTTCGAATGAAACGATCCTGGTTAGCAGAAGTCGCCCTTGGTCGACCTGACCTACGTCTATAATCAACATTGCCTGTCTGACGATAGAGTGACCACAACCTGCTAATCACCGATTGAGTAATTTTGAGAATTTGAGCCACTGCAGTATGTCTGTTGCCAGCTTCCAACATGCCAACGACACGTAAACGTTCATCACGTGTCAGTCTTCGCATATCTCAAAAGTTACGTTTCGACCAGAAATTATTGATGAACGAGTTTATACCCAGAAACAGAAAAGAACGATGAGACCTCCGAAAAAGCCCGACCAGTACAAATAAAAATTTCAAATCGTACACGACATACATTAACTCGGCGCGTGTGTGAAATACGTGCACGAAGTTTTCGTGGGGAGGTGACATTCATGATCCAAACTAAACTTGGTAACATATTGATGTGTTCAATCACGCGTATCCAATACCATTTCCAAAAATATCAACATCAGTTTAGATATCCCCTACTTTTTTTGAATAGTATATAAAAAGAAAACAGAAGGAACAAAGGTGTTTCAAAGAGGACAATTACAGTCGTTGAGAGTCCGGATATCTGTCTGTCCACACTATCGCCAAATGCTGTATTATAAAAAAGGCTTTTGTGGTAAAGATTTCAAGAATCTATTGCCAAGCCACGTCATTGATCACTTCAGTGCTATATCATATTGTATCAAATTTTACCTTCTACACATTTCCGCGATTTAACACATTGCGTGCAGTCCATCCGGCGAACAGTAGGAGTGATTGCCCCATCAAGGTGATCGCTTCAATGTGCGATTTACATGTTTCAAAGTGTATATATTTTTTATTAATCTTTCTCGGCCGGACTAAAAGCATAAGAATGTTTGTCTGTATGGCGGATCCCGAAAACATATTTTTTTTGTTACTTAACCCTTTACCCAACGTAACGGCCAAAACCAGCCAGCGCTATTCTCAAAAATCGTCAGTTAATTTTCATTATTTTTTCATTTTTTATCTCAAAAACATAGGTCATGACCCCTCATTGGAACGAGCTGGACAAAAAAAATTAATTGTTCAAGAATTTTTTTTCAAGTGTGGTCTGCTTTTCATGTTAGGTAAAGTGTTAAACAGACCAGTAAAGTAATTCATGCGCTGCTAATTAAGCATGAAATTTTCTAGCTATTTATCGCGCGTCTGGCGAACCCAATGATGAGCTGTCTGATAACAGATTAAAGGAGTAACAGAGACCAGTGCTATAGGTTAGATGAGCTGTCGCATCGCTGCGAAAATAAAGACACGTTGTAATGTAGGGGAGTCACATAGCTCATATTTAGAATTGGAACAGTCGCGGGTAGAGGTAGAAGTACGAGCTCCTTGAGCTCACAAGCTTGGTATTTTGGTAGACGGTTTTACTTTTTTAAGAGGCAAGTCAGACGATGGTAGAGTGGGCTTTGCCTATCTGAACATTATTCTGAGATAAATGGAGGGCAGCATTTAACCCCATAAGTGGCGACTGTTTGAGTGAAAAGCGTCCAGTCAAGTGACGAAAAATTAGTGGCCGTCCAACGACAATGGTAGAGTGACATTCCGTCACAGGTTAGAAGAAGGGCATTCAGTAAAGTGACAATACATAAGTGGCCGTGCGACGGTAGTGGTAGAGTGACATTCCGTCACATGTTAGCGCAAAGGCGTAAAGTACATTAGTAGCCGTGAACCCGACAAGACATGGTTGAAGAGGAAAGCATCCAAACGGCCATCGGGGGCTGTGGAGTGGTTTACCACGCAAGGTTTTTGCGTAGATGCCAAAATATAAAGGACACCAAACCCACGCGTTTGCCCGGGGGGGGGGGGGGGAGGGGGTGGATATTGGACCAGGAGAGGCCATGGGAGGTGGCCGGGGTAGTCCCACAAGGGCATCAGAAAGGCAGAGTAAGGAGGTCCCTAGGACAATGTATAGTTCTGATAGGTTTAGTCGTCAAAATTGGGTATTTGCCTTGTTGCAGTTTGTGGAAGAGTGCCCATTCAGGCTGGTCCATAAATTGTAACTAGGCAAAACTATCAAGAGTAAATGATTTCCCTTTAAAGATATGAGCACCCCCCCCCCCCCCCAAAAAAAAAAGAAAAGACCGCTTTAATTTTAAATTGCGGTACCTCACTCCAGATTAACGCACAAATAATAGCTTTCAACACACTACTGGTTAGCCCTTGAAACATTGATGGTATCTTCCATGTCAGTTCAGTGACTTAAGTTGGAAGAGTCTATATTCATTCTTAGGGGTAAACCAATTCGTATTGTCAACGTGCAACCTTAGGACTACCGGTCGTACAACAATTCTGAGCCGGAAAGCGGGTTTTCGATTTCAGAGAGGTAAGTTCTGAGGTCATATATGAAGTTATGAACTGAACACTTTCAAGTGTCTTCATTGCACTTTCAGGGAAATTGTATATAACCTTCGACGAAATAATCTACCTCGCCGTATGGTAAAAGTAATCACCTTCCCCGCGGGTTGGGAAGACAATTGAAAGGATAGGACCACTTAGCTAAATTGTTTATCAAATAATTGCTCCATCTTTTTCTATAACACGACTTATATGAAAAGTAATAATGTGTCTGTTTACTATTAGTTGGCATTGGTTGAGAACAATGCCTAACTCATTTTCCGCCAATTACAATATCACAATGTCATGATTGTCGAGTGCGTCGCGCTCTGTAATCGCCCAGCCAGCGTAATTGGTAGCCTGACATATCAACGGTTCGGTTTGCCGAGACGGCAAATAAATATGGAGGATCGATAATAAAAACTTGTCTGACAAAATCATATTATAACTGCTAGTAACACCCACGTCTTTATCATTCCAACCTTTGAATTATACTTAACATACAACACTATTAATATCAGAGAAGTCACTGCGGAGTTTCGAGATTCGATTCGATTTCGAATCTTAAGTTGGTATTCGCTTCGATTCGAAATAGTTTCTCTTCGATTCTTTTCCTTGGAATATGGCTTGGTATCAGTTATGTATGTCATCCCCCAAAACATAACTCGAATGGAAGTTGTACACAAATAATACTAAAAATACAGAGTATAAAGTGTGCACTTTCTGCTATATTAACATAATAGTCCAAGAGCATTGGTTGCAACGTGGACATCGCTGGTAACAAGCTGATTTTCTCAAAATAGTTCAATGAATATGTACACAAGAACATACTAAAAGTCCTCATAAATCCTCTTTGGGCGTTTTCCATAATCCAAGATGGCGTCCAAAATGGCCGTCATTTCTTGTTTATCTCATATCTTTGAAACTTGGTAACCCCAATGCATATTTAAAGTGTATATCTCTATGTTTTGAGACTTCCACAATCAAATGAAATACTTATTTAGACATTTTATCCACAGAAGTAACAAATAATGTGCTTGGGATGCTCACAACATCCAAAATGGCGCCACAAATGGACGCTATTTCCCGGTTGTCTCATATCTTTGAAACTAGGTAGCCCCTGTTCATATTTAAAGTATATATTTTTATTTGTGAAACCTAAGAAATCTAATTAATTACTTATTTGGACATTTTAACCACAGATGTATCGATTGAATTGCCTGGGAAACTTACGATATTCAAAATGTCTCCCGAAATGGTAGCCATTTCTTGTTTTTCTTTTATCTGTGTAACTAGGCAAGCCGAATACAGTTTTAAAGTGTTTTATATATGTTTTGAGACACACCAGACGGAATTCAATATTTATTCAGGCAATTTGAATCACACCAAAGAAATTGCTTGAGATACAACATCCAAGATGGCGCCCAAATGGCCGCCATATTAACCAAAAGCAAATTATCAAATAGGTTTCAAGCTAAAGGCTCTTTTTGAGGCAACGGGGGTTGCGTCAAATTTGATGAATAATTCATGAGTAAACACACACATGACCCTCACTTGTTTAAGTCTAAGAAACTGCAGTATATAGGCCTAATATTCCACAAGGATCTCAGCAGAGAAGAGATAAAATTTGCTCCAACCTAAATGTGCCCAAACTTGTAAACGTATATGTCCCATCAATCATCACCCTCGTCGTCGGATGCTGTATCAACTGTGCTGATATCCATATTATCTTCATCATCAGTTTCTATCAATGTCGGTGCTGTATTGTTGCAATTAAGGCCGCTGCATTTACTGCACATCGAGGTACAATATAGTCCAAGCTTCTTGCAGCTACATGTCATACTTCTACAACCATCTGGTTTGCACCCACATGATACCATGTTCAGGAAAGTGTCGGGTGCAACAGCTATGTCTGTATCTACAGGTGTGAGAACTCCATCCTGAAATTGCCAGCCCCATTCTTCTGGAGGTAAAGAGTTACCCATCCATTCTAGGACTGTAAGATAGGTGCGGTATGAATGTTGTTTGGCTGCAGCACTCGTTGGAGGTAAACTTTCCAGTCGAAATGTTGAGCTCAGCGAACTGCGACCCATTATTCGCTTGTATGCAATGTGACGGTCGTCATTGAGAGATTCATAACCACTGGCTCCATTAAGCTTGAGGATGAAGGTTTCTCCAGCTCTCTGCACTTCATCGTGGGTGCTTCCACTATCTTTGAAGGTATCAAGCAAGTCGTAGTCCCTTTTCTTATGGACCATGTTGAAAGCTTTACGCTTGCCTTGACGATAGATTGCAGAGACTGTGTCACAGCCTGTCATTGCATGAAGAAACATCAAGTGATTTTTAGTGTCTGTAATGGCATCCTGAATTTCATGTATGTTAAAGACCGTGACAGGATCACAACGGCATAGCATGTACATGTCTGTGGAAGCGGTTGCACGCGCGACTAGCATGACCAGTAAGTCTGTGTCTGTACCAACGACAACGACTGGCACCATCTCTAACTCTGCTACTGATAATGCTGTGGACACAATCAGGGTGTCTGCGTCTGCTTCTGCCTGCTTGACACGTATGCCTGTCATAAGCATCTTCTCGCGTAGAGTTTGTATGAGTCTCATCTTATTGTTGCTGTTGGCTAGGAAAGCTGCTTGGGTTGTAGTAGTTGCCATATTTTCATCGAATATGATGTCACTAGAGGTACATTTCTGGGCTCGCCTCCTCTGCCCAGCTATCTTTGTTGAAGTACCACTTCTATATCCGTCGAACACCACTGTTGATTGAGCTCCATAATGTTTAAGGATGTATGAAATGTAGGACTGAACAACATCAGCATAGGTTGATGGTTGTGGCCATACAACAGATTGCAGTAGGTGACCACCATCTAAAACAAAAAGACAATTTTCTGGAAGGTTGGATTGTTGTGTGTCTGTGAATGACTTAAGCAGGAGACCCAGAGAACTCTTTGCAGGCTTTCGCATTACCCCATCTTTGAAGAGGGAAGGTGGCTTGGGAGCAAGTTCATAAGCAAAAAATGACTCCAATTCAGCACCGTTATTCAGGATACATGTTATTCTGTTAAATAGTAACGTTGGGTTCACCTCTGTGTTTTGTCCTCTGATTTTCAGTGTCTTACTCTTAGCCCCAATGGTCTTCACCTTGTCACTGCGATGTAGCTTGATATCTGTAAACTTGGTACCATTTATTTCTGATGCTGCTGCTAGACCGATTTCTACTGCTTTATCACAATTGACAGATGGGTCAGCGACGATGCCAATTGACAGGGAGACCAGGCGATCAGTTTCATATCCAGCAAATGGTGGATGTGCCTGCAGCCATTCAACAAAAACGCGTCTATCTTTAATGTCTCTTGACCTGGTACTTTGCCGTAGTTCTCTGTGTTGCTCAGAGGTACCGGTGTGTACTCCAGTGAATTGTTCTAGTTCATCACAAATGGGAACACATTGGGGCAGTGCATGGACCCACTTTGTCAATGTACTGTCTGTGATCCCACGTCCATGAGTCATCCCACCTGTTGTTTTTAACTGGCGCATTAGGAACTGTTCGATGGTTTGATCTGAGAAGTTTCCACCCCAGAATGAATCTGCACAACGAATAGTGAAGTATCCCTTTTCTGCAAATAGTGTATATTCATTTCCAGGAATGGTTTTATCAAGGGCTTCCATCTGTTGTAGATACAGCCTGGCAGGTTTGGCATATGGAAGATGTCCTGCAGCGTGGAAATGTGGTATCATTTCTCTCACACAGCTGAGATGAAGCTTCCAGTCTCCTATTCTTTCAGCTCGAATGAAACACTGGAGAAGAGACACCTGTCGGATATACTGTACCCAAAGCTTTCCTGTCCTACTTTGTTCCGCCGATTGTTCAAGGAGATGTGAAATGATCTGACTTAATTGTTTCACACACTGCTCTTCAACTACTTCAGTCATTTTCTTCTCCTGATTGAGAAGTGCACCGTAAAGACTTGCTAAGTTATCCTTATCTATTCTGTCTATAGTACCAGATGTAGACATTAATATGCCAATGAGGGCAGCTGCAGTAAGAATGTTAGCACGGAGAGAACGGGAATATGCATGACCAGATTGCATATGAATTACTGATCCTTTGGCGTATACGGTCTCCCATAGCTCTGTGAGCCCACTTCCATCCATGATGTGGCCTATGCTGCCTAAAAATGACATGAGAAGATGAAATCCACCAGGGCGGACTATGATTTTGTCCAGATCTCGTGAAGCAGCCACAATCTCTGCTGCCTTTATGTACAAGGGCTGGTCGAATGTTACTGCACATATTCTCAAGTTATGCTTTTCACACTGAGACTGGGCAAAGCACAGCGCCGTGTAGATGGTACTCGGGTTAGAAGGGTCCAAATTGATAAAGGGTAGGGTTTCAATTCTCGTCTGCTCGTATTCATTACTCTGTGTGGCTACTTTCATGAAACCGCTCCAAGAAGAACATGAATCTACTTCTAGAACATAACCAGCAACCCAGAGGGAATCCATGACAACTGCAGTTTGGAGAGACTTGAGCTCTGTATCAGGTTTTTTGAGAGGACATACTTCAACAGACTGCAAGCCAGGAACAGCAGGTTTGCTGTATGTCTTTATTGGAATATGTCCAAATTCTCCAAGTACCTTAGCTGATTGCAACTTCACTGAACGTTTAATAGGTGGAGTATCAACAACCCCTGGTGGAGTAACGCAAGCAATTCCACCCATGTTGTGGAAGGTGTTGTGACCAGTTACTGTCGCGACATTAAAGTCTGCATTGTCAAATACAAATTGGGAGAAACCACCAAGGTGATAGGCGGGTTCACCAGTTGACATGAGGGCTTGTTCAAACCGCTGTACTTCTTTATAGTCATCTGAAAAACTCATGCTGCTCAAGATGTCGTAAAGTTCACGTGAGCCATACTTCTTGTGTATATACACCGCTGTTCCCAACAATATTGGTGATACAAAAGACCTGGGCCTACTAGCAGAGATGATGGCATGTGCGATTGAGGTACATTTCCTGTTTGCAACTGTGTGATTTTTGCCTTTGCTGTCTACTATATTATGTATGAAACGCTTCAGTGATCTTGGTACTAATGTTTCTCCATTTTCAGTTCCATCTAATGTTGGGTACTCATCACAATTGTACACTGTCAGTCTGATATCGTTGAGGATGATTGAAGCAGCCATATCTAGTATACGATCACTTTGGCTCTCAACATCTGACACCCTATCGCTGTTCCACTTTTCATGAAGTATTTTGTGAGCTGAATCACGGAAACTCACGATACTGGATTTTCCTTTGATGCTGGTTACAATTAGATCATCACCATATCGATCCTTCAGCTTGCGCTTAAGATGCTTCAGTGAGTAACCCTCGCCTCCTTCCAAAAATGGGGCCATGTATTCTGAAAGCTCTTGAACTGAGTATTGGCACTCATCACTTTCATCAAGAAATTCACATAATTGCTCAAATGCTTCCTGTCGAATACAGTCAGCTGATGTTCCTTCAGTTTTTGTCCTGAGAAATGATTGGGCACATGCTCGATGATACTTCGCCTCAGCAGCAACCAGGTCATATGCATGTTGCAAACGATCATAAACATCTTTACCCCACTTGTCACTTCGCTCTCTTGCACGATCCAATAACGTTGTCTGGAATTCTAAGGTTTCAACACTGCTTACTGAACCTCTTTTGCAGAAAGGGTGTTTAGTGTCTTGAACAATAGGCTCAGAACAAAATATACAATCGTCTTTTAGGATAAATGTCTTTGAAACACTTGAACGAGGGTGAGTTGTTTCTTCGCCTTGATCCTCTTCAAGACATGATGATTTTCTCTTTGCAGACACTATGGAACATTTTCTTGTGTAATTCTTGCGACAAACAGCATGGACTAGTAGTGGCGTTGTCTTTTCAAATAAATCATGTAGTCCATCACCTCGTTCTAAACTGGACATCACAAGAGTCCTCCGTCCCTTCTCTCCAACGATGACTGTATCTGATGATATTTCTTTACAGATAATACAAAGCGGGTCCATTACCTGTAATGACAAAGAAATTTGATACATTTAAACTGTATATTTTGGTTGTCTAATTACATAGTTATAAGAAATTTATAAAATGGCGGCCATTTTGGACGCCATCTTGGATTGCGGAAAGTGCCCACGATGGATTCATGAGGACTTTTAGTATGTTATTCCAGACATGTTCCCGGACCAATCCTGAAAAAATCAGCTTGTTACCAGAAATGTCCAGGTTTGAGCCCATTTGGCCTAATGCTCTTGGCCTATAAATAGCATCTACGCAGATGTCAAAACCCACGCTACACTGTAAAAATATAGGTTCGCTTTAAAACCAAAACTGGTTCTAATCTTGTCCCTGAGATGGAACCAGTTCTGTTTAAACCGTATTTATTTCAAATCAAATAAATTTATAAAGATTAACATTAAATATTGCCCAGTCCAGTCCAACCAAGAAGTGTCCAGGAGCTTGGTGCCATGCTGTCCAATAATGGAACAACATCCCACAAAGGACCATCTGGAACCTGATTGGGGGCATGAGAAGGTGTTATCAAACTGTAATTAACAATGATGGGTCTCATACTCAATATTGAACCCCTTTTCAGTACGCTCCGTCAACTTTTTGGCAAATTTGAAAAAAAATCCTCTTTTACCAATAATATCCATTTTTCATGGTTATCGTATTCAATAGCTAAAAATGATGTCAAACACAAACGAAATCTTAATTTTTGTACTTAAATCGTTAAAGATATAATTAAATATAAAATGTATACAATTTTCATAACAATATTTCAACTAAAACGTAAAACAGGTAGTTGGTGCTTAGCAAACTTTGAGTAGTATATAATCCCCACTGGCTAATATTCCAACGACATCATCAAGGCATGCCTTTGACGAAGGCATGCCTTGATGATGGAGCTTGGATATTTTATCAGATTGGACTTACAGTTAAAACTAATTAAGAAGTCGCACAATAACACAAATATTTGTGCCAATGAAAACCCGGAGGTCCATTGGCAGAAACATTGCCTGTGCTTGCTATGAGTAACCAGGAGATCCTGTCGTGCTTTGGATGCCATTCGATATGGCAATTGCGCGCAATTCCTACGCGCAATTAAGCCTAGATAAGCGCACAGTTCGTGGCAGGACTTCTAGTTTCTGTCGAAAAAAATCAATCAGGTTAACACCCTCCACCCCGATTCGGTCATCTTCAAGACGCCCTTTTTCTACTCGATTTTGAATAACAGACCCGAATAGAATAGACCACGTGTGATTGGGAGGAGCCTAATATCAATATGGACATTAGAAGCAGAGTCGTGACTCATGTTTAGAGGAAATGACGATTTGAGGGCCATGAGAATTCAGCATCGTATCATATACCAACACTGAAGTATACATTGCTGGTATTTATTAGGGCTTAAGGACACTTTCGAGAGCCATGGACACCTCGTGGCGAAGCGTTTTACGTGTGGAGGAAGCCGGAGTACTCTGAGAGAACCACTGACCAACTGTCAGACTCTCAGTGTACTAACTTGGTTGCAGGCAAGTGCACCCTCGCTGCGCAATACGCGTTAATACACAGTGTCACCGCGCCCCCACGTGGGCAATAGGGATTAAGTGCCTTACCCAATGACATAACGCAGTTATCGCTGGTCAGGATAGAAACGTGGACCTTTCGGTTTGAAGTTCAATGCTCTATCCACTGAGCCACCGCGCCCACTCGGACATTAATAGTCACAGCGGTAAAGCACAATTCTTGAAAATGCAAGTGTAAACGCTTAAAAGTATTGGCCTCAGGATTCTTCGTAACATAGAGAGAGCTTTTTTAAGCACCCCGGATTAGAAAATCTTGAATTTGTGTTTACGGGGAAATATTTACATATGGCAATGAACGGTAGAATACTGATTGTATTTAAATGGGACGTAGGGACCAAGGGCGAGAGAGAGAGAGAGAGAGAGAGAGAGAGAGAGAGAGAGTTCAGCCCAACATTATCTATAAGAAAGTATATATGCACCTGGAACTTAATTGAGCACCTCCTGTTTTTTCGCAGTGGTGTCATTACTTTCATGCTATCTTTTAAATGTTCAAGAGTGATTGTTTGCGAAATGAATGGTCTATTGACAAATGAAGGACAACAAAGCAATCATTAAACCATAATAATCTGTAACAGCAACTTCACTGTTATAAAACGTTTCGGGGGGTGCTTAATTGAGTTCCGGTGCATATATTTTTAGTCGTCGGTTTATTAACTGAACGGAAGGGCGGGAAACGATTCAAAGAGATGGGACACTGTTGCACATTGTTCCATGGAACGTATAGTATAGTTTTATTAGATTGTACGTAATAATGAGATTTAATGAAAAATACTACCGAAATTAATCATGTAAATTGGTTTACTATTATTAGACAGAAGGGAGGAATAATTCTCGATTTCAATCGTAGTACACAAGGACCATAATTGCATATATTCGGAATAAGGACAAAGCCAGGTGACATTCGAGACAGCTGTATACTGAATGTTATTGATATCATTCTTGGAATCTTAAACCACTGCACTCTGATATCGAAATGTCAACCCTGACACCGTCCTAATGACGTCCGAATGGCATCGTCTTATGCAATACTGTAGATATATATATAAAATATACCCATTGTTGCTTGATGTTCCAAATGTTCACCACGAGTGGCGAAGTGGTGTTAACCGCGTGCCTTTAGCACGCGGTTAACACCACTTCACCACGAGTGGTGAACAGTTGGTACACCAAGCTACTTTGGGTATATTTTATTTATACCATGATCGTCAGATTATTAAGAGTCGCTATTATTTTTTCTCGATTTTACAGAGCACCAGACGTACATACGTGCGAATCTACTTTTGTTTACACGAGCATCGGTGGGCGGTACTTCCGCTGTCAATTTTATCGCCGAAACGAAATGGGGAAAATGAAACGGGGCCTTTTTCATTTTAATAGCATAACATACCATTTCGAGTTATCGATGCTTTATTAACAGGAGACATTGCACGTTTGTTAAGTTTTGGGGTCTTATGGGGTGTAAACTCATTTAAAAACGTAATAAATAATTGCCACTTTCATTTCACTCTTCGCGAGGCGACGTGCGATAAACTTGGACACGTTACATTCTGGTCGACGTGACCAAAGGTCAACTTGGATGTAGTTCCACTATAGGTGTAAATTTTTGAAATCACATTGCTGGCGTGTTTACCACGGTTGGTGGGTAAAGCTAAAATTTATGTCACAGGCTTTTCATATATTGTAGAATAGGTAATCATGGTATAAAGCTTAATGCTCGAAACAATGGTGTGTGGGAGCAAAGGCGGGGGATGTAATAATGAGTTAATACTAAAGTTAGTGGACCGTAGGACTAAATTACTACACTTCAGTCGCCGTTGGTTGGTAATCCACGTGTAATATCCACGCATGCATTTATTTACCAGGTTATAAAAATCACCATCAGCAAAATTTAATTAATGAAGCATCGGGTTGTGCCCGGTGCTTCATTTATTAATTGTTATGATTATTCCTATAATTAGTGTTTGTTATCTAATATTATTGCATCCGTGGAAATATTTCCCACCCGTGGTAAGTAATCAGTCTAGGGCAGTCTTACTGTACTCCACCTCCATATAAATTCGATCCATACTTTTGAACATTCTCATCTCTTTATTCTTCACCCTTCACGAGGGAGAAATTTGCAGAAAGTGCTGACCAAGTGGAACTTTTCACTATGTGATGACTTGACATTGCAAACACGGTCATTCCAAAACCACGGAAAGTCCAATACGATTTACCAAACCTGGTCAGGTAATGACTTGAGACATGCTATAACGGATAGCAAGAAAACTGAACGGGAATTTATTAAGTCGCCAACCACAAATAATATGGACAAACTACGTATGAATCAGACAAAAACAAGACACCTTATAAAACGAAAAAAAGAAAAGTTCTTGGAAAACGTGTTTCTAATCATCCCCAACGCGCACACATCAACCAAATTTGGAAAAAGATTTAAAAAAATAAAGGTAAAGAAACAAAATCGATGAACAACATCTGTAAGATAACACATGAATTACTTCTAAAAAAGAAATATCAAACAAACTGGTCTGGACATTTTCTAAACATTCTGAACTTTTTTATGGAAGAGATAAAAATAAAAAATCTTTGCAGAAAGAAAAGGTACTAACACTGGACCCGATGAAATACACTCTCAACTTTTGGAACACATACCTCAAACGCCAATTTAGCTTTTACTGTACATCTTTAGTGACATATGGGTGACTGGACAGTTTCCAACTTCCAGGTGAAAAGCGACAATAATTTCCAATTCCAAAGCCCCCAAAAGTCCACGACAATACAAGTGATTGCACGCGTATTGTATGAACAAGTTGGTAGTAATGATTGGGGTGCTGACCAAAACAAACGTGACTCCATCTGTATAGGCCACCCCTGAGCTCAAATAGATTACGGTTTTGTGGTTTTTGGTTCCTCGCTATTTATTTCACTGTCACACTGATGTACATTTTTCATCCTTTTTAGACAAATAGTTCACCTTCTGATGAATTTTTTTAACCTGGATAACATTTTAGAAATACATAAAATCTGCCTGCTTTTATCGTCAGCACTCGGATTTCTAGTTTTTTTCTTTACACAAAAGGTATCCATGCCGCGACAAAAGTGTGAAACATTGACTGATGAGAACAATAAATGTATTAGACTTTCTTAGATTAGTGAGTTTAGGACTATTTGTTTCACAAAGATTATCGTTATGCTAGCTTAACTGCACAGTGCCCCACCACAAGCAATAAGAAAGCTGACGAAATGGGATAGAACGAGAGAGAGAGAGAGAGAGAGAGAGAGAGAGAGAGAGAGAGGGAGCGGGAGAGAGAGAGACCCATATATTATTTGCTCACATCTCCTGGAGATGTGCTGGTATCTCTATCTATTTTATTACTTTGCAACTTTACTTCATGTAATAGGAAGAAAGTTGAAAAATAAAATATGTATATCATATATACGATAATACCATAGTGTGTTTTGATATGTTTGATATCTCAACGAGTTGAAAGTGAGTTTTTTTCGCGAGGCTTGCCGAGAGAAAAAAACCTCACTTTCAACGAGTTGAGATATCAAACATATCAAAACACACTATGGTATTGTTGTATTTACCTTATACCGACCATTTTTGTTCTTTTCTGCATTTTTAAAAGGGTTTTGGGGATGATTTCGTGTCAAAATGTCGACTCATCTGGAGTGGAGTCGACTGCTTTCTCTTGTTGGGCCTGAATACATGTGATGTACCCGGAAAAGCTGTTGGTGCGTAACAAGGCCACAAATTCAAGTGAATGATAGAGTATAGTTCCCCTTAGAAAGTGGCCCTGTTACTGGGAAAACAATTACAGAAAATATACTTACGCCTCAATTCTTATGATTTATGACAAAAATATGTTTGATAATCAATTTCACCAGATTTGATACGATTTATAAACAATTTTGCGAATGTCATCATTATATTATAATATAGAAAAAGACTATAGTCCGTTCTCCAATTTATATGACATAGGGGTATGTGTTATAGATAATCTATAACACATGGGCTATATCTTCAACAGGTATAAGATAAATGTATGCATCACATATGTTCTAATCAATATTAAAAGTTTAGTATTTCTTCAATCGCTGCCTTCACGTAAAACTTATGTAACTTATAACCATCATTTGAAGAACAGGTCCGTTGAAATCGTTCCATTGATGAGTCACAAGCAATGTTTCGGAGACAGAAAATGAAAAATCAAACACACAAAAAAAAAATAGAAATTCAAGTATGATTTTTTCTATAAGAGCAGTCGTCTAGCCCTTTACCACAATGCTACTGCGAAACCCAATGAGCGCCATTCCCCAAAAGTGCCTTCAGTTTACATTATTTGTTCATTTTTGCCTCTAAACCATAGTTTATGACCCCTCATTGGAACAAGCACAACGAGCTGGTTCCAATGAGTTTCGCCAAAAATTAGTTTTTCGATAATTTTGTTTGCAAGTGTCGTCTGCTTTTCGTGTTAGATAAAGGGCCATGTAACCGGTTCTCGTCAGATCACAGAAGTTAAGCAACTTCGCGCCCGGTTACTTTACTTCCCATTCGATTTGGCTATACTTGACTGCTTGTGTTCGTTATCTCGGTATCTTTTTCGCCGTGGTTACAATCCACGCGGGGGCAGTGATGTCCACGCATGGGCTTACCAGGTTATAAAAATCATCATCAGCAATTTTTTTAATTAATGAAGAATCGGGTTGTACCCGGTGCTTCATTAATTATTTTTTGATGATTACTCCAAAAATTAGAGTTTGGTATCTAATATTGTATCCGTGGAAATATTTCCCACCCGTGGAAAGTGACTAGTCTAGGGCGGCCGTACATGTACTGTATTCCACCACCATATAAATTCTATGCATACTTTCGAACTTTCTCATCGCTTTGTTGTGAACCCTCACGCGGGAGAAATAAACGTATTATTTGTCCACACGATCACCATTTATGGTGTTTGAATCTCTCGGTGCAGGTCTAATTAGTATATCAAAGTTCTGAACGTCTTTTGGTCGATGGAGTTGATTTGTTGAGTTTGGACACTTTTGGGTATTATTTTCTCTGAAATGCACATTTTTGCATTTCTTTAAATTCAGACGAGCATTCCCCGTTATAAAATCATTTTTATTTATTGTATATGATTTTCAGAATTGCAACTCATCCAACTCGGCCGATAAAACTTCAAACTCGGCTGATATGACGCTGATCTCGGCCGATATAAACCAAGTCAGAGTTCTTCCTTTTGATGCGTTGTTGCCAGACGCAACATGTTTACTTCGAATCCGTTAGCCGACGAACGAAATCTGGGAAACTGGTGTTATAAAATTGAGTGGTTTGAAAGGAAGTTTTTGAATAACAATAAATTAATCATGGCAATGAGGATGGCTGCGGATTGGATGGAAGAAGAAAAGTGTGTTAAAAATGCAAAAGAAGAAACTTGAGAGAAAATTCATAGCAAACTAAAATTCAGAGTCGTAAGCGGAGATTCGTCAAGTGGGAGAAGGGACAGTTGAGCTGTCCAAACGTCACGGCTTCCCCAGTGGGGAAGCCGCGACGTTGGGATAGCTGAACTAAGCGAAAAGAAATTTCGGAATTTGCGAAAAGAATGAGAAACAGTAACACACTTTAACAGATTTGAGAACATTTGGTACTCATTTGTTTTTGTTTAATAAATAAACAGGTTATTACTGGTTAGTTTCATATCAACCTTCGGTCGCAGGCTGATATGAAGTTACCTCGGTCTGATATCTCGATCTATATAAAAGTAACGAAGTAATAACCTCTAAATAAATATGTGTTTAACTCGTCATTTATGTACATGTTGCACGGCGTTAAAATGCATCGAACATTCTCTGTTAAAGTAGGACAGGTCGAGGTTCAGAATCAGGGGCTTTGTATAATTGGTCCATATCTGTAAGGCTAAATATTAAAACAAATCATTCCCCTTCATTTACAAGAATCTTGTGTTATATAAATACAAAAGTAATAGTTAACCACACAATTAATCTTCCAATGCCCAGTATTACCCAAGAAATTTATGTTTTTCATTTTACATTTGTACTGAGTACTAAAGAGTGCTTCTTTTCAAATACCGACTTTTGTTTTATTTTGCATTATCTCTAGCTGAAAACAACTGGTGGAACATTATCCTAATTACGCGTTAGTGGTCACTCAAATAGTCTCTCGAGAGATCTAACACTAACCAGAGCTATTGAAACACCAAATATTGAAGACAAAATACTTGATCTTGGTATCAATATATATGAGTTTCAACCACCATGTGGGTATCCGAGATGGTCTATTGAATACGAGCCTTAGAATCCCACATGATGGCAATAACCAATTTATCGTACAATATGCCTCCTTTTATCAACTTGTTCGCACAATGAAGGGATTGGGTACAAGCTTTAACAGCGTCTGTTTTGACAATCATTCAACGAATTTTTATAATGAAGATCGCGACTTCATGGTCTCACATTCTTCTGCAGTGAATGGCGTAATAATCCCATTTCACTGTTCTACTTATGCTGTGCTATAATAGAAGTGTTTCAGCTGTGCGTTTCTTTGTTTTACTTTTCAGTTTAAACACTTGGCAGAAAAAATATCATCATGTCAAAAGATGATCTTGTCTAATTTATTTCGCTGAGCTGGTGATTTATTTATCATTTAATTAACGTTATCAAAATCGGTGATCTTGACATGCATAAAAGTGCACACACACGCAGTGGCGTGTGCGCACATAGGTAACCCAGGTACGTATCCACGATTTTATAATTTTTCTATATACCATGCAACAGAGTTTGGGGTGCCATCTGGCGGCGTGGCTCTCCCACTGGCAAAAAATCCAGAATCATTGTAACGAATATTTAATTATTTTTGGCTTTCAGAGGAGATTATGTAAAACATATTGTCGCAGAATGCTGGAAACTATGAGAAATAATTAAGTAATGAAGTGACTTTCGAAGTTAGGTGGTTGTTGGCGAGTTAGGTATTGTTTGAAAGTTCGAAGTGCCAATGCCGTCCGTTGCCGGTTCCGTCAGATTCAAAAGCCCAGTTTCAATTTTAATTGAGAACGTACACTTCACAAGTTGTTGACAACGAATAAAAAAATAAAACAAGTGATTTATTGACACTTTTAGTGGGCCTTTTTCATTTGTGGAGAACTTAGCCCGATTTCCTTAGAAACAGCCGGAGTTCGGATTAATTATACAATAACATGATTTTTGAGGGCGTTATGGTTCATTATCGGCCCTACCGGAATGATCAACAACCCAAGGGTCTATTATCGGCCCGAGACGGAGTATCGAGACGGAGTCGAGGGCCGATAATAGCCCGCGGGCTGTTGATCATTCCGGTAGGGCCGATAATGAACCATAACGCTCGAAAAGAAATCATGTTATTTTTATTATTATCACTACCGTGAGGTTATATATGGATAAGAGGGAGAAAACATCAGATCATCAATCATTTATATATGATTCATCAGAGGTGAACAAAAATGAAGATCATGAAGTTCAACAATAATACTAGTCACTGTCCAAATTTTGCAAATCAGCTTCACTTAACTCACTTGATTGTGACATTATACCGGTAATACTTTTGGTTTTCAGATTTTAAGAAATCGCATGTGTCGTCTGTTTATCAACAGTCGCCGGTGATATTTATAGACAAATGCGGTCACGTGATGAGTGAGTTGACCTCTCGAACTTTCAAATAAATTACAGCGAAATCTAGAAAGGCAACCGAATGACGAAGCTAAACAATGTGCTAACAACATATTTCAGACACAGTGACTAACTATTACATACCAAATATCGATAGTACGATCCCATACGTGTCCCATTTGGAAGGGGTTTCACCTAAACATGTAGCTTTGCGATGAAAAGGAATGAAGAAAATTGCACATTTTTCGAAACAAATCGCGGCAGCCGGAAGCAGAGGAAATTGGGAATTGAATTGAATTGAAACATTACGTCACTTGATAAAAGATGTGCATCATGTTACCGGTGCCGGAAATGGCCCGCGGGCCATATTGAGTCGACTTTTTCAATATTGGCCCGCAGCCCAGTACATCCTGGACAATATGACTTTTGTGCAGCCCCAGAAAATGAAAATATTCGCCAAGGACTGCCCTGTAAAGTGATAATAATTCAAGTTATGTTGACGCACGGTCTGGGGAAATCTTTGTTCTCAAAACACGGGCATGCAGTCTTGTAGTTGAACTTGTAGTAAAATTTGACAGAAACAGATGTGCACGCGAACAGCGATATTCATTTATTTCCTAGATTTTTCTTCACAAGTTCACTGGCTCCAGTCTGTGAACTATTTTTACCAGTGATACAATACAATGTCAGTTTAAGACTGTCAGAATTACAGTGTAGCGGCCAGCCAATTTTGTGATCCGATGTGTTCTCCTAAAGGCTCAATACCAGAACCACTCAGAACTCCCATTTAAATTACACTTCCTCTGTGTTTTGGTAAACAATGTTTTAATTCCTGGATGCTTCAGGCTTTGCAACCAGAATAGAACTGAATTCATCTTCAAACTAGTCAATGTCGCCCTCCTCGTCTGACCAACATCTGGAGGTGGGGATTCTGATATTTAGTACATGTATGTTTCTCCAAAAATGGCCAAAAAACGTTTAAAAAGCCTAAATACCAGCCTCCCACAAACCGACCTCTAAATAACATTTGCACACTGATTCCAGCGAAAATATTTCATTTCTACTAATTCTAGTTTGTTTTAGCATTCAAAAGGAAACTGAAATTGAATTTATTACAAAATGTGTGACTGCATTTCTGTCTGTCCATCCATCAGTGAGTTGCACAACTCATAGCCTGGGCGATTCGTACCTCTGGCAACTGGTACCTTTTGCTGCACAATTCGTACCCCCTGATGCCTGGACAATTCGTACCTTTTCCAAGGACAATTTGTACCCCTCCTCTGGGCAGTATCTGACAGTTCGTACCCCCTCTGGACAATTTGTATCCTCGTCTGCAAATCCACACCCTGCTTAATTAACCCCCTTTGAAAAAATATACATGGTGATGGGGTTAGGAGAGGATTATAAACTTGGAGAAAGGATAAAAAGGCGATGTCATTTCTATTATTTTAAAAAGACATAGAATATCACATTTCATGATAAAGCAAGTAGACACTTAAAAGATTCAACGTCACGATGCCAAAAAGAAAATGCTCTATTGGGAAAGCTCAGAATTAAAAACTCCAAAAAGAAAATGCTCTATTGAGGGACCTCAGAATTAAATTATTAAGGTGGCACGCTCTTTAACTTATTATTTGAGGCATCATAAAATTATTTATTGTCAGATCTTCTCCAATTTAAAGAATTATTGTGGCTTCATTTAAAAAAATAGTGTTTTAACTGTAAAACTGCATCCATTACTATCTAATATAAATTTTCTTTTACCACGTTCAGGCCCGAAGTTGATAATACAAGAGATCACTTTTTCACTTAAGCTGTTAAGCGATGGTTCACCCATTGAAGTTTCATTTCTATGCATAAATCCTGTTTTGATTGGTTGTTTCATGCATATGTTTATGTTTGTATTACTATCACTCCATCGACTTTTCATTTTCATTTCACTCAGCCAAAACATGAGTCAAACACATTTAAATAAATTAAATAGTTAATACCAGGTCTGAAAATAAGCAGTCTGACCTTTGCAGAATGAGGTTCCCAGAGGATGAATGTGATGTCAGATGATGCTATCCCATATAGTGGGCCAATTTATCCTCTGGGAACCTCTTTCTGTTTAGGTTTGAGACCCTGATTCAGATTGAGGTTCACAGAGGGTAAATTTAGTGATGCTACCCTGCAGATGACAGGCTGCTTATTTTCTGGCTTCGTTAATACATGAGACAGTTTAGTACACTTACTTAAGACAACTTGTACCAAAAAGGAGACAGTTCGTACCTTTTGTCTCGATAATTTGTACCTTCTTGTCAAGACAATTCGTACCCCCTAATTGTGGTATGAATCAACCAGGGTGCAAGTTGTTCATGAACCGTCCATCACAGACAGCGATTCTTTGCTTTTCATTTGCCCGGTTGTACATGTACATTTTCAGTAATTGGCTTCTGACTATTTTTCACATTGTAACCCCCTCCACTTTACACACACACACATACACAAATATATTAAACATTAAAGAGCACTATCTTTTTGAATATCTGATTCATCCTCTCTGGAAAACATACATGTATATTTCTTAATTTTACTCTTTTTATCAAGATGTGTCATGAGTGTCTGTAGGGATTAAATCCAAGGTTGTTAAAGTGCCTTTATGGGTACTTGCAGCATAAGCACTGCACTACAGAATCAATATTTGATGGTTTTGGGCATTTTTGTGGTGCTATGAGATACCACATGAGCTGCACTGTCATGCTGTTGTGAAAAATCAATGTGTAATGTTTTGTCAGAGACATACCAATGACTCTAGGTGCCTTAATTAAGAAATCTGAGGGTTTTAAAAAAAAATTTTTTTTTACAAACATTGCAAAATATTCATCAAACACAATGTGAAATAGCATAAGAAGCCAGAATGTGATTTAAAAACTATCACAAATGGGAAATTTAATATCATAAGAGGTTTGTTTTGTGTCAACATCAATTAATTTATGAATTATGTCATAGTTTTGATTGAAATTGGGTATGCTGGGGGTCTAGGGGACACATTTAGGGCTATATTTTACCACATCAATATGTAGAAGAGAATTTGACATCATTTGTTAGGATAAAATGGCACTATCTATTGATATTGGTGATTTATATAGCTGTAACTCCAGTTTTTAAAACAAAATTGACATTCATTTTATTTTGTGTGGAGTGGAGGGGTGGGGGAGGGGGGGCAAGGGAGGGGGTGGGGTCGAGGGGGTGAACACCACTCTTTCTCTTGCAGTATGGTTAAATGACACAGATTTTTCCCCAAGTTATTGTCTGCTGATGCAGATTTTAGTTTTATTTTGGAATTGAGGTAATTTTCGAAGAAAGCAGTGAATTCTCAAGCAGAAATGGCTCTTTTATCAAAAGAGGTAAAATGTATCTTTGGAAGGATTTGAATGTAGGTCAAAATCCCCCCTACAAAAAATCCCTCCCAATCATTTTTACACACTTTGCAAAAATACCCCCCCCTCCCTCCCTACAGTTTTTGAGGGTAGTACCACAATCTCCCTCATTATTTTAAGAGCAGTTTTAAGAGCAGTACAAAAATCCCCCTCCCGGCCTTTTACACCAAAAGGTTAAAAGGCAGTCCAATAGGATTTAAAAACATGTATTTAATTTGTAAATTACATAAACGCTCATTTACAAGAAAACATGCCTCAATAACTATTTATCAAGACAGTTATTTATTTATTTATTGGAGTTTAAGGAAGTGCTCGGCCTCGAGTGGTAAAAAGTTTTGGACATTTTTGTATGTCTTTAAATATACTTCTAACAAATTAGGGTGGGGGGGGGTGGATTTTGGTTCATCAGAAATTATGGAGGGAGGAATTTCTGTTCACCTGAAAAAAAAACAGTGGGTGGGAGGGGGGGGGTTGTGCATTGTGTGAAAATGATTGGGGGTGGGGAGTTTTGTCAGGGAAAAATTTTGTAGGATACCCTTTGGAAGGTTTGGGGTTGATGAAAAAAATACATACATGTAAATGTACATGTATTTTGGCTTCCAACACTGATTTAATTATTATTTTTTGAATATTACACGTATTCCACATGTAAATGTTCATTCAAGAAACACAGACCAAATAATACTGTTTTATTTTTTGAAAAGTTATATTTTTGTCACAGTCAGCAATAAAGGCCATATATTGCCAAAAATAATGCAGTTAAATGCATCTTGAGCAAGTGTGGCATCCCGAACTGAGAAGCACACTATAACCTCTGGCAAATACCAAATACACATGTAACCACCTATTTTACCCTATTAACACATTTAATTAAACCATGGTTTCTCAACATAGTACTTGTTAAAGAGGGGATTCCAATTATATTCCAATCCTCTCCCAAATCACTCAGCCAGAAAACCCATATTTCACTTGCATTCACTGGTATTATAGAAGTTTTCTCCATATTATGATAACCCTTTACCTTACATGAAAAGAAGATACCACTTTTGAATAACTAATTTCTTTTCATTTTTTTCTGTCAAAAACATAGCTATGATGCCCCCTCACTGGAATGAGCTGAACAAGCTCAATCCAATGAGGGGTCATAAGCTATGTTTTTGATGCCAAAAAATGCAAAAATAATTGACATTGAATGGTAGTTTTGGTGAATGGTGCTAGCCGGTTTTGGCCATTACATTGAGTGAATGATTAATAGAAGCTTTCTCCATATTATGATGTTAACCCTTTACCTTATATGAAAAGAAGATAGCACTTTTGAATAACTAATTTCTTTTCTTTTTTGCGTCAAAAACATAGCTATGACCTCCCACTCCTCCACTAGAATGAGCTGAGCAGGCTCATTCCAATGAGGGGTCATAAGCTATGTTTTTGATGCAAAAATAATGAACATTCAGTGGTAGTTGTGGTGAATTGTGCTAGCCTGTTTTGGCCATTACAATGAGTGAGTGATTAAAAATGTTAAAAAACAATTTCTTCATTCACAGAGTATTTTGGAACATAAATTTGGGTTGGGGGGGGGGGGGGGGGTACATTGGAAAAAGTAACAAAGTTGCAAATGTGAATGAATGGCTTTTGTGCACAGCTACCAATATAGTAGTCTGATACTAGTGTTGATACTAGTGTTGTCAGGGTCCCCATGTTATAGCACAAAACTACATTAACAATTGTCCCTCTACCACCCATACTGCTCAGCTGATGAGAAAGTTAACAGCATACACTCTCAGTTTCCTATGATTTGCTTTAGTACTGCAGCACTCAGGGTCCACCGAGTTTTTTTTTTTTTCTATTTGACATCCCTGTCCTGGCTCTTCTCACTATATTTTTCATTGTATGTCAGTCAGTATTCCTATGTACATGCAGACTGTCACTTTCAAAATATGTGATTGCCCCCCCCCCCCCCCCCCCCCCCCCACCCCCCCCCCCCCCCCCCCCCCCCCCCCCCCCCCCCCCCCCCCCCCCACACACACACACATACACACACAAATATATTAAACATTAAAGAGCACTACATTCCTGAAGCAAATATCTGAGTCATCCTCACTGGATACTATGCATGCATGTATTTTCCCTAATTTCACTCTTTTTATCAGGATGGGTGCCTGTAGGGATTAAATCCAAGGTTGTAATCGAGCCCTTGTGGGTACATGTACTTGTGGGACACGCACATCACTACAGAATCAATATTTGATGGTTTTAGGCATTTTAACAGTGCTATGAGATACCATAGGAGCAGTGCTTAATGTTTTGTCGGTGCCATATCAATGACTCTAGGTGCCTTAACTGAGAAAGTGAGGACTTTTTTCACAAGAATGGCAAAATATTCATCAAATGCAATGTGACCTATCTTCGGAAGCCATAATGTGATTTAAAAACTATCACAAATGGGAAATTTAATATCACAAGAGGTTTGTTTTGCATCAAAACACCATTTAATTTATGAATTTTAGTTTTTGATAAAAAGGGGCAAACTCGGGGGACACCTTCAGGGCTATATTTTGCCACATCAGTATGTAGAAGAAAATTTTACATCAGTTGTTCGGATAAAATGGTACTGTCTATTGATATTGGTGAATTATATAACTGCAACCCCAATTTTTGAATCAAAATTGACATTCATATTGTTTCGTGAGGTTGGAAGTTGGAACACCACTGTTTGTCTTGTTGTATGGTTAAATGAGACAAATGTTTCCTCAAAGTATTGCATGCTGATGCAGATTTTAGTTTTATTTTGGGATTAGGTTAGTTTTCAAAGAAAAGCTACATGAATTCCTTACCTCTCAGCTTACTCATTAGGTAACAGAGTAGAAAAGTGTATTGGAGGCAACAGCAGTTTTTAAGCCATTTGACACAGGTTGGAGAGTTTTCTTTAAAAGAACAAATTTCCCATGTTTTTAACTCGGTGGAAGCTAAAAGTTGAATTCTCATGCAGAAATGACTCTTTTGTCACATGAAATAGGTAAAATGTATCTTTGATAGGATTGGGGTTGATTAAGGAAATACATAACTTGGCTTCCGAACCTGATCTAATTATTATTTTGAGAGATTATTTCACATTTAAAAATTCATTGGGGTACCACACACCTTACAGTACTTTTTTTTTATTGTTTTGAAAAGTATGTTTTTGTCAGTAAGGGCTATATATTGCAAGCAAATTCACATCTTGAGCAAGTATAGACTTGAAGGGCACACTATAGCCTCCAGCAAATGCCAAATAACAACCAATTTTACCCTTTTGTACACATGTATTAACAAATGTAATTAAACCAAGGTTCCCCATCACAGTACTAGGGGCAGAGGGGGTTCCAATCTTCAACCCCTTTCCAAATCACCCTTCAAAGCCACAGCCAGAAAACCCACATTGCACTATTATTTACTGGTATTTAGACGTTTGTCTGAATTATGCTGTTAACCCTTTACTTACCATGAAAAGCTGATTACCCTTGCCCACAAACTTATTGACTTACTAATATTTTGTGTCAAAAACATGACTTTTTACACCATTGGAATGACCGCATTCCAATGAGGGGTCATAAGCTATGTTTTTGACACAAAGACGTGAAAATAATGAACATGGAATGGCAATACTTGTGAAATGCACCAGCAGCTTTTGACCATTATATTTGGTAAAGGGTTAAAAAATGTTAGAAAATAATTTCTTCATTGAAAGAGTATTTTGGAACACAAATTTGGGAGTGGGGTACAGTGGAAAAAATAACACAAAAAAGTTGCAAATATGAATGAATGGCATTTGTGCACAGCTACCAATAAAGTAGTCTAGTACTAAACTTTCCCTCTTATTTGATGCACGACCCCCTGTTTTAGGTCGGAAAAAGTTCTCTGAAGGGTTATTCTTGACAAAGATATTTGAATCCCAAAATTAAAGTGATGCTATCAAATTTTGTTTAGCTCGAGCATTTTTGTCACAGTTCCCATGTTACAGCACAAAACTACATTGTCAACTGTGAAATATTGTTCTCTCCTTAAATCAATTCTCCACCTCCCACCCACCCATACTGAAGCCTCAGTTGCTGAGAAACAATTGGAAAAACTGTACAGTATGTTTTTGGAAACTAAAGTCAATCTCATACACACTGCAGCACTCAGGGTCCATTGAGGTTTTTTTCCATTTGACAATCCTGTCCTGGCTCTTCAAACAAAATTTTCCGTTGTATGTCAGTTTTTATTTCTGTGCAGACTTTCAATTTGTGTGACTGCATGTCTGTCTGTCTGTCCATCAGACAAAGTGTTTCTTTGCTTTTCATTTACCTGGTTGTACATTTTCAATAAATGGAAATGGCAGCTGACTATATTTCACACTCCACCCCCCCCCCCCCCCCCTTCACACACACTAAAAAAACACAAATTTTTTTGGAGCAAATATCTCGTTCATCCTCCTTGGAGACATATTTTCTACAATTTCACTCTTTTTATCAGAATGGGTGTTTGTGGGAATTAAATCCAAGGTTATGAAAGTACCCTAATGGATACTTCCTGCTCAAGCACAGCACCACAGAATGAATATTGAATGCTTTTAGGCATTTTAACAGTGCTATGATATACCACATGAGCAGTACTGGTCATACTGCTGAAACAAGCAGTGTTTTATGTTTTATCAGTATCATACCAATGACTCTAGGTGCCTTAACTGAGAAAGCTGGCTTTTTGTTTTTTATAAAATTGCAAATGATTCACCAAAATGATGTGAAATGTCTTCAGAAGCCTGAATGTGATTCAAAAACGTTCACAAGTAGGATATTTAATGTCACAAGTTGTTTGTTTTGTGTCAACATTAATTAATTTATGAATTATATCATTTTTTGATGAAGAGGGGTATACTGTGGGGGGGGGGGGGGGCACATTCATTGAGGGCATTTTTAAAAAAAAATTTTACCACATCAGTATAAATTTCCCATTTGTGATAGTTTTGTCGCAAGTGGAACACAATTTCTCTAATCTATTGGCGCAATGGACGCAAAACCAGTTTATTTAAGGACATGTGGACGTGTGAAAGGCATCAATAATTAGGCCACATTGAAACTCTTTTTTCAAATTTATTTCCCCTTCACCTTGTGTGATAACAATAATAATCATTGTGAATCATTGTATTATGATCAATCACGAAACGAACGTCAACTCAACAACTCTATAGAAATGGTCCGCATCGTTCGTGTTTTCGTGGCTAACACAAAGTTCTGTGGGTAAATTTTCTGAACAAAAAAGCATGAGAGGGTCGTTTTCCAAATAACTATTTTGAACAAAATGACTACGGCAACTCAATAATTCTGCTGTCATATATCCGACCGAACATTTTCGAACTTGGTCGAGACAATTATTATCCTGGAAACCCATACAATAAAAAAAGAATCAAACCGGTTGACATTTGTTCAAGTTATCATGGCGCTACCATTACTGACATTGGTATCATGCACAAAATTTGCAAAAAAATGACAAAGTCAGCCCAGTAATTCTTCAGCCGTACATCGGACCGAGCCCGTTTTCGAACGGGACCAAGACATTGTTCCTTGAAACCCATGTGCCAAATATCTGTCAAATGGGTTAACGTTTGTTGAAGTATCGCGCAATCAAGCTCAAAATTAGTTGATTTTAACAAAGGGCCATAACTCTTGAGAAAAAGCACCGGCCCGCCCTATTTTGCATCATCGGGTGTTGCACATGCATATCAAGCTACATACCAAATATCAAAATCCGTCCAGAAATAACTAAGTTTTGTTAGCAAAAAGGGCCGCCTGCCCCGCGACCGGCCCTCGCCATACCAATAGTCAAGGTTTTTTGTTGTTGAAAAATTTGACTAAAAATAGGAAACTAAATGAATAGAATTAAATAAGTATGCCTAATGATATCACACAAAATAAAGACAAATAGCCGGTTTATGCTTTTTAAAACTGGTAGCAATTGCTTATCAAATTTATGCCGGCGCAGACGTTGTTTTCGGTTTTAATAAACTTTTATTAAACATAAAAGAAAATTGCTTATCAAATAATATTACCGTCTTACTTTTGTTAACGATTCCTTCATTTTCCTATCGCCCCAAGAGATTCATCAATTTTAAATAGCGAACCCGGACCAGAAGAAACGGATAAATTGCCATAAAATCCGGCGACGGAGCACCGGCGACGTTTTTCTCTCGAGTCCGGCAAATAATTGACAACATTGGTGTCATTAAATTGAGATAGATCGGATATCACACACAAATCTGCTATTACGCATCCCACCCCCTTATACATTCTGCAAGTATAAATATCTCGATAATAAAATTTCTTGCCTGATGTTCCCTATATCGGTTAACTTGGAGGGGGGGGGGGGGGGGGGGGGCGTATGGCTGATTTTTAGCTCAACGATGGGAGCTTTACTTATCACTTGCCGTCCATCGTCGTCTTTCATGAAGTTTACATTATCGACTTTCCTCCCAAACTACTGGATCAAATTGAACCAAATTTGGTGCCACCAGTGTGTGCATGTTCCTTATCATATGTCAATTCAGGTTTGTACAAATAACCGTGCCCCGCACAAGGGGCTCCACAAGGGGCTTTACTCTGATAGCACCCATACATTTGTTTTTTAAAATTAAAAAAATCTTCTTGTCCAGAACCATCATTTAGAATATTTTGATATTTGGTATATAACATCTCTGTGTCAGTCAGATTCAGGTTTGTTCAAATCGAGTCCATGGGTTAATAATCGGGCTCCCAGTAGGAGCCCGAATTTTAACTTAGTGAAATATGAGGAAATTTCTTTAAAAAACTTTCATATTTGGTATGAATGCTTTCATATTTGGTATACAACATCTCCAGGAGGGTCAGATTCAAGTTTGTACAAATCGGGTCCCTCAGTTAGTATTTGGGCTTTCTATTGGACTCCAAAGTTTAACTTTGTGCAATTTGGGGAAATTTCTTTAAAAATCTTCTTCTTCAGATCCAACAGTCAGAATCCTTTCATGTTTGGTATACAACATCTATAGGGGGTCAGATTCATGATTGTTCAAATCGAGTCCCTGGGTTTATATTTGGGCTGCCCATGGCATCCTGAATTTTAACTTAGTGCAATATGACGGAATTTCTTTAAAAATCTTTTTCTTCAGATTCATCAGTCAGAATCCTTTCATAATTGGTACAAATCGGGTGCCTCAGTTAGAATTCGGGCTCTCTATTGGAGCCCAAAGATTAACTTAATGCAATGTGAGGACATTTCTTTAAAAAACCTCCTTCTTCAGATCCACCGGTCAGAATTCTTTAATTTTTATATAACATCTCAAGGGGGATCAGGTTCAAGTTTGTTCAATTTGAGTACCCGGCTTATTATTTGGGCTCTCTACGGGCAGGGGTGGGAGTGGCATGGGGAGCAAGTTTGGTTCAGGTTTGTTCAAATCGATTCCTTAGTGTTTTTCCATAAAACTTGCCTTTCATGACTTCATTCCTTTGTAGTGTTGATGAACCATGTATAACTGAATGTGACCCCAAATACTTATTTAACCACTTTGGCAGGGGAGCGATTAAGGCCCCTTGGGGCCACTTGTTTAGTCAAGCTGTGACGAAGTCAAGCTCGACTTATAGTTCGGTGAATGGCGGGCGGGCGTAAACAATTGGTTTCCGGATGATAACTTGATAATGGTTGAACCCACGTTCATGAAACTCCATTGGTAGGTTGGCATCGGTGAGTGGAAGAACCCTATTTATTTTGGACTTGCTTGGCCAAAGGTCAAGGTCACAGTGACTATGAACATAGTAAATTGTAAACAATTGGTTTCCGGATGATAACTTGTCTATGATTAATCTCACATTCATGAAACTTCGTAGATAGGTTGGCCTAGGTGCGTGGAAGATCCCTATGTATCTTGGACTCGCTAGGTGAAAGGTCAAGGTCACAGTGACCTTGAACATAATAAATCGTAAACAATTGGTTTCCAGATGATAATTTGACAATGGCTCCACCCACGTTCATGAAACTTCATAAGTTGGTTGTCATTATTGAAAGAAATAGCCATATTTATTTTGGAATCATTAGGTCTAAGGTCAAGATCATAGTGACCCTTCACATAGTAAATTGTAAACAATTGGTTACCGGACGATAAGTTGATAATGATCAAACCCACTTTTTGTGCTGTCACAACTAGACATTGGAGTGGTGATCTTATCGGAATTTTTTTTTTTTTTTTTTTTTGGCGGGGGGGGGGGGGGTGCTCCAGAACACCCCCATGGCTGCGCGACTGTGTCCCACTTCGGCAATCGTGATTAAGTGCCTTGCCCAGTGACACAACGCAGTTACCCCTGCTGGGGATCAAATCTCGCGGCTTGATATTAGTAGTAGATCATGTACCCGATGGACCCACATTGGCCGGATCTCATGTGACATGGCCCAGTTACTTCATTTTTGGTTGTAATGGTAGCCCGCGTGAGTGCCATCTTGTCACAACATCCCCATAGTGATACGTGGTCCTAGAGTGCATGCGCAGCGCGTGTTGTTGAGGTAAGACGAGTGTACGTCGTCCATTTTGTATATCTGAGACCGCCATCTTCGTTTCTATGGTAGCGCATGGTTGCTATGTGACCCAACACCTTCTAATAGGAAAGGGGTGTGTTCAGAGGGTGTGTTCGATTGAATAGGAGTAAATTGAATTACAACAAACAACCGGACAATCCCTCTAAATAATCCAAAACTACCAAACCCCCATTTAGGGCTTATAATACTAGCACGTAGTGCTAAATGAATGATGAGAGGTCTCATGTGGATAAATTTAAGTGAACTAGAATAAATCGAATTACCACAAACATCCAGACAATTCCTCTAAACCATCAAAACAACTTTATTTGGCACGGATTCCTCAATTTTGGGCATAAAAGAGTAGCATGCAGTGCTTTAAGGTGCGTTTCCTGGTATGAGTAATTGTATTTGTTCGAATACTTTAAAAATTACCCAAATAAATCCAACAGTTCTTTTACTAAGGTGGATTACCCACTAAATATTCGGTTTCTATCTGTTGACCCCAAGAATTTTTCTTTTTGCCCAACAATAGACGCATTCCTTTGTATAACAGTAACTTTATTGTTTCGGATGTGCACCATAGTCTCGGTATTTTTATCTGTCCCGATATATTCTGTGTTTTATCCTTCTATTTCCTGGCCTGTTTTGCCTTTTACTGGCCCCATTTCTGCCTATCCCAACAGTCTATTTTGTCTTTGCCGTCTCAGGTTTTGCTTTCCCTGTGTATAACGAAGTCCTCTATGATCCTCAAACCCAAAATACAATTAAGCAGGGATAGGTATTATTCGAACGACTCGAATCTTAACGAGCAAATAAGCTTTTGAGCAGTTGCTGAAAAAGTCATTGCTCGAACGACTCAAATCACGACTCAAATCACATTGAGCAAATGAGTATCGAAAGAGCGATTTCTTTTACGACTCTTGATGCTCATCGGGGTATAGGAGGATACATATGACATGATGTAGTACTATGTATACCTGATGATAATTTAGCTCCTAGCATTTGCCCAGTTCTAGACCTCTCGATGATCTTCATATTTCCAACACCACTATTACTGATTTTTCACAATATTGCCATCGTCTGTCCTATGATTAGCTTTCACAGTAGTCACCAAAACCTGTAGTCTTCTTCCACTCTTGCAGCCTTGTGCCATTACTAGCACTAGTACAGGCTTGCTAACCATCTCAGATTGCTCGAACGACCAGAATCGATCAAATGAGCCATAGAGTAATTGCCTGAACGAGTGACTCCACGAACGACTCTTTGCTCGTCTAGGTCTTGGGAACTAACAACGTGATATAATAACCTTAGTTATTGAAATTAACTTACAATCCCGCTCATAATATAGCCTTGGTTTTTAAAAGTGTTGTTAAACCCTAATGAACCAATTTGCCATTGAATTATGATCTTTTGTCAGTTTAAAAAATGAAGATTTGTTTTACTACAGCTTGTCTCAAGTTTGATCCTTCCGCAATCTTTCAAAATTTCCCGATTGCCATATTTGTCGCCACATTAACATATGAACATACATGCGTGGTTCTGTGTTTATTGCATATCGCTGTGCAACATGTTTGGGCAGATTGCTATATTTCACATAACCGCTGCTATTTCTGCGATATATACCATCTCTTTTCTGAAAAATCTTGCTTAGGGCCTGCAGTATTTACCGAAATTAATAATATTGGGTGTGAACCATTACGTGTCACGTATTTTTATACGCCCGTTTGAAAAACGGGACGTATTATAGTATGGCGTTGTCCGTCCGTCCGTCCGTCTGTCCGTCCGTCCGTCCGTCCGTCCGTCCGTCCGTCCGTCCGTCCGTCCGTCCGTCCGTCCGTTTGGTTTCCGAACAATAACTTTAGTATTTGTTTTCTGATCGGCTCCAAATGTGATATGTGGTTTAATCACAACAAAATACAGGTCAAGTTCGGATATGGGGTCGGTCCGAACATTTTTCGTCTGAATTATGGCCCCAGTTGGACTTAGAATTCGTCAAATATTTGGTTTCCGGATGATAACTTTAGTATTTGTTTTCCGATCGGCTCCAAATGTGGTATGTGGTTTAATCACAACAAAATACAGGTCAAGTTCGAATATGGGGTCGGTCCGAACATTTTTCGCCTGAATTATGGCCCCAGTTGGACTTAGAATTCGTCAAATATTTGGTTTCCGGATGATAACTTTAGTATTTGTTTTCCGATCGGCTCCAAATTTGGTATGTGGTTTAATCACAACAAAATACAGATCAAGTTCGAATATGGGGTCGGTCCGAACATTTTTCGCCTGAATTATGGCCCCTGTTGGACTTAGAATTCGTCAAATATTTGGTTTCTGGATGATAACTTTAGTATTTGTTTTCCGATCGGCTCCAAATTTGGTATGTGGTTTAATCACAACAAAATACAGGTCAAGTTCAAATATGGGGTTGGTCTGAACAATTTTTGCCTGAATTATGGCCCCTGTTGGACTTAGAATTCGTCAAATATTTGGTTTCCGGATGATAACTTCATTATTTGTTTTCCGATCGGCTCCAAACTTGGTATGTGGTTTAATCACAACAAAATACAGGTCAAGTTCGAATATGGGGTCGGTCTGAACAATTTTTGCCTGAATTATGGCCCCTGTTGGACTTAGAATTCTTCGTCAAATATTTGGTTTCCGGATGATAACTTTAGTATTTGTTTTTCGATTGGCTTCAAACTTGTTAGTCTTTTTCTCAAATGACTGAAAAATTTAGTCATTTCACAAAATCACTGATTACAAAGTCTGACCGTAACATATATATATATGCCAGTATAAATTTCTCGCACTCTAAAAAAATTGCAAATGTGTTAAAATGGTACAATTTGAACAGTTCACGGGCGTATGATGCAATGCCCAGCGGTGCTCTTGTTCATAATAGCGAGAATTTGGTTGTCTTTCAGCAAATCTCGTCATTTCTTGAAGCTTGTAGTTAGAACTAAGAACCAATACTTTAGAACCGAAGGAAAACTACCAAAACTGAGGGATATTACCCTGCTAATCAGAGTGATCATCCGAACATCTTTTTTCATATAATCACTATCAAATAGTTCATTCCGGAAATATCGTTCGCAACGCGTCTAATACGGGCAATAAAGTCAGATGTAGATGTTGTAACATTGAGTGAGTTGGTTTCGGAAGTAGAATTGAATTAATATGCCATTTTACTTCATTAAAGCGACAATAACCCACTAATTTAAAAAAAATCGTCTCTCAGATTCGCTCGTATGTGAAGGATAATGTAAAAAACACGGTTACAAAGTGTAAGACATCAGAGCAACGTAAAATAACATAAATCTGTATTTAAATAGAGAGTAATCGCTTGACTTGGCTGGTTACGTGAAATAATTGAGAGGTGAGGGATACAAACGAGACAAAAAATGAAAAAAAGTAGTTATTCAAGAATTTCTTTTGCAAGTGTCGTCTGCTTTTCATGTTAGGTAAGGGGTTAAAAAGAAACAAAACAATGAAGTTCCCATTAAACCCACGGCAAAGCGTCTTCGTTTGCGCGCACGGATACATGACCCAATTGTTGATTGCATAATTCACTTGTTAAGTTATCGTTTATAATCAAACCGGGAAATCTCAGTAAATCACCCTTTGGAAAGTAATAAAAAGCTTTAATACAGACGCAATATCAGAAAACACGATAACGGTTAATTTCCCAGGAGGGCACCACAGACATGTTTTTGCAGAAATTATATTCTCGAAACTTTGAAAGTTAAGTCTCAAAATGAGGTTAAAAAGAAAAGGTATATAAGAAAAGGTAGAATTGGCATCGTTTGCATCGAGTGTGTCAATTAAGAATTGAATGCAATTTTTAAAATCATACATAATTTGTACTCATTCCCACACGTTCATACTCCAATAAAGATTATAAAAATTGCATTCAATTCTTATAATTACATTCCGTAACTGTTTAAACTACTTTTTACCAAACAACAAAGCATAAAGACGAAATGAAACATGTACGAACGAACGAAGCGAAAAACCACCCTCACACAAAATACAAAGCGCACAACTCTGTTTTTTTAATTTTAACAACTTTAGAAATGGAAACGAGTATTGTAGTAAGGGGCTTAAACAGTTGGGAAATGTCACCAAAGAAACAGCAGCGGAGTTGATCACTGCGAGAGGCGCTAAAAGTTAAAAACCCGCCCAAACACCGCCCGAATTATATTCTGTCAACTGCGCTCTACCGTAAATGCGGGTCGAAGTTCGACCAAATATATTTCGTTGGAAAATGAATTACATTTGTCATGACGTTTTCACCCAGCTGACTAATGGGAATTGAGTATTTGGACCCAAAACGTATAACTACATTAATAATGTAATTATAGTGAAATGAATAATGGGAGTTAACAACTCAATATGATCACAAATAGGTGTGGCAAGTTTCATAAGTGTATCCTGTATGAATAGGGCGAAATTGGACTCAAGAATTAAGAATAGAGAAAATAGGCCAAACTTCAAAGTGTCGTAAAAACGTCAAAATGGCGATATTTTTTAGCTTTATAACATACTAAAATTAAAAACAATCGGACACATTTTAATTTTGGATATTATGACCCCTCCTCATGACGTCATCTCAGAGTTCGGTGATAACCGTGGGAATTTCTTAGGACGTTACCAGATTTTTAGATGTTTTTTGTTGGAAATAAAATTCCGAAAATTACAAAAGATTGACGCTGAAAATGAGGTTGAAAATAAAAGGTCAAGAAAATGACTCAAAATTAGCATCGCTGGCGACATTTTAATTCCACAAACAGGTGTGCACAATTTCAAATGACCGTAAACGGCGAGTCAAGTTGCATAGCTGTGTAATATAGGAAGGGAGAAAACTGAATCACAAGAGACGTGTTTTTTAAAAAAAGAATTATGACCATAATAGCTTAAACTTTGAGGTGACATAAAAACGTCAAAATGCCGATAGAAAAACAAACAAAACAGCTATCTCCTAATTTTTTGTCTTTATAACATACTAAAATTTTAAAAAAAGATCAGACACATTTTATTTTTTTTGACCTTATGAACCCTTATATCTCCTAATTTTTTGTCTTTATAACATACTAAAATTTTAAAAAAAGATCAGACACATTTTATTTTTTTGACCTTATGAACCATTATAACTTCACCTCAGAGTTCGGTCATAACGGCTGGAATTTCTTAGAACATTACAAGATTTTTAGATATGGTTTTTGTTGGAGATAAAATTCCCCAAAAAACAAACACTAACGCTCAGAATGAGGTTTAAACTAAAAGTCAAGAAAATAACCTAAAATTGGCATCGCTGTCATCGGGGGCGACATGTAGGTATTTACTTACAGCCTCAAAACTGAGAATAATTTAATTTAGGTGCAGCATGAAGACGGACAATCTTGTCCATGCCGCCCCTGTACAGTATATCTAATACAATTTATATTATTGCATTTAGCTTGTATGTAAAACAATAAATACACACATGTATAAATATCATTTACTACTGGTAGAAAAGTACTGCTATTGTTAGTTCTGACTGGGATATGTTGTCTGGTTATCAAGTATTAGAATGACGATTGGGGCTCAATTTGTAATGCTGTTTGATTGGTTTGTTGTATTGCGTGTTACCCAGCCTAAGTGGATGGTGAACTACAAGACTTCTATTCCTATATATAGTATCATATAATCAAGGGAAGTTTGTTGTATTATTAACAACTACTTAGGAGGAAATATGCGGAATAAATCTAGTCTCTAAAAGGGAAGCCAAAGACTCATTCCTAGGGTTACACAAGTGCAGGCGAGGAGAATACAGAATGACGAGAGGGACCCTCATATTCTACGGGGTTTTTCAACTAGTCTACAGTCCGGACAAAATTGGTTCTTACATTTTACGACATTAGAATAATTTGATAAATAACTTTTGATTAATTCTCTTTTGAAGCAGCTTTTAAATTTGAGATTTCTGACTGTCTGATCCAATAAATTCCAGATGGTTGTAAAAGAGTGTTTTGGAGGGACAGAGGAAAACTGTGTTCTTGTGTTCAGGTTTTCAGTTTGTCGGGTATTCATTGCAGCTGTGTCGTCAAAGATTGTTTTAGGTGGTACGGGTATCTTTCAGCTCTTCCAGTCAAATATGAAGTTTCAGTATCTTCTCATTTTAGAAGATGAGTTTTGTGTCACTCCTATAGCTTTTGATTGATACAATTCTTATGACTTGTTTCTGCTTTTTGAAAATAGCGTTTCCATGGTCGGCATGCCCGTAACCTAGCAGCCCATAGGATAGATGACTGCGGAAAAGAGAGAAATATAGCGTTCTTAAACAAATGTTTGGTATTATTATTTTCACCTTATTGATCATATATATTGTATTCGACAATTTTCGACATATCATTGATGTGTGATATTTGATTGTGAGATTTTCATCTGTAACGATACCTAGAAACTTTGGAGATCTTTCTGACATATCGTTGCCTACGCAGGGGTTTGTCATTTAATAAAACTTTGAGATTATTCCATTTCAGGTCATTGTTTTTTGGGTGAAATAACATATATTAACTTTTTTGTTATATTTATTGCCAGTTTGTTGCTAGAGCACCAGCGATAAATTGTCAGCTCAGAGTTCACCTTTTCCTCAGCTTCCTTCATATTATGACCGGATGTATGAAGGGTAGTATCATCGGCAAATGAGAGTAAGTTTAAAGCCGTAGCATCTAGCATATCGTTCACGTAAATGAGAAAGAATATAGGTCCTAAAATACACCCCTGTGGAACACCACAATTGATATTACACAAGCCGGATTTGCTACCCTCGATTTCGATATATTGTTGCCAGTCTTTGGTTATTCCCCTAATACCTTAGTGATCAAGTTTGTGAAGTAGTGTACGTGTCGTGAGTTATAGTGTCGAACGCTTTTGATAGGTCAATAAATATGCCTTTAGAAGAGTCCAGAAGCCCGTGTATTCTTATCGATATTTTCAGCAAGGTTGTCTCATGTCTGTAGGGTACGTTTTGAAATTTTAATTTCTACTGGATTGGATTTTTTTGAGATGACATCGTTCTTTTTTGGTATAAACTCGTTCATCAATAGTTTCTGGTCGAAACGTAACTTTTGAGGTATGCGAAGACTGATACGTGACGAACATTTACAGGCAGTTGGCAGGTTGGAAGCTGGCAACAGAGACACTGCAGTGGCTCAAATTCTCAACGTTACTCAATCGTTAGCAGGATGTGGTCACGCAACCATCAGGCGGGCAATTTTGATGACAGACGTCGGGCAGGTCGTCGAAGGGCGACATCTGCAAAGCATGAAAGTGCCTCAGAAATCGGACAACAGCTGCACATAGCGACAGATGTGCGAGTGAGACTATCCGAAATTGCTTACAGAGCTGGAATTTGTACGCTCGACGACCTCAAATAATTTCACGTTTGACTGAAAGTCACATCGCAGCAAGGCGTAATTGGTGTGGAGCACGACAGCGCTGAGTCAGTCGTCGGTGGAACAACATCATGTTTTCTGATGAATCGAGGTTCACTCTCGACTTCCACGACACGCGAAACAGAGGGTGGCGGCGGCGGAACGAACGATACCATGGCTTAACCGTTAGGCAGTACGATCGTTTTGGTGGTGGATCGGAGGCATAACCATGACAAGCAGAACAGCATTACATGTTATCCAAGGGCGTGTCACAGGCAGTACTACCGTGACAACAAGTTAGCAGCTCATGTGGTGCCATTTGCACGACGTCACGGCCGTCGATTCATTTTCCAAGATGACAGTGCAAGAGCACTCATGGCCCATGTCGCTACAGAGTTCCTCCGGGTGCAGAGCATCACTACACTGCCTTGATCAACACTAAGTCCAGACCTTTCGTCAACCGAGCAAGTCTGGGATATGCTTGGCAGGCGCCTATGACATTGCCAACAGACACCTACCTATGTCCAGGAACTCGCCGCAGCACTGCAGGAAGAATGGAATAACATCAGTCAAGCGCATATTGGACGTTTGATGAGGACGTCGGATCCGCGCTTGTCTCGCGAACCGAGGAGGATTTACAAGATATTGAGGTCTTGGACTGAATATGGTAAATTCTCTGACTTGCCGTCCATGTCTTCTGCAGCTCAGTGCATGGAATGTGTGCTTGTCAGACATCCCACTATCGCTGAAATCATTCACCAGATGTCACTGTGCAATGCCTCAACTGTCTTTTTGATGAAAATATAAATATATTTCTTCATATACCTTACTTCTATCAGATATCCCCTATATTTTTAATAGTACACAATAAGCTTTATATTTATCTGTATCGGAGGTTGTTGGACGCGATAGGTTTTCGGTGAGGGTGCATTTTTAGTTATTTATGAATTAAGTAAGTCACTTGTCATCCAGGGATCTCTTTTGATATATTTCGTTTTTCGTGTAGGGTATATGAGCCGGAAGGTACGAGTTTTTTTGTTAGAATTAATCTCTATAAATAGTGTTTCAATTACGTGCGGAATAAAGATAGATAATTCGCGTCTGGGTTGATACTCCAAAGTGCCTTTCATAAATAGACCTATCCCCCCCCCCCCCCCCCCCCCCCCCCACTATCATCATTATTGGAGTGTGTTTTATATTCAAATGGATGGTAGCCAGGAAGTGCGTACGTTTTGTGAAAATTTCAGAAATGGCAATAATATCAAACGTATTTTCATTATCTTGGATATCACATAATAAATTTTTAAAACTATCCTAGTTCGAATTTAAGCTTCGACAGTTTATTCCTAGCAGGGATGTGCCCTTTCGCGAATTTGATAACTTTTGTGAGACTTCCGCCCGCAAGTCGTTGCTGCATGAATGATTCTTGATCGAATATGTATTCATAGGAGTGCCCCAGACATCTGACTCATCTCCCTTTGTTCTGCTTGTAAATTCGTATTTTTCAAATGTCTTGAGTTCACCAAGATCTATCTCATCCCTATGGCATGGTGATGTAGTATTGAGGGATACCTTTTGAGGATATCTTTTGAAAGTACCTTTTAGACGATACTTATATGAGGTTGTCTATCTGGAGATAGTTATGTCTCCTGGCGTCTGTTCAGTTCCTTGCATATTGACCTCCTCGTGGCCGTCATAGCTCCAAGACCACTGCTGTTGATTTGTCCGTTATCATCTTCGTCTGTCCTATGATTAGCTTCTACTGTAGTCACCCAATCTTATGGTCTTCTTCCATCCTTGTAACATGACTACTGACTTGTAGCACTACTGCAGGCTAGAAACATGACTACTGACTTGTAGCACTACTGCAGGCTAGCAACCTGACTACTGAATTGTAGCACTACTGCAGGCTAGCAAACTATCTCAGATTGCTCAAACGACTAGAATCCTATCTAGTAATTTCTCGAACGAGTGACTCCTCTTATGCTCGTCTGGGTATCGAAGGAAACCAGTGGCACTGTGATGTACCACTTGAGGATACATTTTGGTGGATACCTTTTGGGGATACATTTTGGAGGAAATCTATCCGAAGATAGTTATGGTGCCCAGTACCCGTTTGTTCCGGGCGGCGTCTCGGCCACTACTGCTGACTTGTCTATCGTCACTCCCATCGTGTCTATGATCGGCTCCCACTGTAATCGCCAAAAACTATAGTCTGAAACCCCCGTTGCAGCCTGGTACCATTACTTCTGACTTGGAGCACTACTACAGACATGCTGGTTATCTCTGTCTCGACTCTACCCTCGGTCAAGCCGTTAACAGTTTCTATCAGATTGCTGCATTTCCCCCAACATGTACTATTTTATACAGAGTTCAATTCCCAAAGACGGGCAATGGAAGGAATTCCGCAAGTGGAATTCCTAGCAGATTCCGTAAATCAGTCACTTCTGTCATGAACAGGAACACTTCAGCTGCTATCAGGTCTCCACAAAGTAAATAGCAAATGCAGAAAATAAACGGTTTCGGTATCCAAAAATTGTTTCGGTTTGGTTTCTCGGTATTCCACGATATCTATATCGGTTCGGCTTTAGGACATATTGCCCATCTCCAGTCAAGATTACAATCATTGATTTTATACTCCAGTCTACAGATCGGTTTCTTTGTGGGTAGTATTTGTGTTTGTTGTACAACAGGGCTCACATAACAAGCATCAATCAATGTAGAAATTGCAAAATGGGATGTAATTTGATTTTTGTTATGTTATCGCAACACTGGGAAAGCCTACGTCGCATTTAGTGCGTAAATGTCTATATTCTGAGGCACTGATAACGATAATTGCAAAGGAATATAGTGATTACTCATAAAATAAACAAACGGAAGTTATTATTTATTTATTTATTGGTGTTTAAGGTCACGTACTTATGCACAATGGCTAATCGTAACCGTAACAGTTTTACGGGTAGAGGAAGCCGGAGAGAACCACCGGGCATCGACGAGAAACTGTCAACTCCTCAGCATTCTAACTCTGTTCAAGCTCCGCTCAAGCAGTGTTACAGTGGTTGAAGACATGTGCACCATCGACGTGTAGTACGCCTTAGTACGCGGCGTCATCGTGCCCCCATGTAGCAACCGGGATAAAGTGCCTTGCCCACGGACACAACGCGTGTCGCCCCGGACGGGGATCGAACTCGGGACCTCTAGCTAAGAAGTACAACAGTCTACCACTGAGCCACCGCGCTCCCTAACAAACGAAAGAAAAGTATTCCGAAAGTGCCCTGTTCATACCCAAGCTGGAGAGGACTGACAGAAGTTCTATGTGGTGCCCTGTTCTTCCCTATTCTGGAAAAGGCACGCATACATTGATAGTAAAACAGTCTATTCTCTTCGCTCCTCCGTGAATGTACACATCAAAATACTGTTATGTGAATCAGTATTGAAAAAAGACTCACGAGAAAATATTAATCGTCACCACTCCTTTTTTCTCAATTGAGTGGTCTCAAACAACACTGTCTTCAACGCAGCCGATAAATAAGGGCCCCGCAAATTGGCGGGGGACTTCTAGTGATCAATCTGTCCGAGCAGTCTGTTCGTCCGTCCCATGTGGTTTCCGGATTTGAACTTGACAACACTTTGGCCTTGGATGACGACACTTCACGGGTACACTGTATGGGGAAAAGGGATGAACTCTTTCTTTCGATCTGGGGGGGGGGGGGGGGGGGCGCAAAATGTCAAAGTCACAGGATGCTCATACCCGAAAACGGTTCCTAGACTCCAACTTGACAACTCTTTGGCCCAGGATCTTGAAACTCGAACAGGCAATCTCCCTGTGGGAAATCGATGAACGCTATGGATTTAGGGATCAAACTGTCAAAAGTAATGGTCCCAGGGTGCTCTATACGTGAAACCGGAAACAGTTTCCGGACTGTAACTTGACAACACTTCATCGAAGGATCATAAAATCTCCCCGTTACACAGCATAGGGGAAATCGGCCAACCCTCTCTACGATAACAGACCACAGGGAGCTTGAAATCGAAAATTATTTGCTGACTCTTAATTTTACGACTATCCGTTGTGGGTGCATGAAACTAAACTTTCTTGAACTCTACCCTGGGGAACAGGAAAGAATCCTTTTTCCAACGCACATGATATCAAGATTTATTATTTTAAATTTTTTTTTAAATGTTTCAAAATTATTCAACAAAAGCATATTATATGACCCCTCATTGCAACGAGGAGTCACATAATATGGTTTTGTTGAAACGTTTTGAATTTTTTTTTTCAACTTCTAAATTTTAAAAGTACGCGGCCGCTTGTGGCCTATTCGTTAGATAAAGGGTTAATGGGTTTATACCACTGATCGGTATGTTTACCAAACAATACACATCACACAGATGATATTAACCGCAAATCAATTCTTCACATACCTTTTTGCAATGATAAAACGAAAATTTATCTTTCACCAGCTCACAAATTTTATGATTATTGAACTAACTGGAACGCCAGCCTGTCGCATATTGATTCGGGAAGGAAATAAACATGCAGTTTATTTTTGTTCAAAATGTGTTTTTATCCCAAAATAGCTATTCTGCTCACCTCCATCTTATTTATTTGTGACAGCGACGAAAACATTTTTCAGTTTTCTCATAACGGATTCTTGTTTCGCAGCGAGGAGTCCGTCTGACGTAATCAATATTTATAACATGGCGATTAATCATTTAGTTTATTAACTCTCCCGTTTATTAATTTATTCATTGCTGTTTCTCCATACGGGGTCACGTGGTGTCTGTCAGCTTTGCGGAAAACACAACCAGGAAACGATCCACTGATCAGCGACAAGACGTGACCTACGAGTCGACTTTGAAACTGGGAGTAGGGAGGAGCTGAACTGTAAGCAGGCTCTCTGGGCCCCTTTTCGAAAATGTAGTGTAAAGAAAATTGAACAAATAATCGATCTGGTGATTTTAGGGTGTCAGTGAACTACCGATATACCGCTAATTCCCCCAAAAGGCCTTTAATATACAATCTTACACGCTATTGGAGTAGTCTCTGCAATGCCGCAGAGTCTGACTCTGATACTCGCCAACTCTAAAAGTGAGTTCCTTCGTATTCAAGATGACAAACTGAAATAACAAAAAGCAACTAACTATACAAACTATAAACTCTTTTCGTTAACTATTTTCAAATAAAATGGGAGGGCGCTAAAACCAGACTCGTGAAAATAACTGTTCAACTAACTGGTCATTCAGAGTATATTCTGGATCTTGATTCGCATTAAGATATTTATCATCAGAGCACTATCGTGCCCTCACAAGAGCAACTGGGTAAAGTGTACTGACTGCTAGACGACGCATCGCCCGTCACTCTACCTAAATCCAATCACTCGATCTCTTGACAAGATAACCAGTACGACCCAGCACCCTTGTATTTTCAATACACCGTTCTTGAAGGGCGAGTTACATGCAACTAGTGGACACTAATGTTTTGCAAAAAAAAAAGTGCAAGACCACATGCACAATTTCAACGAAGGACCTCCAGATAGAATTCCGGAAACTATTAGACGAAACACTCACGAAGCTTCGTGTGCTTTTTTCCAGAGCATCTAAATATTGGTTATTACCACCAAGTGAGTATCCGAGATGGTGTATTGAAGTCGAGACCTCGCGTCTGGGTCAGATATCGACTCGTCCGGTGTATTGAAGTATCAATCCCGTCTCTGGGCGAGGTCTCGACCTCAATACACCATCTTGGAAACCCCTGTGGCGTTAACCCTTTACTTAACATGAAAAGCAGACGACACTTGCAAAAAGAATTCTTGAATAACTATTTTTTTAAAATTTTTTGTCTCAAAAACATAGGTTATGACCCCTCATTGGAACGAGAGCGACGATCTCGTTTCAACGAGCGGTCATAACCCATGTTTTTGAGACAAAAAATAATGAAAATTAACAGGCGATTATTGAAAATAGCACTGGCCGATTTTTGCCGTAACGTTGGGTAAAGGATTAATAACAAATTTATCTTACAATATCCCCCCCCCCCCCTCCTGACTAGATGGCATATATTTTGACAATCATTCAACGTCTATGAATTGATTTTTTATGAATAAATGAAGTCATGACGTCATTGAATTGTGTTCTTGCGCAATACAAGACATAATTCCCCATTCATGATTCTATTTGTACTATAACCGCTGGAGTTTCTAGTAGTGTTTCAGCTGTGTGTTTTTAGCTTTGTTTTCACGTTTAATGGATGGTTGGCATAAATATATAGAAATATCATCATAACAAAAAATGATCTAGTCTAATTTATTTTATTAAGCTCTTGATTTATTTATAATTTAATTACTGTTGTCAACAATGGTGGAACGACATATGTAATAATCGATGTCATTTGAGTGCAGTTAAACATCGTTTTCTTTCTGAATAGAATGACCTCACGTTCGTGGGTTGTTTTCCACAACACAGAATTGCATTTTGTCAAGACATTTTACCTGTATTGGGGAAATACGTTCTTGTAAGATAAAGTACCCCACGTAATGTCGTGAAAACGAAATAACCCCCGAATGCATCGTTTATAACTTGAACTGTTTCGAAATTCAGCAGGTTGATCCGAACCGGCATGAACGAAACTTTAAACTCAACTTAGAGATACCAAACCCCCCATCTCACATGGCAACACACTATAACTGTTGCGCTCCACAGTTCGCTTCGCCACACACACAAACTACTAAAACAACTGACCTACGTTGAGATACACAGCAGGAACGCGAACAACACAAACTGCATATATTAATCGAAAATCAACAATCTACCAGGGCTAAAAAACCAGTATGGGCATTGATAACTGTGCATCTCTCAATTCCTGTTTCTAAAACACGCTTTACGACCTTGAATAGTTTGGGAATTCCGATGTCGAAACGAATTCCCGCACATATACGTATGTGTTTTCTGTCTGCACACTTTTTGAAACCACTCACTGACAGAAGCTTGTTGAGTCTGTTCCGTTCATTTTTAGGAAAGAGGGTTATCAACTGCAATGCTAAATAGCATTCCAGCTGGCACATTTTGGCTTTCAAGGGACGATTTCACGGAGAGCTCATGAACTATGTGTGAAGTAATATCTTCAATTTCATGCAAAAAAATAGTGTTTGGTACTCTCGTGTCCATTAACGTTAGGTAGAGGGCGGCAGATCATCTATACCAGAGATGGAAGCAAGATCATCAACTTGTGCTCCACTATGTTTAGTTTATATTTATATACTTGGGCTCTTGATTGATTTTGTGTCAACAATTATGCAATTCTTTCCTGTAGCCCACAGCTTGATGGCCCTTATGGGCCAAGTCTGTAGAGATTGTTCAGTATACTTGCCAGTAAAGACGACCTCCTATGCGTACACCACCTCATGTCATTAAACTTTGTCAGGATTGTCTCATCGTTGCGACTTTTATTGTTAACTTTAACACTCTAAAGAAATATAGTGAAATTTTGTCTATGTATCCAGAAATCATTTGAAGCCATATGTTACTGCAGGCGTTCCTACACTGACTAAATAATTCGTGATTCCTTTTTTATCCAGATTTACTATACTCTGTGCCTTCTTAGTTGTCCCTAACACCGTTGTGTCAGCTATACTTGTCTGTTTGACTTTTAGCCAGTCTTAAAATCTCTCTGATGGAAAACAATTGACGGGTTGTTTGTGGTAATTCTGGATAAATAAATTGACTCTTGTATACAAAGAAACGCACCTTATACCACAGCATGCTAGTTTTATAATCCTCTGGGTGATATTAGAAGCCTTTTAGTGCTGTAGCACTATGTGCTCCTCTTAAAATGAGGATTCTCAAGGAATCCGAACTAGTTTAACTTGTGGGGTTTTTGTGGTAATTCTAGCCGAGGATTCTGGGTAATTAGATTTACTGCTATACAAAGGAACGCACCCGTTATTGGAAAAAAGAGAATTCTGGGGAAATCTGAACCTAATAAAGTTGATTTTGGTGAATTGGTGGGATTGTCGGGTCTATTTGGAGAATTAGATTTACTCTTATTCAATTGAACACAACCTCTAAACAAACCCCTTTGCTATCAGAGGATTTTGGGTCATTTAGCAACCGTGTGCTACAAAAGAAACTAAGATGGTGGCCTTCAATAAACGAAATGGACGAAGGAACAGGTATCACCTTAACAATACGCACAGCACATGCGCGGTAAGACCATGTATCATTGTGGTAATTACGTTACAAAATGACCTCATACGGAGCTACCATGGCAACCCAACTTGGCACCACTGTGTGACGTGTCTATGACGTCACATGAGATCCAACAGATGAGATGCATGAGATGAGGTCGAAATGAAATATTAATAGGGATGTGCCTATTATATGAAAAATAGTCTATCATGTACCCTCCCCACCCCCACCCCGCCCCGTCTTATGAATCTCATCTGATGGAACTCATGTAACGTCATATCACATAACCCAGTGGCACGATGTTGGGTTGCCATGGTAGAAACACCCATAATTCATATACAAACCAAACTCAAATTCAATACTGTAACAGGAAAGTTTGTTTATCCGTTGTAGTGGTATTTGTATGCATCTTACTCAGTAATGCCCCAACCCCTAATAACAATGGGGAAATTGAGCATTTTGAATAAGTTTTCAGAAAATCATAACCTTCTAAATTCCGAAATGGGGGAACAGGGTCTATGAGCAGCTCACGCACCGATTAGCAGGGACCGACCTGGGCATGCGCCAGTGCGTATTTGGTACTGAAACATTAGGACCTGGCTCTTAAATATCAGAAATAGGCTTCTCAGTTGGTACGTAACTTCTCAGATCATATTTTGATATTCTTTCGATGGATAATCGAGAGAGACACTCTTACATGTATTATATATATGATTATCATTTGTCATTGTTGTAGAGTACTTAAGTTAATACTTCAAGTCTTAATTACCAAGCATTAATCTTGACTGTGGTTTCTGATCAAGTCTTGGCTGCCTAAATAGACAGCCAAGACTTGATCAGAAACCACAGTGAAGATTAATATTTGCTATAGTGAACTAAATGAAAATGATGAGAGCTATTACATACTTGCAGTGTGTGTTACAAACAGCAGTGTGACTCCGTAAATTGAAATCTGGCGCATGAATTGAAAAAATAGGCTCCGATGCTAGAGCGTATTTTAAATAGTCCTGATCGGTCCTTGGATTAGATTGTGTCGATTTTACTGACATCAGACGGCGACATTATAATCTTTGAGAGAACTATTTAATGATATCACTTCTTACCAGATTATCTTTTTCCTCAAAGAAATAAACTTTTTTGATAAATTTCAGTTGTTTTTCTTCTTTTAACTGCATCTCATATACAAAAAAGTATTTTATAATCGGTTTGATTTATACCGTAGTGATGCAAATTTTGGTATCATTATTCACTACTGTTTTATTTCTTTGTCATGCTTGTGTTCATTTTTCATGTTTTAACTCACCTACATCTGTAAGATGTGGTGAGCTATTGTGATAACCTCGGGCGTCAGCGTCGGCGTCCGGCGTGTCCAATATTGTAAGATTTAATGTTAAGGTGAATTTCTCAAGCATCAGTGGGCCCAGGCCTTTGATATTGCATATGTAGGTTGTAGGGGACTATTAGAACAGTATTTAACCCTGAAACTACGACTTTTTTCCAAATTTCAGCTAAAATTTTCTGCCAAATGTTGTAAGAATTTGCGTTTAGGTGTTGTAAGAATTTGTTTTAAAGTCAGCTTTTGTGCAGATTGTGCTGGTTTAACTTCTCATTACTGTTGATTTTCATATTTCAATAACAACTGTAGGTATTAACCCTACTGTACGCAATAAGTTAACGAAAATTTTCTTTTTCTTCACTCAAAATTTTCATGTTTTTCTCTGACTTAGTAAATTTTAAGTTGTAAAACTTTGTGTTTAAGTGAGTTGTGTTTCTATGTATCTTTCCAGGCGATTAATATTCTACACTTGGGTTACTGAACTCCATTGCAGTAATATTTAACCCTCATTACATGCATATTTGAGGAATTTGAGGCTGATTTTCTGCCAAAACTTGTAAGAATTAGCGTTTAGGTGTTGTAAGAATTTGCGTTAAAGTCAGCTTTTGTGCAAATTGTGGTGCTTTAACTTCTCATTACTGTTGATTTTCATATTTCAATAACAACTGTAGGTATTAACCCGACTGTATGCAGAAATTTAACGGAATTTTTTTTTTTTTCAGTCAAAATTTTCATGTTTTTCTCGGACTTAGTAAATTTTAAGTTCTAAAAGTTTGTGTTAAGGTGAGGTGTTAAGCTGAGTTCTCAAAGATCAGTGGGCTCAGGCCTTTGATATTGCATATGTAGGTTGTAGGGGACTATCAGAACAGTATTTAACCCTGATACTACAACTTTTTTCCAAATTTCACCTAAAATTTTCTGCCAAAAGTTGTAAGAATTTGCGTTTAGGTGTTGTAAGAATTTGCGTTAAAGTCAGCTTTTGTGCGGCTTGTGCTACTTTAATTTCTCATTACTGTTGATTTTCATATTTCATTAACAACTGTAGGTATTAACCCTACTGTATGCAGATATTTAATGGAAATTTTCTTTTTTTTCAGTCAAAATTTTCGTGTTTTTCTCGGACTTAGTAAATTTTAAGTTGTAAAACTTTGTAAACTTTGTGTTTATGTGAGTTGTGTTTCTATGTGTCTTTCCAGGCGATTAATATTCTATGCTTGGGTTACTGAACTCCATTGCAGTAATATTTAACCCTCATTACATGCATATTTGAGGAATTTGAGGCTGATTTTCTGCCAAAACTTGTTGTAAGAAATAGCGTTTAGATGTTGTAAGAATTTGTGTTAAAGTCAGCTTTTGTGCAGATTGTGGTGCCTTCATCTCTCATTACTGTTTATTTTCTCATTTCAATAACAACTGTAGGTATTAACCCTTCTGTATGCAGCTGTATGCAGAAATTTAACTGATTTCTTTTCTTTTTTTCAGTCACAATGTTCACGTTTTTGTCTGACTTACTCAATTTTAAGTTCTAAAAGTTTGTGTTAAGGTGAGGGGGATTTTTGGGACTTATATTCACTTTCTTTAAAAAAAATTTTTTTAACTTTTTTTTTTTAATACTTTCTCATACTTGTTACTAGTAACATTAAGGCTTATTTTAGTTGTTGATGTGATGTATTTTTGTTGGGACTTATAGTCACTTTCTTGAATGAATGTTTTTCCGCAACTCCTCTTTAACCAATGAATGTACTTCAATTACAATTTCAGTGATTTATGAAAACCTTTCCTAATTCTTATTTATGATTTAGGGGGCGCGGTGGCTCAGTTGGTAGAGGTGCAGGCTGCAAGCCGAGAGGTCCTCGGTTCGAATCCCACCTGCGGCAACCGCGTTGTGTCCTTGGGCAAGACACTTCACCCCGATTGCCTACATGGGGGCACGATGACGCTGTGTACTGTGGCGTACTGCACGTCGATGGTGCGCATGTCTTCAACCAATCTAACCCTGCCTGTGCTGCGGTGCAGAGTTCAGAGTTACGATGTTGGAGAGCTGACAGCTGCTCGTCGTTGCTCGGTGATTCTCTCCGGGTACTCCGGCTTCCTCCACCCGTAAAACTGTCACGGTCACGATTAGCCATTGTCCATAAGTATGTGACCTTAAACACCAATAAATAAATAATAATAATTTATGATTTAATATCTGGCCTCACGATTTATATTCTTAATCATAAACATTTCTAAAAGAAAAAAATGCTTTTATATCCAATGATTCTATGTTGAATTGATATATAATAAATGCAGAAATATAGACTTTCCAAAGCCATCACATAAACCACATTAATCATTTGATGCCTAGTTAATGATTTATATTAACTAAATATTAGGCATGTTACATTGGAACGACATTATCAAGCACGAATGTAGGTGAGCGTTGGGATGTAACATCCCTCTTGTTAAACATTTATTTAACCCTTTACCTAACATGAAAAGCAGACGACACTTGCAAAAAAAAATCTTGAATGACTAATTTTTTTCATTTTTTGTCTCAAAAACATAGGTTATGACCCCTCGTTGGAACGAGCTCGTTCCAACGAGGGGTCATAACCTATGTTTTTGAGACAAAAAATGAAAATATTTTGAAAATTAATTGGCGATTTTTGAGAATAGCGCTGGCCGGTTTTGGCCGTTACGTTGGGTAAAGGGTTAACTTTATGATAGAATCTTTTTACTCGACATTGCATTTCATCGGAACAATGTAGCATCAGATGCTGATTTGGCGTTAAGTACCAATACATAAATAACTAAATATTTATTCTTTTGCACATTTTAGAGAAGTTTGCTTCTGACTGTGTGTGTTTTGTTTTATTCGAAATGTGTTTAGAAAATTTGAGAAGTGTACACACACGAAAGGCGTTACCATATTTCTCAGATCTTAGTGGGTGCTACGGAAGGTGTTAAAAAACTGTACACACATGAAACAGTCACTATAGTTCGATGATAGATGAGTAGAACCAGTCCAATAAAGTAGTCACGGCAATCGGCAATGATGTGGGGAAATTCTGCCTTGACTTTTACCACGCCATTGCAATTGTGTCTAATTTTGATGATTATTGTGGGCTTTTAATCCCAATATCTCGCTGAGAAGCAAAGGCTTGTATATGTGAAAAGCGTCGAACAAATAGTGGACAGCAGCAGTCTTTCTCAAGGTGAGTGTGGTGAGCCTTGGAAGTCTGTGCCCCCCCCCCCCCGTCCCCACCACGGCACACACACGTGTGCACACTTTGGTTGAGATTTCGCAGCCTCTGATGAAGAAAACACACAGAAAAAAATGCTTTTACATGTTTATCTTTCCATACATTCTGTGAGTGGTTCTCGTGCAAAAAGAGTGAAATGACATTGCCGATCTTTGTCGCTAATTACACCTCACATGCACCAAATAACACCGTCCATGCTTTAAAAGCATTCCAGTTTAATTGATCTTCAGCCGGATATTATTAAATTTATACCGTAGATTGGTTAAATATATAGTATAACTCTTCAGTACCGACTTGTATCACCAAGCTGAAAGAGATATCTTATTATTTCAGTCAGTGTAATTGTCATTGGTTTCTCGTTGTCACTGAAGACAGACTTTCTCTCAGTGCGTCGTTCTGGATACCAAGATAACCACCGTGACGGTATTTACAATTCAACTGGAACCGTCGTTCAACAATCAGTGTGTGGACATTCAGTGAAATTTAAAAAGGAAAAAGCAGACCACATGGACACGGAGTTGCTACCAGAATACCGTGAGTAGAAAACTTTAATGTTATTCAGTTTTATCACGTTCATAAACTTGTTTTTCGTTCGTGTAACTGGAGATTGATTTTTTATTCTGTAAAGAGAACTCGATATCCGCATGTTTCTAATCATGATTTAACCTTACCTTTGTAATCATTTCATTTTCTTTGACTTCGTTTTAAGGGCCTATACAAGTAATGAAATTTTGTTTATTTTGAAAATTCACACCTCTGATATTCCTTCAATTCAAATTAAATATACACAAAATATACATCAAAATCAAGATTGAGATGTATAGAACACGAAACATATGTGTAATCAACTCATAGAGTCGACTGTAGGCGCCACAGGTTCCTGGAAGTCTGCTACCGTTTTCGCACCAGAACGGATAATTTAATAATATTTTACGAAAACAACTTGTGGCCAAATGAGCTTTACATATCCAAGAACAAAGCTAGGAGATCAAAATTCTTCAAAACACGGCGACAGAGCTGCATGGGGGTAAATTCTAAAACCTTTGTTTTTGTTGACGTATGAATATACTTTCGATTTCCGACCGACGTCATCGGACGGAAAAACGCATGTAAAAACAACGCCGTGTAAAATCAAATAATGAAAAAGATCACCTTCATACAGTATACTGTTATTAGATAGAGATAGCACAGTTGCCATATTCAACGCAAGGTATCATGATACCTGTTGAAATGTCTGAGAATTACGATTTTGTTTTTCGAAATTCGTGGTTTCGAGTGATTTGCGCATGTCTGTCGAGCATGGAAACCATCTTCAATAAAAAATGCAGACAGTGTTGTCCTTTTCCCAAATGCAGTCCTATCGCTGTATTCGAAAGTGTTTTGAATGCCAAGCTTTGTTCTTGGATATATGAAGCACATTTGGCCACAAGTTGTTCTGATGAAATATTATTTTATTATCAGTTCTGGTGCGAATACAGTAGCAGACTTCCAGGAACCAGTGGTGCCTACAATCGACTCTATGAGTTGATTACATATGTGTTTCGTGTTTTATACATCCCACCCTTCATTTTGCTGTATAATATGTCTATATTTTATTTGAATTTTAGGAATATGAGAGGTGAGAATTTTCAAAATAAACAAAATTTCATTACTTATATAGGCCCTTAAGGTGCTGTATAAGTAAGGGACATTTATTTACTTTAAAATTTTCACCTCCAATATTCTATAAATTCATATTAAATATACACAAATTATACGTCAAAATGAAGGCTGTGATGTATAGAACACGCAAAATATATGCAATCAACTCACTGAGTAGACAGTGGCCACCAGTGGTTCCGGGAAGTCTCCTACTGTAATTCGTACCAGAACTGATAATAAAATAATATTTCAGGAGAACAACTCGTGGCGAAACGTACTTCAGATATCCAAGAACAAAGCTTGGAAATCAAAATTCCCCAAAACGCAGCGACTGAGCTGCGTGGAGGTAAATTCCAAAACTCTCGTCATCGATTTTCGTTGTCTGTTTTACGTTTTGGTCAAGGTCATCTGGGCAGAGAAAGCAACGACGTACAATGCCATCTAAAACAGATGAGAACGATCTCCTTAATACTACACACTATTATTATATGGAGACTGCACAGTTGCCATAATACTTGCAAGGTATCATGTCACATGTTTGAATTTCTTTAAATTTCGCGATTGTTTTTTCGAAAATTCGTGGTATCGCGTTTTATGCGCATGTCCGTCGGCCACGGGACCCATTTTCAATAAACAATAAAGAAAGTGTTTTCATTTCCCCAAATGCAGTTTTGTAGCTGCATCGTATAATGTTTTGAATGCCCAGCTTTGTTCTTAAATATTTGACGCACATTGGCCACGGTTTGTTCTTCTATATTATTTTACTAGCGGGTGTTACCCGGCGTTGCAAGGGAGAAGATGATTATATCAGTATACCCTCAGATATGATCGGCTCAGCCGTTTTCGAAATAGAAGGTCAAGGTCACCAATTTCAAGGTCAAGGTCACCCCGATAAAGTCAAAATGATCGATGGGTCAATATACCCGCACATATGAAATTTTAGCCCGATCGGCCCAGCCGTTTTCGAAATAAAAGGTCAAGGTCACCCCGCACGGTCACCCCTATAAAGTCCAAATGATCGATGGGTCAATATACCCGCACATATGAAATTGTATCCCGATCGGCCCAGCCGTTTTCGAAATAAAAGGTCAAGGTAATCAATTTTAAGGTCAAGGTCACCCCGCACGTGCACGGCACCCACCCCATGTTACTTGCAGGGACGAATTACCCCCGTGTATAAAATTTGAGATCGATCGGTCGAGAAACGGAATAGTCACCCGATAGATAGATAGATAGATAGATAGATAGATAGATAGATAGAATAGATAGATAATAGGATAGGATAGGATAGATAGATAGATAGAGAGAGAGAGAGAGAGAGAGAGAGAGAGAGAGAGAGAGAGAGAGAGAGATAGATAGAGAGAGAGAGAGAGAGAGAGAGAGAGAGAGAGAGAGAGAGAGAGAGAGATAGAGAGAGAGAGAGAGAGAGAGAGAGAGAGAGAGAGAGAGAGAGAGAGAGAGAGAGAGAGAGAGATTGATTGATTGATTGATTCGCATTTATATATTAGACTAGTGGGTGAATACCCGGCGTTGCACGGGAGAAGATGGTTATATCAGATCGGTCGATAAACGGAGGAATATATCAAGGTCACCAGTTTGAAGGTCAAGGTCACACAGGCTCGATCCCCGCCAGGGTTAACCGCGTTGTGCCCATGCTCAAGGTACTTAAAACCTAGGCGGCACAAAGGAGCGCGTTGGCGCTTGTAATGATGCGTAATGCATGTTGATGGTGCATCCAATGCTTGCGTGGAGTAAGTACGTTGAGGGTCTAACAGTTACTGGCCGCTGCTCGGTGGTTCTCGCCGTGTACGCAGGCTTCTTCCACCGTAAAACTGTCCGACACGAGGTGACGCTGGATGTCGAAAGTGTCGTTAAACCCCAATAAATAAAAAAATGACTAAAAGTTTTCATTTTCTGTCTCGAAAACATAGCTTATGACCATAATCGAAACGAGCTCAACGAGTCCGTTTCAATGAAAGGTCATACACTACGTCTTGGAAAGAAAAAAATTGAATTGCGATTTATGTGTGTAGAGCTGGCCAAAGAAGACCGATACATTACCAAAGGACTAAGCGGTGGTTTACTGCAGCTATGTTACTGTATAATTGCTACCGTATTTTGCAGCCTTTCAGTCAGCTTCATAGCCAGAAGGTTTCCTTGGATGCCCCTGGGATATAGAGCAGTGCGTGTTTACTGTGGTAAACTAGTTCTGCTTGAATGGTAAAATGAGACTCAGTGAACATGGCCTGGGTTGGAAATCTTATAAAGTGGGTAGCATAGGTATGAACGATTAGTTAAACTTAACATTATACTTATTCGTAAGTCATGCTATGACCATAGATGCTGCAGGTGGACCCCAAAAATGATAAACAATAGCCTGTGAGTTTAACACAGCCTCTCCGCGAATATTGCATCTGCAGGATTTTGTGAGCTTGCACCTGGCCTACAGCACATCTCATTTAATAATTATTTGAAAACCGCGACAATGTGTTGCAGTGGCACAAGTATTGTCTATAGCTTACCCTTATTTTAATATTGATTCGAACCATAGCTGACGACCCACTATCTCCATATCACCTACATTCACACCCCCATAAGTGACATTTCCTTCCAATACGCATATGAAGTTTTTGAGCTTGATTAAACATTGTCATTACGGAATGTAAAGTGTTAAAGCCCTCTCACGCCACATTCCACGAGGCGGACGCCATAAATGATGGTCAGCTGTGTGATGTTTTAATACAAATTTGGACAATTGCAGCGAGGACTTTTATTGTCCGTACTATTTGTTCTTCATAATCGTTATAGACATAATTGATATTCATATGCAGTACTCCCATTTCTTCAATCACCATTATTTTTTGCATGCAAATACATGACTGAAATGTCTGTCTGACTTAGGCAACAATCGTCAATACGCCGTCAATGTACCATAGTGGAATAATTGTTACACAGACGGTATTGTTAAACAGACTGTATTGTTACACAGGCGGCATTGTTACACAGGTGGAAGTTCGTTGAAAGAATATATATGTTCAATAAGTGTTACCGAAAAAAGTGATAACCTTTACAAATGAATATGTTTCACACCAGGAAATTAACCCTTTCGACATTGACGCCCTGGACAGTCAACAAATTTTTCTTCCAAGAATCCTCGCTGACTCACACAATCCTGATGGCATCAGATTATTCTTATTAAAAGATGTAGTCCAAAGCATTTTTGAAAAACTCACTAGTTCGTTCCATTTTAACCTTGCCAAATTGTTTCCTTTTGACTATGGCTAACGCATTCACACTTGATGAGATACAGACAGAGCAATAATTCATTTGACTTCATTTCACAATTCAATGATGCAATTATTGATAACGAAGCTGATGAATTAAACTCTCCCTTCACTATTGAAGAACAGAATTGTGAATATTACACACCGGAACGCTTTAGTAATGAGATCTCTGAAAAACCCAACTTATTTGGCAAACACTGCTCCCATCGCTGACCTTGACCTATTTCGCGAAAAAAACTGTCAAATCTGCTAAACGTCCGTGGAGACAATAAAGATATGTGTATCTTTCAGGTGATTTTAATATCCATTTACTGGGTTTTCGAAAACATTACAAAACCGACTTATTTTTAGAAATCGTGTTCAGTGCTGGTTTTATGCCTGTTATCACAAGACCAACTAGAATTACAGACCATTCAGCGACTATAATCGTTAATATCCTCTGTAAGAAAATTAATAAATACACTTCTGGAATAATTATTACTGATGTTAGCAACCATTTTGCTACATTTTATGTCGATGAATCAGTAAAAAGACACTTTCGTCCTATACAAACCCTTAAAAGATCATTCAACCCAGAAAACATAAATCAGTTCAAGTCCCTCTTGTCTGAAAGTGACTTTTTCGATGTACTCGATGTCCTGAATGACCAGTGCCCCAATGGTGCCTATAATACTCTACTTACAAAGGTCCGCGTAGCCTATGACCAAGCACTCCCAGAAAAACTAGTTACTATTCCTAAAAAAATGTAAAGCGTGAACCATGGGTGGCTACAGACATCATTGCAGAAAACAAAACTGTATGTCCAAAAGCTGAAAATACCAACCATGCAAATTAAACTGAGGTACAAAAAGTATTGCACTATTTATAACAGACTAATACGGGTTCGAAGTTCTGATTATTATAAATGTATACTCCAAGAAAACAAGCATAACATGAAAAAAAACATGGGAAATCCTGAAGACATGAATCAGTAAATCAAATTCGGTTTTCATTTTCCCCACAACATTTGTCGATGGTAATGTCGAAATAACTAACCCTGCAGAGATTGCGTACAAATAACTCATACTTTGTTGATATCGGCACAAAACTGAGCGAAGGAGTTCTCGAAATTTTTCCGATTATGTTGACCGAAAAAAATGTCTATTCTTTATTGTGCCAATTACCACACAGAAGTAATTCAGTGCACAAATAAACTGAACACGAAAACAGAGACTTTGACAATTTGTCCACCAAAATGCTAAAAGTGATAATATATGAGATCGCAGAACCTTCAACCCATGTAATTAGTTCCCTACGGGAACCGTAAGGGGACTATAGGATTGCACTCCGTCCGTCTGTCGGCCTGGCTGTCTGTTTTTTTATGTTACCACCTCTCCCTCCAACATGCTTTAAACTACACCTTTGATATTTGGGATATGGATAAATGGTTCTGAGGGGATGATGCACGCTCAAAATTTTTTTTTCAAAATCCAAGATGGCGGAATGGCGGCCATTTTTGTTGTGTTTTTTAAGCTTTTTCTCTATTTTCATGTTACCACCCCTCCCACCAACATGGTTCAAGCTACACTTTGCATATTTGGCACATGGACAGAGGGTTCGGAGGGGATGATGCACGTTCAATATTTTTTCTTCAAAATCCAAGATGGCGGCATGGGGGCCTTTTTTGTTGTGTTTTTTTAAGCTTTTTTCTCTAGTTTGTGCTGCCAACCCTCACTCCAACATGGTTCAAGCTACACTTCTTATATCTGGCACATGGATAGAGGGTTGTAATGGGATGTTGCACGTTCAATATTTTTTTTTCAAAATTCAAGATGTCGCCATGGCAACCATTTCTGTTGTGTTTTTTAAGCTTTTTTCTCTATTTTATGTTACCACTGCTCCCTCCAACGTGGTTCAAGCTACACTTTTCATATATGGTACATGGATAAAGGTGTTGTGAGGGGATTATGCACACTCAATATTTTTTTTCAAAATTTAACATCTGTCTGTATGTCTCTGTCTGTCTGTCTGTCTGTCTGTCTGTCTGTCTGTTTTTATGTTACCACCTCTCCCTCCAACATGCTTCAAGCTACACCTTTTATATTTGGTACATGGATAAATGGTTCTGAGGGGATGATGCATAGTCAATATTTATTTTTCAAAATCCAAGATGGCAGAATGGCGGCCATTTTTGTTGTGTTTTTTAAGCTTATTTCTCTATTTTATGTTACCAACCTTCCCTCCAACATGGTTCAAGCAACGCCTTTCATATATGGTACATGAATAAAGGGTTGTGAGGGGATTATGCACGCTCAATATTTTTTTTTCAAAATCCAAGATGCTTATATACTCCAGTGTCTTCTGTGACAAAAACACAATATGTCACAAAAGTGCCGTAGGGGACTAATACCACCTCGTTGGTCAAACACTTGTTAACCTATCATTTTCAACTGGCCTTGTCCCAACCAAGATAAAAATTGGTAAAATAATTCCCATCTTCAACTATTCAACAATTTTAGACCCATCAGCATTCTACCGACGTTCTCCAAAGTTTTAGAAAAATTAATGTTTTCCCGATTAATACATTTTCTGGAAGAAAATAAGACAATTCATCAGTTACCAATTTGGATTTAGAAAAGCACACTCAACAATACATCCTGTATTGCATCTTATGAACAATGTGGCCGACATGAATGACAAGCCGACAAAAGACTGTACATTAGCTCTTTTTCTTGATTTCCCAAAAAGCATTTGACACCATAAATCATCCCATCCTATTGAAAAAGTTAGAACTGTATGGAATACGGGGGCATGCAAACTCCTGGTTCCAAAACTATCTCACAGACAGAAGTCAATCAGTATTTCTTCCAAAGACTAGTTCTGTGTTTCTGGATATAGCCACTTTTGTTCCCCAGGGATCCATTCTTGGACCTCTTCTTTTCATTATCTACATCATTGATATTATAAACCCCACACTACTGAAAAAATGTTATCATATGCAGACGATACTACTGCACATGCATCTGGCAATAATTTAGACACAATAATAGAAACAGCTAACATCGAACTAAATAAATTATTCATTTGGTGTACTGCAAACAAACTTACTCTAAATGAAACCAAAACAAAAGTTCATTATTTTTCATTCTCCGAATGATTCATACTCCATTGGAAGTAGGCAAATTTTGCTTAACAATTCCACCATTTCAGCTGTTGCAAATAATCAAGATGAAAAGTCCGTCAAATTTCTAGTGATTTACGTGGATGAAAATTTAAATTTTAGGAATCATCTCTCAACTGTCTGCTCCAAATTGTCATAGGCTATTTACGCCATAAACAAGGTAAAAAGAATTCTCCCGAAAGAATGTCTGAAAACATTATACTACTCTTTGATCCACAGTCACATGTTATATGGTATCCATATCTGGGGACACTCACCCTCGACCAAATCAATTACAAAACCTCAGAAGAAAGCTATCCGCATTATTTCCAACCAAAAATACAATGCGCATACCGATCCTTTATTTCGTAACCATGGTATCTTAAAATTCACAGAACTAACTTCATGTTCTTTTGTTCATGTATGGTATAACAAAACGCTATCAGAAAGCTTTGAGACCACTTATAAAATATATCAAAATCCCTCTGGAATGGGCGCGAGACAGTCAGGTAAATTAAACTCATTCAAACCAAGAACCGAATTGTCAGCCAACCTTCCTTTACATACTTTTCCTAGGATGTGGAATACTGTTGAACCATCAATTCAAAACTACCCCAGATCATTATTAAAAAAACCCTAACTGATAAATTCCTAAATTCGTATCCACAACATATCGACTGTATCAATCCAGTTTGTCTGACTGTATGCCATAGTTATGTTATTTGTGTTATTTAAACATTACTGCGAAAGAAGTTCTGTTATCTCATCATCATCATATCCTTGTACGAAAGGCTTTACACCCTCTAAAAGAGGTAGAAAGGTATCTGCTTCTAATGGAAAGACTCCTCCCCCCTCAACAATTCATAGTATTGAATTAAGATATAACCGCTTCACCACTGAAAACATGCTGCTATCAGGATTGATTTGCATTCATGTCTCTTTTTATTTTTGTTTTTATATTGGGAATGGCAGGAAGACAGCCCTCGTGGCTATGCCATCTTCCTGTAATGTAATCATGTACTTTAGAGTTATGGATATTACATTCCCTATTAATTGTATTTTATTTATTCATACAGGTGGATGTTATGTTACAAAATAATTTAAATAAAAGTATTCTATTCTATTCTATGTTTCGCACCAGGAAATTAACCCTTTCAACATTGACGCCTGTGGGGTATTATTTTAGTCAATATTGTCAACGGCGAAATTGGCGAAACCATCCTGGTTTGATCGGAGGTTCAGTAATAATTTAATTCAACAGCTCTGTCGAGCTGTTGGATTAAATTATTGCCTCGCTTCATATTTTTGGCTCCTTATATCGTCAGCTCGTCGTTTACCATATTTTTCTTCACGCAAGAGATTATGCACACCGGATTGAATGCCTAGTTTAATTAGCCGGGTCTCTTAGTAGACTGGGACGGAATTATCTACCTCACCGACGATCCTCAACCACAACTTTGATCCGCCAGTTATTCTTGTACCGCTACAGAAGTGCCTGAGCCCTTAACCCTTTACCCAGTGCAGAGAATATCAAAATTTATAATTTTAATTACTATTTTTTTAAATGTTTTAAAAACTTTCAACAAAACCATATCATGTGCTCCCTCATTGGAACGAGCTTATCGAGCACGTTCCAATGAGGGGTGACCTGATATGGTTTTGTTGAAATTTTTTTTCAACTGTACAGTTTGCAAATTACGCGGGCGGATGCGGGCGATTCGTTAGGTAAAGGGTTAAATTAATTGGAAAATTGTCTAGCGGCTCCAAGATAACACTTTACTTTTTCCAGAGAAATTATTTTTCAGCTTTATTATTGGTGCGAACAGAATCGGTAGAATTTAATTTTGATCATTTATTTTAAGTTCTGACAGTTCTACGAAGTGCTCGTCGTTTCCGCACAACATTTTATTTGTTTACTTTCTGAGGGCAATAATTCTATATTGGTGGTATCAGTCGTATTCACATGATTCTATACTACTCAAAGTTTGCTAAGCACAAATTATTTGATACATCATTGTGAAATTTGCTTGTGACATATTTGCGACATGTTTGGTGGACATGATTGAGGAATGTATTGAGATGGTCCCCAGTGTTTACATTAGCTCTCTTGACAGGCAAAATTTCGTTACAGTCATGGCAAGCATGTACCCCTTGATTTTCATGGTGTTTGCGTGCACTGTCTACATGTACATGACATGCGTAGGGTATTCAATCTTCATTTCAACACAATCCCTTGTGACTTAACTGGTAGAGTGCTGGAAGCCCATATTTGGGCTTTATTCTGAAGTGCAGGTACTGCAACTTAAAGGCTTCATATTCAGTGGCTGTGCTTCATATTATTTTTGAAGTGATATTATTTACTCTGTTAGGTTTTGCCTTGATACAATTTATAGGAGAGTGCCCACAGGCACTCTCCTATAAATTGTGACAAGGCAAAGACATGTGAACAAATTTTGGTGGCCAAAAATAATTTAGCACTCTACCAGTTAATGATTGAATATGGCAAATGCAAATGTAAGAAGACATTTTTCTGAAGCAGAAATGTGGCGGGCTGTAGGGATGGTGAAGCAAGGGCTACCCATCGTCAGGTTGGTGAAGCCCTTTATGTACACCATACGGTTATCACTGGAGCCTGGGCAAGATTTCAGCAGTATGGCACACCAGTAAAACGGCATGGCGGTGGCAGAGACAGAGCAACATCTGCAGCTGAAGACCTGTTTTTGATCATTCAGGCCCACAGGAACCGCTTTGCCACAACAACCCAGCTTCGCAGTGACCTTCAGAATGCATCCGGGGTAAATGTTTCGACGCAGACTATCCGGGCAAGGTTGCACGAATGTGGTCTCCGATCGAGAAGACCATGTATTTGCATTCCGCTGTCCCAGAACCACCACCACTGACCACGTTGGATGGACCAGAGAAGATTGGCGACCTGTCCTTTTTACAGATGAGTCAAGGTACTGACTAAACCACACAGATAGGCGTTCTAGTGTACAGGGAAGACCAGGAGGGAGTGCGATTCCATTGAGCCAACACTGCTGAGCATGACCGCTATGGTGGAGGGTCAATCATGGTGTGGGGCGGCATCAGCAGGGATGGACGTACAGAGCTCTGTGTCCTTGAACGTAGTACATTGACTGCACAGCGGTATATTGATGCGATCCTGGATGTCCACGTCAGACTGTATGCAGGTGCAATGGATTCATTCTGATGGACGATACTGCCCGTCCTCATGTTGCCCATGCTGTCTGGGAGTACCGAGAGAAGGGGGGGGGGGGGGGATTGAGCGCATGGACTGGCCAGCAAGACCCCCTGACCTCAATCCAATCGAACATATCTGGAATGAGTTGCAGTTTGCAATTTCAGCCCTTCCAGTCCAGCCAAGAAGTTTCCAGGAGCTTGGTGCCATGCTGGTCCAAGAATGGAAGAACATCCCAATAAGGACCACCAAGAACATGATTGGGAGCATGAGAAGGCGTTGTCAAGCTGTAATTAACAGTAATGGGTCTCATACCCGATATTGAAGCCATACCAGTTCGCTCCGTCAACTTGTTGGTAAATTGAAAAATTTCCTGTTTTACCAATATTTTCCATTTTCCATGCTTATTGTATTCAAAAGCTGAAAAATAATGTCAAACGCAAATAAAATCTTAGTGCTTAGCAAACTTTGAGTAGTATATATTGGTGGTGTAAGTCGTATTGACTTTGTTTCAAACAGTGCTATGCACTTATATAATGCGTAACTAATTTTTTTTCGACACCCATGGTGTCGTAAAAACTGTATACGTCTCTGCTTGTATGTCACTGAAAAATGTTCTTTATATATTGTCAAGTAAATGGAGAATAATGAAAAATGTCGGATTAACATTTCGGTTTCTTTTATATTTCCTTGACACTTTGTCTTGAGCGCAGTGATAAAATTCATTTCGAAACAGCCTCTTCGCTTACACTGGAAAGAAAATGGCTACTGGCCAGAAGGAAAGATTAATTTAAGAGATCGTTGAACTTGCAATAAGAAGGTAGAATACCTTAGTGGAGCTTATTCGAAGTGTCTGCACGGTATGGGCCATATGATTTGCACTATTCCCCTCCCCCCCCCCCCATTCGCTCCAGATACTTTTCAGTGCCAATTGACGATATGCCAAGATTGCGAACACAACCACCCGTCAATTATATTTTTGACATAGCAGATCTATGCATTCAATATTTGTCTTCGTGTTGCAGTGCGGCATCAACCACTGTTATTACATTGTGTCCAAATCACAAACGGAGAGTGAAATGGTTGATCGAATATTTTGCATTGCTTGAAGCAAATGCACAAAACAACGATTGCGACCCACTTGACGCGATGCGAGCCTTAACTGGCTGAGTGCTAGAAGCCACTATCAGGGCTTTCAACAAATGAGGACACCAGAGCAAAAAGCCAACACTCTCCTTGCTTATATTTCATATTCAGTCAAACACAAATGATATTTTGTTTAGATAAATTTGTTTTATCACAAATTATTGGAGAGTGCCTGTGGGCACTCTCCAATAATTTGTAATAAAACAAGTTTTGAATAACAAATTCAGACCACCAAAAATAATCTAGCCCTCAAACCAGTTAAATATACCAATAATAATGGACAATTTGTTCACCTGTTTCTACTGTGAGATGCATCCAATTTGAAAAAAGAACAAACTTGTGCCTTAATGTTCCGTGTGAAAAGTCGCAAAGACAGTAACTGCCTTCAGATATCGGGATGCGGGGTCATGTTTGCCCGACTATTACATGAATTTGTCCATCAGTCCGTATATACACATTTAAAATATACTTCAATGGCTTTATGTTCTATTTATTTATTTGTTTTTTTTACGTAATCAAACAGCTTAATCTCTGGTGTGCTTCAGTCCGTCGCTGTGAAGATGAAACTAATCCAAACATTCAATACACGAGAAGGTAGTTGCATCACCCCCAATCCTGGCCCAAATTTCCTATAGTTGGAAATTCGGAGGGCAAGTCATGAGTAGTTCGAACTTCCATTTATCTGGATTTTAGAGCTTCTTTGCTGATGCTGATGTCTCCTTTTCTTCCCAAAATTCCAACTCGATTTCAAATCGGCGAAAATTCCAACTGTTTCTATAGTCTGTTTATTTATTGCAATAAAAAGCATTGCTATTTACAGCTACAGTTTCCGCAATATCGGGCTTCTTTAGTATACATAATGTCAATCGGTACGAGATTTTTATAGTACGTTTACTTATTGTAATAAAAAATCCTCGAAATGCACTTCAAGAAAATCGTATCACGTAAAATCGTTATCCTGAGTTAATTCCATCATTCACAGTTACAAAATGATGAAACATCGAAAATTTGATCATTCCTGCATAAGATCTGATTTAATGTTAGGACAGTGTGAATTGCTCAAAGTTCTCAGCGTGAGCATTTGTTTAGCACATACTCAAATCACAGAATAATACCAAATAATAATAACCTGGTAATTTTTTCATAAATGTGTTGGCATTTCAGTTACTAGAATCAATTTTATGCCCCCTTTCATGGCTTTATTTTCAAAATGTTTCTCGGTAGTGAATATCCAACTATGGTGAGGGACCGGGAGGGGGTTCCTTAGTTGGAAATTCACTACCCTACACCCCTCCAATCGGTAACTTCTAGGCACGTCCCTGCCTGTCTGCCGCCGGCAAGAATGCTGTAGCCATGCAAGAATATTCCTGAGGCACTATACGCCAACGAGCAAAGCAGGGAAACAATATGTTGAAAAAAGGAATTCTCTTGGGATGAGCGGACTTTTTGTCTGATCGTTGATTCCGGAGAATATTTTATCGCGGATCTGCATGTGGCGATTAATAGCCTCTTGGGAATACGGTGGTCGTTTACATTCAATTTTATAGGAAATTCCTGATATACCATTGAGTTAAATCAAAAAACAGGGTTTCATTCGATGAAAGGTGGAAAACTTACACTATTTATGTAAAAAATATATTGAACGTCTTCAAGTAAAACCATGAGTGAGATGCGAATGTCTGCATCAAACATATCGTGACTGCTACCCATTAACAGAGAGTAATTTCTTTCCAGTTACCTTTAGTCACTTAGATAGTGCAGCATTCATATCGCTATTCGCAAAAGTCGTCGTTCAGATTATATTTTGTCGACTTTTTTTGCCTTCAAAACATATTTTATGATACATCATTGGAACTCGTTTTGTATATACGGCGTAAATCCCATAGATATATTTACATTTACGAATACAAACAAATACAGCACAACACTTCATGTACAAAGTGGTCCTGAATGTATGTACCAGACATACCTCCTAGAAAAAGAATACAAGAGTATGTCATGTTTTGTCCCAGAATTCTATAGTATACCGACGTAATTCTCTAGTGTACCAGGATATTTGGGGACAATACCATAAAGCACTGTACTCCTTTTCTATAAGTAGCTTTTAGAACCCAACAAATTCATTATCGACTTCCAACTCTTCGACGATTTGGATAGAGCCCCTCTAATCAGAACTCCTGAATCAGACCCACGCAATAGTACATCTACCGCTACCATACCAGCATCTGCCTATAAGCGCAGTGAGCGCAAATTCTGAGCGAAGGTGACACCCTCCACCCCTTAAAAAACAATCTCTCGGCGATTCTTTTCGTCGGGTAGAGGAAGGGCAAACAATTATGAAATACCAAGTTCGGCAGACGTCCTTGCTTGCTGGATGAAAATATACACGCACTTTGTAGTACTCAGTTGGCCAAGTCTCTTGCTTGCCCGACAACAATATACACAAATTAGAAAATGCAATAAATACCGATTCAATATATCGGTGAACAAGCATGACAAACTCCTAAATTACAGTTTCTTTTCAACCTACTCACAATTGTTTACAATTGGCTGTAACGTAAGTTCAAGCCCTACTTCGGAACTAACTCAAGCTTTTAGAGAACTTTTCCAAACAAGCTGGAAAAGTAATAGAGTGCAAAAGCACGAAAAAGATCGAAAAAAGGGTCGAGCGAGACCAGTGCTCGAAATTACAGGTACTCTCAATGCACACCTCTTGCGTTTACCTTGCACATGCGCAACAACCGTGACGTCAATTCCTTTTATTTCCGCCATTTGTACATAGTCGGAAATTTTTGTGACTCGAGCTACACTTAGCTGTTTTCTTCGTGAACAACTTATTGTATGTGCTTTCTGCATTTGATGTGTGCAAGTGAATTGTATCCTTTTTCAAGCTTTCAGAAACTATTATTATTTCATGCTATTTTTGATCGTTGTTGCATGTTTCTTCACACTTAGTCTTGTCCCCCCCCCCCCCCCCCCCACGTGTGAACACGACCTTTCTGTTTTCCGTCGGCGGGAAGCTTGATTCCATTATTCTCTTGCCAAAGACTATTCCTTGTACCTCTTGCTTGTAAGTGAAACATGTGGACGACTCTCATTCCACATGTGTCACTTGCAACAATTGCACTCAGGCCCAATCATGTGGTTTTTGTGGGGTTTGGTCCTCAAAATTCTGGGCTTCTGTTAACAAGGTGGTTCTGTCCAGAGCTTGAACCCCTCGTTCTCGGGGTAAGGGTAGCCGTGCCGTAGCAGACATTTCTGTTAGTGCACGTGGTGACTCTGTCAAGCAGGATTCTGTTCTGTCTTTTTCTGTGGCGAGTTCCTCTGCAACTGTTGACGGTGCTAGTTCAGTGATACCTGACGTGGAGACCGTGGTCTCTTTGTCTTCTGATGTCACTCTTGATGCGTCTGTTTTCGTAGAGAGCTTCTCCGAGGTCAGCTCGGTGGCCCTCTCCGATTTGCCTCCTACGCCGTCGACAGTTGCTGAGGAAGTTGTTACTACAGATCCTATTCTGTATGATGGTGGCTCTTCCATCTCCTCTGGGGATGGTATACAGTCTCGGGGGACCGAGGCTGTATCTGCTAGTGTGTCTGTGAGCTCTCAGCCTCCTCTGGCTTCGTGGCGAAGCTGTGTGGGATTGCTGTCTGCTCCGCCTCATCTGGCTAGGTTTGCTCCTAGTCGGTTGAGCCGTTCGGTCGCTTCGGCAGCGATTCCTCGCCCCTCGAGCGAATCGTTTATTGTTCCTCCTTCCCCTGCTAGTGTGCCGACTAGCAGGATGGGGTTGGGACATTGGCATCCAGGGCCTGCTGTTCGGCAGAGGTCAGTGACAGACCCGGTTAGCTGTATTTTCGGAACCTTCCTCCGGTGATTCCTCACTGTGTTCCGAGTCTGGATGTCGATCGATGATTGCCGTCGTTCTCAGAGGATGGGCAGTTGAGGCCGTCTGCCGCGCAGAGGCCAATGACAGGTTCCTGTCATTCTTGGGACAATCCTCCGGTGTCTTCTCACCGTGTCCCAGGTCCAGCTACCGATCGACGTGCGCCGTCGGTCTCTTTAGATGATTTGCAGGCAGGACCTTCTGTTCCGCAGAGGTCAGTGATGGCCCCTGGGCGTCACAATCGGGACTATCCTCCGGTGTCTTCTCACCGTCTCCCTATTCTGTCTGCCGATTGACGTTTGACGTCGGTCTCTTCTGAGGATTTGGGTTCTTCTACCAGAAGGGTCCATTGGGAGGACACTCCGTCGGGCGATGCTGCTGCGACGGATTCTCACGGTGACCTGCGTAAGGCCCTTTTGGCGCTCACCCGGTTGCTTTCTGGCAACCCTCAAGTTGGCCTCCCTGTGCCTCCTGAGGCACAACCTCCTTTGGTCGGTCGCCGAGATGTCTCGCCTGGCCCCTTGGATACTGCACAGTATTCACAGGAGGTTTCTGCTGGTCAGCCCGAGTTGGGCTACATCTCCTCTGCAACAGAAGATGACGATTTTATTGAAGGTGATGGGCCTCCCTCGTCAGTCTTGGGGCAGGCTTTAGATTTCGTCTTTGGCTTATTGCCGGACGTTCAACCTTCCGACCAGCCATCTGTGGCCGTCCGGCCGCGGTCCACTGTGGAGCGCCGTAACCCTGTTGAGCCTTCTAGCTCCGGGGCTTTGCGTCCTCTGCAATTGGCTCAGGTTGTTGAGTCCTTCCAGGGCTTAGACGCCAAAATGCGTTCTAAGGCCCTCAAGGGCTCTTTCTTTTCTAGAGCTGATGCTTTTCTGCCTCCATCGCGGTTTCGTGTTTACGATTCCGTCTGTCCACCAGTCTTCCAAGAGATGACTACTGTGGATGAGGATTCTTCTTCCCTCGGGTTAACTAAGCCTAAGTCGGCAGTTCACCCGATGTCGGTAGCGGAATCTATGGGGGGCCTGTCCCGAGAGATGCTGGGTATGTTATCTCTCGCGGATCATGTCGTCGCTGCCCTGGCTGAATATTTTCCACCAGGGGAGTTTGATGATGCTCAGGCGCCTTTTCGCGTTTTGTCACAGGCTCTCATGAACTTGACACACGCTAACGCCTGTAACACGGCTAATTTGGAGCTGACACGCCGGTATGCGGTGTTGGATTCTTCTCCATCCCTTCCTTCTGAGCAGTGTGCTGTTCTGAGGTCTGCCTCTTTGGTTGGACCTCAGTTGTTCCATGGTTCCGTGGAAGCTGTCCGTAGCGAGGTTCTGCGTCATTCGAAGGACCAGCTTTCGCTGCGACAGCTGGACCAACCTGCTGCTGCAGGTGGTGGTCGTTCCAGGCCCGCCAAGCGTCCTGCTGCGTTTGCCTCGTCGGCGACGTCGACTACGCCTTCGGCTCCGTCTGCTCCTTCTGCTCAGAAGAAGCGCCGACGCGGCCAGGCTCGCTGGCAGACTCATACAGGAAAGTCTCAGGACTCTGTCACTTCCCGAGGTGGTGGTTTCTCCTCTCGGGGGCCTCGTCGAGGCCGCAAGTGAAGGTTCTCACCTCGATTCGCCTCCAGTCGGGGGAAGCTTGTCGCAGTTTTACGACCGTTGGACAGAGATAACGTCGGACACTTGGGTCCTCGATGTCATACAATCCGGTCTGCGACTGTCCTTCCATCGGCACCCCAGTTTATCTCGAGTGCCCCTCCCGACTCGGGTCCCTTCCGATTCTCTACGTCGGGACCTTCTGGTGCAGGAGATCGATAATCTCCTCTCCAAACGGGGCGATCGAGGTGGTCAGGAACACCCTTTCACCGGGTTTTACTCGAGACTTTTGGTGCCGAAGAAAAACGGCCAATTTCATCCTGCCATCGATCTGAGTATCCTGAACGAGTACATCATAGCTCCTCGTTTCAGTATGGAGACTTTCCGGTCGCTTCGATGTTCAGTTCTTCAGGGCGACTTTGCTGCCAGTATCGAACTGAAGGATGCCTACTTCCATGTACCCATTCATCTGGCGTCACGGAAATACCTTCAGTTCTCGTTTCGGGATCGAGTCTATCAATTCAGAGCTCTCCCGTTCGGTTCGAACCTGGCTCCTTGGGCCTTCACCCGACTGATGTCACATGTGCTTGCTTTCCACCGTACTCAGTCGGCTGTGACTTCGTCAGCCTACCTTGACGACATCCTCCAACGGCACCACGATGCTGCTGTTCTGGAGTTAGATGTCCAGCAGTTTCTTTGCCTGCTGGCGTCGCTGGGTTTCAGAGTCAATCGCGAGAAGTCGGATCTCCTTCCTTGTCAGCGATTCCGTCATTTGGGGGTGGATTTCGACACTCTTCACAGTGTAGTGTCGGTCCCCCATGCTTGGTCGACGATTCTTTCCGCCTTGATTCGGAACCTGCTTCAATCTTCCTCGGTCTCGGGCAGGACTTTCCTTCGGATGCTGGGCCTTTGCGGTTCGGTGACAGATCTCATTCCGCTCGGTCGCTTGTTTGTCCGACCTCTCCAACACTTCCTGTTGGATCACTGGCGTCCGAATGTAGATCCGCTGGACCTGGAACTTCCTATTCCTCGGTCTCTGCTTTGTCACATCCACCCTTGGGCCGATGTTCCCTGGCTGACACAGGGTGTTCCATTGGATCTTCCTTTGGCCGATCGCATCCTTACTGCGGATGCCAGCGATCGGGGCTGGGGTGCGACGTTGGATCCTCTCGGTTTGTCCACTCACGCGAGTGGGACAGCGAGCAGGTGGGCCTTCATATCAACCAGAAGGAGCTCCTTGCTCTTCTGTTGAGTTTTCGGCTTTGGATCCCTCACCTGTCGGACCATATTGTCCTACTTCTTTCGGACAATTCGACAGTAGTGGCCTACATACGGAATCGAGGAGGCACACCTTCGATTCCCATGTATTGGCTGTTTCGGGATCTTCTTCTGTTGGCGCGGGATGTAAACGCTCGGGTGTCCATTCGACACATTCCTGTGCGTCTCAACGTCCTAGCAGACTCCCTGTCCCGACGCGACAGTGTCCTTCCAACCGAATGGATGCTACATCGGTCGGTGTTTCAGGCGATTTGAGAGCGGTGGGGCCGTCCTCAGGTCGACCTTTCGGCTACTTGCTGGAATCATCAGGTAGAGACCTTTGTCTCCCCTTGTCCAGATCCACGGGCGTTTGTGGTAGACGCTCTGTCCCTGGACTGGCCGGGTTGGATCGGCTATGCCTTCCCTCCTGCACCGATTCTTCCTCAAGTATTAGCGAAGATTCGCGCTTGCAGCTGCATGATCATTCTGATCGCACCCCTGTCTCCACAGAGGGTGTGGATCAATCTGCTGCGGCCTCTGTTGGCCGATCGGCCGATTCTTCTACCTCTACGTCGCGATCTTCTTTCCCAGGGTCATCCCAGGAAGTATCACAACAACCTGGCGAGCCTGTCCCTTCACGCCTGTCTTTTATCAGGTCCTGTCTCCGACGTAGAGGTTTTTCGAGACGATAAGTGGAGTGCATTTCTGCATCGCGGCGACATTCCACTGCCATGACTTATGCTGCGAAGTGGAAGGTTTTCTGCCGCTAGTGTGCAGATCACAGTGTGGATTACCGTGATCCGGCAATCGCTCAAATTGCGGATTTTCTGGTATATCTTTTTGACTCCAAGGGCCTCCAGCCTATTACGATTAAGGGCTATCTGTCTATGCTGTCAGACACTTTCTCTTATGTGGGAAAGCGGTGCATCGGTCGTCATCTTTTTCTCTCCAAACTCATTCGGCACTTTTCTTTGAAGAGGCGTCGAGTTTTGCGTCTTACACCCAAGTGGAACTTGGTATGGGTGTTGCACTGTTTGGAGGGGGCGCCATTCGAGCCTTTATCTGAGACCGATATGCGTTTTCTCACCTATAAGACGGCTTTCCTTCTAGCGTTTGCTTCTGCTCGACGAGTCAGTGAGCTTCATGCGCTATCTGTTGATTCTGCTTTCTTCAGAAATGAGGCTAACAGTGTCACCTTTACTACTGCTTGCTCTTTTCTGTCTAAGAATTAACTTCCTGATTCGGCACCTCCTCCCATCTGCATTCGGGCTCTCCCCGCTGTCGATAGTCGGAGACCTCTTCTTTGTCCTGTTCGTGCGATCAATACTTACATTACTCGCACTCAGTTCATTAGGAGGGGTCGGAAGAGATTCTTTCTGTCTCTCATTCCTAAGAGGCAGTCTATCTTTTCCCATTCTATTTCCAGGTGGATCTGTCTTGCAATCAAGCTAGCTTATTCCCGCATGTCTGCTTCGGATCTTGTTTCGAACCGGTTTAATGCTCATGAGGTTCGTGCCATTTCTACATCCTGGGCGTTCTCCAATTCTGTTTCGCTCCGGGATGTTATGAATGTGGCTTATTGGAGGAATGCTTCTACCTTCTCCTCCTTTTATCTCCGCCACCTACAGCAGCAATCTGAGGACCTTTATTCTTTAGGCCCTCTCGTTGCTGCTCAGGCTGTTGTGCACCCTCGTTAAAATTGTTATTATCGAGGTTGTGCTTCGCCCTCAGCCTTGTTCTTTTCGGGTGCCTTCTCTCTATCTTCATTACAGGTTTCGCTATTCTTCTTTGCCCTCCTTGCTTTTCTTTCTGCTGCTCTTGTTGGTATTGGTTATGTGATTCACCTCCTCCTATTGTTTATGCAGCCAATTGTAAACAATTGTGAGTAGGTTGAAAAGAAATTAAATTTTTTTAGTAAATTTTGTTTCTTAACATACCTACCACAATTGTTTACTGGAGGCCCACCCTCCTTGAGGATATCTTTGATATCGATGCCTTCCCGCTAAATCACAAACTTCTTGTTGGCGGAAATACGGAATTGACGTCACGGTTGTTGTGCAGGCGCTCGGTAAACGCAAGAGGTGCAGAGAGAGTACCTGTAATTTCGAGCGCTGGTCTCGCTCGACCCTTTTTCGATCTTTTTCGTGCTTTTGCAATCTATTACTTTTTCAGCTTGTTTGGAAAAGTTCTATAAAAGCTTGAGTTAGTTCCGAAGTAGGGCTTGCACTTACGCTACAGCCAATTGTAAACAATTGTGGTAGGTATGTTAAGAAACATAATTTACTAAAACAATTTAATTTTCATTCGAAAGTATCCGGGAGAAATCCTATCTTCAAACACAAATGTTATATATCTTGAAAAACAGAATGATTATGTAGACTCTAAAATCAGGTGGGTTAAAAATCAACTAAATCATCTGGGTTGAGTGAATATGAACCCAAGTGGCTTCATTTTCACTCAAACCAATTGATTTGGGTTGATTTTGAACGCTAGCGGCCATTTTTCCGGCTAGCAACATGATATGCCATAATGCCATTAAATAGGATGGATGTTCAGTAAATGTGTGGGGTAGACCAATCAATATTTTCAACGTGCAGCCCTGAGTCTGCACGTTGAAAATATTGATTGATCTACCCTAAATAATGAATATGGACTCTTCTAATTGCAGCCATTGTACTGGCGTGGAAGATACCATTAGAGTTCAAGGGGTTAACCCAACTGATTTTGGAATGCAGGAGTGTATGGTACTTTACATATTATTTCACCTGTTGTTTATTTAAAATACTGTAGTTAGCAATGAAAAGTATATTTGTAGCGTAAAGTCTTTGATAAAAGTCGTTATTTATGTTCCAAGTAGTTGGGTGATATGACTGAGACGTCGGGCAGCGACGACCTACACCACCCCCCCCCCCCCCCCAAAAAAAAAAAGATTGCTAGTTACGGCCCTGACCAAGCTGCTATCACAGGAGCCACTCATCACCACCACAAAAGCGTGGTAATGGGTCTTTTTACCATCTCTTTTCGATAATTAATAGTACACAAATTCATAGCGGAAGCTATCGCTTTTAGTATCGACAGTTTTCATTTATTTATGATCTCTCCCCATTTCATGCACATCTAACTTGCCATTAAATCTTAAATGTAATCTGACAGACCTCTTGGCCATTAAAACTTCTCATTTATACCCAGTCCGATATTAATTAAAAATCACTGATGAAGAATGGATTCAGCTTCCCAGATGTTACTGAAAATCAATAGTCTGTCGAACAAACTAGTTAATATGCAGTCAACGTTAACTCCCTTTAACTCGCCATAGTATAACCTTTGTTGTCGATATCTCTTAACACCTAATAAACTACCTTATAACTTTATGCCCCCGCAGGAACCATAGGTGGTGGGTGAAACAGGGCTTGTTTACTACGGTAAACAAGCGCTATTTCCCTGGTAACCTAGTCACCAATTCTTAGGATGGAAGTCGTCTAAAATGGGCAACATGGGGGCGCGGTGGCTCAGTTGGTAGAGGTGCAGGCTGCAAGCCGAGAGGTCCTCGGTTCGAATCCCACCTGCGGCAGCCGCGTTGTGTCCTTGGGCAAGACACTTCACCCCGATTGCCTATATGGGGGCACGATGACGCTGTGTACTGAGGCGTACTGCACGTCGATTGTGCGCATGTCTTCAACCAGTCTAACCCTGCCTGTGCTGCGGTGCAGAGTTCAGAGTTACGATGTTGGGGAGCTGACAGCTGCTCGTCGTTGCTCGGTGGTTCTCTCCGGGTACTCCGGCTTCCTCCACCCGTAAAACTGTCACGGTCACGATTAGCCATTGTGCATAAGTATGTGACCTTAAACACCAATAAATAATAAATAATAATGGGCAACATGGATATAAACGATTGATTGAACTAACTTGACTTTGTCTCCATGTTGCGGTCTCGATTAACTATTGTGCAGAAATATGTGCCCTTAGACACCAATAAATAAATTATAAATGAGCATAACTTTACGACTGTAGTTTTCCTAACAACCATTTCTGATAACGACCGAGCTGACACATGAAGATGGACAGTATGGGACAAATTGATTTGTTGTCTATGGACAAGTGATTGTAACATGAGATGTATTAGTATTTTAACCCTTTACCTAACATGAAAAGCAGACCACTCTTGCAAACAAAATTCTTGAATAACTAATGTTTTTCATTTTTTGTCTCAAAAACAAAGGTTATGACCCCTCATTGGAACGAGCTCGACGAGCTTGTTCCAAAGAGGGGACATAACCTATGTTTTGGAGACAAAAAAATGAAAAATATAATGAAAATTAATTGGCGATTTGTGTGAAAAGCGCGGGTCGGTTTTGGCCGGTTTTGACGGGTTTTGACCGTTACGTCTGGTTACGTTGGGTAAAGTGTTAATACAGATAAAACATTTTGTGAAGTCACTTTTTATCTTTCTAGTTCGGTCTAAATCAGAGTGCGTTTGATATTTGTTTTCTTTTGAGTAAGACATTTTATCCCGATTGCCTTGTGGGATCACGATAGCACTGTGTACTAAAGCATTGGACACGAATATGGAAAACTTGCTTTCAACCGCTGCTAACCCTGCTTGTGCCGGGCCACTAATTTGGAGTGAGCGATAGTTACTCCTAATTGCTCGGTAGTTATCTCCAGGTACTCCGGCTTTGTCTATCCGTAAAACGGCGGACGCGATATTACCCTGGCTGTTCAAAGTTTCATTAACCCTTTACAGAACGAACCACCCGCCTCAGACCGCTTAATTTACAAACTGAGCAGTTGAAAAAAAAATTCAAAAAGTTTTAACAAAACCATATCATATGACTGCCTCACTGGGACGAGCTAATTGAGCTCGTTCCATTGAGGGGACTACATGATATAATGTTTTTGAAATATTTTGACAAATGTGAAGAGATTTTAAAGTAACCAATTTTTGTATCGTGTACTTTTGCTAAAGGGTTAAAGCGCAATAAACAAACAAACAAACAAACATCTCTTCTCTTAGACAATCTTGATGTGGAGCAGATCTTGATTATTGTGGTACATAAGTCTGTTTATCTGGAATAATTGAGCACGGTGGCGCTGTGGACTGGTAACTTTCCGCGGGTGAGCAATATTTGCACGAACGCAATAATATTATATTCTTACCTGGGAGCGCGGTGGCTCAATGGTAGACTGTTGGACTTCTGTTGGAGGTCCCGAGTAAGATCCCCGTCCGCGACGACCCGCGTTGTGTCCTTGGGCAAGGCACTTTATCCCGGTTGCCTACATGGGGACACGTTGACGCCGTGTACTGAGGCGTACTGCACGTCGATGGTGCACACGTCTTCATCCGCTGCAACCCTGCTTGAGCGGAGCTTGAACAGAGTTAGAATGTTGAGGAGCTGACAGTTGCTCGTCGATGCTCGGTGGTTCTCTCCGGGTACTTCGGCTTCCTCAACCCGTCAAACTGTCACGGTCACGATTAGCCATTGTGCATAAGTATGAGACCTTAAACACCAATAAATAAATCTGTATCAAGTAATCAAGTATACACACACTAGAGTGAAATCCCAGTAGAGCCAGTTACAAGACTCCTCAATGTTGCACGTGTATGCTTTCTTTTTCTCCGACCTTTCCTTTTGATCCTTCTTTTTCTTTCTCTCTCTTTATAGGGGAATGTAGGAAGACAGCCAATCTGGCTATGCTTTCCCCTGCCCGTATACTTGTGTATCCTATATGTATAATAGTTGTTATGTACCATATGAATACTGTAAATATATGTGGAATTATCAATCTTATTGTAATCTATAGCAGTGGCGGATACAGGAATTCTCAAAGGGGGGGGGGGGCGAATCGTGCAGATGCCGAAGGCATCTGCCGCGAGTGCCGAAGGCACGAGGTTTTGTAGGAGGGTCTGGGGGGTTTGGGGGGGGGGGGGAGGGGGGTTCTCCCCCCAGAAATTTTTTGGAAATGAGCGACCAAATGGGGCATTCTGGTGGCTTCTGGGGTGGAAATTCTCTTGAATTTTTAAACGGCTAATTAACACTTTTTAAACAGCATGTTTCAGAATTTCAAATTCTGTCATACGTTCAAGACAGAATAAGAAAATTTGAAATATGCACTTCAGATCCGTTTACCATAATATTGTATTTTGGACACACTGTTTACAGTCATAACCGACTTAACCTCAGGAGAACATTGCGATCTGCCAGCGTTTGAAAGTTTTCAGCAGTCAGCCCTCTAGGCTTAGGTACCCCATGACTATTCCAATTAAGATCCTGACCCATAATTGGCATAGCCCTTATAAAAAAGTACCATGGTAAACCATGGTAAATCCCAAAATACCCAGATAATACCATGGTATTACCAGGGTATTTTGGGATTTACCATGATTTACCATGGTACTTTTTTATAAGGGAGCCATGGGGTACCTGAGGCTAGGGGCATGTAACACCTCAAAATCATGCTGTGTCGGTGACGCTATAAATGAAGGCGACCAGTAGATATATTTTGCATAATTTCAACGGTATATTTGTTTTCCATAGCGAATGGTGATGGAGGAAATAAATGTCGTTGTATGTTTTTACTTCAATTCATGTATTGTCCCCAAATGAAAATCCTGGCTACGCCCTACATGCGAGACAAACACGAGCTAAGGGGGGGGGGGGGGGGGGGGCGACCGTCCCACCGCCCCCCCTCCTCTGTATCCGCCATTGATCTATTATATTCTGGTGAATAAATATATATCAATATATCTGGTATAATTGGAGTTTTTAGATAACGCACCGTATGTGAGTCCTCTGAACTAAGCACCATAGGCATAACCAAGTAGCAACGCTTTGACTTTATACGTCGTATTTTGCACTCACGATATAAACATATAGATACTGACCAAAACACATAAACAGAGAGAATTCTCTTTTCTTTCAGGCGATTATGATAAAAATAACAGTCCATTTTTAGTCGGATAAAATGTGACATAAAAATTGTTCAAGTACAGTATTGTGACCACTAGACGCGGCCGCTTTCTCGATCAGATCTTGAGATGCTTACGACACACTTACACCGGTCGAGATTTCGTAAATGAAATATTGCGGAATTAAGACCGAATTTAAAAATCAAAAAAAAACGAAATAAGATCTGAGGTTCAATGTTTTCGCATTTCTTTTTCCAAAATTAAGATTCTTCCGTGTCCTGGAGAGAAAAGCTGACAGAGAATTTTGAATGGATCGCAACCCAGTCGCGATGCGGTCGAAATTCTCTACCTGTTTTTTTGTAATCACAGTTCAGTAAGATCTAAGACCCAAACTGGTATTTTGTATAGTTCATTGGATCCCATGTAACATTATATCAGTTATTTCACAAAGAAGTATTTTCCGCTCGAATGTTTCCGGTAAGGAATTTAATTGCTTAATTTGTGTCAAGAAAAATACGCAGGGGAACAATGAATATCTGCAAAGTATGTTTTTGTTTTGCGATTTTGGTTGCGGCATGATGCCGTCTACTAACTTTTCACCCTGCATCGCAAAAAATCTCGTTTTTAAAACAACGATAATAATTCTGATTATGAGCAGAGAGATCAATTGGAGGGTGTAAGCAAAGTGACAGGCACTGCAGGTTTGCGTGACCTAATTATTAATGGCCAACAATCGCGATTCTTGACTCCCACATCAGACAAAAGCAATCTCAGAGAGCCATTCAGTTTAGAAAGAAATATTATAGCGGAGGTGCAGTACATTCGCCGTCGGCGAGTCGTAATCCACGTGTGGGCAGTGATGTCCACGCCTGCGTTTACCAGGTAATAAAAAATCATCATCAGCAGAACTTTGATTACTGAAGCACCGTGTTGTACCCGGTGCTTCATTGACTGGTAGAGTGCTGGGAGCCCACATTTGGGCTTTACTCTGAAGTGTCAGTACCAGCACTTCAAGGCTTCATATTTTGTGGATGTTGTTCATACCACCTTTGAAGTGAAATTATTTATTCTGTTAGAATTTGCCTTGTTACAATTTATGGGAGAGTGCCTATTGGCACTCTCCCATAAATTGTAACAAGGCAAACATATGTGAACAAATTTTGATGACCAAAAAATAATTCAGCACTCTGCCTGTTAATTACATTTGTGATGATTATTCCTATAATTAGTGTTTGGAATCTAATATCATCGCGCCAGTTGAAATATTGCCCACCCGTACACCCACGGCGACTGTGCTGTATGCCCGTGAGGAGGATATATTTATTTTTATTGCATAGCTAACACAAAATCGGTTTGATACCGTATTTTGGATTCTTTCAATTCCATCTGGCAAAAGAACGAGCATGTGTTGTTTTCCAACTATATACATCCCCGTGGGAACCCCGAGAAGTTGAAGCAGCGCATGTTTATTGTAGTAAACATGCTCTGTTTTACTGGTAAAATAGGACCCGGTCACCACTGCCTGGGGCGGAAGTCCTCTAAAGTGGGCAGCATGGGTATAAACGATTGACTGGACTTGACTTTGCCTCCATGTTGCAGTGACGATTAGCCATTGTGCAGAAGTATTTGATCTTGAACACCAATAAATAAAATAAATTCCAAATGTGTATCCCGCCCTCTCAAATGAGGCTACCGAATTACGTTATTTCTCCCGGTTCAGGGAGTAAGAGGTTATGTCTATAAACAGGTAATTGTTTCCAATCAGGCAGATGTTTTCACTACTGAAAAATGTCTATAAATAAGCAATTGTTTCCAATCCGCGGATGTTTTCACTGCTGAAAAAACTATCATTTACGTTTTTGAAAATGTTAAAATTAAATTCAACTCCTAAAATACGAACTTTGTGTTATCAGTGATAAATTTGACGACAAAGGACTTGAACATTACAGTATCTTCATGAATGAATGACGTGGTGTGATGACGTGTTGTATTTATTACTTCATTAACCTGATGGATGATCGATGACGTAAAAGAGTACTATTTACGCAACCTGTTTCAGAAATTCGTTTTCGTGTGTTATTTTAACCCTTTGAACCCTAGCGGTCGTTTTTTCCGGCCAGCAACATGATACGTCATAACGTCATTAAATAGGATGGCTGTTCAGTAAATGTGTGGGGTAGATCAATCAATATTTTCAACGTGCAGCCCCGAGGCTGCACGTTGAAAATATTGATTGGTCTACCCCAAATAATGAATATGGACTCTTCTAATTGCTGTCATTGAACTGGCATGGAAGATACCACAAGAATTTCAAGAGTTAAATTTATTTATCATGTGATTTACCTTGTTTTAAAGGTATCCAATAAAAAGAGTGCCACGGAAGTAACTTTCATGGGTTTCCTTGTTTCAGTGTGGCCGCCGTGGACTAGTCACTTTCCACGGTTGGGCAACTGGTCCACGGACGCAATAAAATTAGATTCCAAACTCTAATTGTAGAAATATCATCAAAAAATTAATTACAACCCCGTGCTTCATTAATTAAAATTTTGCTTTCATGATTTTTATTACTTAGTAAACGTATGCGTGGACAATCACTGCCCACGCGTGGATTACGACCAGTCCACAGCGGCCGTACTGTACGTCTCGGTGATGAGAAACGGATCATCTACACCTCACTGGTCAGTGACAGACATAACTTGCTTGATTGACAAGCAACAATTTACTTGTGTTTGTCATAATGACCAGTACAATTTCTTAGAGAAACATGTCCAACACTTGATAGGTTTTATCAATACCAGATGTGTGGTTTATTATCATTTATTTTAGTTATCTTCTAGGGTACTTTCCAATAAATGATAACAAGACAAGATTATTGTTAGTTCTGTAAATACGATTAACACACACACATATATATATATATATATATATATGCCTATTATAAACTTAATTAGCTGAAAAGTAACTCACCCCTTGCAGTTTGAGAAGAGAAAGTAAGCTGAATTTCATAGAATTAAGCGATTCTTTGCCTTCCATGATGTGATGGCATATACATCTTTACAAATATTTTTATACTTGGACGAATGAATAAACATCAATCTTCTGTCGGGTGTAAATGTACTTCTCAATAAGTAATTATACCATTCAACCAAGTTAAGATGGTACATTGTAATAATAAAACTTTTTTCTTCAGACAACTTTTTGGTCACTTCTCCTTCACAAACAATCATGTAATTTTGCACATTTCTTCACAATGGTCATATTTCGAGACAGTTGTTTTACTTTTTTTCGAATTTCGGCCTCCGTTGGAATGGAACCGAAAAAAACACGTTTTTCTGAAGATTTCAATTTCAAGTTCATTCTTTGGCGTATTCTTCTGAAGTCTTGGGAATGTAATCTCTACAGAAAACTCTATCTAAAAGTATGTTATAATAAATAAAGCTTCGGCCTTCCGTTGATTTATCGCGGTCCTCTAACGATGAAGCCTACATTAAACTAGTGCCCCCCCCCCCCCGCACTCTCTCTCTCTCCCAATATCCCAGCATTCAGTCAAAAACTATTTCATATTTCCCCCATTGGTGCCTTCTCCATCACCCCAACTATAACATTGACTCTTTTACTCATGTCATTCTTCATCCATTTATCCTTCATATTTTCATTCTATTTTTCCATTAGTTTCCCAAGGAGTCTTGTTCTACAAGGCAAATATTTGGGGCATTATAAAATGAAATGTTCAGGGTCTTCCAGGGCTTATGTTACAATTATAATAATTTTCAACGCTTATGGTCAGTGACGTCATAAAGGGTCAAGGGCTCCCAAAAAATATTGTTCGACCGATTCTCTTGAAAATTTAGTATGTTGTAGAGCTCGAAAAATTAGAATGATACTGTTTTTATGTTTTCTTTTAACCGCCATTTTGAAGTGTTGATAGTTTTTCGACACACGAGGCTTTATTGAAAATGCAAGCGAAAGACCTGAGTCTCCATGGAGAAGGGGATTTCTAATGAATTAGCGGGCTGTTGACATTAGCCAAATGTCCAACATGATTGATACACAAGCTTTCAGATATTACTTTTTCTGCTGCCTGTCAGGTTCTCAGTAAACAATAGTTTTTGCTAGGCATATCCTGAACCTGGTACATAACACAAGCATTATTAACAAATAGAACACTGTATCATTTTTAAAAAGAACACATTACAGGAGACTAATATTATGGCGGAAACCGAGTGGAGCTGAGGAGTCCGATCTTGGGAAAACCCTCTTATAAAATGTTTTTATCATCGATGATCATCATTTTCTTCAACTTGAGATAACAGATGTACGCTTCTGATATTATTTTATGGCAACTGAGTTCTGATCTTCATGTGGTGAACTGAGATTCAAGTCAAAAACTTTGAACTGGTAGATGCTCTCTCCTATTCTCGTGTGAGTAGTTTTCATTGATTCATTGATTTCCCGTGTTGACAATGTCTTCTACAAGGTCAGGTAGATCAAGTCTAGAAACTGTTAGCAATTCAGATCTTAAAAAATTAATAACTGAACTAGAAAAAAAATTTACTGTTGGTATGGAAAACCTGAGGCAAAAAATGACTCAAATAAAATCTGAGGTGTCGCTTTTAAAAAAACGAAATCACAGCCATCAACACAACAATTAGTGCGATGAAATCAGAACATATCGACTTAATTCACTCTGTGGAGTATAATGCTCAAAAGCTTGAAGATGTGGAAGGTGTACTAATTCCAGATATTCAGTTAAAGTTGGAAGCCAAATTTACCGAGCTCGAGGAGAAACGGCTCCTGGGTGAGATCCATGACAGGAAGTATAATCTCCTCCTGTATGGAGTTAGTGAGACATCTGGAGAAGATCCACACTGCAGAGTTGAACAGTTTCTCAAGGAAGATTTACGATATAGCGATTCCGATGCATCCCGTGCTGTGAGTCGTGCTGTTAATATACACCGGCTCCCCTCCTCCAATATTGGCAATTCAAACTCAGCACCACCACCACCCAAACCGTTAATCATTAGACTAGGGAATGATAGAGATAAACAGGACATGTTAAAGGCCGCACCCAAGCTTAAGGGGACAAGGAAAAGCATTAGAACTGACTTACCCCCCTCTCTGAAAAGAGAGCGGGGCAGACTATCTACTATAGCCTATAAGCTGAGGACCGATAAACATTTCAAAACCAGAATCAGAGTCGCCGGTTTAAGAGTCATTCTGGAGTTTAGGGAATCTGTATCTGGGAGATGGAAAGAATATGTCGAGTAGGAAGTCACACCAACACCCATAGTGTCTTGATTCCTCGCATATCTCCGAATTCTTTTTATGTGCAATAAATTACCTATATAGCGACCTTGATTATGAAAAATTTATACACATACATGCACACACGCGCGCATATATAATTATTTGTGTGCGCGCGCGCGTGTGTGTGTGTGTGTATGCACCTCTACATGCACACGAATTTATGCATGAATTTATCGAGGTTGCAGCCGTGCTCGGGGTTGGAGAAGAACCCCCCCCCCCCCCCCATACAGGTAAATTTATGCATACATACTCTCCTTTCCGACTTGGCAGAGTTTAGATCTATTCACTTACCACTACTACCCACATATGTATGTAAATACTTGCATGTGGATGCAAACAAAAAGAACAACCATTATTAACTTTTCCGAATGTTCCGAATGTTCACGCCATCATCTATAAACACATAACATGAATGTGTAACCAGTACTAGAGCAAAAGCCAACATTTTCCATGTTTATGTTTTATATTCAGTCAAACATAAACAATATTTTGCTCATATAGGTCTGCTCTATTGCAAATTATTGGTTTGTAGTGGAAGAACAAGTTTTATGTGACTACCAAAAACGATCCCATGCCCAATCAGTTACACAGGACCACTCCTTTTCAGTTACATAGGACCACTCCTTTTCATTTACTCCGTCTCCATCCACATATACACGAATTTATATATGAATTTATCGAGGTTGCTGTTATGCTCTCTGGGTTGATGAAGACCCCCACCATCCCATACTGGTGTACTTATGCATAATGCTTGGCAAAGGTTCGATCTATTCATTCACTACCCCCCCCCCCCCCCCCCACACACACACATTAATACCAATTCATTTACCCAGAACAACAGTCAACATTTTCCATTTTCGGTCGGGTGCAAACCATATTTGGTTTATATAAGTTTGCACAATGCTTGGCAAAGTTTCGATCTACTCATTCACTAGTTATGCACCCCCACCCCGCACATTTTTACCCATTTATTTACCCAGAACAAAAGTCAACATTTTCCATGTTTATGTTTCATATTCGGTCGGACGCAAACCATATTTGGTTTATATAAGTTTGCTGTATTGCAAATTATTGGAGAATGTCCATGGGCATTTTCCAATGGCTTGTAATGGATCGAGTTTTATGTGACAAATTAGACTACGAAAAATCATCTAGCTCTCAATCAGTTACATTGGACCATTGTTCTCTTTCAATAGGACCACAGTTTTCCTTTACTACATTTACCTCCACATCTACCACGGATTCATATATGAACTTATCGGGGTTGGTGTAATGCTCGGGGGTTGATTAGCTCCCCCCCCCCCTCCCCACCATACTTGTGTATATTTGTATCCCTTTTTCCTTTGCCTCCCTTTGCGAACTTCTCTGCATATGTGCATGTAAGTGCATGCTTGTAGAAGCATGTTCTTGTAATTAATTAGTGTGCAATAGATACCTAATCATTAACAACTTTTCCATGTTCATATCATCAGCTTAAAACAGATAAACATTTTATTACATATGTAACCTGTACCAGGACGGACAACATTTTCCTTGCTCATGTTTCATGTTCAGTCAAACGCAAAAAATACTTTGTTTATATAAGCCTGTTCTGTGGCAAATTATTGGAGAGTTCCAATCGGCAGTCTCCATTGGTTTGAGATAGAACAAGTTTTGAAAAACAAATTAGGTCATGGTCGTTCTTTCCTCGATACATCAAATGTGCACGTGTGCATGCTCAGTAGAACGCAGCAAGTATTTTGTATATATAAGTCCGTTCAATGGCGGATTATTGGGGGTGCCTATGGGCAGTCTCCAATTGTTTGAGATGCAATAATCTTTGAACAACAAATTAGGTAATTCTCATTCTTTCCCGGATAAAGCAAATGTACACGTATACGTTTGTTTATACAAGTTTATTTTATTGCGACATGTTATATAGTGCCTACTCGAGATGGAACAATTCTTAAATGACAAATTAGGTAATGTTTATTCTTTCCTCAGCACATAACCTGCGCACGTATACGCGTTCTGTCAAACGCAAAAAATATTTTGTTTACATAAGTTTGCTCTGTTACAAATTGTTGGAGGGTGCCAGTGGGCGGTCTCCAATAGTCTGAGATAGAAAAGTCTTTGGAAAACAAATTAGGTAATGTTCATTCTTTCACCAATATATCAAATGCGCACGTGCACGTGTTCAGTTAAACGCAAAACAAAATATTTTGTTTATATTAACTTGTTGTATTGCAGATTGTTGGAGGGTGAATGTGGGTGCTCTCCGGTGGTTTGTGGCAGAGCGGGTTTGGAAGAACAAATTTAGACCACCAAAAATCTCGCCCTCAAGCAGTTAAAAAGGACCTCTGTTTTTTCGTTCGCTTTAACTGGTAGAGTGCTAAGTTATTTTTGGTCATCAGAATTTGTTCACATGTCTTTGCCTTGTTACAATTTATGGGAGAGTGCCAAAGGGCACTCTCCCATAAATTGTATCAAGGAAAATCCACACAGACTAAATAATTTCACTTTTAAGATAATATGAAGCACATTCATAGAATATGAAGCTTTTATGTTACAGTACCTACCGTTTAGAATAAAGCCCAAATATGGGCTTCCAGCACTCTACCAGTTAAATAGGACCACTGTTTCTCCTTCATTCCACCTCATCCACCCAACTATCTTAGATAGTACTTCGTATACACACAGCGTGCCCTAAATTTCCACCCTTTATCACTGTACCCTCCAAAAATTATTTAGTCATCCGAATGCACTCTTACACGCGTGCACGGAAAAGCATCTGCACGAGTATGTGGGTAAAAGGATCAGTGTGTATACCCCCCCCCCCCCTCCCTTTGCAATCCTGTATAGGCGAGTTGTCTTTGTGTGACACTGAAAGCGTGCACGACACGCAAATTGGATAACTATTTTGATAGTGAGCTAACATAGCGTCGCGTGGGAACCATAGGGTTCTATCTTCCAGTGGAAACTGGAGTCTTGTGGTCCTCACGCGACGATGTGCACCCAACCCCTAACCCCCTTAATCCCTTCATCCCCCTCACCTCTCCGACGACCATCGTCGACACATGTATTTGAAATTCTACGCATTTATGTATGCAAATGAATGCACCTCAGCGAACATACGTGCATCTGCACGAGTATGTAGGTGAATGGATCTATGTGTATACCGCCTCATGTGTGACTTATTACGTTGGAAATCTTCCCATATACGTGCCCAAATGAAACGATTGGTATCCCAATCCCATATCCTTAAATATCACCTCCCTTGAATATGCAAACGATCGCTGTACACATCGTGTTACAGTTTAAGGTGTGCTGCCTGTATTTAAAATTCCACGCATTCATGTAAGCAAATGAGCACATCCCTGTAAACATGCGTGCATCTGCACGAATGTGTGGGTAAAAGGATCTATGTGTATACACCCTTATGCAGCCAAGTAAAGGCGTGTTGTTTTTGTGTTACATTGAAAACGTGCGCAACACTTAAATTGGATAACTAATCTGAAAGTGGACCAACATATCGTCGCGTGGGAACCTTAGGGTTCTTCTGTCTTCCAGCGGAAAATAGAGTCGTTTGTTTCCCATGCGACAATGTGTTCCTACCCTTCACCTCCCCGACGACAATAGTCAACAGATACACTGCAAGTCTTCTATCATCCTGCCCATCACAGGACTGATATTGCGTGACAACCCATTAGATGAATCCACCTGGATTGAGGCCGGTGTGAGCGCAACACGCACATTAGATGACTAATTTGAAAGTGGGCCAACATATCGTCGCATGGGAACCATAGGGTTCTATCTTCCAGTGGAAAATAGAGTCTTGTGGTTCGCACGCGACAATGTGTACCTACCCTTCACCTCCCCGATAACCATAGTCAACAGATACACAGAAAGTCTTCTGTCACCCTGTCCGTCACAGGAGTGACATTGTGAGACTACCCATTAGAATCCCCCGGATTGACGTCGATCCGCGGCGACTGTTTTGTATGTATGAAAACGCGCACAACACGCAAATTTGGCACGCAAATTTGGTATCTAATTTGAAACCAAAAAGACATGTGTGCCCCACCCCATCTCATCCATCCGACCACCATAGTCAAAATGTAAGATACATGCAATCTGACTACCTCGTCACAGATTCAATATTGCAGAGCTACCCACTAAATGAATCCACATCATGGGTATGCGACTGCATGCCCATTGATATTCAGGCATATATATGCCCTCGGGTATATGCTTCCAACCACCCTGTATTTGCTGGCAGGGTGTACACTAAGTGCGTAGGTGTGTGATTGCGTGCGTGTGTGATTACCCGCATTTGTGTGGGCACAAGTGAGCGTGTCTACACGAAAGAATTTGAGTATGGTGTCTTTTAACATCTGGTTTCTCTACTTGTCTTATACGTTGGACCATATCTTTTAAAGGGTATTCCCATCATTCTATGACTTCTTGTCCCTGACATACTTCTTTGGCATCAGCGCGTTCTCGCAAGTGCTCGACTTCTTTTGTAAATTTTACTTGATCGTGGACTATGGCTAATAATATTCCATTTGATGAGATTCAGAATTCTGACGCTTATGACTTCATATCCAAGTTCAACACTTCACTGGGTATAGATGGCAGTGACACTGACCCACCCTACACTATTGACAATTCGAGCTGTAAGTATTATATACCAGAAAATTTTAGCAAGCAAATACCAGAAAAAACTAAGTCATTCTCACTTTTTAATTTGAACAGCCGAAGTTTGAATGCTAACTTTGAGAATATTCAAAATCTTTTATGTGACATGTACCCTAGGAAAAATATATTTGATGTTGTGGGGCTTACTGAAATATTTGAAGTAAAAAAAGATATATGTTTTGAACTCGAAGGCTATCACCCTTTAATTCATCAAACACGACCATCAGATGATGATGGCAGAGGGGGTGTTGGCTTATTTATTAATGACAACATTAGCTTCAAACAACGAAGTGATTTGTCAATTTTCATACCTCACGTATTTGAATCTCTTTTCATCGAAACAACCTCTAAAAAGAAATGCATTATTGGAATCATTTATAGACCTAACACCGCACCAAAAGCCGACCTTGACCTTTTCTTGTCCACAATGTCCGAACTATTGAATAAAATCAACCTGGAGAATAAAAAAGCCTACCTTATGGGCGATTTCAATATTGACCTACTCAACTTCGCTAGTCACAACAAAACTGAACTTTTTATTGATTCTGTATTTAGCTCAGGCTTCTTGCCCCTCATCACTAAGCCGACGAGAGTTACCGACGAAACTTCTGCAACTCTTATTGATCATATCTTTAGTAATGACTCCACTACACACGTATCAGGGATTGTCATTTCGGATAACAGTGATCACTTTGCAACGTTCTGCATTGGTAACATGGAAAAACAAAATGCACGCCCAACACAAAGTCATAACCGCTCCTTTAAGAAAGAAAATATTGACCACTTCAAGAGGCTCCTATTAGGCAGTGATTTTTCCGACGTTTTTGACACATCCGATGTCACCCTAGCATACGACTTGTTCATCGATACATTTTACAAAGCATTTAATGAAGCCTTCCCATTAGAAGTACCATCAGTACATTCTAAATATATTAGACGCGAGCCCTGGATGACGGCCGGATTATTAGAGTCTTCCCTACACAAACAAAAGCTGTACAGGAAAAATTGAAATCTCCAACAACCCAAAATATCGCGAACTACAAACAGTTCGGTCACATCTTCAATCGTGCCAAACGAGAAAGCAAGTTAGACTACTATCATAATATCTTGTTAGATAATAAACACGACCTCAAAAAAACATGGCAAATATTACGTAAAGCCATTAATAAATTGGATAGAAAAACTGAGCCCCCAAATACCTTTGTCGATAACAATATCACTTTAAACGGCCCCAGACAAATTGCCGACAAGTTCAATGCATTCTTTGCGAATATTGGGAAATCAGTAGGTGACCAAGTGCCCGACACAAATATTCACTTTTCACATTATATGAAGCACAATAATGAAAACGCACTATTTGTAACGCCAACGAACACACAGGAGGTTATCTATAGTATTTCTAAATTGTCTTCAAAACCAACAAGAGATCGAGATGAAATGTCTACAAAACTTTTGAAAGCCGTCGCTTGTGAGGTCGCCAGCCCATTAACACACATCATCAACACTTCATTTTCATCCGGTCATGTGCCAACCAAAATGAAAATAGCCAAAATCATACCAGTCTTCAAGTCTGGTAACTCTCAAATGTTTAATAACTATCGCCCCATTAGTATTCTCCCGACGTTCTAAAAATACTTGAAAAGTTAATGTATAAAAGGCTAGTGGATTTCATAGACAAACACAAAATCTTATATAAGTACCAGTTTGGGTTCAGAACAAAACATTCAACTATCCACCCTATATTGCACCTACTGAATAGCGTGGTAACGGAAAATGACAAACCAACAAAGAATTGCACCCTTTCTATATTTCTAGACTTCTCCAAGGCATTCGACACCATTGACCACTCGATCCTACTCCAGAAACTGGGATACTATGGTATTAGAGGTATTGCCCATCAGTGGTTTCAAAGTTATTTATCTGAACGAAGCAATTTGTTTCATTCTTGAATACCATTTCAGAAACGTTACCAAAAAATACAGGAGTGCCACAGAGGTCCATTCTTGGCCCACTTTTATTTCTACTGTACATCAACGATATTAACGAATCTACAGAACTCAGTTTACTTTCCTTTGCTGACGACACAACGGCCTATAGGTCAAGTAACAATCTTGACACCCTTACAGAAAGTATAAATTCCGAACTAGCCAAAATAAACCATTGGTGTTCTGCCAACAAACTAGCCCTCAACCCTACTAAAACCAAATATATGCTACTTCATCCACAAAACGATTCGTATAAGGTAAACGATATTAAACTATTTCTAAACAATACAAATATTGAGCCAGTTGGTAACGAGCAAGAACAAACAACTATAAAATTTCTTGGCGTACATATGGATGAAAATATGAAATTTAAAGAGCATATATTTGTGTTGTGCTCAAGAATAGCAAGTGCAATTTTTGTACTAAATAGGGCAAAGAACTTCTTGTCCACGAAGGTAATGAAAACTGTATACTTCTCACTGATTCAGTGTCATCTGATATATGGTATCCAGGTCTGGGGCCATTCGACCTACACCAGTAGAATTCTAAAACTACAAAAAGAGCTCTCCGGGTCATAACAAAAAAAAATCATAACTCTCCCATAAAGACCACCTTTTCAGAGATTGTGGCATTCTGAAATTCAATGATATCTACAGCCTTCACGTCTCCCTTTTTATGCACGACTGGACGAACAAAAAACTCCCTATGTCATTCGATGATACCATTCAAGTATATAGAAACCCCTCAGGAATGAATTTAAGGCAAACCGGCAAATTAGATACCCGCAAACCAAGAACACAGTTCTCTGCTGTGCTGCCATTACACTCCTTCCCAAGAACCTGGAATAGTATAGACCCACAAATCCAGCAATTAAATAGACCCCGATTTAAAAAGTCCTTAATTGATAAAGCCTTGAATAATTATTCGCGTCCTAACTCCAAATGTGACAACCCAACGTGCCCCGACTGTGTCATCCGCCAGCTGTAATCTTCTGACATCTCATCCTCCTACCCCCATCCCTTAATTCTCAAATACATTCTAGCCCCCCCCCCCTCCCCCCCCCCCCCCTGAATTATAAATAAAAGATCAGACAACCCCGTCTTCGGGAAAGCACTTTGATACACTGATGCCAAAGAAACTTGATATCTTTCTTTTTACGGGAATGGCAGGAAGACAGCCTTATAGGCTATGCCATTTCCATGCCGTACACTAGCTTATGTTCCTGTTTGTTGTAATGTTATTTTGTAATCAATGTACTAGTACACTGCAAAATAAACATCTATCTACAGTACAGCCGTTGTGGACTGGTCATTTTCCATGAGTGGGCAATATTTCCACGGGCGCAATAATATTAGATTCCGAACACTAATTATAGGAATAAGCATAAAATATTAATTAATGAAGCACCGGGTACAACCGTAAAATTTTGCTGATGATGATTTTTATTACCTTGTAAACGTATGCGTTGACATCACTACCCACACGTGGATTATCATTAGTCCACAGCGACTGTACTGTATATATTGTGAAGGTGTACAGTTAAGACTAGAAGTCCTGTCACGAACTGTGCGCTTATCTAGGCTTAATTGCGCATAGGAATTGCGCGCAAATGCCATATCGAAAGCAAGGCGGGTTCTCCTGATTACTCATCGCAAACACAGGCAATGTTTCTGCTAATGGACCTCCGGGTTATCATTGGCTGAAACATTGCATGTGCATAGGCCATATGTACATAATTTGATAGCCTTACTATGGTCATAACGCATCAACGCGCAGATCGACGTGCTATTTGTGCGCATTTCATGACAGGACTTCTAGTTTTAACTGTATGAAGCAGAATTACACTACTAAACTTTGTTTCATTGAATGAATTCCCGAAACAGTTTTTTTTCTCTTAATTTCAATTTTATATAATGAAACTTTTCCACTCGGACGGTTTAAACATTCTGACATTGAGTGTATTATCGCAATGTGAATGCGAATGTGATGTTAAATAAATTCATTCATCCCTCTGGGCGCTTGTAAGATAGGAAAGCAGAATCTCTTGCAGTTTCTTAGGGTGGATTATCATAACATGGGAGAGTATGCAAGCTAACTCGTGAAAACATGAAACGCCGTAAAACGGAAACTCCCAAAACACGTATTCTTCTATTTTTGGAACTCTACAAAATACTAAACTTTCTTGAAAATCGAACGTACTTTACTTTTTTCGGACACTGACCTATGACATTACGGATCAGTTCAGCCTTAACCGTTGCGAATTTCTGGGGATGGCAACACATTTTTGATATAGCCTTTATTGAAGATTATATTCCCCAAACTTCAGAAGGATGAACGCCAAAATGTGGTTAAAAACGAAAAATTAAGACAAAACGTAAAACTCACATCATGGATAGAAAGTGAAAAAAGTAAGACATTGTTGATATTTTTAAATGACCAAAAAACGGTATATGAGAAGTTTCTAAGTCTAGTCGGCTGTAACTATGGGAGACAATAATAATAATAAGATTAGACTTTTTAATGAAAACTGTCCAAAATGGCCGAAAACATGAAATAATACGCCCGAGAGTAATTATGTCATATCTCTGGCATTTGAAGTCAGATTTTCAACATTATTCGGCTCTACATTTGGAATAATGACTACTAAAAGTTTAGTGGAGCAAAACTGAACTAAAATGTCACTTGATTTCACCATTATCGAGTGAAATTTAATTCTGACGTTTTGAGACCCCGGTCACCTTTAATGTCAAAGCGTCGAATATAGTACATTGATCAAAACATAATCAGAATAGTGCACAAACGCAAGTACTGATTGAACTTTGGTGGGAATATTGTAGCGGAGTGTTTTGTAGTTTCTGAGTGATACAAAATTGGCACTGTTTCAAAACGTTGAAATTGGAAATGACGTAAACACGCCTAAATGGCGTTAAATCGAAAAATAAAAAATATACTGGTCTTTTGGGCTTGTTTTTAGCACTACAACATACTAAATATATTTTCGACGTTGACGTCAATACTTTAAAGTATTTTTCCACCAGTAACGTTTTTTTCTGCGTCGGCCAAACACCGATTGCCTGTTTGGATACGGTTTTTATGGGAGATTATATGTGTCTATAATATTAGAAGCATAGGCTCAATGTACATATGAGAAATAAATCAGAATCGTTTTAAAACAGCATTTTACGCCAAAACGTCAAACTATGACTTCATCAACAAGGGAATTATAACTACTTGCTCGAGCCCCCTCCTAGCAAATTGTGTCTGGAGTTACATAGATGTAGCGTTTGTAAGTAGAAAGTTATGCATATCAGAAAGTTTTCGTTTTTAGGTATTGGCGTTTTTAGGTGGAAAAGTGCCCAAAATAATCCCATCTCCAATGAGCTGTAGGTGATTGGCTTGTATTTTCAATAGAGCCTCGTGTGGCGAAAAGGTATTGAAAACTTCCCACTTTTATTCACCACTTTTGTCATAAGATCCACTTTCAGATTGTTTTCTCACAAGTTTCTAGTTCTCCTGTAGTGTATACTTTGCATTCGATATTTTCAGTGAAGATTTTCCAACGGATCTGAAGAATGTTCAGGGCTTATGACAACAACTTATACATTTCTGTTCATCTCCAGCACGACTTCAACACGACACAGGTAGATTGCGAGAAAATACAACAAATTATCGTTTGGCCAAATCTCACTGTCATGCTGACAATGACATCACAGAGGTCATTGTATTCTTATTCCATAGCATCCACATGTCTTTTTCAAAGCAAAGTCAGAGTTTAAATTACGTGTACAAATATTTAATACCTCGACAAAAAAACTCCTTGCCGTTTATGATATACATAACAGTTAAATCACAGCGGCCATTGTACTCCAAGTTCTGTAATGTTTTTTCTGTTCATTATATCAACAGTGTGCGTAAGATGACATATAATACAGACACTATCCTTTCCATTAATATAATTGTCTAGGAGGTATGATTTGCTCATTGTTTTCCTGAGAAAAATAAAAACTTGCAAATTACTGCGGAAACACATTCGCTAAAGAATGAGTCAAAATGGACAGTTACAGACTTGTTTCTAATTTGCTTACCATAAAAAGCCAAGTTTCCTTTTGTAACTTTTCATGAACGAAAACAGATAGTTTAGAGAGCTGTCAGTTGTTTTCTTTTATTAAAAGTAAAAAGGGGAATTTCACCTTATTTTCTACTGATATCATAGGTGTTTTCTGAACAGTTACATGCTCCTCGTCCGCCTAATAATTTCAGGGGAGATAACTTTATTGAATGTCAATTTTCATGACGAGATAAGTTCGGGACACATGTAAATGCAAGAATCCACACCACACGATGCAAAACCTGAAACATTCTTGTAGATTGAACAACTTGTGGCAGCTGTCTATCGAGTTATAGGAATGGGGACAACTGATTAGAGGTTGTGTTGCATGACATGCTGAAAACAAGATAATCAGAAACTCAAAAGAACAGATTATATTTTGATCAATCCAGTGGTTCAAACACGGACAAGTATCAATGAAATTCAAAGGGATCTGGGTTATTTGTGTTGTGTATCAATACCAAAGTATCGATCGAAGTCACGTGCAGAAATTGCTTTAATAGGATCTTATACGGCCCGGTGTAATTGACAGTTACACCGCTAATTGACCGAGTAGTCGGTACGACACGCCAACAACAATGGTTTTCATAAGATTACTAATTCATGTCATACATATGCGCCAGATCAGTTGTGGCACTCTGGGCAACTGGGGATAAGTACATATTATAGTACTGTCATTAGAAAAAACACACAGAGAATCTCGACTGGATGAAGACTGGGTTGCCGGGCGGTCGAAATTTGCAGTTTTTGTTCCTAGCATCAACACTGTGGACTCTTACCTGTCGTGGAAAAGAAATGCAAAAGGATTGCATCTTTGCTATTTTTGTCTGGTTCTCACGATTGTCTTGATTTCTCATTTTGTGAATGAAATCTCAAGCCACTGGTGTACATTGTCGCGACCAGATCTGGATCTGGTCGAGGAGACCGCTTTTTCAACCACGATATTTTTCACCTGAAATGTGTAATTAATCAGGTGTGAACAACGGCTTTCCCGGAGGAAGGGTCACCGCTTTGTGGTTTTCTGTCATCTGGCCAAAACCACCATAAGCTGTATTTTAACCATATGAACCCGGGAGTCCTTTTTTCTAACCCAGAAACATGACACGTCATAATTTCGTTACTTAGAATGGCTGCTTAGTGCAGTCCAATCAACATTTTCAGCGTGCAGCCTCAAGGCTGCACGTTGAATGTATGAATTGGTCTGCCCCCAATGATGAATATGGTCTGACCTGGAAGATACCACCGGGGTTCAAAGGATTAACAACACATTTTTCCGATGGATCGATATTTCATTGATAAAATATTGCCAATCAAGTCTGCTTAAAAAAATAAAATTAAATAAAATTAAACAAAAATAAAAAAATAAAGAAAAGTGTTTCTGAAATACAATTATTTTGCGCTTCTCGAGGACAAACGAGATTGTATTGCGTTGTACAAAACCCAACAGAGCATTTCTACCAGATCGAGACTCAGTCGTGGTCGGATCGCAAATATCTGTCAACTATTGTAATGACTGTACTGCACATAGTGGGAAAGATAGATGTTTACCTGTGCTGATAACTTACACGTGTCCCTGTGCTTAAAAAATGATCGCTATACAAGAGTGAATCAGAATTGTTTTGGGAACACAATATTCTTGAAAGATAACAATATTATTGTGAATGAACTGTGTGACGAGAAGGTTTAGTAGTTTTCTAGGTGAGCTCGATTTTGAAGTTTAATTCACAAATATTGTTGCGATGGGCCACCATATTGTATTTTATTTATGCATGTCTTTAAAGGGCACTCTTTAACATGTCGCGAGCGACAAGTAATACTGTTTCATCTATGACGACAAACGTTTGTGAAAGTGTCCAACGTTCAGTGCGTTCGGACCCAATATTATAACACTTCAACTGAACGATGCTTTCAATTCACCCCATATTTCATTTTTGGAGGTCAAAGTGTAGGCACTCTGCATTTCGTCGGTGGGCGATCAAAACGCCGTATCTCCGAGATCTCAATTTTTTTCAGGAGAAGAAAAAAACTGATTTGGAACGCACAGAAGATTTTGAGTGAAACAAGTTTGATATCAAACTCTTCAGTGCAAACTCACGGATATAACTTTGGCTATTGAAGGCTTTGCTGCAGACTACGTTTAAGATAAGAGGTATTTAATATTTATTAAGCGTTTTGGCACTACATAAACAAAGTTAAAACGGTGAATAACTCTATACGACATTTTGCCCTGGATAGTTGGCAATCAAAATAACGAATTATTTTAGACGGCAATTTGTGTCTGAAAATTGAATGGCGCAGACATAAAAATGAAACATACAGTGTTGTGTTTACAGGGGAAACCATTGGACACTATGGAAGTGTTATCATAAATGCGGATCTGATGGCATATCAACCAGTTAAACTAGGAATTCAGCCTACCCACGCCACCCCAGTCAATATGGTCAACTTATATCAAGTATGTTTCTTGAGCTTCCCTGGGATCTCTAAATACTGCTAACCGAAGCTCCAGAAAAGACTCTTAAATATAATATTTGAACAAGATGTGTGTTCGTAAACACCTACCAATGAGTTTACCGGTAAAGCAAAACTTGTTTACCACAGTGAAGAGGCACTGCTTCACTTCCCAGGGTTTCCCTGGTTGATCTATATCCTATGTTTGGAGACTATAGTTACATGATTCAGATATATCAATCTATCGCCTTCATGCCCACCGACCAACTTGTGTCCTCTTCTCCATATTGCACTAGCGAATTCAATTTATGTTGATATTTTGGTCTGAACCTCCCAGATCATGTGAAAGAATCCTTAGCACCGGTAATGAAATAGTAATTCGAGAAAAAGTATAACAATGAAATAATTTAATTTCTCAAGCATAGGAACAAGAAATAAAAAAGTACCAGGTCAAAAGTGTCACAGACACGTTTTGCACACGAAGGTTCTGTGACCCAGGAACAGCGGAACATCAGAGGCTCAGACATGCCGCAACAACATGCCAATTCACGTTGTTAGCTCACCTGCATCTGTAAGATGTGGTGAGCTATTATCATAACCTCGGGCGTCAGCGTCGGCGTCCGCCGTGTCCAATATTGTAAGATTTAATGTTAAGGTTAATTTCTCAAACATCAGTGGGCTCAGGCCTTTGATATTGCATATGTAGGTTGTAGGGGACTATCAGAACAGTATTTAACCCTGATACTACAACTTTTATCCAAATTTCACCTAAAATCTTCTGCCAAAAGTTGTAAGAATTTGCGTTTAGGTGTTGTAAGAATTTGCGTTAAAGTCAGCTTTTGTGCAGATTGTGCTGCTTTAACTTCTCATTACTGTTGATTTTCATATTTCAATAACAACTGTAGGTATTAACTCGACTGTATGCAGAAATTTAACGGAAATTTTCTTTTTTTTCATTCAAAATTTTCATGTTTTTCTCGGACATAGTAAATTTTAAGTTCTAAAAGTTTCTGTTAAGGTGAGGTGTTAAGGTGAGTTCTCAAAGATCAGTGGGCTCAGGCCTTTGATATTGCATATGTAGGTTGTAGGGGACTATCAGAACAGTATTTAACCCTGATACTACGACTTTTTTCCAAATTTCACCTAAAATTTTCTGACAAAAGTTGTAAGAATTTGCGTTTAGGTGTTGTATGAATTTGCGTTAAAGTCAGCTTTTGTGCAGATTGTGCTGCTTTAACTTCTCATTACTGTTGATTTTCATATTTCAATAACAACTGTAGGTATTAACCCTATTGTATGCAGAAATTTAACGGAAATTTTCTTTTTTTCAGTCAAAATTTTCATGTTTTTCTCGGACTTAGTAAATTTTAAGTTGTAAAACTTTGTAAACTTTGTGTTTAGGTGAGTTGTGTTTCTATGTGTCTTTCCAGGCGATTAATATTCTACACTTGGGTTACTGAACTCCATTGCAGTAATATTTAACCCTCATTACATGCATATTTGAGGAATTTGAGGCTGATTTTCTGCCAAAATTTGTTGTAAGAATTAGCGTTTAGGTGTTGTAAGAATTTGCGTTAAAGTCAGCTTTTGTGCAGATTGTGGTGCCTTCACCTCTCATTACTGTTTATTTTCTCATTTCAATAACAACTGTAGGTATTAACCCTACTGTATGCAGAAATTTAACTGATTTCTTTTCTTTTTTTCAGTCACAATGTTCACGTTTTTCTCTGACTTACTCAATTTTAAGTTTTAAAAGTTTGTGTTAAGGTGAGGTGTTAAGGTGAGTTCTGTTTCTATGTGTCTTTCCAGGCAATTGATATTGTACGCATGGGTTACTGAACTACATTGCGGTAACGTTGCACCCTTATTACATGCATATTTGAGGAATTTGAGGGGGATTTTTGGGACTTATATTCACTTTCTTTAAAAAAAATTTTTTTTAACTTTTTTTTTTTTTTTAATACTTTCTCATACTTGTTACTAGTAACATTAAGGCTTATTTTAGTTGTTGATGTGATGCATTTTTGTTGGGACTTATAGTCACTTTCTTGAACGAATGTTTGTCCGCATCTCCTCTTTAACCAATGAATGTACTTCAATTACAATTTCAGTGATTTATGAAAGCCTTTCCTAATTCTTATTTATGATTTAATATCTGGCCTCACGATTCATATTCTTAATCATAAACATTTCTAAAAGAAAAAAAATGCTTTTATATTCAATGATTCTATGTTGAATTGATATATAATAAATGCAGAAATATAGACTTTCCAAAGCCATCACATAAACCACATTAATCATTTGATGCCTGGTTAATTATTTATATTAACTAAATATTAGGTATGTTACATTGGAACGACATTATCAAGCGCGAATGTAGGTGAGCGTTGGGATGTAACATCCCTCTTGTTACAATTATTATGTTTTGACATGTAGTTACTGGAATCTAGTGTATTTCTCTGCGTCTGAGTCACGGAACCTTCGACTGTATTATGCTGTGGATATTCTAGTCGGGGTGGCAAAATAAAAGCAAGTTTTAATAAGAAATGGAAGCCAGCAATTTTGCTGCTAGAACAAGGAATACATTTGCAGCATACTTGTGTCTTGGAAATATTGGTTGCACATCTCCATTCTGATTAAATCTTACCCACTGGAGAAATACATACGCTCGAATGTTTTGTGTCCCAGTAACGGAGGAACGTCTGGGGTTAAGGCAGCAATGCAACTAAATTACTAAATGGATCTGACATTCAGTTAACACACCATCGATCATGTCTGCTTTGGAGGCACTGGACATTCGATTCTTTTGCCTTGTGAGTGTTGATTCCCCATTGTAAAATAAAAGAAACAATCAACTGAACGTAAACCAGTGCTTCTGATATTTGAACATGGAACACATTTACAGTATCTTGGAAGTCTTGAGTGAAGATCTCCGTCATGGTATCGCCTTTTGTAGCAATACACTGCGAGGCGCGACAACGCGACAATGCACATAAAAGGTTCCGTGCCCGCGTAACAGAGCAAGATTTGGGGCCCCGGCAAATTTGGCTTGATTATGTAAATTTGTTACAATTACAGTGTTTGGACAGGTACGTATCGGAAACAAGACTATTTCTCAGTTTCGATGTCACAAAATCTTCAACTCGTCCCCTGAGTTCCATTGTGCTCTTTGTGCCAATTGGCATAATTATAGCACAACACATTGCAACTCAGGGGACGAACTGCTTTACATTGTGGAGTTTTGCATAGGTGCGGCAAAATAAAAACAAACTTCAACTAAATGGAAAGCAGCAATTTTGCCGTTTAAACATTAAATAAAAAAATAAATACTAACTGTCTAGTGCCTTGAAAATCTTGGACACGTATCGCCATCCACATATCACCTACAGTGCACACAGTAATTTGGTATTTTGACTCTGAGTGGGAGAACAGTCGTCATCACTTACCCCTGCTGATCCAGTGAAACTTGAGAACTCAACAGCAAATTTACATATCATGGATCACCGGATGAAATACCCAGTGGTCAAATGAGTTGCACATTTACTGTTGAGTTCTCAGGCTTCTATTGGAATTGCAACTGAGGGAACGAACAGATGTCCACCCACTCAGAGGCAAAGTACCATATCATAATGTTCGAACTGTACTGCTTCAGTGGGGAAGAAATAATCTCAGCGGGGTTCTAGTAATAGAACATCTGGGTCCAGGCAAAAACATGCCAATACATAATGTTACAATAATTATTAAAGTGTTTTACTAGGCAGTCACCAGAATCTAGACTTTCTCTGCTTCTGCGTAACAGATTTGTTTGACTTCATTGCATTGTTGGGGTGTAGTGATTCGGAGAGATTATTAATAAAAAAGCTTACAGGAATGCCAGCCAGTAATTCTGATGTCTCAATGGGAAATACATTTACAACATCCTCAGAAGTCATGAGTATAGAGCTCTATTATAATATCCCACTGTTGCAGAGCTACTTTTCGTAGTAAAGCAATACATTCGAAGGTTCTGAATTCCAGTAACGGAAGAACAATTGGGTATCAGGCTTCAACATGTCATCACACTATTGAATAATGGTCATGGTGTTCTGTAATGCAGAACCTCAACTGTTTTTCCGTTTCTCATCCACAGAACCTTTGACTGTTTTGTACTGTGAAAATTTGAAATTTGCTTCCATGCAACAAAATTGACGAGTGGTTTCGAAATTAAACTACAGAATCCTTCTGCATGGAAAGTTTTGTTGAGGCACCTCAATCATGAGGACGACTATCGTAGAATGTAAGGTAGTCAAGAGGTATAACCTCCTTCAGTTCTCGCGCAAATGTTTGTATTTGTTCCTTTTAATTGGCATTGGCGACTGGAGCAAAGGTTATAGCACAATAACGTTTGCTGTCGTTGGATCAACTCTTCCGGGTCGTCGACTAGATCTTCTGGGAATGTCATTGAAGTCATCTGAAAATTGAAGCTTGTACTGAATATTACCATCTGCAGTGCACTTCGAACAACGAATGTCAACCACAACTGGGTCTCCTGTGGCAGATCCAGGGCGAATCGACTTATAATAACTTAGCGACCTGTAGCGCTTAAACAAGTCGTGTGTTCGTTAAGTATTTGACTGTGTAGGGTACCCCGCGCCGAGCTCCTTTGATAATTTCAACATAGTTATGTGGAGAAGAAATTGGTTTGTGACGTGTGCTCCTTTCGATTGTACTATGTACAGAGTCACACACTCCATCTGAGTGTGTCCTTTTTCAAGGTATTTCTGAACAATAAGTGTGTTGCGTTCCATCAACAATTTTACTAAGTCATTTGAAATCATGCAGATTCTGTTCTGGCTCGTGCATCCATCACTGACGACTAGAACTTCCTCAACAGAAGAGGGTATAGTCAGTCAAGCAAGAGGCATAGGTGTCTTTATTCAATTCGCCCTCCCCCCGCGTGCCAAAAGTAGCATGTTACATCGTTGGATGCCAGATCATAAATCGTATAGTTGTGACAAGTAACCTTGGTTTTATAAAACAAAGCGCTTGCATTTAATGATGGGGACAGTAAAGCCGATTCGACGTCAACACTCAATGCCACAATACGTCCATCTGATGAAATTGCTCCATCTTTATCTCGAACTTTCTTCTCTCTTGGTTCTGTCCTTCTGCGAATGTGACATTCGTATTCGCCCTGATTCAGATTTCCAACTTCGAACGAACAGCACACTTGTCCTTTCTAGGTTTGTAGAGTCCCAAGTTCAAGTCACGGAATACATTTCGTAACGTTTTCCGTGAAACAGGTGGTTGACCCGCTGTTGCATGTCGTAACAGATCAGCGAATGAATAGAATGTTGGTTCTTAGTACGTTTTGATGCTCGGCAGTAGTGAGCCTCCAGTTTGGGGAGAGAGTTCAAAAAGATTTTGGTCGCTCACATTTCTGGGCTGTCCGTGGAGACCTTCGGTAGTTTAGATCTTCTACATATTCCGTGCTCGACATTTGATATCCAAGCATACAGAGCCTTCTCACCAAGACAGAGAGGGTGTTCAAAAACATATTTTTACACACTGTTTGTGGTTCACTGTCCTTGCGCAGAGTATACTTGTAGGCATTTTTTGCGTTTTCCCTTTTGTTGTTCATATGGTGACTTACAAGTGCTGCAACGAACGCGTGCTTTTCTGACCAATCCATATTATTCCAGAAGGCTTGGAAAATCTCTTGACGATCGTTTTCGTTCAGTTCATGACACTGATGAATACGTTTACAGCGAAGTGAACACGCACCTGGGCGTAACGCCCGCTGTGGTCTTTTTTTGGAAAATGCCCACTTTCCACCATCTGACTTTTTCATGCCCATGTACTGCTTGCCTTGCACCCTTAAGGTTTTGTTAAAATTTCGATTTGGGACTTTTATGTCTAGACGTTTTCTTAGAAGGTTCACTTGTCGTTTCATTAGATTCCTGGCTGTCACAAGAATCCGCTATTTCACGAACGTGACCCTCTTCAAAAACATAACGTTTTCGTTTTGGAGAAGATCAGTCTGTATCTTTCACTGAGACATCCAGCTCACTTTCTGAAAGCCCACCATCCTGAAGTTCACCAGCTTCTGGCAGTTCCACTATTTCACCACACTGGATGCGATAGTTGGACAGAGAAGTATAATTTCCCGGCGAAATGTCATCACAATGTAGGGACTGCATTGCATTAGAACTTTCGGCTTTGCCCAGAGGTGGTGCATCTTCACCCTCTCTGGACTAAGGTGAATGTTCTGATACATTCAAATTCACAGCCGAACTGGTACATGCTTGCGAATGAGAGGGGCAAGGTGATTGACAGACATATCTTTTGAAAAGTCAAAACATGCGCCAATACTTTCCTCGCGAGACATAACTGAGTCGATTGAAGTTAAACTGATAAAACTATAATTGCCCGGTGAATCGTTATCCCATTATGGGGACTGAATTTCATTAGAACATTGGGCTTTGCACAGAGGTGGTGCATCTGCACCCTTTCTGGACAAAGGTGACTGTTCTGATACATTCACATCGACAGCTGAACTGGTACATACTTGCGAATGAGATGATTGAGAGACATGCCTTCTGAAAAGTCGAAACTTGCGCCGTTACATTCCTCGCGAGACAAGAGTCGATTTTAGTTAAACTATTTGCATTTTGATTTTGATGCTGAATAAATGTCGAATCAATTTCACAACTAACAGGCTCCTGGTAGTTAAATGACCTTTCACTGTTTCCCAATATGCATTCACATTCCACATGGTCCGGACTATGGTTTTCTACAAGCTTTTCGTTCTTGGTGTCCCATGACATACACTCTTCAATGCCAGCTGAACGGGCTTTTTGCCTCTCGACATTCCAAGTTCAACATCCATTTTTACAATTTGGATGAAAACGGAACTACAAAAGCTGATATTTGTCGTCTGATTTCCGGTTTATAACAACGTAACGCGGCGTTGTCTCCTTGAATAAGGTATATTAGACTTGTTCAGTGAACTGATATTGCTGCACCTTATGTGAATAGCTGCCAATTTCTCTCCCAGTAATTATATGCAACAAAGACTTTGGTTGAGCATTTATAACGTCACCCAGACTTCTTAACCACTTCGATGACATATATGATCTGAAATGATACAAAACGTAACGTACAAACAAGCTCACAAAAATTGACAATGGACCCAAGCTTCCTAGCTTCTTAAACATGACTGTTCATTCGTCTGTATGTCCATCGGTCCGGCCATCGGTCCGTACGTCCACGCGTCATCACCAATCCATCCATCTATCTATCTATCCATTATTCCATCCACCCATACTCCCATCCATATCATCATGCATTCATTTTTCCATTTCCTATCTCCCACCCATCTCTCCCTCTCCCCACTCTATATCCTAATCTCATCCATACGATTCATTTATCTCTTTTCCATAACACTACTCTTCCTCTCTCTTCTCAGCCTTTCGATATCTGCAATCGTCACCCACTCATTCACATCTATCTATATCCCTCCCCCACCCGTCACTTATAAGCGAACCCTATCTCCCATAGCAATTAACTATCATTCCCTGTCGATTGATGTGTCTGTCTGTCTTTCGGCCTTGGCTATGTATCTGTCTTTCTCCTTTTCAGTCTCGTAAGCTTTGTACCTTTTACACCCCTCAACATTTATATCTCTCTTCAGCAGTCTTTGTTGCCTTCACAGTCTCCCATTTTGGTAAGAGCTTTGTACACCAATATCTCAAATAACAGTTCTGTATCTCTTCCGCGGTCTTCTGTCTTTTCATTTTTGCCCTGTCTCACTGACAGAACGTTTCGATCAGTCATCTACCATAATTTCCTCTCTCTCTGGCTCTCTCATTCTCTTTCTCAGAATGAAACCCGTGGGTATGGCAATGACGTATCCAATGAAGGCGCACCCGCGACGGGTACCAAAATTCGACCCAAGACTCTTGCGATCCAAGCGCGTGCTCCAACAAAAACGAATTGACGCGACGCAAAAAATAGATCGTTTACTTCACTTGACAACAAAACATGTTACTCAGCCTGTGATGTCGGACACAACAATATCAGAATCGCTGAGAACAAGAGTATTGGGCTTCATTTTTCAACATTTGTCCGCGAGATACAGATTCCATCCTACCCCTACCCCCACCCCCATACTCTACTCGCCCAAAACTCGCCGCTGTTCGATACGGATGATTGCAGAGCATTACACTACGATGGTCCCACTCAAGAAATGTTGGATCTGCCAAACTATATGATAATTTTTATTGTACTTCGCTTCGAAACAAGCTGACTCCATTGAACCCCAATGCAATAATATTCATATTGATGAAAGGTGATAAGTGTCAAAACGTCGTACCTTGCCATGAACATCAGACCTTATGTTGGTAATTCATGTCAAAACCTCGTACATCATGATTAATTGCTAAGGGAAACGCGTAAAAGTTCATTATTATTTCGGAATTAACGCAGGAGTCCATTTTACAGCCAAATGAATCAAACACACAACTAAATGTGTAATTACTGGGTTTCGCGAAGGAGCGACGTATGTGTGTGTGTGGGGGGAGGAGGCGTTTTTTTTTTTTTGGGGGGGGGGGGGTCGTTGTACACACTCCATGAGTAGTCCCTATGTAGCATACGACACATTAAATGGGTAAATTAGGCTTCAAGTGATATAACAAACATAATAAAATACAACTATCTAAACTTGCCTTAGTTCAGTGTATATCAAAATGAAAGTAGAATTATTCTGTCATTTTGCAGCACCACGATGATTTTCAAGCTGATTTCAAAATCGCTTATGGGTAGATATGGCGAGGCATGAGTAAATGCGCTCTTGGAGTAAGGTGCCAAAATGTCATATAGACTTATACGATTTTTTGACGTCAAAACGTAGTCCAATAGGAAAACGTCATTTTTCCAAAGCTTCTAAAATATGTTATTTCATTGGATGCTAGACCCTACTGCATATTTTTCATACGGCACTTTACATGTACATTCTAATACGACAAAAAATGGTTTCTCCCCAAAACCCGAGATACGGCGTTTTAATCGCACACCGACGATTTGTGCATCTCTTGGCTCAGAACACAGAAAATATATTGTCACAATCTGTCTTATTCTTCAATATCATGCAAATATATACATTTATGGCTGGATACGACTCTCGACTTCGAACATTTTACTGGTTGTATAATGATGTCCTGTTGTGTTCTAGAAAATCTTGGCTCTGTTTTTTTATCTCCATCATACTACTCAAAGTTTGCTAAGCACCAAATATTTCACACATCATTGTGAAATTTGCTTGTGACATATTTGAAATATTTTTGGTGGATGTGATTGAGAAATGTACTAAGATGGTCCCCAGTGTTTACATTAGCTCTCTTGACAGGCAGACGTTTCGTTACAGTCATGGCAAGCATGTACCCCTTAATTTTCATGATGTTTTCGTGTACTGTCTACATGTACATGACATGTGTAGGGTATTCAATCTTCATTTCAACACAAACCCTTGTGATTTAATGATTGAATATTGCAAATGCAGAAATGTGGCGGGCTCATTTCAACACAAACCCTTGTGATTTAATGATTGAATATTGCAAATGCAGAAATGTGGCGGGCTGTAGGGATGATGGAGCAAAGGGCTACTCATCGTCAGGTTGGTGAAGCCCTTGGTGTGAACCATACGGTGATCACCAGAGCCTGGGCAAGATTTCAGCAGTATGGCACAGCAGTAAAATGTCATGGTGGTGGCAGAGACAGGGCAACATCTGCAGCTGAAGACCGGTTTTTATACGCCCGTTTTGAAAAAAACGGGTCGTATTATGGTATACCGCTGTCCATCTGTCCGTCCGTCCGTCTGTCCGTCCGGTCACACGTCGTACGATAACTCAAGAACGCTTTGAGAGATTTTCGTGATTTTTGGGTAGGTGGTGTATATCGATGGAGGGAAGCTCCCTTTCGTTTAGTGTCGCCGTTCGATTAGTCATTCCAGAGTTATGGGACTTTATTACTTGGAAAATTGTTGATTTTTCACACGTCGTACGATAACTCGAGAACGCTTTGAGAGATTTTCGTGATTTTTGGGTAGGTGGTGTATATCGATAGATGGAAGCTTCCTTTCGTTTAGTGTCGCCGTTCGATTAGTCATTCCAGAGTTATGGGACTTTATTACTCAGAAACTTGTTGATTTTTTACACGTCGTACGATAACTCGAGAACGCTTCGAGAGATTTTCACGATTTTTTGGTAGGTGGTTTATGTTGATGGAAGGAAGCTCCCTTTCGGTTGGTGTCGCCGTTCGATTAGTCATTACAGAGTTATGGGACTTTATTTTTCACATGTCGAACAATAACTTGAAAATTCTCAGAGCAATTTTCATGATTTTTTGGTTGCAAGTATATGTTGATAGAAGGAATCTCCCTTTCGATTTGTGTCGCTGTCCGATTTGTCATTCCAGAGTTATGGGACTTTATTCATCAAAATATAGGCAATTTTCCACATATTGGACTTTGAGCAATTTTCATGATTATTTGGTGGCAAGTATATGTAACCTGACAAGTACACATGTATACTCATATTGTGTGGTTCCCTCTTGTAATTAATAACGGGCGTATCATGCGCTCATGGCGCAGCTGTTTATTGATCATAGGAACCGCTTTGCCATAGCAACCCAGCTTCGCAGTGACCCTCGGAATGCATCCAGGGTAAATGTTTCGTATCCGGGCAAGGTTGCACGAAGGTGGTCTCCGATCGAGGAGACCATGCATTCGCATCTCGCTGTCCCAGAACCACCACCAGGCACGATATGAATGGGCCAAGCATCACGATGGATGGACCAGAGAAGATTGGCGATCTGCCCTTTTTACAGATGAGTCAAGGTACTGCCTAGATCACACAGATAGGCGTTCTAGGGTATAGAGAAGACGAAGAGAGCGATTCCATGCAGCAAACATTGCTGAGCATGACCGCTATGGAGGAGGGTCAATCATGGTCTGGGGCGGCATCAGCTGGGATGGACGAACAGAGGTCTGTGTCCTGGAACATGGTACACTGACTGCACAACGGTATATTGATGAGATCCTGGATGTCCACGTCAGATTGTATGCAGGTGCAGTGGGCGATAGATTCATTCTGATGGACGATAATGCCCGTCCTCATGTTGCTCATGCTGTCGGGGAGTACCGAGAGAGGGAGGAGATTAAGCGTATGGACTGGCCAGCAAGATCCCCTTACCTCAATCCAACCGAACATGTCGGGAATGAGTCGGAGCTTGCAATTTCAGCCGGTCCAGTCCAGCCAAGAAGTGTCCAGGAGCGTGGTGCCATGCTGGGCCAAGAATGAAACAACATCCCACAAAGGACCACCAGGAACCTGATTGGGAGCATGGGAAGGCGTTGTCAAACTGTAATTAACAGTAGTGGGTCTCATACTCGATATTGAACCCATACCAGTTCGCTCCGTAACGTTATGGAAAATTGAAAAATTTCCTCTTTTACCAATAATATCCATTTTCCATGATTATCGTATTCAAAAGCTAAAAAATAATGTCAAACACAAATAAAATCTTTATTTCTGTACTTAAATCATTAAATTAAATAAAAAATATATACACTTTTCATTACAATATTTCGACTAAAACGTAAAACTTGGTGCTTAGCAAACTTTGAGTACTTTTGCACTCAGCATGAAAATGAGTCTTTAATATTCTCCTTTTATCTTATAAAATGTAGTGAAATGTTAAACACATTTCACCCCCATTGCCCACGTGGGGGCGTTGTGTACAAAGGCGTACCGCACGTCGGTGGTGCACCTGTCTTCAACCAATGCTAGCCCTGTTTGTGTGGAGTTAGTATGTTGGGAAGCTGACACTTGCTCGAAGTTGGTCGGTGGTTCTCTCCGGGTATTCCGGGTTCCCCCACCCTTAAAACTGTCGTGGTCATGATTAGCCATTGTGCAGAAATATGTGACCTTAAGCACCGATAAATAAATAAATAACACTTCCCTGTATTTAATGAAAATTTGTAGGTTCAAGACTTACTCTTTTAACCCGAGAGCCCTGCTCATCCGACCAGGGACATTATACGTCATAATGTCATTAAGTAGGATGTCTGCGAAGTGATTATATGGGGTAGGCTAATCAGTTTGTGGTAAAAAAATCAATATGGACTCTTTCAATTTCTTTCATTGAACTGACATGAGAGATACCACCGGGGTTCAAAGGGTTAAAATTTATGTATTTTACCAAAGCGAAATAAAATGTGAAAGTTTGGAAAATATGCTAATAGACAAAACATTTCCATGTTGATGTGGGAACAGATTTTGTCTAGAAAGTATGGTGGATCATTCCAGTAATGTTTGCTGAGAGAGTCCTGATATGTACTGAAAACTACAGAATTCCAGGAACACCAAAATGTAGTCCTGGGGGATATGATCTGAATAAACGTGATTTGGCAAAATATGTGACTCGAATATGTTCATCAATTGCATTTCGATTGCCTCATTTGCATACAAAGATAAATGTTGCAAATAGTTTAATATTTTATCTCACCAGAGATAAGTCATATGAACTGTACCTGCCACTTTTGTTTCTAATGTGATTATAACTAGGCTTGCTATGAAACTACATCAGTTTTCCATGAATATCTGTGACAAACAAACTCCATAAAGCATCACTGACTGGTGCGGCCTATCATACTTTTCGCAGAAAAAACTCCTAGTTATTAACATGATCAAGATGGTCGATGTCTGTTTACACAAGTTTCATTAGCATATTTGCAGGCACTTTACACACATTTCATTCATGACACAAAATATATCAAACTTCTAGGTCTCAGCTCCTATACACTTGAAAAAGACAAAACTGTCAGTGTAGTTTTTGTGAAGGCTGGATAGCTCAAGAATGAGAATAACTGCCTTGGGAAAAGGAACCTTTAGAAGTGAGGTATAGAGGATATCTAGTGTTTTTGAGGGGATACCGAAATTTATCTCATGAGTGACCGAGACAAATGTTTATTTTGCGCGAGAGAAAATAACCATTTATCTCGGTCACAAGTGATGTAATTTTCGGTATCCACTCAAAAACACTAGATTTTTTTTTATTATACACTTTCTATAACAATCTGATAACTCCACTCGTTTCAACCTTGAACTGATGCATGAAAGTAAACAGCGCATTGAATCATTGAAACGCGGAAGTGATTTGCTTGATACTTGAAACAGAGAGCGTCTTGCAATCTGGTACAACTGGAGGGTTTCAAGTCCAAACATGGCCTGCAAGTCCATAATATGAAAGGACGTGCCAAACCAAAAACTAAAATTACGGACTTTCAGGCCAAGTTTGGACTATCGGGTTTCATGCATCAATTCAAGGTGAATACGTGTTGAAATATTGCTGGTAATGATCGGTATCCACTCAGAAACACTAGATGTACTTTTCATTACACGTTTTGAGGACAAATTGATCATTTCCAATGATAATTTGACTCGTATTCACTTTGAAGTGATGCTTCGAAAGCCGCCATTTTGATTGATACCGTGAAAGTGAAAATTTCTCTGTCTTCACAGTGGGGGATACGATTTCTATCTTTCTGCAATTTCTTCGATAATCTATCGTTTAGCGTATAAAAATATCACTTATTTAAATTATAAAATAATTGTTCGAAAGTTCCAGTATAACCGTATTTAAGATATGTACTGCAAGTGCACAAAGAGTGCATCCTGAACTAGGAATAAAAAAAAGAAATTCCACACAATAATTTTCTCCAAATTGTTTCCCTTTCCATTATCTTAACTCCATGGCTAGCACAAAATGCGAATGAAATTACCATAATTTGTATCGCATAACGTAACCTTTCAACACACAGCTTATGACCTCCCTCTCTTCAACTGCTAGTGGTAAGATATGTACTGAAATGTGACAATGGAATCACAAAATTTTAAAGAAGATATTTGTGTTTTTGACCAGTTCGTTAAGGAGAAGGTTAAACCCAAGAACCGTAGCAATGCCTAAAGGACATTACACGCCCGAAGCGATGCGAGCGTCAAGCACGTTGCGAGAGACTAATCATTTATTTCTTTTTCAGTTTGTAATTGAGAAATAGTGTGGTACTTCCGATTTGTGCCTTGTTGTCGAATGAAGATAAACATATAAACTTAGTATATTGCAAAATCATACAATCACTGAATATAATGATTCGTTGCGTCAAAATTATATTCACTGATTTCAAGCATTACTTTTACACATCAGTCCCAGAGTAGTCAGTTGCTTTTATTATCTGGCCAGCCAAAAATCTCATCATTATTGCTGTTGTTCACTCATCAAATCCAGTTCGCCGAAAAATAAGTCACAATATTTCCAAATTCATATCGTGCCTATCGCGAGCGAGGCTCATGTGGCATCATTACGAAGCGACGACTTTCGAGGCGACAGTTTTATCAACACGAAATTAGAACCCGAATGCCATTGCACTGAACACTCTCAACAAACATTCGAAAATTTCATATTTGTCTACATTTGAGGCTTCGTATCAAATATTTAAATATCCACTGTCTATTGATAAACAGTTGTTACAGCTGTCAATTAATCTAGATTGCTATATTCAGTGCCCTTGACCAGACGAGGTCAGCCAGACCAAACAAGACGCCTACGGCATCTTGTTTGGCCTGGCTGATCTGGTCGTATCTGACAACCAAGATCAAATGACTGTTGTGTTAATATGTGTGTATTTATGTTACAGCAATGATCAAAACTTAGGTATCGATCAGTGACGAAACTGCCACGTAAGAAAGTAAAATTGTTAATTATCGCGTGCAAAGGTCCCATCAAGTCCAGTGTGTCAATTCTTTGAGGTCATACATGATGCTTGACAAATCGACTCTAAGTAGGCGGATGGGAATACGGTTTATATTTCACCGAAAGCGTTATAACATCTGAATGATCAAAAGTAATTCATTCCCCCAAAATATCTAGGATGACCCTTTTATGAGATACAAGCCTGCATTCTCTGATATATGGAGACCCGTCTTCGCTGCACTGGGTGAGATAAACCACTTTTAGTTCATACAGTTACTAGTGATAATTTTTTTCTGACATTTTCCCCTGAATTTGTGTAACGAAAATAGTAAGAGAGGGGCAAAAGGGTCTTGAAGGTGCAAAACGCAAAGCGTTACTAGTTTGACTAAGACTCAAGTCCAAGTCTACTAAATTGATACAATCTCAAAATAGTTTCCATTATAATTGTATGTCATTCAAGGCAACTTCGAGAGAACTTGGAAGTATTAACAACAAAATTAATCACCCTCGATGAGTTTTCGTTGTTTACAGATAAACATAACAAATGTTGAATGTCTGGGTGTTGTGCGCATAAACGATGGACATGCTTTCCGATGGCGCGATCGATAAACTGGCATTCTTTAAAGAGGCAAACCAGCAACTAAGCCGTTAGTAATATGGACGTGGTCTATTTTGAACTCATAGATCTACTTTGGTTCAATACGACGTCAGACTTAATAATTGATGAGCATCCACTACCGTTTTTAAATATATCGTTCAATGTTACAAGAGAAAGAGTCGCGCGTACGCCGTCTAAGCCTGTTTTCCTATTTACTATATTATGTGAGCTTCTACACAAGATACACCCTTTTGTTCATACCAGCTGAACAGTTTAGGAGTTTGTATACACGAACAAGAGCCACATTACCCGTCTAAACACGAGACTTGACAGGGGCGGCGGAACAATTTTCAAAGTGAGGGGGCTGGATCGGGCGATGGTTGGTCGTCGGTATGAACCATGGTCGGCCCGTGGTACGAAAAGTTTAAATTCCAGGGTACCAAAACCCCCATTTTCGTAACGACCAAAGCTGATAAATAGACCTCACCTGTATGTTTTACCAGACGTTAACAGCAATTATACTGTCTGTGGATTATCTTGCCTGGGGTGGATTTGGTACTTGTATGTCTGTAAGATTACGATTTATTAAAGTTAACCGATTTTTTAACTGACTGTGTACATTTTAGCGTTTGTTGCCACTTACTGCAAAAAATGATCCGAAATCCATCCAAACTGAAGCAGTACGAGAGCAACATAGCTGGCGAAAATATGGGGGAGGCTCTGGATCCGCCCCTTGTTTCACCAGTCATTGGTTGTGTTAAAATATATGGATACAAAAAAAAACATGGCCCGGTAAAGAAGTGGTTGGCCTGAGGAGACCCCCAGCACCCACCCACCCCCACCCCCACTTTTCGCGGCCCCTGCTTGAAAGGTTAAAAGGAAGGAAAAATTCTAACAATGCCGACAGATAACAAACTACTGCTCTTCTATTTGCTCCTCCGCAAAGACGCCAGTCTCACTTTAGTAGTGTGCTAGTGTTGTCATGAACAACGTTAAGGACATATAAGGAAAGTCGTATTTTATCTGGCCTCTTAAACTCGATGGAATGCGACACCTTAGGTCAACTTGTGATAAAATGTCGTTGGAGAAGTAATCTCTTTTTGTGACTCCTTACAGTACGGCCGCTGTGGACAGGTCACTTACCATGGGTTGGGCAATATTTCCACGGACCCAGTAATATTAGATTCCAAACACTAATAATAGGAAAAATCATCAAAAACTTAATACATGAAGCGCTTTATTAATTACAATTTTGCTGCTGCTGATTTTTATCATCTGGTAAACGCATGCGTGGACATTGCTGCTCACTCGTGGATTACGAGCAGTCTTAGGGGACTGTACAGTATGTGTCATATTTGATCTTGTCGATCGGCCCCATCAACGAGACGGAATATGAGAACTCAGGTTGACTGACTGTTGTAATAATTTGTTTATTATATGACGGTGGTGATTATTTAACCCTTTGGACCCTGGTGGTATCTTCCATGTCAGTTTAATATCAGCAATTGGAAAAGTCCATATTCATTATCTGGGGGTAGACTAAATAATATTTTCAACATGCAGCCTTGGGGCTGCACGTTGAAAATATTGATTGGCCTACACCACAAATTCACTAAGCAGCCATCCAACTTAATGAAGTTATAGAGTATCATGTTCCGGGGGGGGGGGGGGGGGGGGGTGGGCTCTCGGCTTCACGGGGTAAAACATTAAACACGACATAACGGAGGATGTAAACAACTATTTTGAAACTCTTGCCACGTAAAAATAACCCGAGACCCCTCGTCAGTGTGGGCTCATCGAGCTTGCGAGGGACCATGTGCTGTGGTTTTTGAGGCAAGAAAGTGAAGAAATAAAAAAAAATTGAATGGATATTCCTGTGAACAGCACTGAGCGCTGGGCCGTTATGTTAAAGTAACCTTCTCTTAAGCTGTTGACTTATAAAATCATTGGCCACATGGCCTGCTGCTTTTCGTGTGTCTGTCCTGTCAGTTCGGATTACAGCAGTGGTATGAGAGTTGCGGTGGTGTTGAACAGAAGTATCACACGTATAGTTTTGCAAATCCGAACCGGCAGTGTGGCACTTTCCTTTCATCTCTACCCCCTCTCACTCTTCTGTTTTGACTCTTTTAAAGTTGATCAGCCATCAGCTTTATACACAATATTGTTTCGAAATATATACCGAGTCAAAAAAGAAAGTATAATAAACTTCGAGGTGCAATTTGTTTAGTATTATCGACTTTAATCCCAAACAAATTATTGTAAATTCATATTTCGAGTCTAGCTGTATGCATTTGCTTAATTTCGTGTTCCAATTCTTGCCAGCGTCACGTCAGGACGTCGCAATGCAGACATGGGGTGAAATGAAAAGTTCACACATGCAGTCAATATCGTGTATGTCCACCGTTTGCCTCTTGGATGGCTAGACATCGACGGCGCATGGACCTGATAAGTTGATATCAGTGTGTCACCCTGTGGTATGGCGTTCCACTCCTGCCATACAGCATTACGTGAATCGCCTAACGTCTGAAGATCGTGAAGTCGTACCCGACGGTCCAATTGATCCCAAAGATGCTCGATTGGCGACAAATCTGGATAAAGTGGGGGTCAGGGAAGAAGTTCGATGCTCTGCTCCTCAAGGAAGTCACGACAGATACGCGCCACGTGACATCGGGCATTGTCTTGCTGGAATAACTGCAATCCGACGTTAGCGTTGAACAACGGGGTAACAAAAGCGTTAAGAATTAGAATTTCGTCTCTATTTCGCTGTCCATTCAGATTACCATCGATGAAGATCAACTGCATTCGACAGTGCAAGGAAATTCCTGCCCAAACCATTACACTACCCCCACCGGAATGGTCGCATTCCCGCACGCAAGCATCAGAAAACAGTTCTCCTCGTTGGCGATACACTCTTGCCCTACCACCAGCGCGCCGTAGACAAAATCGTGATTCATCACTATAAAGAACTGTTCTCCAACGCTGCTGAGTCCAGCGAACACGCTGACGTACCCATTCCATTCTGACGGTACGATGACGTTAGGTAAGGATTGGTCCATGGTATGGCCGCCTACTGCGGATGCCGTGTTCAGCGAGTCTATTGCGGACAGTTAAGTAAGACGTCCTGATGAGTCGGTCTTGTGCAGGGATCGTAACTCTTGGTTGACATGAACGCGTTCGGTCGGCAGTAGATTCAGTGGTTCTGTACCTTCCAATGAGACTGTAAATAGTGGCCACAGTGACTCCGAACTCAGCAGCGCGCTCATCTGGAGGTATCCCAGCCTCATGCATACCAATGGCACACAACCTCTGATTTCTTAACAACCTACTCACAATTGTTTACTACAGGCTTGCACTACAGTGGAAGTCCCTAACTCGGATAAAATACTCTCTATTTTTGTCTTTCCCAAGCTATTTGGGAAAGAAAAGTGGTGCAAAAGCACCAAGAAAAAAATAAGCCAAAACTGGGTCGAATGCAACCGGCGCAGACCCAGTACGGGACGCTCTCTCCCAAGTACAACTCCACGACTTCCGTTGCCAGTGCGCATATACCGTCTCTAAAGACTCATTCTTTTTGTCATCCGCCTTGTGTCGAGATGTTCTGCACGCTTATCAGTGTTTATCCAGCTCGTTGATTGGTGATTCCTGATTCATAGTGCATCAGTGTATCCTTTGTATTCTCAGGAACAGTTTTCTTTATATTCTCTTCAATATTATATATCCATAATGTATTTTTATTGTTCTCTCTCGAGTCGCGTGCGAATTTCGTGTGCCATGCGGTTCGGACTTATTATTTTTCACAATTATTGTTAATATTAAATTTGCTAAATTTTCTAATTGTGTTAGAGTTAGGTGTCAGCGGGGTACCACTCCTACAGTTTTTCTTCTCTCTTTTGAGAGTAGTCATCCTGTTGTGTGGTTCCCGGTCGACCGTCTGGGGTCTTTGTTTCTGTCACCTTTCTCTCTTCTTTGGGGGTGTTCTTCTGTTTTCTGATTTCACCTTCTTTGCTCCTCTCACCTCTATCATGCCCAGGACAGTTCCTTGTGGGCAATGTCTGCTGCCAAAGCATGTGGACGATTTACATTCTTCATGTTCCTCCTGTAATGGGTGTTCGGCCGAGCGGCCAGGTGGTGTCTGTGGATCATGGTCATCCACTTTCTCGGCGTCAGTTAACCGTGTCGTTCGTTCTCGTGGCCTTGCCTCCCGCTCCCGCGGGAAAGGAGAACGTGGTCGTTCGGGGGCTCCCGAGCCGACCTTGTCTGGTGAGAGTTCTTCCTCCTCCGTGGGGGATGTGCAGTCTTTTCCTGTAGTGGATACTGCGGGAGCCGTTGAATGTTCTGGTGAAGAGGTGCCTGGTTCCGGGACTACGGTCCCCCTCCAGTCGACATCTGAGGCTGTCACTAGGGTTGTGACTCCTCCTTTGGAGCCGAGCAGGTGTGCTCTCTCCACTATTCCACCAGCCTCAACGACTCCCGACGTATCTACTACTACTGCTGGTCCGTCTGCGTCGTCGTCAGTTTCAGCCGGCCTCGGCTTTTCGCTGCCGGGCACTGCAGGAATGTCTGGTACTGTAGACGTGGGATATCGGCCTCAGCCTTCCCTGACTTCAACTCGGCGAAGTTGGAAGGGGCTGCCGGCCGAACCCATCTCTGTGGTCTCTACGCCGTCGAGCACCACAGTTGTGTCTTTGGATTCGGATGTTCTTAGTGGAGACACTATGAACTCCGTGGCGTTTCCGTCCACTCATTCTGGCCACAGGACCAGTTTCGGGGGATCAACGCCTTTTCTGCAGCCTGGACCTTCTGCCCAGCAGAGGTCCGCGGTGACTCTAATGAGTTCTCGCAATATTGATCCTCGAGGTGCCTCGTACCCCTATACACGTCTGCCTTCAGATGTTTCGGCTGCCGCCCGTCGTCCCGCGTCGGGTGTTTTGGTGGATCGTGACCCTTCGCTGGTTAAGAGGGTCAGAGGTGAAGCCACTTTGCCGGTTCGCTCCCCTGTCGAACAGGCCAGTTCGGGCAGTGAGCTTAGGGAGGCCCTCTCCTTACTCACTCAGGTTCTATCAAAGAGCCTTCCTGTTGCTTCCAGCGAGGCAGCGAGTGGTTTTCAGGCGCCTCCTATGGCGCCGCCTCCCGGGATTGGAAACAGGCCGGTTTCTGATCCCCCTGGTGTCCCGACACCATGGGAGGCGTCGGCTGGTTTGCCCACGATGGGCTATGTGTCTTCCGACTCTGGGGAGGAGTCCAACATGCTTGATGTCGAGGGCCAGCAGTCTTCGGACTTGGGGGCAGCTCTTGACTTTGTGTTTGGGTTTCTGCCTGATCTCAAACCTACTAACCAGCCGACAGTGTCAGCCAGGCCGCGATCGTCGGTCGCGCGCCGACAGCCTATGGAGCAACCTGCTTCTGGGCGCCTTCGACCGTGCCAGTCGGTACAGGTGGTTGACGCTTTTTCAGCATTGGACTCCAAAGTGAATTCCAAGGCTCTGAAGACTTCGTTCTTCACCAGGGTTGACACTTTTTTGCCTCCTGTGCGTTATCGATCCTACGATTCCGCCAATCCGTCGGTCTGCCAGACTTTGACGGGTCTGGATCAGGACTCCACTTCCCTCGGGCTTTCCAAGCCCAAGTCTGCCGTCATTCCAATGACGACCCTGGAGTCCACGTTGGGCTTATCTAGAGAGATGCTTGGCATGCTTTCTCTCTCAGATCACGTCGTCTCAGCTTTGGCTGCTTATCTGCCTCCAGATAAGTTTGACGAGGTACAGTTTCCTTTGCGTGTGCTGCCCAAGGCGCTTACGCATCTTACTCACACGCATACCTGTAACACGGCTAATCTGGAATTAGTTCGAAGGGACGCTGTGCTGGACACAGGACGATCCCTTCCCGAGGAGCAGCCTGTTGCTCTTCGATCTGATTCTTTGGCAGGTCCGCAACTTTTCCACGGTTCCGTGTCGACGGTCCGGGATGACGTCCTACGTCATTCCAAAGATCAGCTGCTGTTTTGTCAGCTTGATCAGCCTTCTAGGGGAGGCAAGGGCCGTTCCAAGTCTAACAAGTACCCTTCTGCTTCCTCTTTGAAGCAAAAGGCTGGTCCTTCTGCCGCCGCCTCTACTTCTTACTCAAGGGGTAAGGGTAAAGGTCGGCAGAATCGAGGGAAGTCTCAGGATTCTTCATTTAGTTGAGGAGGTGGTTTCTCCTCTCGCGGGCCTCGTCGGGGCTCGAAATGAAGGTACTCACATCGACTCGTCCCAGGTTGGAGGAAGGATAGCAGAGTTCGCAGACCATTGGGCCACCATCACATCCGATCCGTGGGTGTTAGATGTTGTTCGGTCCGGTCTGCGAATATCCTTCCGACGGCATCACACTCTGTCAAGGGTGCCTCTTCCAACCACTGTTCCTTCAGACGTTTTATGTCGGGAACTTTTGTCCACGGAGATTGGCAGTCTCCTGGCAAAGGGGGCGATCGAGGTCGTCAAGAACATTCAGTCAGTGGGTTTCTATTCCCGCCTGTTCTTGGTGCCGAAGAAGGACGGCCGACTCCGACCGGTTATCGATCTGAGAATCCTGAACCAGTCTATCATTGCTCCCAAGTTCAGCATGGAGACTTTCAGGTCGGTCCGCCAATCAATTCACCAGGAAGATTTCGCTGCCAGCATTGACCTGCGAGACGCTTACTTCCACGTTCCGATGCATCGGGCGTCACGGAAGTATCTCAGGTTCGCTTTTCTGGGGCGAGTTTACCAGTTCAAGGCCATGCCTTTCGGTCTCAACCTGGCTCCTTGGGCCTTCACCAGACTGATGTCGCATGTGATAGCGTTCCATCGCACACAGTCCAGGGTGACTACTTCGGCATATCTGGACGATATCCTCCAGAGGCATTCCAATGCTGCCTTACTGGAGTCGGATGTCGCCACTCTGTTGAGCTTGCTCACGTCGCTAGGATTCAGAGTCAACGAGAAGTCGGACCTGGTCCCTTCTCAATCGTTTTGTCATCTGGGGATGGCTTTCCAAACCCAATTCAATTTGGTAGCGGTTCCCCAGGCCAAGGCTGTGATTCTCTCAGCTTTTGCTCTGACTCTGTCCCAGTCCACGTCCGCGACCGCTCGGAGTTTTCTCCGGCTGATCGGTCTCTGCGGTTCGGTGGCGGATCTCATTCCTCTAGGTCGGCTGCGTGTCAGACCTCTCCAACACTTTCTGCTCAGTCGTTGGAGGCCGAATGTAGATTCTCTGGATCAGGTGCTTCCGTTTCCGGAATCTCTTTATCATCACCTTCTTCCCTGGACAGATGTTCAGTGGATTACGCAGGGTATTCCATTGGACTTACCCACGTCCGATCGCGTTCTGACGGCAGATGCCTGCGATCTCGGATGGGGTGCGACGTTGGATCCTCTCGGTCTTTCCCTACACGGGATGTGGGACCAGGATCAAGCAGCTCTACACATCAATCAGAAGGAGCTTCTTGCTCTTCTGATGAGTTTCAGGCAGTGGATCCCTCACATGTCGAATCGCCAGGTCCTTCTGCTGTCCGACAATTCGACAGTGGTTGCTTACATTCGGAATCAGGGCGGCACGCACTCGGTTCCGATGTACGAATTAGCTCGGGATCTTCTACTGCTCGCTCAGGATGTTCACGCCGGAGTGGTTGTTCGTCACATTCCCGGTCGTCTGAACGTCCTAGCCGACTCCCTGTCCCGACAGGGCAAGGTTATTTCCACCGAGTGGATGCTCCACAGGGCAGTGTTCCAGTCGCTTTGCGATCTCTGGGGACGTCCCCACATCGATCTCTGCGACTCGTTGGAACCATCAGGTGGACACTTTCGTGCCCCCGTGTCCAGATCCTCTGGCTTTTGCCGTGGACGCTCTGTCACTCGATTGGAACGGTCTAGTCGGCTACGCCTTCCCGCCGGTTCCGATTCTGCCTCAGGTTCTAGCCAAAATTCGAACCTGCAGTTGTCGAATCATTCTGATCGCTCCCCTGTCGCCTCAGCGGGTTTGGATCAATCAGCTCCGCTCGCTGATGGCGGCGGTTCCGGCACGTCTCCCGCTACGTCGCGACTTTCTTTGTCAAGGTCGCCGGAGGAGGTTTCACGTCGACGCGACTTCATTGTGCCTTCACGCATATCTTTTGTCAACTCCTGTCTCCTCCGTCGAGGTTTTTCGAGACGAGCAGTGGAGTGCATTCCTTCTTCAAGGAGGCACTCCACTGGTTTAGCTTATGCAGCTAAATGGAAGGTCTTCTGTCGATGGTGTGCTGATCACTCTGTTGATTATGCAAATCCTTCGTTTTCACAGATTGCGGAGTTTCTGGTATATCTGTTTGATTCTCGGGGTCTTCAACCTGTTACCATTAAGGGTTACAGGTCCATGCTTTCAGAGACTTTTTCTTATTTTGGGAAGCGTCGTATCAGCACTAATCCTTACCTCTCCAAGCTTGTTCGGCACTTTTCTTTGAAAAAGCCTCGGACTTTGCAGCTTACCCCACTATGGAATCTTTCGTGGGTGCTGCTTTGCTTGGGGGGGGGGGGGGCGCCGTTCGAACCTTTATCCCATGTGGATATGCATTTTCTCATGGCATTTGCTTCGGCCAGACGGGTTAGTGAGCTTAACGCCCTCTCGGTTGATCCGGCCTTTTTTAGGAGCTCTCCCAACAGTGTTACTTTTACCACTGATTGCTCTTTTTTGGCCAAGAATCAGTTACCAGATACTACTCCTCCTCCTATCTGTATCAGGGCTCTTCCTTCTGTTGAGGGTAATCGTCCTTTGCTCTGTCCGGTCCGTGCTATTCACATTTATCTCGATCGGACACGTTTCATACGGAAAGGCAGGAAACGGTTTTTTCTGTCTCTTATTCCGGGTCGACAGAAGATCTCTCCTCAATCCATTTCTCGATGGATTTGTCTTGCTATTCGTACGGCTTACGGTCGTTTAGCAGCTGGCGATTGTATTACCAATCGTATTTCTGCCCACGAGGTGCGGACACTATCCACCTCTTATGCTTATTCTAACTCCGTCAAGTTATCGGATGTTATGCAGGCAGCCTACTGGAGAAATGCCTCTACTTTATCCACCTTATATCTGCGCCAGTTGCAGGAGCAGTCGGAGGGCCTTTTTGCCCTGGGTCCTCTTTCTTCTGCTCAGGCTGTTGTCTGCCATAGCCATTAGGCTTCTTGAAGGTCAGTTTCAGCCGTGCGCTGTTACTGCCCTTTTTCTGTCTGTGTGTCACACAGGCCCATATGTCTCCATTCATTGTCCTTTACCAATAACTGCGACGTCATGGTTGATAAGCCTCGGGACCTCTTCCTTCTGCTTCACGGTTCCAGTGCACTGGGGTTATTTGTGGGTTGGTTATGCGATTCCCTCCAGCCTATTGTCTATTCAGCCTGTAGTAAACAATTGTGAGTAGGTTGATAAGAAATCTACATTTTTTAGTAAATTTCCTTTCTTATTATACCTACCACAATTGTTTACATGGAGGCCCTCCCGTCTTCTTTACGGGTAAAGAATCTTTCCTCCCCGCTGATCACATAACTCTAACGTTGACGGATTCAAAAAGAAGAAGTCTTTAGAGACGGTATATGCGCACTGGCAACGGAAGTCGTGGAGTTGTACTTGGGAGAGAGCGTCCCGTACTGGGTCTGCGCCGGTTGCACTTGACCCAGTTTTGGCTTATTTTTTTCTTGGTGCTTTTGCACCACTTTTCTTTCCCAAATAGCTTGGGAAAGACAAAAATAGAGAGTATTTTATCCGAGTTAGGGACTTCCACTGTAGTGCAAGCCTGTGGTAAACAATTGTGGTAGGTATAATAAGAAAGGAAATTTACCTTAAAAATTAGATTTTCGGTTAACCTTGGAATTTTTTAAAATGTCGGAAGACAAAAACTAGTGTGTTTACTCAATAATCCAGGCTCTCTAGCACAATATAACACAAAAAAATTGTCGGTCGCCCATTCAGTTTGACATTCTCGGGTAGCACGTGCTATTTTGAATTCCGCCATAGCAAAATTGTATACGGTTTGGTGAACAACAACAACAGCATGTCATTAAACTCTTTGCATGACTTCTTGTCCACAAACATGCCACATTAGAACTATTAGATTTCATCCTTTTATGCATTTTTCACATTTGTTTCTATTATACTTTCATTTTTGACTCAGTATATACAGTACGTGGAGAGTGGATTGTAACTAAAACACCCGCGGAGTGGAGTATCACCCAAAGTATCACTTTCAAATTCTGTACATATGGACAAAAAACACAAGCAAAGTTTCAGCCAATGGACCTCCGGGTTTAACCCGGAGGTCCATTGGCTGGAACTGTGCTTGTTATGGTTATACTTCGCAACAAATTTGCAATTATTGCTCGGGTGGAATCTCCACTCTGCGGGTGATTTAATGATAATACACTCTCTACGTACTGTATACGTTTGCTTCGCCATTACACACACATACATGTAACTATTTTAATCATGCAAGCCTACATTGAAATTTTCACTTGTATCTTAAGGAAAGGATATAATCTAAGTGCAGGGCACTTGTCATCCAATCCTTTTTGTTAATTATAACAAATACAATAAGTTTAATCTAAGCTAATATTAAATTATACAAACCAGATACTACCAAGCTCTCAGGCCACTCTGTGAGTTATTCGACTCTGTTGTGAGATATTTGTTTACCCACATTTTGTGGATTTTGCGCCCAAAGTAATCTTTTCTGCGACTGTTTGAGGCACTTCAATCAAAAAGTATTTCATTCGCACTGAAAACATCAAGCTATTTACACAGTTGTTGAAACTACGCGGCATAATCATAAACTACAGAGCCGTGGCGAGTCGTCTGTCTTAATATTCATTATACAAATATGCCTGATAGTATTGCTAATTTCATTAACCCTTTACCTAACACGAAAGGCAGACGACACTTGCAAATGAAATTCTTGAATAACAAATATTTTTCTTTTTTGCTCAAAAACATAGCTTATGACCCCACATTGGAACGAGCTCCATGAGCTCGTCCCAATGAGAGGTGATAAGCTATGTTTTTGAAACAAAATAATGAAAAGAATAATAAAAATTGAATGCGATTTTTGTGAATAGCGCTAATCGGTTTTGGCTGTTACGTTGGGTAAAGGGTTAAAGATTCAGTCCACTCATGTCTCGATTGACAAACATTTCTTGCGTTTATTCAGTGAAAAAGAATGTTTATGGTATTTTTAGATTCAATCGGATACCGTATTTCAGTTCATCGGAAAAGTGAAATGTAGGGTCACTTTTCCAACCCGCTGAAATATTCCAGACAATTCAATCGAAGCATAGGCGATTGACTGTTTTGGGTGGGGTGGGGTGAGGGGGGGGGGAAACTGGTTCAAGGACATAAAAGCGTCGAATTTCTCACTGAATTCGACCGGTGGCTTGAGAGCGTCAGATATAGCAATGTTTGAAACGGGCTGCGTCACGTCAAATGCGGTTCCCGCATTTATGTGAACGACCATGTGCCTTCCAGTATTGTAGATTACCTTACGTTCTGAGTACGTTAACCGAATGCGGAAAACATAAGCGGAAACCGCATACATGTAATAGCATCTTTACATTGCTTACTTGCATACTTTCCTTGACGCTGTGGAACGATCACTTTCCACATGTGGGCAGTATTTCCACGGAAGCAATAATAGTAGATTCCAAATACCAATTATAGAAATAATCATCAAATATTTAATTAATGAAGCACCGGGTTCAACCCTGTGCTTCTTCATTAATTAAAATTTTGCCGATGATGATTTGTATTACCTGACAAAACGCATGCGTGGACATTACTGCCAACGTTTGGATTACGACCAGTCAACGGCGACTGTTCTGTATTGAAATCCCGGCATCATAGAGTTCAACTTTATGATGTCGAATAACAACTAACTTATATTTGTTGTTGATATTTTATTTTCTCACACAGTTGCTTAATCTTTCACTCACTTAACGACCAAAACCGGCCAGTGTCATTTACGATAACCACCATCAAAATTGTATTACTTTTTTCATTTATTTGTCTCGAAAGCATAGCTTATGATGCCTCGTTGGAACAGGCTTTCCGAGGATGTGTGGACTGATTTATAAAAGTGTACATTTCGAAATTCCGATTCCTTTGTCATCTTTAATCCAAGGAAGTTCTCAGAAATGTGCAAGAGGTTTGAGATCAGGATTTTATCTTCAGCAAAACAATACATCGCTATAATCAGAACTATTTTCATTTAACGCTTTACCCACATAACGGCCGAAACCGGCCAGCTCCATTCACAAAAATCGCCAATTAATTTTCATTATTTTTTCATTTTTTTGTCTCAAAAACATAGGTTATGATCTCTCTTTGGAACGAGCTCGTCGAGCTGGTTCCAAAGAGGGGTCATAACCTATGTTTTTGAGACAAATAATTAAACAAATTAGTTATTCAAGAATTTTGTTTGCAAGCGTCGTCTGCTTTTCAGCTTAGGTAAAGGGTTAAAGTTATTTACTTTTGTTTCGAAGTTTCCCATTGTTTTGATAAATTATTTTACCAATGTTCTGCGTTATACGAAAAAGTTGTTTCAAATTTTCTCGCAGAATGTATATAACTTATAAGCAAATATACATTACATGTGCGAGACAGTATAGTGATTACAAAAATGACCATAGAATTTCGACCGAATCGAGACTGGGTCAAGATTTGATCGAAATTCTTTGTTCGGTTTAATCCTTCCACCTTTCTGGTATCTCCACTGTTGACAACAAATCATTCAAATCTCAGGCGCTATTTTTTTTCTTTTTTCCCCTTATTATTATTATTCTTACCATTCATTCTTACCTTCTTGATATTTTATTTATGAAATATCGATCCACTGACTTCATCGTTCATCATCACAGTGTGCAAAGTCCTAATTTTTAAATCGTGCATACTGGCAAGGTGAAACTGGGTATTTGTGAACAGATTTATAAAATCGTACATTTCGAAATTCCACTTGCCTGTACTTTTAGAGAAAGGGACGTGTCGAATTTTGTCATAAACGGCTTATTGCAATAAAATATCCAATGCCATAGAAAAAACATAGTCAGAGAAGAAAACTTGGAAAAAATAGAAAACAGAGAAAGAAAAAAAAAACAGTTACCAGACAGAACACCTAAGGCTCTTCAAAACCCTGTTAGTCCAGGGCTGTGAGCAGTTAACGTTTCAAACGTTAACGTGTTAAATTATTTTAATAACGTTAAACAAATTTAACCAAATTAATAACGTTTAACTTTGAAGATTATAATTGTATAATATGTAGCATTGCTTCGTTATCTTGTGTTTACCCAAGTCGGATTGCGCGTGCCGACGACATCGAATTATGCGCCATTTGACGAAATGAAAGAACACGAATAATTTAGATATCCGTCAATTATAGTAGACCCGCCGATATTTGGCGATACAGCAATATCAACTTCATCCGAACGCCTGTTTTCCATGTGATGACTGGTATTCGAACAACGGCGGATGTCTCTTTCTAAGGATACGGCCGTAGCTATTGTATTCTTAAATGAAAACATCGATAAATGTTAGAATTTACGATAACCTGAGAGAACTATATTAACTACTTGTCCCCTGAGTTCAAATATGTTCTATGTGCCAGTAGGCTGCCAGTAGGCACATAGAACACATTGGAGCTCAAGAGACGAACCGTACGTAAGTTCAATCATTTTCAAATTCAAATCAATAAAACTGCCCGAAGTTATTAAAATTTTCTTGATTTTAACATTTAACGTCATTTAACTCGTTAACGCAGAATTATTTAACTCATTAACGTGTTAAGAAAACTGTTAACTCCTCCCAACCCTGTCTGTTACCCACAACAGATTTGAGGAGTTTGAGCCCATGGACGTCGGTGATAGCATCGACGAAATGTTCGGGCAACTGTGCTCGACATCTCAGAATAATAAAGTAATAATAGAGTAATAAATCTCCAAAGAAATCTAGCGAGCTATTTCACCCATACATCCACCATCAAAGTCAACAACTAAACATGGATAATAAACACCAAACCAATATAATTCAACACAATTGCCGAGGTTTTAACGCGAATTTTAATGGACTGGGCCTTCCAGGCCAAACATTTAAACCTGCCGCCTTTTTCCTGCAGATAACTCTTAAATCTCAAGATCATTCAGCCTTTAGGCATTTGGTATAATGCCTGGGCAAACGATAAAGTATTGATCGTCATGATCGTGAAACGTCTCTCTCAGCTAGAAACGACATTATTCACAGTTATGTACCTTTAGAAACAATACAAAATACATTTATGTTATGTTCTATTTACGTTTCACCAAGTAAACCCCATACGACTGAATGATCCTTGGCATCTAAGAAAACCTACTATTATTTTGGACCTTGCTTCTTCTAAAACGTCCCAGTCAAATTCTTTAAAGTTCTAACAAAAATATGCCGAAATTAAATCAAATTATAGTGCACATAAACGAATCTATTCAGATAGATCTAAAGATGATGGCAATGTAGCTGAAGCCGTTGTTACTGGTGATGAGATCATCTCAATCCAAATACCAAATAAAAATTCTTTTTTCACAGTTCAAGTTAAAGCTTTAGAACTTGCGCTTGGACACATCAAGAATGTACAGGAAAGAAAGTCGATTATTTTTTCCGATTTTCCTTCCTCTTTGCCAGCTTTACTCAACTCCAAGTTGAAGAACCCCCTACTTTTCTCATGCCTAACCAATATAATATCGTGTTTTTCTGGACATGTTGGTATCTTCGGTAACACCAGAGCAGACAGTGCAGCAAAGCAGGCCTTAAACAAACTTATCGCAGATTTCAAGATTCCACTCAGTGATTACAAGCCGCATATCAGTAAATACATCAAATATGTGTGGCAGGCGGATTGGGACGTGGCGACAAATAACAAGCGACATCACTTCCGACCAACTATCAATGATAAATATCCTTCAAGTAACCTTTGCAGAAAAGATCATGCAATTCTGGCGCGATGTCATATTGGTCATACAAGACTTGCACATTCCTTTTTGTTAGAGGGTGATATGCGACCGGAGACTGTTCCTTCCTAGCAGGGAGTGAAAGTAGATCACGTTCGTTTACTTTGCACTGATTTTAATCATGTCCGAGGGCAGTATTTCACTGTAGGTTCTTTCATTTCTCGAAGTAATCAACCTTTTTAATAAATTGTAATATTGTTTTTATTCTTCGATTGGAATGGTATAGATCCGCTAACTCAGCAATATAGTAGACCCAAGTTCAAAAAATCATTAACGCATAAAGCTTTAAGCACTTATTTCCGCCCAAACTTCAAGTGCGACAACCCAGCCTGCCCCGATTGTATCGGCCATCAAAACTCTGGTATCTCATCATCCTCCCAGCGTTTGACCTATTGATCCCATCTCGCCGCATGATTCATAGACAAACTATCAGATATTTCTATCTTTGGAAAGAATTTTCGTTACACTGATGCCAAACCGAGTTGATACGGGAACGGTAGGAAGACAGCCCTGTAGGCTATGCTATTTGCATGCTGTATACTGGGTTATGTTCTTGTAGTTTGTAATGTTATGTTGTTGTTAATGTACTAGTATACTGCAGAATAAAGAAATATCTATCTTCACGCCTCAGATCATCAGGGTCTTATACTATAAAACTTTTACAATTGTATTTCCTAGAATTGTACTTTCTACTTATTAATATAATTGAATAAACTGAATCATTAGCATTTTAAAAGATGTGGCAATTTGCCAACTGGCAAATTGTCACATCTTTGAAAATGCTAATGGTTCGTATCAACCCATTTAAAGTCGAAACTACAAAATACAGTTCTAGAAAATACAATTGTAATAGTTTTATAGTATTGACCCTTGGTTGATTTTATAAATTCTTCACTATATTTGTATCATCGATCATTACTTTTCAAACAACAAATGTCTTTGTCACTCTATTGTAATTATTTCGTTTTTAATCCATCACTTTTCTTCGTCATTGACAATGATATATTTTATTTTCAAAAGTTTTCTCGACACGATACAGCCTTAGCTGCTGATGTGGTGATAAGCTCCAATAAATAAATAACTACTCGGCATAATCAGAAAACTACGGCTGTAGTGAGTCCCAGAAACTTTTGCAGTTGTGTTATCTATAACTGTATTTTTAACTGTTAATATAACTGACTAAAAAGAATCATTAGTATTTTAAAAGATATGGCAATTTGCCACATCTTAGAAAATGCTAATGGTTCATTAAAATCAGTGTTGTCCCCTGATTGTAATGCCATCCAAAACAATAACGAAACGAGTTAATTCTCTGTCAAGACACTGATCTCTGTACAACTTGTTAGATAGATACATATTTAACAGCAAACATCCAATGTAAAACATACAAAATAAGTCATTCAAACATTTATATGACACACTCACACTATGCTGCAGCTTGTCTATTTCGAATGATGAGAAATACAAACAGACTGTATCCTGTTGAGAATGGCATAGCCAAATTGGCTGTCTACTTGCCATCCCCTTGAGGATAATACTCATTACTGGACGATGTATAGTTCCATTTCGAACCCATTACACATAAGATATACATAGGTATCAACGATGCATTGTCTGGTGGCCAAGATAATCATGTGGTGACAACTGGATTGCTGGAACGCTTACAAATCATATGCAGAAGGGTTTCTCAACCGCCCCATCTAAGGGGATGTGGATGCTGCTTTTAATAAACAATGCTAAAAAAAAAACAAACAAAAAAAATCCTGAATGTATTCAATTTCCTAATCACCGATCGCCTATTAAAGAATATACTTTGATATCTATGTATTTATTTATTGGTGGTTAAGGTCACATACTTATGCACAATGGCTAATCGTGACCGTGAAGGTTTTACGGGTGGAGGAAGCCGGGGTACCCGGAGAGAACCACCGAGCATCGACGAGCAACTGTTAGCTCCTCAACATTCTAACTCTGTTCAAGCTCTGCTCAAGCAGGGTTACAGCGGATGAAGTGCACTATCAACGTGCAGTACGCCTTACTACACGGCGTCATCGTGCCCCCATGTAGGCAACCGGGATAAAGTGCCTTGCCCAAGGACACAAAGCGGGTCGTCCCGAACCAGGATCGAACTCTGGACCTCTAGCATAGAAGTCCAACAGTCTACTGCTGAGCCACCACGCCCCCTTTTGATGTCTATGAAAGATAAATATGTTGATGGTGTGTACACTTTTCACGGCAATGCAAATTTTAATCCGAAAGACCGTTTTTCCGGTCCAGGAAGATGATACATCATAATTTCATTAAGCAGAATAGGTGCTAAGTGCATTTGTGGGGTTGACCAATTAATATTTTCAACGTGCAGCCTTGAAAATATAAATTGGTCTACCCCCAAATAATGAATATGCTTCCATTGAACTGACTTGTGCGATACCACCAGGGTTCAAGAGATTAAGCTTTTTTATAATCTGAGACTCGTTGGAGATGATCCAATTAATTATGGTTTGTTTGATTTTATTCACAGTTTTTCTTAAAACTTCACCAAGAAATTCGACTTAAAATGCGTTAAATTAGCTTCTGATAACCCGTGCCTTAATTAGAAAACTATGATGAGATACCGAATGGGAAAATGAATTTCACAACAATTGGTTTCCGCTTCGATTTTTCAGGTTGTCACAAAGGCTTCTACTTTTTTATTGAAAATAATACAACGATCATCTAACGGACCTCTAAGGCGTATGATAATTAGGAATTTGTATGCTAGAGCTCTTTTCTGTGATAAATTCTTTTGGGTTTTCTATTATGACACGCATTCTTTTGTTTTAAATATAATTTCTGATTGTCTGTGTATATTTGTATGCCTTCATGTGTGTTTGTGAAGGAAGATGTCAGTGTGGGATTGAAACTGTCAACATCTGGAGACTAAATCCGTCTTTTCAGCCGTAAGCATTCCCTTTATCAGTCGAGTAAACACCAATCAATAGCGTGGTAATATTACTCCCTCGAGAGTCTTAGAAGGTCTAAAAAAACAAGAAAAAAAATTCCAGTATTGCTTAAAACGCAATAAACAATTGGGGGTCACAAGCTCTGTTATGGAAGAAACATTTGAACAAATAACGGAATTTGAAAGGTGACTTATTTCTGAATGGCGTTCGAGGATTTGAATAGTTTGAATAGCACTCGAGGAATTTTCATATACGTCAGTTAAAGGGTTAATTAAATATTATAATAATTTAGTCTTCGCTTTTCGCTGACCTGCAGAAGATGTGGACGCGTTATGAACTGTCTTGATGCTGAAAGTCCATATTTGGGCTCTATTAATATGTGTAGGCGTAACCATAAAAGTATCATTCCAAGCATATTATCTGTTTATTTTTATGGAACCTTCAGCGTCCCTTCACGGACTTGCATTGTTTCAGCAAAAAATATCAAGTGATGTGGAAAGCCCATTTCTGGATCATAAATATAAATAAAATTATAGAGGTGCACTTCTTTTGGTGTGCAGTACATTATTTTTCAATTTTTCGTGATAGAATCGGACGTCTGAAGTCCACGCAAGGCCAACTGTCTCAGTGGAAAGGGGAATTTGATTGCATCTTTCCACCGATTTGAAATTTAACGGTTATCTCCCAAAACTTAGACATCCCATAACTTAGACATCCCATAACTCAGACACTCAGTAAAAGATAGTAACACTGTGAGGTTTATCAGCACAATGAGAAAGAGAGCAAGAGAAGAGACTACCCAAATGAAGTCCTTATATAATGAAGAAATAATTGGTAGAGACCAAGTAGAATTACTGCCATCTTTTCCATCAATAAGTAGTGCCTTGTATAGGCACAGGCAAAAAAAAACATACCATCACTTCCCAAGACAAGGGCTGAGGTTAACCTTGACGGCACATGGTCTGAGACTTCAGATGGACGTCGTTATTTACTTTTAACTGATGGAGAGGAAGAAAAGATGATTGTCTTTTCTACTGATGATCAACTACAAGCTTTGCAGTCTGCTGAAACCGTGTACAAGAATGGTACATTTTCTTCATGTCCCGACTTATGGAGCCAGGTTTACACCATTCATGCAATGAACGGGACCAGTTCATATCCACTTGTGTTTGCTCTTCTACCAAACAGGCAGACATCAACATATACAAGACTGTTCAGGCAGCTGAAAGCTGAAATTCAACAGAGACTGAATAGACCATTTGTCCCTAGTCGTATACAAACTGATTTTGAGATTGCTGCTATTCATGCGGTTACAAGTGAATTTCCAGATGCAGAGGTGAAAGGTTGTTTTTTTCCATTTCTGTCAGGCCATTTGGCACAAAACCCAAGAGCTTGGGTTGTCTGTACACTATAGGGAAGACACAGCTATCCAGTCCTGGATTAGAAGAGCAGCAGGACTTGCTCTTCTTCCACCAACGATTGTCCAAGAAACTTGGATAGACGCCATGGAGTCAACCCCAGAAGTACCTACAGCAACAGATTTTAATGACTATATGGTCACAACATAGGTTGATGATGATGCAAGATTCCAAATCCCTCTTTGGAATCACCATCAGACAACAGGTCCCAGGACAAAAAAACACCTAGAAGGCTTCCACAATCGCCTGAATGGAACATTGCCCCACAGACACCCAAATATCTACAGGTTTGTGGAAGTTATAAAGAAAATTGAAAATGCTGATAGAGCAAAATTCGCACAAATAAATTTTGGCGCAGCTCCACCAAGCAGGAAAAGAGTCTACAGGGAAGTTGAGAACCGACTTCAACGTCTAAAGCAAATGATGGTTGAAGGACAAAAATCGCCTCTAGAATTTCTAGATGCAGAAGGACATCTTCTAAGACTAGCTTAACCCTTTACCCAACGAGGACAATAGATGACACTTGCAAGAAAATGTCTTAGCAATTGAACATTTTGTCTTAAAAACATAGCTGATGACCCCTTATTGAAACGAGCTCAATGAGCTCGGTCCAGTGGAGGGTCATAAGCTATGTTTTTGAGGCAGTTTATATTTTATATTTATATATATATATATTATGTAAATTTCAAAATTGGAAATAATACAGGCCGTTTTGGCAATTTTGTTGGGTTAAGGGATAAACGAGTGAACTATTGTAAAATATCTTGTGATTTTTATGTATCGGTATTATGTTTGTGTATTTTGTAAATTATCTTGTGTTTTTTATGTATCTGTATTATGTTTGTGTATTTTGTTTTTTGTCTGATGGCAACAAATCGCCTATAGATTTGTGTTTTTATGTTTCTGTAATGTGTTTGAGCATTGTGTGTTTTTGTTCTTGTCTTAGTTTGTTACCTAATTTTGAAATGCTTTATATTCTGTATTTTTATGTGATTGAAATGAATAATGATTGAATTTGAAATTGCAATAAACATTTTTCCATAAATCAGACTTTGTGTGCATATTTCACAGATTAGTCCATTAGAATAATGGGTAACAAGCAGGGGATTAGCTGTACACTAAAGTGTGAATGTTGTTGTTTTAAGCTGTCTAAGTTATGGGATGTCCAAGTTTTGGGAGGATACCAATTTAACAACTGTTTTTCAGCACAGAAAAAGATACATAAATATTTACACTATTGAATCGCGATTTTATAAAGAAATATATTTCACACTAAAGTCCGAATCAAAAGATTGCAATCGAAAGTTATATAAAACGGCCGCTGTTGACTGGTGACTTTCCGCGGGTGAGCAATATTTTCACGAACGCTATAATATTATATTCTTATCTGTGAGCGCGGTAGCTCAATGATAGACTGTTGGACTTCTATGCTAGAGGTCCCGAGTTCGATCCCCGTCTGGGACGACCTGCATTGTGTCCTTGGGCAAGGCACTTTATCCCGGTTGCCTACATGGGGGCGCGATGACACCGTGTACTAAGGCGTACTGCACATTGATAGTGCACATATCTTCAACCGCCGTAACCCAGCTTGAACGGAGCTTAAACAGAGTTAGAATGTTGAGGAGCTGTCAGTTGCTCGTCAATGATCGGTGGTTCTCTCCGGGTACCCCGGCTTCCTCCACCTGTAAAACTGTCACGGTCACGATTAGCTATTGGGCATAAGTATGTGACTTAACACCAATAAATAAATAAATATTCTTACCACTAATTATAGGAGTGAGCACAAATTTAATTAATGAAGCACCGGGTTGTGCTTCATTAATTAAAATTTAGCTCATGGTGATTTTTTTTACCTGGTAAACGCATGCGCGGACATCACTGCCCACGCATGGATTTCTACCAGTCCACGATGTTTTTAAAAAATTCCACGGACGCACTAATATTAGATTCCAAACACTAATTATAGGAATAATCATAAAAAATCAAAACAAAAAACACTGAGTCTCACTTACTTGTGGATGTTAAATTTTTTCAACCTGTCTTAAATGGCGAATAGGTTGCGCATTTCCATTGTTTCTATATTTGGTATCACATTACAGAATATTTTCCCATAGGTGACCATTATAACGTTCAAACGAAAAAGTCTATGATCGCACCACTTTAATTTTGGCACTCAAATATCTTTGTCAATTATAACCCTTCAGGCAACTGTTTCTGACCCGGGTGGGGTGGTCATGCAACAAATAAGAGAAAAAAAAACTGACAGGAAGGGAAGTTCAGGGCACGTGCATATATTTTTCAGGGAATTCTCAATAAAAATACACCAATAGTCAATTGTATTTTCATGTCCAAAAAGTCATCTAATCACTTTCTTATCTGGAATAATCAGCTGTAATGCAAGATGTCAGTAGAATGCTTCAAACATTTATTGATACAACAAATTTCCCCAAGGCTTCTTAGTTTCAGAGCTGTGCAACTTTCAAGGCGAGTAACTGCAATTCAAATATTTAGTCATATCATTTCCTGTTTTTCCTTTAATAAGTAACTCTCTTTCATATCACTGGGGAGGAACTACTCGTCGACTTTGAGTGCTCTTCTGAGCGATATTTACGTGCTGCACGAGCAAATATCCGGGTGCTCTATCCCAATTTGTTCAAAACCCAAGAGTAGGCAGAACCGAACCACAGCTTGTATGTGCATGAACGGGGACGCTTTAGCTTAGCAGGTAGAGACACAGGCTGCAAGCCGAGGAGAGGTCCTCGGTTCGAACTCCACCTGCGTCAACCGCGTTGTGTCCTTGGGCAAGACACTTTACCCTTACAGCCCACGTGGGAGCACGGTGACGTTGTGTACTAAGGCGTACTGCACATCGATGGTGCACCTGTCTTCAGCCAATGCTAACCCTGCTTGTGTGGAGTTAGAATGTTGGGGAGCTGACAGTTGCTCGGTGGGTACTCCGGCTTCCCCCACCCGTGAAACTGTTGTGGTCATGATTAGCCATTGTGCAGAAATAAGTGAACGTAAACACCAATAAATAAATAAATATAAATAAATGTGCATTAACAGCGAAAAATGACACCATCATTGACGTCACAAACAAGGTTCGTAATATATATATCAAGAAGCTGTTATAACTCACAATTTCCAATAATGTCGGTCTGCAAATGATACGAGTTTAGATGTGAATATCGGAAATCTATCGCTTCGTTGACGTTTTTTCTCCAATTAAATACTGCAACTGTGCGCTGCAGCATTGAATATTAACCCTTTGTTCAATTTTCCAAACATTCTGACAAGAAAAATGTATTTTTGTTTCGCGAAATGTATTTTTGTTTCGCGAAAGAATCGGGTCCACTCGAGAGAGCACCGAAATAAAATCACAAAATGTCCAATTTTGTGCATTTCTGCTTGTTTCTTTTTCGTGTAATCGACACATCTTTGTGCAACTTGATATTAGAGATGAGATAGCAATCAGAATTAAACAAAATACTTTAAACAATCTTCATTTTCTTTACTTTCTTCCCGGGAAAATTAAAACCTTCCCTTCAGAGGACCGAAAATTGCCGTCTGAACTCGGGAGGGCGCCAAGTCGAGGATTAGTTCCTGTAGTAGTGTACCTACTTACCCCGTTAGCTCCACAATCAAGGTCGAAGTCGCATATGGAACTTTGTTAAATTTTAGATTTCAATTTTTTGAGCAATTCTTCATTAACACAAATGTTCAAGCTTCGTCTCACCTATGAGTAGACCCTTTTAAAAGATCATAACCCAGGCCCTAAAATTCCCCCAATTATCGACGAAATACATTGTGCACAAATAATTTAATTGTGCCCAGATTATACCATCCAAGAACTATTTGCTCAAGTATCGTTCCTTCGTCATGATCTAATAACTAATTTTTTCAGTTTTTGCGTAAAAAACATAGCATATGAGCCCTCATTGGTGATTTGTGTGAAAAGCGCATATGAGCCCTCATTGGTGATTTGTGTGAAAAGCGCTGGCCGGTTTTGGCCATTAAGTTGGATAAAAGGTCAAGCGATAACACAGCACTCTGCTGACTTGTTGGTAATAAAGCGAACAATTTTTTAAATGGTTTGGTTCCGGTTTCGTGCAGTAGAAAAATAGGGTAGGTTGGTTGGGATCGTTTTAATATTTTATTTTCTCATACAGTCGCTTAACCTTCTACCCAACATAACGACCAAAACCGAGCGGCAACATTTACAAACTCGCCGTTCAATTTTTATCACTTTTTCATTTTTTGTCTCAAAAATAGTGATGACTCGCTTATTGGAACGAGCTCAGGGAGGTCAAAGCTATATTTTGGAGGCAAAAGAAATGAATATGTTTTCTTATTCATTTTTGTAAGTGTCTTCTATTTGGGTTAATGGGAGAGTTTACATATATGGCCTTTTTGTCCGGTGCAAATGTATTTGAAGTCCAGTCATATACGTATCTTCAAATATCATTTTCAAAAAAATGAAGATAACAATTTTGTTAAATTTAAAAAAAAAAAAAATTACGTTCGGGCATGAAAATTTCGATCAGTCCGGAAACTGGAACCATTTCATTTTATCCTCAGCCTATTCTGCTTCCAGTGCACAAACATGTATATTAAATATCTGTCAGCTGGTTGTTTTTTTCAGAAGACTTTCAACAGGTCGATTAAATTTCATTATAGAAAACCCCGTTCAAGATGTTATCAATGTAAATAAATATATTTAGTTTTAAATTTGTTGAATCACCCGTTGAAACTTAATTAGCTATTACAAATACAAGAGGTGAAATATCGACTTGGTATTGATCCACTGGTTTTGTGACAAAACATTATATATTACCGAGTTCGGGTGCACCTCGACAATTTGTACTCGGCAATATGGAGGAGAGGTTCCAAGATCTGGTTAAGCATTGTTTTCAGATGGGGCGATCTCCTGGAAAGGGCGATGGGTGACAGATAAGCTGGCACTTTCAATATGTAGATTTATCCAAAGTTGGTTTTGTGTCTTAACAAATCATCAAAGTCCTCATTGATCTATCCCCAAAATAGCGCATGTCTCATCGTCGATCCAGGTCTTAAGCTGGATTTGGGAAATATAATAATAATTTTATGTCTAAATTAACTATTCGTGCTGTGATCTTCAAGCTGTGTTATGTATTTGTCGTTAGGAGGACATCTACAGTATGGACGCCATGGACTAGTCACTTTCCATGGATGGGCAATATTTTCACGAGTGCAATAATATTAGATTCAAACACTAACTTTAGTAATAATCATAAAAAAAATCTAATTAGTGAAGCACCGGGTACAATCTGGAGCTTCATTAATTAAAGTTTTGCTGCTGGTGGTTTTTTTACCTGGTACATGCATGCGTGGATATCACTGTTCACGCGTGGATTACGACTCGTCCATGGCGATTATACTGTAATTACTGATAATCTTGTACTTGTGCGTGGGTCTTTGAACATGTCATCTATTGGGTTATAGTACTCGGCTTGCTTATATAAAGCATTTTATTTATTTTCGGATGGGGATGGGAAAGGGTGGGGGACTTGTGACTCCCCCGGATTTATGACTCGGCTTATTCCAAGAGTACTTTTCATTATTCTGATTGAATGCCGTTATTAGTTCCGCCGGAGGAGCTTTCCTAATGCTATGTTGTCCTTCCGTCGTCAAACTTTTGTTTATCCGAGCCATAATATGTTAACCACTGAATATTTTTAACAAAATTTTGTAACCGTATGTATTGTCATTAGACAGTGTGTCATCAGTCATAATCTGTACCCTCAAGGTGAGGGTCACTGGGCCATAGATCAGGTAACAGTCAAGAAAACGTTGTCATTTTACTATCATTTTTGTCCGGTCCATATACTTTGATCTAATTGGCAGACCCTGTTCATACTTGGCACAATTATTACTCATGACGAAACGGTGTGTAGCGACTGTGACCCAAGGTCATATCTTCAAGGTCAAGGTTACAGACAGCAAAACATTGTTATTTTTGTACAGCACTTTCCCGGTCCATATAACTTGGTATGATTTACAGATTTTATTCATCCTTGATACAATTATTGCTCATGACTCAGAGGTGTGTCCAAGGTCTTACCATCAAGGTAAGGTCACAAACAGCAAAACTTTGATATCGTTGTACAACTCTTGTCCGGTCCATACTATTTGGTATGGTTGACAAATCTCTTCATACTTGGTACAATTAATGGTCGTGACTAAAAGTTGTGTCACGCCTTTGATCTAAGGTCACTCATATCATCAAGATCAAGGTCACAGGCAGCAAAAGTTTTATATTATTATACAGCCCTTGTCTGGTCTGTATAATCTAATCTATGCAACTGAACTTGTTCATACTTCACACAATTGTTACCCATAACCTAGCGTTGTTCCATGACCATGACCCATTGTCATATCATGAACGTTAAGGTCACAGTAATATTTACATACTTATATTGTCTTTAGCTTCCCCTGAAAAGATCTTAACCCTTTCCAGTGATGTGTAACATAACATTTTATCAGTACAAACAGATAATGAATTACAACGTTTTCAACGTGAAAAATGTATATAGTATTGCATGTTTCTTGATAAAAATAGTAGATGAAACACTTTTAACCTCTGAGTGTACCAATAGCAGGAGTAGTATAGCTTCTGGAGATCTACCCACATTTGGTGGACCTCGATGTTGGACCCTCACGACTGGCGTCATGCCGCGTTATTTGATGGTTTTGGGTGTCACGTGTATTGTATTTGTAACGCCATATTAAGGTCATTTTACGACGTCGTTGTCCAAATGGTGTCAATGCGCAGCGCGCGCTCTTGGAGTGAGATGTGTTTCCATCTTTCGTTTTGTTTACTGGAGGTCGCCATCTTGGTTTCTATGAGGTTGCGTGGTTACTTTAACCGGGAAAGTATTGGGTGAAGTGGTGGTTTGCTTGAAAGATATATTTGCTTCGATAGGAGTACATCTAATTACTGGAAACAATCCGACAATTACCAAACATTATCGAAGCAGACTCGAAAAGGCATGTGGGTACGGAGACACTAAATACCTCTAATGAAGAGTGTGTGTGTGTATGAGGGTGGGGTATGTTTCATTCGACGGGAGTATATCTAGTTACCGGAAACTACCCAACAACTACCCATTCATCTTTTTTCGAATTCTTTCAGAATCTTTGTTTTCCACCCATTCCTGCCCTATCCTAGCATCCGATGTAGTCCTAGCTTCCTCTGCCCACAACCAGTCAGATCATTCCATTTATTTAAGCCTTGACCAATTTCACACCATTGTTTGATACAAGAGCCTGCTTGGCGCCTTACAATGAATCAGGTTGACCAGTGACTGGAGCAGGCTGTGCTCTGACTACTCGAATCCTATCAACAAATGAACTATCGAGCTAACTCTCGAAATGCTTGTCCCGGTATTTGAGGAGACTGATGACCAGACGATGAATTTCCGAGGATATGTTTTGGAGGATAGTTAACTAAAGATAGCTATCTGAGGATATTTATAGTTCCTAGTACCTATTCGGCACCAAAATGCTGGACCATTTTGGCCACCAGCTATGAGACTCCCATCTCCTATCGTCTATACGGTTCGCAAATCATGATCTTCGTGGTTCTTTGTTCCTATCCCATTCCATCCATAGCCTTCTGATTCCTACTTGGTTTCTATACCACCCGTTGCCCCATCTCCCACGAATGTGCCCAATAGTCATCCGAACAGTGACTGGGACAAGTATATGCACTGAAGACTCGAATCTCGTTGAACAAATGAGCTGTCGAACAATCGCCCGAAAGACCGAAAGAGTGATTTCACACAACTTTTTGACTCGCCTTCGTATTTGAGAATATTATGACATGGAGATGTACAGTATGGCCGTGGACTGATCAATTTCCACAGGTGTGCAATATTTTCACGGACGCAATAATATTAGATTCCAGACACTAATTATAGGAATAATAATCAAAAATTGAATTAATGAAGCGCCGGGTACAACCCGGCGCTTCATTAATTAAACTTTTGCTGCTGATGATTTTTATTACTTAATAAACGCATTCGTGGACATCACTGCCCACGCGTGATTACGACCAGTCCATGGCGACTGTACTGTACTGTTGAAATATATATGTCGGGTGATAATTGTCTGAGGGACGGTTGCTGAGTATATCAGGTGATCCCATTTCCCCGGACATTACCTGTTTTAAAACAAGAAGATCTGTTATATAATTGAAAGTGTATTAGAGTTGACATTGCATTTGTTATAGCTCAATCTTTGTTCTCTTTGTCATTTGTTCTCTTAAGTATTCGAGCATTTCGATCTTCCGGTAAATCCACCCTGCCTTTATTCTGTCCCGTTCTCTTTAGTCTTCTTGAACTTTCGTTGTGTTCAGTTCTGTGCAGTCTAAGTTTGCTTCAATACCCTTGACGCGACCTTCATTCTGTCCGATGCACATCCAGTTTCGTTCACTCCGTTTTCTTCGATCTTCGCTATCCTTCTTCTCGTCGGTCTTCGTGGTTATGCCTCTTGATTGGTCTTGGTTGTAAAGCTTCGTTATAAAATTCTCTGCATATCAGAGGTATCTGGTTGAAATGAAGAACCTTCTCGTGTTCATTCGCGCGGATTGATTCTTATATCTCTCTCATGTCTATGTCCAGGTCTGATGCACCTCTTTCGGTCTGGGTATTTTTATACCGCATGCTGTAGTATTACAAAAAGTTCCAGTAGTTTGGGTTCAACTGGCACGTACGTCTTATCCTATTGCTCATTCGTTGCTGGATAATACTGGAAGGAAGATTGGACCGGCCGTGCGTCCGTTTTCACCGGAGGTTGCGTTACCCACGGATGTCAGATTGGTTCAGCGTTCTGTCGTTGGTCACAGTTTTACCCAGTCTAGGGCCTGGGGGCCCAAACGATTCTCAGTTCGGTATCCGTAGATAACTATACGCGGAAATATATCCCCCCAAGAGTATATCGTAATGTCATAAGTATCCTCATATGCCAAGATAGGTCGTGTGAAGAGTAACTTATCGAGCAATTGCCCGTTTGCTCCAGAAGATTCATTTTCACGAGCCATACAGGCCATTGTATCAATAATCGTGTGAAATTGGGGTGGGGTCTTAGATAAGAAGAATAATCTAATTGGTCGAGCGCAGTGAAAACGAGGAACAGACTGTATGCCAGGGTTAGTGAAGCCGTAATAATTCCAGAATGAATGAAAAATGAGGATTCTGGACGAATTCGAGCCAGTAAAACAGGCAGTTGGTAGGTAATTTTCGACAATTAGATTAACTCCCATGAAATTGAACATACCCTTAAACATCCCGGCTATATTAGATGTCTTTGGGCTCCATAGTAACCATGCGTCATCAACGATTGGGGCATTCTCACACCGTTTTTTGTCAGTTTTTGATAACTAGTGGATTGTTTCTGATAGATAGTTGTACTCCCTATCGAATATATTCTCCGAGCACAGCCATGCTCTTCCAAGGTAGGGTAACAAATGAAACTACACTGGCGGCTTCGGTAAACAAAACGGACTACGTGAATACTTATCACCCTAACAACGCGTGATGCGCATGCGCACTGACACCACTCATTATAATGGCGTCACAACATGGTCACTCTCGTGGGCTACCGTGCTAACCATGTCACACCCACAATGTGCCATGCTTTGACGTCACTTCCTAAGTCCACCCCGACGTCCTCCAAAAGTGTGTAGATCTTAACAAGCAACACTAAACTGGCACGATTGAGCCGTGAGGGTTTCCTTATGGGTATCGCGGAACTAAATATTGAAATTAGAGTTAACCGCCTTAAAATGTTGCACTCGGAAATCATGCAGTCTCTAAAAATAAACAGCCTTGGGAAAATATATTGTTTCAATAAACATTTGAAACATTCTATTGAAATCTTGCATTATTGCTGAATATTCCTGATAAAAAAGAGGGTGATTTGATGACTTTTGGACCTAAAAATACAATTTACTTTTTGTGTGTTTTTGTAGAGAATTCACTAAAAAATATGTGCACGTGACCGGTACTTCCCTTTGTGTCAGTTTTTCTCTCTTATTTGTTGCATGACCCCCTGTTTTCAGATCAGAAAAAGTTTGAAGGGCTATACTTGACAGAGATATTTGAATGCCAAAATTAACGTGATGCGATCATATTTTTTTCCTCCTGAACGTTATAATGGTCGCCTTTGGGAAAATATTTAGTTCCATGATACCTATAATCACTAAATTGATTGACGAACTAAATGACACACCGATTCCAAGAGATAAAGATAGGATGTCTGTGCAGTGCGTTTAGAATTGTTAATTGACAGTAACAGTTTTGAGTTCCCAACCCGATTATGACATGTGATTACGTGATACGCGCCAATTATGTCACTTTTATATCGATGTGCTCTTTGAGAGTCACATAGTTTTTTTTTATCGACCATTGCTATAATACAGTTAGCGTCAGATTTAGTAGAAAGGATTATGCCTATCATTAGCAATAATAGTACCTCGCTACGTGGGCCACCAGTCGCTAAAAATAATGGCCACCCCAAACATGGAAACTGGAGACCTTATTTTGCTTTGAAAAATTCATTCTGTGAAACATCCCATTGTAACAGATGATGCACCCCAATGTTTAGGAGTGGAATCTTACCTCAATATTTCAACAGTCATATGCGGATGCGATGTAATTTTAATATTTTGTTACCGCTGTAAACATTCACAAAATACGTTTTATGACACGCGGGGATATATGAAGACCAACTGGGTATTGGTGAGTCATTCAGTCTTTCTTTTATCAGAATTAGTTCGATGTGCATTGTAACACCTGATTCAAACATTTCAAAATGGCCTCGAAATATGAGGCGACATAACTATGATTGGTTTAGATCGAAAATAGGTTTATTTTTTATCGATAGCACGCTTCTATTCATCGCAATACATTGAATTTCAGTTAAATTTGAGGTGACTGCTTGTTCTAACATCGCATTTTGTTTTTGTTCAAAAAGGGGGGGGGGGGGGTGGGGGTGGGGGGGGGGGGAAATGTTCAAATTAAAAAAAACATCTTCTCATGTACCGGTGGGTACAATTTGGTATGGAATTTCCTTTTGAGGTGTAGAATCAGGTTTGTTCAAACGAAGTTCGTGGAGCTACATTTGCCTTTGTAATGGGAGGGGCAAGATGTTTGCCCAAACCCGAAATGTCTGTTTTCTGAACCGATAGTCCGATTTGAACCAAATTTGGTATGTGGTATTATTGAGTCATGCTTGATTCATGCAAAATATCCTGTGTCCCCTTGAAAACACCAGGAGCCAAAATATAAATATTTTCAAACGCTCGAATTTTCCAAACCACGCGGAACAGAGAGAACTGAACTGTTATTTGGTATGAAACACCCTTAGGATCAGTAGAATGGAATGGTAAAATTTTTTAATCGGTTTTGTCAGGGTGTTCTGTAGGGAGGGGGGGGGGGGGCATCGAAAAAATGCGGAGTCAGCATGTTTGCAAGTATTTAAAAAAAATTCTTCTGCAGAAGCACTGATCAGAATCTTTTGATATTTGAAACAGAGTATCCATGGGGTGTGGGGGGGGGGGGGGGGGTCAGATACAAGTTTGTTAAAATTAAACCCCTTGGTTCATATTTGGACTCAATGAAGGAGCCGAATTTCAACTTAGGGCAATATGGGAAGTAATCTTTAAAATCTTCTTCTTCAGAACCACCAGTCAGAATTTTTTAATGTTTGGTATACATCATTGTTACGAGGGTCACATTCAAGACCCTCTGTTAATATTTGGGCTTGCTTTGGGGGCCCGAATTTTAACTTAGTGCAATATTTGGTATAATCTTTAAAAATCATCTTCAGATCTACCAGTCAGAATCTTTTGGCATTTGGTATACAGCATTTTTAGGATAGTTAACTCTAATTTTGTTCATATCGAAGTCCCTGTGTTAATATTTGGGCTCCATATTGGTGCCCAAATTTTAACTTAGTCATTTATGTGGAATAATCTTTAAAATTCTTCTCCTTCTTCTCCTTTAGATCCACCAGTCAGAATCTTCTGATATTTGGTATACAGCATTCCTAATTTGTTCAAACCAAGTCCCCGGATTAATATTTGGGCTCCCTATTGGAACCTGAATTATTACTTAATCCAATATGAGGAAGCATTTTTGAAACTCGTCTTCTCCAGAACCAGTGATTAGAATTGTTTGATATATGGTATACAGGATCTTTACAGAGGTCAGTATCAAGTTTGTTCAAGTCAAGCCTATTGTTTAATAAATGGGATCGCTGTGGAAGCTCGAATTTTAACTTAATGCAGTGTGTGGAATAATCTTTTAAACATCTTCTTTTACAGATCTACTACTTTAGAATCTATTGATATTGAGTATACGATATCCTTACTGGGGTCAGATTCAGGTTTGTTCAAAGCCAGACCCTCAGTTAATATTTGGGCTTCCTATGGGGGGGGGGGGGGGGGGGAGTTAACATAGTGCAATATGGGGAATAATGTTTAAAAATCTTCTTCTTCAGATCCACCTGTCAGAATCTTTTGATATTTGGTATAGAACATCCGTAGGGAAGTTAGATCTCCTTTGTTCAAACTAAGTCCCTGGGTCAATTTGTGGGCTCCCTATTGGAGCCCGTATTTTAAATTAGTCTAATATTTGTGTTTCCTGGTGGTGGGGCAGGGGAGGGTGATTTAACATGGTGTAAAATTGGTTCTATTCTCAATATCTTCTCTGGAATCTTTTGATATTTGGTATACAACATCCTTCAAGTTTGTTCAAGTTAAGTCCCTTGGTTGCTATTTGGGCTCCTTAGTTTTGCATTGCTGAAAATCTGGGCTTTATTTCTCTGGTAGCACCCCAATACTAGAAAAAATCACCTAGCATGGACAACAAAGTTATAAATAATTAAATAACTTCATTCCATTTCTTGTTTGATAATTCCTGCCGATAAAAATGGAATAAAAACTCGTACACCTTCCCAAGCAAGTCTGTAGCAGTCGTTTTCCTCCGTGATTAATATACCACACGCCTGTTTAATTGCATCAAGAGCTTTACAGTGTTTTTTTTTCTGCTTAATAATCTATGCCCAAGGGAAACAACTGTTCATTTTCTTGCCCCGCCAATCTGGAGAGGGGGATTAAGTGTTACTCTTGTCCGTCCGTCCGTCCGTCCGTCCGTCCGCTCAATTATACGGAAGTTACGTGTTTGTTTTGTGTCCGGAGATGCATTATGAGCTTACCGAAATATTATGAGCTTATTTGAGATATTATGAGCTTAATTACTAAGATATGTGACTTATGAGGCAAACTGCGAATTTTCGGGGTTTCCGGACGATCACTTTAGTTTGACTGAACGAAATGAAACAAAATTACATAGGCTTATAACCACATAATACAGGTTGTGATTGGTAGTGGGGTTGGTCCAATATTGTTTGTCAGAGTTATGGCCCTTTTCCGAATTAGAAGACATGTTGATATTGGTTTCCGGACGATAACTATAGATTCACTGAACGAAATGAAACAGAATTTTATACATAGGCTTATAACTATATAATACAAGTTGGGATTAATAGTGGGCTTGGTCCGATATTTTTGGCAGTGTAATGGCCCTTTCCCGTCTTAGAAGATATGTTAATATTGATTTCCGGATGTAACTTGAGTTGTAGGTGTCCGATCTCAATCAAACTTGGAATATAGCTTAATATAGACAACATACCAAACGGGTTGGATTTTGAGTCTGGCGCGATAATTCTTTCCTGAGTTATGGCCCCTGTTTGAACTTTGTTAACCACTAAATATAGTTTATCATAAATCGGGGTTATTAATATGCCATGGGCACATTTAGTTGCCTGTTGTATTGATGCTATGGTTTAACGGAGATAAGATAAGATATTTATTATTTTAATGCCAACAACAAATGCCAACAAAGATAAATGACTAAAAACAAGCCTCTCTTGTTTATTATTTCCGCCGATGCAAAAATGGAGCAAAGATCCTTTAACCCTTTACCCAATGTAACGACTCAAACCGGCCAGCGCTATTTACAAAAATCACCATTCAATTTTCATTATTTGTTTCAGTTTTTTTGTCTCATAAACATAGCTTATTACTCCTCATTGGGACGAGCTCGTTCCAATGAAGGGCCATAAGCTATATTTTTGACGCAAAAAGTGAAAAACATTATTAGTTATTCAAGAATGTTATTTGCAAGTGTCGTCTGCCTTTCGTGTTTGGTAAATGCTTGGAACATGATCGAATCAGTCAGGTTTCACTTTGGTTCAGATTCTGCAAACAAGAGGATCTGTATAAAAGTAATTCCATGTTTTTTAAGGCTCATTCCACTTTTGCTTTAAAATCACCTTGGACTTAACACATTTTTTCAAAGTTTGAAAACTATCACTTTCCGTACCACTTACCGTGATCAGTGACTTTACGAGGAATCCCATACCATTCATTGATACTTTATTCATCAACAACTCGTATCCTATATATTTAGAGTAAAATAACCTGAAAATATGGAATATGCTGCACTTCTGGCGTTGAGACCGACTGAAACCACTAACCGCTGTATTGTGGGACACCAATCATTATGTAGGATGGCGAGCAAAGTGACTTATTGGTTTGCGCATTGAACTTGTGATCGAATTGTGGGATGCTGAAATGGGAGCGATGTAGTATATTCAGCATTCAACCAATTCGAACCAGATTCAAGTCCCGCTTGAGCCCATTTTGTAAATGGGAAAGGTTGACAGCTACTTTACGCTGCTAGGTGGTTCACCTCGTGTACTCCGGCTTTGTCCAACGTCCAACTGCCTTGGTATTCACCCGAAAAAAAAAAAAACAACAAAAAACCCCCCAAAACAGAACAAAACAAAAAATACCTTTATTATGATGTCGTAAGTGGCCTAGCCTCAGATCGTTCCCCTGGATACACAACGCGTAAAAAACGTTTCCTTCCTGTATATATTTAACACACGGTCTATTTAATCCTTTGCATTAGATGCCAACGCTACTCACAAAACTCTCACATTCTGATGGTACATACTTTGTTTATTGTGCCTCCAAAATATAGCTCGGGGCGCAGTGGTTAAAGCAATGAAATGTAAATCGAGAGGTCGACGGTTCGGTCCGAAACAGCGGTAACTGCGTTGTTTCCTTGTACAAAACATTTCACCTTTTACCCAACGTAACGGCCAAAACCGGCCAGCAATATTCACAAAAATCACCATCTAATTTTCATTATTTTTTCACTTTTTGTCTCAAAACATAGTTGATGACCCTCTCAATGGAATGAGCTTAACGAGCTCCAGTGAGGGGTCATAGGCTATGTTGTTGACGCAAAAAAGTGAAAATAATTAGTTATTCAAGAATTTTATTTGAAATTGTCGTCTTACTTTCGTGTTTGGTAAAGAGATAATACCGATGTTTGCACGTGGGGCGCGGTGATGCTCTGTACTAAGGCGTACCGCACATCAATAGTGTATTTGCCTTCAACCGTCTACGCAGAATTATCAAGTGGAGGCGTCAGATATTTGCTCGCCGCTGCTCCCTGGTCCTCTCCAAGTTCACTGGGTTCCTACACCCATAAAAAATGTCCGACATGCTACGACCATGGCTATTGAAAGTGTCGTTAAACCCCAAAAAACAAACAAAGCAAACATAGCTCATGATCCCTCATTGGAACGACCTCGTATGGCTGGTTCCAAAGGCTGGTGATAAGCTATGTTTTTTTAGGCACAACACTGAAAATATTTAGTTTTTCATGAATTTTTGTTAAAGTCGTCCTCAGTGGTTTGTGTAAGGTGAATGGTTAAACAACGTCTGTAGTATCGGCGTGCACACTTTCAGTCGATCTCAGCCAAGCCGAATCACCTGCATGACTTCATGTGTTTTTATTTGTTTGAGAGACATTCAATATTCTGTGAATGAGTGAGTGCGCTCCTGAATAACATGTTTTTGAGTACCTAATTATACAAAAAACCCAATAATCTCTAGAAAACTCTATTACAACAGTCCCCAGCAAATGAATGAATTGCTACTGAATGAGTGTCTTGGATAAAAAGTCAACACATAAAGACCGCATAGTTCTATTCTGCAGGAAGAGAACGAAAGTACATTGAGCAAGCATGTCTGTAAGTGAATACTCAATAACGTAATGAACATTTCACTGATGCAAATCAATAAACGAAAATGTGTGCGCGGTATTTTATTGGTTAGTGTACTGAACTTCGGAGCAAATGGTCGTACAGTTAAAACTAGAAGTCCAGTCACGAACTATGCGCTTATTTTGACATAATTTCACGTAGGAATTGTGCGAAATTTCCCTGTCGAATGACATCAAATGCACGACAGATTCTCCTGGTTATCAATACAAAGCACACGAACGTTTCAGCCAGTGAACCGCCGAGTAAAACTCAGGGGTCCCTGGGTTGAAGTATTGCTTATTAATTCGGGCATGTGTACAGCATTTGATAGGCTTACTATCGTCGTAGCATGCAGATAAACGTACAATGTGACGTGCTATTTGGAGGCAGTTCTCTACAGGACTTCCAGATTTAACTGCATGTTCTCGTCTTAAGTATAGTAACTGTGTATCATTTAAATAACTAGATTAATTCCAATGACAGAACATATGAAATGACATATAAATGTGGATCAGCGGCGTAGCCATGAGGGGAGCTTGCCCAGAACCCCAACCGGCTTCCTAAAAGCCCTGAATTCTATGATCTACGTGTGGTGCTAAATTTAATTTATTTATTTATATATTTATTGGTATTTAATGTCACATACTTATGCACAATGGCTAATCGTGACCGTACGCGGGGTGCTAACTAATGAAATTCCTTATGACTTATGATTGACATACCACGCTTTACGTTATTTGGAGCCTCAAAATGTTTTTAAACTGTGCCATTTGAAGAATAGTTTCCATTTTTTTTAAAAAAGAAAATATCCCCATCCTCGTTCAACCAACGCGACAGGGACATCACCTTCATACATTTCCATCTTAAGACTTCGATATGCCTTCAGCATAAAAAATGCCTGGATTCTACCCCAAAAGATCCACGCACCCCAGCTAATATAGATACCTATAAGAAAATAGGATATCGGATAGCTAAGCGCAAATGCACCCCGCATTCCTGTGCAAATATAAATGTAAGTGCAACGAAGTTGTAACAGCTCACGAAAGGCCAAAGCATCATATACATCTAAGGTTTAACTACCATGTTGAGTAAGGAAACATCCTGATCACAGTGTTGGAAGGCCCTAAAGACGTTCATCGGTGGCGACTATGTAGTAGAAATTCATTCCATCAGTAACTTGAATAACATACTTTCCAAACGCGGAGAAAGCAGACGTGTTCAACGAATACTTCTGATCTGTCTCTTCGGCTGACTACTCAAATGCCTCTCTTCCTGACACCCCAGCCCAAGACAATTAACGAGTGGTAGTATAACTGAACATTTTGGAAGCATATGATGCAGTGAAGATGATAAAGGCGTCTATTGCGTCTGGTCCGAATCTTATTAGTCCGTGTCTTCTTAAGGAAAGTAAATCCGCACTATGTGAACCCTCTCGGTGTCATTTTGCACATTGCTGAATAACTTCTATTTACCTTCGTAATCATTACTTATCGTCCAATCTCACCTCTCAGCTTTGTTGGTAAAGTATTTGAAAAATGTGTTTTAAACGTCTATGGCAGTTTTTGAACGAGACCAATGCTCTTAGTCGATTTCAATCTGGCTGCAGACCACGCAACTCAACTGCCCTCCATCTAATCGATATATATTTTGAATTCTGTCGGGCTCTTGATGAACGTAAAGAAGTGAGGGTGGTCTTCTGTGATGTTAGTGAGGATTTTGACAAGGTATGGCGATCTGGCCTCCTCCACAGACTAAAGCGAACTGGCTTATCGGGAGAATTATTATTGTTTCCAGAGTCGTAGCTTTCGGAGAGGTCACAGAAGGTAGTCTTAGCCTCGCAGTCTTCTTCACGGAGATTCATTAACGCTGGAGTTCCACAAGGATCAATACTCGGGCCTTATTGTCCTTGATTTACAATAATGATATAACCGACAATTTACACAGTAGAATTTGGCTTTTTTCAGCTGATACATCACTTTACCTTATTGTAGAAAATCCCGAACAAACTTCGACCTTACTCAATGATGATTTGACCACAATAGAACTTTGGGCTAAGACATGGCTCGTGGAATTTAATCCCAATAAAACGGAGAGTATGTTTATGCCACGTAAAAGCAATTCCCGTGACCACCCATCCCTGTATCCTGGCAATACACAGATAACGGAAGTCACCAACCATAAACACTTTGGAATGATACTAAATGCCTCGTGCATGTGGAACCATCACATTGACCATGCATGCTCAAACGCCTCGTCCGGCTTGGGCCTGTTGAGAAGAAACAAAGTTAATATTGATAGTAGAAAAATATACTTTGCCTTTATTACGCCTCTCCTCGAATATCCGGATGCAATCTGGGATAACAGTTCGGTAATCAAAATAGCCAGTATAATATTGTACAGTAGGGGTAATATTCCATATTCGCTACAACCGACTTCGCTATAAGTATAAAAAATTGAGCACAATTTAAATGGGCGTTAGTCGGGTATTGAACAAAAATCTCGGTAACCGATTATTCGTTTTCGCCGACTTCGTGATAAGCGAGTTTTACTGTATTATGAAGAGAACTCCGTGTATTTATTTCTTTATTTATTGGTGTTTAAGGTCACATTTTTCTGCACAATGGTCAATCATGACAGTTTTACGGCTAGAGGAAGTACCAGGAGAGAAGCATCGATCAACGGCGAGCAACAGTCAGCTCCCCAACAGACTATCTCCACACAAGTAGGGTTAGCATTCGTTGAAGACAGGCGCACCATCGACGTGCAGTACGCCTTAGTACATAACACCACCGTGCCCCCGCGTGGACAATGGGGGTGAACTGTCTTGCCCAAGGACACAACGCGGTTGCCACAGGTGGGATTCGAACCTCTCGGCTTGCAGCCAGCACCTCTACCTACTGAGCACCCTCCGTGTATTTATTACATTACTTCCAGACTGTGTGTGATAATGTGAGGATGAACTCGTGTGTTAAGGTTTCTATGTGTGTATGTGAGGGGTAAAACAGTCTTGTGGCTGAGGTTTGCGGAGTCGGGCTCTCGAGATATCCTGGGCCAAAGCAATCGAGTGCGATAATTCTTAACCCATTCAAACGTATGTGCGGTTCTGTATATTCATTACTTGCTAAACGCATGCATGGACATCACGCGTGGATTACGACCAGTCCACGGCGACTGTAATGTATTGAAGTCAAACCATGCAGCTCAGACACATGGGCCAACACTGATAATATCAATGTGGGGATTCCCTTCCATGGCCTCGAGTTCGAAATGATTCCAACCTCTCTGTTTCCAAACATGAATTTTTTTCTTTCGTTTTTGTTTGTGTGGTGGTGCTTCGGTATTTACGGACAAATTGTGAGGTTATATTTAGTCCTTTTGCAAGAAATGGATGGGCAACGATTTCTTCTGGTGCTTCTCTTTTCCTTTGAGTACATCGATGAACATTACAGAATTATTATTCTTCTTCCACAAAGCATCCATGACACATGCTTTTGAATCTTGAAAACATTAGCTTCTCCTAAATTATCACGAGGACAAATCGACACCAATGGGTTGAACAAACCTACCTCATGTGCACAGTCATCACTAACTTTGAAAGTACAGGCAATCAACACCTTGGGTTCGAGTCTTCTAAAGTCAGCAGTAAAGGGATAAACGATTGGCTAAACTTCATTATTTTGTTGTTGTCACGATAGACGCCGTTGAAAGTGTGCTTGAATAAACAAACGATGACATTCAGAAGAAAGTCATACATCTAATTTCTATAATTACAGCCCCGATGACCGCCGACACGTAATTCATTTTTGATAACATTACATATATTATAGCATTGGACAGCCTGTTAAGAATTTGAAATTCAACTCCTTTTTGTCTATGTGAACAAAATGAATTGGCGCAAAAATCAATGTCACAAGACTGATAGATTAGTTTCCAATATCATCTTGGGGAATTCTTCATAGAAGCTAACGATAATAAGAGGTAAAAATATTCGGTATAGAACCAAAGTTTGCAAAGCAACACTGTCTTGACGAGTATTACGTTTCAATTAATTCCTATTTCTTAGTTCAGAAATAAAATGCACATTTACGCATTCATTACGAGTTGTCTGGAAGCCAAAAGTACGTTTTCTGATTGTTGATCTCTACACAAATGGATTGCTGGAATGTCAAAGCAGCTCAACCTACCCCCTCTCTAAGATGGTGGCAAGTCAATCAACACGTGCCAATTATGTCATCGATGGCATTGGAGGTGTCGTCATAGCTTTCGGCTTTCATAATGTTAACTGATGGAGCGCTAAATTATAATTCAAGAGAGCTTTATAATACTTTATAATCTGAGTATTTTTTCAAATATATCATGTTACCAGCAAGGAGGAGCCTTAGTCGAGCGATATATTGATTCACAAATAATTGTTTTATTACCATTTGTTGGAGAGTGCCTATTGGCATTCTCCAATAAATAGTAATAAAACAGTTTTATATATCTGCTGAGCAAACAACAAGCTAATGTTTAACCCTTTGAATCCGAGCGGTCGCTTTTCCGGTCAGGAACATGATACGTCATAACGTCATTAAATAGGATGGCTTTCAGTAAATCTGTGGGTTAGACCAATCACTATTTTCAACGTGCAGCCCCGAGGCTGTACGTTGAAAATATTGATTGGCCTACCCCAAATAATGAATATGGACTCTTCTAATTGCTGGCATTAAACTGGCATGGAAGATACCACCAGACTTCAAAGGGTTAAAGTCTAAACCCTCTATAGTGGCTTTCGGCACTTCTCAGTAGAGCCGTGATAGTGGCTTCTAGCACTCATCCAGTTACACATCCAAACGAAAAATTAGCACGGAAACTAGTAGCAAGGTATGAAAATTCCCATCTAAGCACTTGTTTTTTTGTCAGTTTTTATCGAAATATGTTGTAAATATTCCATTTTTGTCGCTGCGACAAATCTGCTTATGAACATATTTATTTTTCACAGAATGCAAAAGTATCTTCTGTAAAAGGCGGTCGGCGATTGCGAAGTGTCAGAAAACTGAAAACCTTCGAGAAATGTTTGTTGTTGAGGATTAATTATTTATAGCAAATATTGCAGTACTTTTCTGTTTCTGACAAATTAGCGTTTCAGTAATTGAGTTTATAGACCAGTATGTCTGAAGCACGCAATTTGCTGTTCGATTGATGTGGTGCGATTAATGCGACACAATATAATCATACGTTTTCATTTTCTGCCTGCGATTGGAAGTTGCTACGAACTTCACACGATGCAAGCAATGTGGTGAAGTGGTAACTAAAAACTAACACAATTTTTTTTCAGTCTGGAATTTTAGCATTGTATGATGCTTTTAATTGGAGATTTTCCCCCAAAACTCAGGCGAGTGAAGCCATTTTTGTTTTCTGTGGTAAACAAGCTCTGTTTTATTGGTAAAATAGGACCCGGTCACTGATGCCTGATGTGAAAGTCATCTGAAATGGGCAACGTTGTTGGTATAAACGACTGGCTGGACTTGACTTTTTCTCCACGTTACAGTCACGATTAGTCATTGTGAAGACGTGTGTGACTTTTAATAAATAAATAAATAAATAAATAAAATAAATAAATAAATAAATGAAGTATTTATATTGAGCAGAGAAATAAACATAGTCCACTGTCCAAAGAGAAACATTCTATCACTGAATAACATTTTGATGCAACGATTCTGTGCGTAAAAATTATAATCATCGATTGTATCTTTCAATTTGTGAACTGCTCTAAATATAATCAATATTGTGTTTATTTACAGCAAAACTCCAATAAATTCAGTAATTATAATTTTTGTGAAGGAGTTTGTTGTGTCAAAATGTTAATCAATGTTCGTATGTTCCAAAAGGACTACAATTCCCGCCCTCTGATTGGCCCAGAGCTCGCTTAGTTTTTTCTATGTTTACGGCTCCCGTGGCAAATGTTATCGTCCAATGTCACCACGTGAAACATTTGAAAAGATGATAACAAATGGAGGACATTCAAAGTGCATACTACCTATAAAATTTTATTAGTCCCCTACGGGAACCGTAAGGGGACTATAGGATTACACTCCGTCCGTCCGTCCGTCCGTCCGTCGTCCGTCCGTCCGTCCGTCCGTCCGTCCGTCCGTCCGTCCGTTCGTCCGTCCGTCCGTCTGTTTTTTATGTTACCACCTCTCCCTCCAACATGCTTTAAGCTACACCTTTCATATTTGGGACCTGAATAAATGGTTCTGAGGGGATGATGCACGCTCAAAATTTTTTTTCAAAATCCAAGATGGCGGAATGGCGGCCATTTTTGTTGTGTTTTTTAAGCTTTTTTTTCTCTATTTCATGTTACCACCCCTCCCACCAACATGGTTCAAGCTACACCTTTCATATTTGGTACATGGATAAATGGTTCTGAGCGGATGATGCACGCTCAAAATTTTTTTTTCAAAATCCAAGATGGCGGAATGGCGGCCATTTTTGTTGTGTTTTTTAAGTTTTTTTTCTCTATTTTGATGTTACCACCCCTCCCACCAACATGGTTCAAGCTACACCTTTCATATTTGGTACATGGATAAATGGTTCTAAGGGGATGATGCACGCTTAATTTTTTTTTCAAAATCCAAGATGGCGGAATGGCGGCCATTTTTGTTGTGTTTTTTAAGCTTTTTTTCTCTATTTTCATGTTACCACCCCTCCCACCAACATGGTTCAAGCTACACTTTGCATATTTGGCACATGGATAGACGGTTGGGAGAGGATGATGCACGTTCAATATTTTTTTTTCAAAATCCAAGATGGCGGCATGGCGGCCATTTTTGTTGTGTTTTTTAAGCTTTTTTTCTCTATTTTATATTACCACCCCTCACTCCAACATGGTTCAAGCTACACTTTTTATATCTGGCACATGGATAGAGGGTTGTAATGGGATGTTGCACGTTCAATATTTTTTTTCCAAAATTCAAGATGGCGCCATGGCAACCATTTCTGTTGTGTTTTTAAGCTTTTTTCTCTATTTTATGTTACCACTACTCCCTCCAACATGGTTCAAGCTGCACTTTTCATATATGGTACATGGAATAAGGATGCTGTGAGGGGATTATGCACGCTCAATATTTTTTTTTCAAAATCTAACATCTGTCTGTCTGTATGTCTGTCTGTCTGTCTGTCTGTCTGTCTGTCTGTCTGTCTGTCTGTCTGTCTGTTTTTTCCACCTCTCCCTCTAATATGCTTCAAGCTACACCTTTCGTATTTGGTACATGGATAAATGGTTCTGAGGGGATGATGCACAGTCAATATTTATTTTTCAAAATCCAAGATAGCAGAATGGCGGCCATTTTTGTTGTGTTTTTTTTAAGCTTTTTTCTCTATTTTATGTTACCACCCCTCCCTCCAACATGGTTCAAGCTACGCCTTTCATATATGGTACATGGATAAAGGGTTTTGAGGGGATTATGCACGCTCAATATTTTTTTTAAAAATCCAAGATGCTTATATACTCTAGTGTCTTCTGTGACAAAAACACCTTATGTCACAAAAGCGCCGTAGGGGACTAATACCACCTCGGTGGTCAAACACTTGTTTTTCAAAGTCAGTGATCATTCTATGAATTTATACTCACAACCCACTTATAAAAGGGTCGAGGTTACTTCATATCAGTTCAAATCAGGAACTAGTTCATGATTTGAACTGAGATGGAGTAGCCTCGACCTTTATCCAAGTTGTTGATTTTTTGTTGTCCAGTGACGTCGGGGTACACAAGACGTTTATTTACTAAATTTGTTATCATTAAAGTTGCCTTGTTCGTTGAAGTTGACTTGTTCATTTCACGATGTGAGTTTTGGGCTTTGGGTTGGGTCTTATTGGAACATATACGTTATTGCAGTGAATTGACGGTAACATGGTCTTCAGTTCGCGTATCGGTTGAACATAAGATCAAAATCGCCAACCTCAGATCATGTTACCGTCAAATCATCACAATAAACTTATAATGTTTATGAATGTTCATGAAAGCTGCGTGTTATTTGATATCGTCTGAAAGCGTCAGATATTACAATTTCAAAATTGGAAGCTGAAAAGAAAATCCAATGGCAACTAAAATTTCGATTTCAAGAAATCGAGAGATTCACCTATTTCACCTGTATATTTTCGTACTGGTATAATCAGCCAAAAACTTAACTAGACTATTTATCATGTTATTCCGTTGATATCGGATAGAAAGCCGTATCTAATAACACTTCCGACAGTACTTTTGTGTTATTCATGCATGTAAAATGGTGTAGGGTTAAATCATAAGTCAAGGTATAATCATGGTACCTGCACTCACTTATGGAAGGAGATTCACAAAATAATTTCCTAAACCACAAACATCTAAAAAAACGAACGTTTTTTTCTAACAGTCCCAATCTTCATGCTGCCAGGACAGACATTAGGTCAAACATAACAAGAAATCTTACAACAGAAAATATTCACTGCACATGAGTATTTCAAATATTTCAACCTGAACTGATGGGAAACACGAACAAAAGTTGGTAAATCTTATGAAAATTATCTTTATTGAAAAGTATGCCCATACAAACTACCATACCAGCCCAGGGTTGAACGTTTCATAATAACATATAACAGCAGAGATGCATCAGTTTGACTGCAGAATGTAGCTGTTCAAAGGATTCCGACCGCTCCTATTTCTCAATAGAGTAAAACGGTTACTTAATCTTACACAATTCTCAAAACAACCCAAGCTTTTTCTCTTAGTACCAATTTTCGAACGAACTGCACAGGCATTGAATTACATTTTACAAGATGACGTACAGCAGAAAATATTCTCAACATGTGATAATGCAAAAAGATATGCAATGTATTTTCGGATTTTTAATTCTGAACGGATGGGAAGCACTAGCCAAAATTGGCAAATTGTGCGAAAAATAACCGCAGTTTGATAGTACTGCTATAAAAGCTACCATGGCGATGCAGGGTTAAACTTTTTATAATAACATATCATAGAAAAGTTGTTTCACTTAACTTGCCGCATACAGTTATTCATAATCTTTGTAATACTCTTTTGTTCTCTCCCATTTATTAATGGAGAAAATCAGGACTAAAGTTTACAAAATTCTCAAAAACGAGCGTTTTGCAGACATGAGCCATCTTCATGTAGCAAGGGCAGGCATTTGGGTTCAACTTTGCAATATAACTTACAACAGCAGATATTCTCAAAATGTGTTGATGTAAATAGATATGCAAAATGTTTTCACATTTTCCAATCAGAACTGACAAAAAAGTAGGTAAAGCAGGGGTGGGGTGGGGGGGGGCTGAGGGGAGGGGGGTGGGGGCTCAGGCAAAAAATTACGGATACAAGGTGGAAAGTTTTACATTTTCAATTTTTGGGACCCACCACCCCCGGAATGCAAATTTTTGCCAGTCATGTCTTGGACACCCACCCCTCCAGCACAGTTTTTCCTCAAAGACAATTGGGGACCCACCCCCAATTTATAAAATCTGTTTAACGAAGTATTCAAATTACCTAAATCAAAAAAAAAAAAAAAATAAATACTTTTCCCAAACAAGAAAGGTGCCGCAAACCAACTTGTCCGATATCCCAGCCCTGCTCTTGGGCATCCAAGGCATCCCTAGCCACAGATGACCCCAAAATCTCTCTGCATATAAAGCCACAACGGAAATGCAGCATCAGACCCCCAGGTAACCAATGGAACCCGCCTCCACCAACTGAATTGCAAATATACACCCATCCATGTTCCAAGCAACACAACCCTTACCCTGATGTACAACATGTCTATGCTGTTCAGACACCAGTTGAATCCCACCACCAAGAAGCCCTGCCCAAAATATATTGTTCCCACCTGGATATCTTCAACTGTCCACAAGAAATAGTTGTTTTTCATTTCATTACGTTTCGGTTAAATGTTTAGTTTGTACAGCTGGTCTGAGAGAGACCTAATACTGAAGTTCTTTGACCCATGCCAGGGTGGCTTGTCTGAGATGAATTGCCTCTTATTTATTTTTTTATGTTAGTATCACTAGAATCATATTTACCTTGAAATTATACACGTTTTCCAAAATCACGATTTTTATCCTATCAATCTTTCCATTTATTCCATACATGGAAGCACACTATACCAATGACATGAGGCACCCTGAGGCTTACAGAAGAATCAAATAATAGAACTACAAAGCACTAATAAGAGGCAGACTGCCTTAGTAGAAATATAAAGAAGTGAAAATCATGACCAAAATAGCTGGGAATCACTTTTTTGTTTTGCAAATTTTTGCCAGACCCAGAACAGGACCCATCCCCTAATGAAGTGTAAAACATGGGGAAAAAATTCTAACATGGAGCCCCCAACACATTATCAATGCTCTGTTCTGTTCTAAGTTACGAATCTAAGCACTTGAATTCACTTTGGTTGTAATTACTTGTCTGTAAAATGATATTTGGCAAAAAATTGCATGATACCGGAAAAAACTGCACTTTGGGGCTCGGGCCACCCACCCACCCACCCGGACCTTGTATCCTGGCATTTTGTTGCGACCCCCCCCCCCTCCCCTGGGTAGACTTGTCAAATTTTGTAAAAATTACTATTTTGTATGGTACTACTATGCAAGTTACTATATGGTGCAGGGTTAAACTTTTCATCATAACATATAACAACAAATTTGTTTCACTAACATTGATGCATTCAGCTATGCACAACATTTGGTCGTCCCTCATTTCTCTGTGGAGAAAATGGCAACTTAAACTTATCAAATTTTCAAAAGACGAGCATGATGCTTCCAAATTTGTTCAGCAGTCAATGATAAACCCAGATATGCAAAATATTTTTCTATTCGATCTGGTAGAAACGTGAATGCAAAGTTGGTGAATTTTGTTGACAAGGAGACGGTACTCCAATTGAAACCACCAAAAGTGGGTGAGGGTTAAATTAGAGAGCAAAATAAACATCTGCGACTTTGTTCTAATATGAATGATCCATCATGCCATAGTCAACATTTGGAGAATACATTGTCCCATTGCTGGGAAATCGCTTGTTAAAGTCGGCCATTTTTGTCGAAAATGGATGTCTGTAATTTTGTGGTCAACAAGGGTGAACGTGGGCAAGACTTGTGTAGCCAATTGAAACACATTATGCTCTATATATGGTGAAGGTTTCAGCGTAATCGTGCAACACAATTTGAGAAATGTGTCAAAATGGCTAATTTTGTCCGGTTTGGGCAGAAAACGAAAATCTTGAGAAATGTCATGACACGGGCGAGAAAGATCACACCGAGGTCTATATTTGTGCCAAATTTAAGCAAAATCGTACAAGCCGTTTTCCCGGATTCTCTCTAAATGACCAGTTTACTGTCTAAATACATGTACGATTCTAATAGCCTGCGCCAATCATGTTTGCAAGATTTTCTTATACGCGAAAGACTATCTGTAGCATGTTGAAAGAATTAACACAGGTAACCCTTTACCTAACCTGAAAAGCAGATGACACTTGCAAACAAAATTCTTGAATAACTAATTTTTTTTTCAATTTTTGTCTCAAAAACATAGGTTATGACCCCTCATTGGAACGAGCTCGTCGAGCTCGTTCCAATGAGGGGTCATAACCTATGTTTTTAAGACCAAAAAATGAAAAAAATAATGAAAATTAATTGGCGATTTTTGTGAATAGCGCTGGCCGGTTTTGTCCGTTACGTTGGGTAAAGGGTTAAAATAAAATAAAATGTTCGATAGTTATCTAAGGTTATTCTTCGAACCTTTTCAACAATCTGCGGGGTCCGGTATTGTCTGTCCAAAAAATTGCATATTTCACGACCCGAAATCAATTGATTCTTAAATCGTGAACATCGGTGAGAAAAATTAATTCGTCAAAAGACACGGAAATCTCCAGCACCAGTTTTCGTGCCGTGTTCGCATCTCCAAATGTGTCGTCGTGTTTTATTTTTGATTTTGTTTTTCACATTTCCTTCAGATATCCATTTGTTATTCGGAGAGCAGAAATGTTTGTAATTATTTCCTCATAGCCAGGTAGACGTGCAAGCAGGGACGTAGTTAGAATTTCCTTTAAGCCTTTTTCGAAACTTTTCCATGTTCATCGCGTTGAGTTCTGTGACAGCCAAGTCAACTGATTTTGTGGAATATAAAGTGTTAATTCGTAGAACTGATTTCATCATTCCACTTGAAGGAAGGGGCAACCCTAGACGACTTTAAACGATGGGATATCGCAGGTTTAAAGACTTTTTTAAGGAGGTGATGACTTGTTTTGAGTGGCAACAAGGAGTTTTCCGGCTTTGGAAATCCCCGAAAGTTGCCGAAACAGTGCCCACCGCCACAGAGTCATGGCACAGCGTGCATACAAACACCATTTAAGTCGATAGAAACTCAATTCGAAATAATGAAAGTTCTCATACAATTTTGCCATTGCCTTAAACAAATGGCAACCTTGGCTTTTTTTTTACAACGTGCTTTCGTGAATATTCTACCTCAGACCTACGGTATCCCCCTGCTATTGGTGGAGGTTGGGGGGGGGGAGGGGCTTCCCCGTGAAAATTTTGAAAATTCATTGCCCTGAGACTGGATCTGGGATTCCCTGGTGCTTTACTTTTCCAATTTTGAGTGTAGGGGCACTGTATTTTGAGAGGGCATGGCACCTAGCCACCCCCACCCCAGACTACGCCACTGAGCGCAAGTATAAAAAACAATATTCATTGAATTCATATATGTATAAAATTTTGTATGTTTCCAACTTGTCATATTAGTCCAT